>JAINUG010000026.1:4164227-4874573 GCA_029706075.1 Aldrovandia affinis
CCTCTACATTTGGTGGTGCTCTAGGTTATTTATAGAAGTGGTGCGGAGGCCCCAGCTAGCACCTTCAGTTACAGCACCGTTGGGTGGGAAACAGCTGGCGCTGTGCCCTGTAGCTACTCAAAAAGCACCCACACGTTACCAGTTGCAGTCTTAGGGCTCTAGTTTGGGGAGGGCAGTAGCAAAACGGTAGCTGGACAGGATTGTAATTGCTAGTTTCGGCTGAATATTTCTCGCCTCCACCCAGTTTGGTAGTTTCATGCAACAAAAAAAATTCCTGGCCACCTTTGGGCTGGTTCATCTCTGTATCTAACTAGTCTTGAACCCCAGACGCTGTCTATAGTGTCTGAAAAGGGAAGTTAGTTTGAGAGGTTAGTTTCCTGCAATCCAATTGGCTCTACTGGGTTCCTACCTTGCAGCAGACAGCAGATGAGTGGGAGGAGTCCCGGGGTCTCGCTGATATACTGCAGTCCTTTTACACTGATGCTGACATTATACAGAGCCATCAGCATTAACCTGAAAACACACACACACATGCACAGGAGTTGCCCCTATTTGATGTCTTTCCCTCATACTTCGATGCTAACATTGCCTTAGGCATTGTACCTTGTGAAACATCAGCAAGTTGAGCAGTCTTCATCACTGAAGCTCCTGCCAAATATGCCCCAACAATCACCCCTCTTTCAAAGTCACTGAGATCTCTTCTTCTGGTTGCAACTGGGCCTGCCCAGCATTTGTATACATGACCCTAAGCATGATGGGATGTTAATTGCTTAATTAACTCAGGAACCACGTAAGGTGCCCTCCAGAATTATTGGCACCCTTGGTAAAGATGAGCAAAACAGGCTCTAAAATGTTTTATTTGTTGTTCATCAGCTTGATCTTGCACTCAAAATATGAGAGAAATCTAACCCTTAATTGAAGTAAAATTATTCAAATTAAAAAAAATCCTTATCAAAAAATAAACAACACTGACACAACAGTGGAAAGCGGTATCTAACTTTTTTGTGATTTTTTTGTAGCCATCTCCTGATCTGTAGAGGTCAATAACCTTTTTTCTGATGCTTTCAGGGAGTTCTTTGCCTTTCCCCATGGTGATGACTGACCACAGTATTTCATGTGTGTTCCCTCCTTTTTATACCCTAGGGCAGGGGTGCTCAAGTTCGGTCCTGGAGATCTACTGGGTGTGCAGGCTTTTTTTCCAGCCCTTCACTAACACACCTGATTCCACTAATCAACTGCTCGTCAAGGCAATGAATGTTCAAATCAGGTGTGTTAGTGAAAGGCTGGAACAAAAGCCTGCACACCCAGTAGATCTCCAGGACCGAACTTGGGCACCCCTGCCCTAGGGAAACAGGAAACCATTGTAGGCCACTGTATAGTTCCATAACCTTCCAATGAACTTCAAATAAGTTGTATATTTATGAAGATTTGTTTTTTTGGATTCAATTTAAAATAATAGTTAGGGGTGTGAATAATTGTGATCCAGATGATTTCTGGAAAAATAATATTATTAATAAAACAAAATGTTTTTCAGAACAATTGAATTAGTATTGTAGGTTTGGAATCTTCTGAATTGTATTTGCATAAACTAAAGCTCATTACCTGTATAGTTTAGTTTATTTTCTACGATCTCCTTTGTTCAAAATCTTGGGAGTCTACTGTATATATATATATATATAATTTAAAATAGTTATTATTTTCGATTGATCGATCGATTGATTCATGTCAAACATCACTGACATCAAATATCACAACACAATACAAGCAGTCCAGCAAAGTCTGGATGAGATTAATAGACTCCAGACTTGTAGTTCAGCAGACCTTGTTAACAACTCATACTCTCTCCGTAGGACAGGCAATCCAGAATGGACTAATTCTGCATTAAGCTGTGTGTGTGAATATATGGAAGCAATTTTGTTCCAGAATGAAATTAAAGTATCAAAAATAATATTATATGCTATTATATTTTAAAAACTCAACACATAAATTATAAAGGACCAAATTTGTGTTACTGTGTTTTGCTAATATGTATGTGTCCCGGCAGCACGGTGGTGCAGTGGATAGCACTGTCACCGCACAACAAGAAGGTCCCGGGTTAGAGCCCGGCCGGGGCCTTACTGTGTGGAGTTTGCATGCACCCCGTGTCCGAGTGGGTTTCTTCCGGGTACCACGGTTTCCTCCCACAGTCCAAAGACATGCACGTTAGGCTAATTGGAGAGTCTAAATTGCCTGTAGGTATGAGTGTGTGAGGGAATGGTGTATGTGCCCTGCGATGGATTGGCAACCTGTCCAGGATATGCCTCTCGCCCCAATGCATGCTGGGATAGGGTCGAGCCCCCCCATGACCCTGACCAGGAATAAGCGGGTTAGATAATGAATGAATGATTGAATGAATTCATTCATTAATGTATGTGTCCCTGTTTTCATTTGATGCCGTACTTAAATTAAACATGTGGAGGGCATCAGTCTCGGCAACATAGGAGTGGTAGGGTTGCCTTTGTTTTCCCATGCTGTGGAGGTCTTTGGAGCAGTGAAACTTTCTAGGGGCAGGTTTGGCACTCTTGCAGGGTGTGAGAGTGTGAACTGTTGCCCGGACAGTTGTTCCAAAGGCCATAATTGGTCGTTGGAACTCCGGACTGAAGAGGCGCTGTGTCCTGTTATGTGTGAGGAGTGTGCGTAGGGACAGAGCGTAGAGTTCTACCCTGTCCCGTTAAGTGTTGATACTTCTTAAATGTGAATGTATGGAAGCGGTGTGGAAAGCCGCTGATTGTCTGTGATTGTTGTGCGTTTCCCCGGAAGGGGATTCCCCCCTCGAAGGAGGCAGCCTTTAATTTAGTTTTGTTTATTTTAGTTTGTTATTTTAGTTCATTGTTTTTCCTCAAAAGCTTTGCGGCGAGTAGAGTTTGTGTTTTGTGTTGTGTTCTCCCGCTGTTTCTCAGACTGGCAAACCCCACTTCTCTGTCACTTCTTACCATCGGCTGCTCTGCTCACCGGGGATTTGTCATGTGGCGTGTGACAAAACATTTGCTTTTTTAATTATGGGTCTGGTTATTTTAATATAATTTTGGGGTTTTTAATTGAAGCTTGCTTTGGACCTGTCAACAAAGGTTACACCCCCATCCACAACTTTGAGACGGGAGAGTTAATGGCATTTTCTGTGGCCCAAGTATGATGCCATGCCAGAAATGTCATTTGGGAGGCACATTGTCATCATGAAAAGTCTGTCTAGTCTCCATCCATCCATCCATCCATCCATTATCTAAGCCGCTTATTCCTGGTCAGGGTCGCGGGGGGGGCTGGAGCCTATCCCAGCATGCGTTCCGGGCGAGAGGCAGGAATACACCCTGGACAGGTCGCCAATCCATCGCAGGGCACACACACCATTCACTCACACACTCATACCTACGGGCAATTTAGACTCTCCAATTAGCCTAACGTGCATGTCTTTGGACTGTGGGAAGAAACCGGAGTACCCGGAGGAAACCCACGCGGACACGGGGAGAACATGCAAACTCCGCACAGAAAGGCCCCCGGCCTGGATTTGAACCCGAGACCTTCTTGCTGTGAGGCGACAGCGCTATCCACTGCACCACCGTGCCGCCCTGTCTAGTCTCCCCTCACTAAATCAAGTTGATTCTATGGATGGAATGGTGTGGAAGTGGAGCCTTTGATTGACAGGTACAAGTCAACCTGAATGTAAAGAACGGCATCAAACAGAAAACAGGGACGTGTACGTTAATGTGTATTAACAAAACACTAATTGAATAATGAACAGGAGTGATCCGCATACATTTTATAATTAATCAATTTATGCTTTACCACAATTTTTAAGTTTTGATGAAGTTTTTAATTTATGCATTGAGTTATCAAATTTTGATGTGGAAATAACTTCCATATGAATATGGCCTATAGAAATTCTTGACTTATTTTGTAACCATAAGGATAAAGGTTACATGCCTCTCAAATCACATGGTCAGGAATTTCTACAGGCCGTATGTATGGACACTCCATGGAGACCAGATGTTGGTAGGTGGTGCTGTCTCACACTTTCAGCTTGGAGCATGCCCCCGGCTTCATCACCCCCAACAGCTGCGTCAGCGTGTCCAACAGCACACGAGCCGAGGTGGCCAGGAAGTCCCGCCCATATGTCACCGCTGCAATGTCTGATGGGAAACGCAGAACAATGCACCAGCTTTCCGTGTTGAAACCCTTTTCATGTCAATGGCACCAAACACGCCGGTGATTTGCCACCTTCAAAACAATGGCTTTACCTGTCTAGACTTTGCAATGTTACCATTTTCACCGCTCAAAGACTAAGGTCCCCTGCTCAGGGAACAATTCGCTCTCTTAATCAGACTCTAGAGGGTAACGACACCATCGGACATTCACATGCTCACTTTCTGTCTTCTGAGCTCACTGGTGATGATGATGTCTGTGCATGTGTGTATGTGTGTGTGTGTGTGTGTGTGCTTGTCTGTGTGTATGTGTGTGTGCATGGCTGAGTGTGTCTGCATGTCTCACTGGTGATGACTCCAGCCAGCGCCAGGACAAACTGGTTGTCATGGGAGCATAGGTCCTGTTGGTCCATCTTCACCTCCTCCCCCAGAGACTTCACAAAGCTTTCCAGTGTCTGTCCTGCCATGGCCAGGAAAGCCTCTACCTTGCTCTGAACAGCATACACACATACAAACAGACAAGACACACACACACAGATGTAAGTGTAAATTATGTAATGCAAATGACAATGCCTACATGGGCTGAATGGCCCATTGTCTCAAACAAACATTCTAATGTTTTTATGTACTTACGTAACTAATAAACTAGGGCTGGGACTTTAACGCGTTAATTTCGATTAATTAATTACAGAAAAAATAACGCGTTAAAAAATGTACGCATTTTAATCGCACTATATTTTTGCACTCCAGACACCACGGAACGTTTCTCAATGCTAAACATGTTGCAGCTAGCGTGGAAGCCAGAGCTAACGCGGATCAGGCTAACGTTAGTCCGTACGAGCAAGCAGAGTCGCCAACCCACACTCGACCAGATGACGGGGTTCAGAGCCAAGATGAGTAAGACCACGTCTAACAAAGTAATCAACTCACTGGCTCACTGGATTGCCGTGGACTGTAGACCACTTTCGGTGGTCGAAGATAAGGGGCTGGAAAAGGTGCTACAGATTGCGTCGTCTGACACAATTTATGAACTGCCATGCAGAAAGACAATTTCGAAAAAAAATCCAGCAGCTTCTTCCAAAGGTCCTTTGCACTATCATATTCCTAAAATTGCTGCACTTTGTTAAAAATTGCACTGGTCTGTGTAGTAGCTAAAATAAACAAGATTTTGCTGCTTAAACTTATGTATATGTCTATTCATTGATTCACTCGTATACCAAAATCCATTTGAATTGAAAAATGTTGCTTCTCGTGTCAAATATTGATATGCGATTAAAATGCGATTAATTTCGATTAATTAATTACAAAGCCTCTAATTAATTAGATTAATTTTTTTAATCGAGTCCCACCACTATAATAAACCTTTCAGACTAATGTTGAAATAATATCACTCTGTTCTGTTTGGTCCTGTTCTTTCATTCACAAGAGAATAAAATAACTCTGAATTATCATTCATCCGACAAACTGAACATCCATCACAAAGAGCTGGTATATAGCTATTCTGATTTTCAGGCTAACATTAAAACAAGGCACACAAGTATGGTCACTCACATCAGACAGGATGTCCTTCACAGCTTCCTCCTTTCTGGAGACACTCCAGAGTAGTGTGCAGGAGGCTGCGCCCAGCCCTGTACAGAACTCTGCCTGCTGCTGCAGCTGCTCCCGACTCTCCCATAGCTGCTCCCTGAGCACCAGTTTCTCCTGGAAATGTACACTACACATCTCTACTCTTTGCATACTGCGTAAATACACAACTATATCCTCATAGTGATACGTGTAAATTACCATAGCTAGCTAGCCAACACGTGATTATGTTCCCAGGCTAGCTATTTGACATGTAACAACAATTCTGGCACTGGGAGTGAGTTTTAGAATGTTTTAAAATAACATTCTTTTGGGCCTCCCGCGTGGTCCAGTGGTTACAACGTCCGACGCTGGCCACGGAGACCGGGGTTCAATTCCCCGTCTCGCCAAGTGTCGGCTCTGGCCGGGAGTGCCACCAGGGGGTGGCGATTGGCTGTCCGCCCCAGGGAGGGGGGAGGGAAGCCGACGTGACGTTCGCTGCGTATAAGAGTGGCCCTGTAGTACCGGGGTTACGGTCGACGGCTCGGCGAGTGACGTCTCGGAAGAGCCGTCACTTCGCATTCGTCACTACCGGTCGCAGGACTACGGCAGCGAACTCACATTACGAGGGGGGGATTGACGTAAAATAGTGGGTCTAATTGGCTACCAAAATGGGAGAAAATCAGAAACACATTTAAAAAAAAATATAACATTCTTTTTCAGTTTCTGATTTATTCCTGTAGCTGTGCCTATTTCACTTTTAGAGCACAAATTGCACCTTGTATACCTTTGTTTTCTGTCAAGGAGATCACCTATGTATATTCCCTGATGCTCTGTTGATTTCCACAAATAAGGACATGTGTTACTAATTACTGATTAGTAAAACTAATCACTGAGGCAAACTTAATAAAAATGCAAATCTAGCAGTAAGCTAGTAAACATTTTTTAGAGTTGATTTGGACATGGTCATTGTAACGTTAATTCTCAGTCTAGAAAAGTCCATTATTGCACATACAAAGCGTGCAATTTTGTTGCGCTAAAGCTAAAATGGTGTTGAAATATACTTTATGATATTCAGAAATATAAAAATGTAAATAACATAAAAGTTGTTTGCTGAGACAAGAAACAACTCTAAAAATGTCAATGGGGTGTTGCTAGGTGACATAACACATTGTGACTCTCTCCCACTCTCACCTCCCTCTCTGTCTGAGCCTCACTCTGTGCGGCATCCAGTCGTGAGCGGAGGTGCTGGCACTCCTGTCTCAGCTGCTCCTGCGCCTGCTCACTGCGAGCCTTCACTGCACCGAGATAGAGGGATGGATAGAAGTACAGAAGGGAGGGTGGGAGTGAGAGAGATAAAGATAACGAGTAAATTAACATTTCATGTATGTCATTCAAATAAAGTATTTCAAACTGAACTAGGTTGGGGACTAATTTCCATCTAGACAAACTGGAAAGACACTGTGACCCCAAACCATGATTGATCCTCTGGCCAAGCATTGTGACATTGTGCACTTGAGTATGCCCATAACAGGGGTGAATAAAGCCAGTGGAAAAATGGGGCACGCAGCACACTATGCCTTAAAAAGCACAATGACATCATCTCCCAAATGCGGTTATAGTAGTCACTGTGGCTCTCAACCCTCTGCTCATTCTGCGTCCCAGGGGGCATGTGCAGCCTATTGTGGCGCATGTGTAAAATCAAGTTTTGCCTTGATTTAATACACTGGATGAATATCAGCCATAACCAAAACCAATGGGTCCAACGTGAGGTGGATCCACTTATTTACTAACTTTGGTTTTAGGCTATTTGTTGCAAACTAATAAAGCCCCTTTATTTTTCTGTCAATACAAAAAAAAGACGACACTTCACCAATATCCTCACTAGCCTGTACCTTTTAATTGGCCTGAAATTGAACTTTCACGTGTAATTTCTATAGATGTAGCATGTTAACAACAACATATAATGTCCGACATTAAAAATACTCAAACGTGCAGTTGGTGATGATGGCGGGTTCTAATACACTCTCTTACTTGTTTCGGCACCCCGCGCTTTGTGGAACAATTCAACCAGTTCTCTATTGAGAACTTTGGGCAAAAACTCGCGGAGCTGCATGATTTCTGTCGTTAGCCTTTCCAGATCTCTTTTTCTGACTTTGACATAGCCTTCCTTGCGTGACATCTATGGGATAGGGGGTAAGAGAATTGAAATCGAATTAGATACTTAATCGCATATTTAAAAACGGACCCCATGCTACCTCACTATATTGTTATTTTTGAAGGGTCATTGTAGTGTTAGCGAGCTAACCAATGTTATGTAACTAAGCTCTTAGCTAACTAGCAATACAAAAGTAAACCAGCATAGCTGTCTAGCTAGCTTATTTTAATTTGATTATTAACTACATCTATTCTCACATTGTAATTGGTTTGAATGTGTGCTTATCTTGTGGTATTTTATATTTTGATCAAGCTAAACTTGAGTTATACCACGGTAACGTTAAGCTATCTACAACAACAGTTATTTTACATGACGTTAAAGAATCAGTCAGCTAACGTACTGGATACGATCGGGGATAATGATTTTAGCTAACGTTACATTTTAGTTAGCTATATACCTCGGAACTAATGCAATTTTAACTGTTTCACTTCCATTTAAAACATGTCTGCAAGTAAGGTAACATCACCTGTGCAGATCTCATAAATCAGCTGGACTGTCCCGAGTGCTCTGTAACTGTCGCTGTTAGCGAGCTCGCTAATTCCTTTGGGTAACGCTAGTAGTGGTGACGTTATTTAGCTCAAATAATATTTCAAAATAATGGAACTAAATGTTTAACATTAACTAGCTACAAGTTACCTCTAATCCCATTTTATTTTCTTACGTGTTTATATTTGCTAACGTTACACTTATGTTCTGGAAAATTATCCCATAACTCAAACTATGCGCCTGAAAGAACCGTTGGTCCTTGTACGAGTAAAATGTCGCTGCGCACCCTGCTGGTTGGAGTTATCATCAATTCATCATGCAGCATTACACATGAGATGATGAGCGGTTTTAGTGATGTTAATGCTAGATCCCATTGGGTGTAAAATGCTGCCTTCATTTGCTCATCGGAAGCTCATATTTCCCATGCTTCAACTTGTAATTACGAAGCCCTTCGGAGTCGCAAACGTAGAGCGGATACATAAATTATTGTGTATGCATCTGCTAAAAATCACGTAGACAGCATGATGAACCTTCTAGAGCAAAATAAAGCTAAAAGCAAACATAAATCAAAGCAAAATAAATATTTTTTCCCCCCTTTGTAAAAATGAAGGCTATATAATGCAATCAATAGTTACAGGTTTAAGTGAATGTCTATGGCTTTACCGATGTGAAAATAAACTTTTTAATCAAAAACTGAAGCAACGCTTCTCTGTGTCATGGTGGGCAGTTCAAAGCAAGCACTTAAATTCAAGTACATATGGAGCAGAAGGAAAGACCTTCTACAGTACTTCTACCTCTCATTTACGCAGAGGTACCCCTAACTTAAATAGTACGATCACCGAGAAGAGGGTAACAACTCAGGAATTGTGGAATAAATAGGTGCATTTATGAATTAGATTAAGAGTGACCCTTGAAAAAAAGGGAACCACAAAAGTAGAGAGAATGCTTTGTCCATTATGAATTAATTAATGCTATGTTTCTAGTGTACTTTATTACATTCATGTTTAAAACCCGACTGTACCAGACTGGCCATGGTGGAGAGCCCCAATCGGGGGCGGCGTTTGGCTGTCCGCCCCAGGGGGAGGGGGGGAGGGTGAGCCAAACTTTGCCAAGAAGTTTGTAAGGGTGACTCCAGAACGTGGGTGGGCGAATTTTGTCTCAAAGGAAGCAGAGTTTCCTGCCCTCTGAGAATTAGCTTGCCTCGTAGAGACAAGCGTCAAATTAGTGTGGGGAGAGCAAATCGAAATAAGTGGAAGGTATAATTGGCCACTAAATTGGGAGAAAAATGGGAACAAATCTGTGCTTATTGGATGAATGGTGCAAGCATTTAGTCTACAAGCTCAGGAAGACATTAGCAAGAAGGTAAGCCATTTTATTGTTCATTACTCATTGCAATGCAAATCCCATGATCATAGGTCAAACAGACCCTGAGATATAGCCATTTCAAAATTGTATTTTTTGCCTGTTGGTGGTTCCAACACTTTTGGGCCCTTGCTTAACAAGTTTGGCTGCTCTAGTATAAAGCATTTAGGAATTATACCTCATGTCCTGTTTATGTGTCTTCACCATCAACTTTATTAGCGCATAACGACCAAACGGTTTGTAACATCCAAAAACAAAGTGATCCTTTTTTTTTTCAGGTTAGTCCAGGCATGCTCTGAGTGAAATTTGATAGTACTGTTTTGACAGGTGAATTAAGACTGTCTAAGTAGTGCACTTTGACACCCCTGGCGTAGGATCATAGGTAATAGCCCCAGGTGTTGCTTGTTGCTGCTGTGCCATTTGGGAGAGACCGTCCGGAGTTTGGAACCAGCCCCTAAACCAGGGGTGGGCAAGGAGGGCCGTATCCATTTCTGGATTTCATGCCAACTTCTGCTCTTAATGATTTAATTAGCCCCAATCATTTACGTAATCTGACATTTTAGCTACATTTCTTGATAAGCCCATGAACGACAGCTGAAGACTGTTCTTGTGTTCCCATATGAAACATGTTACTGTGGTCTAATCTACAAGTGAACCAGCATTGGCCTATCCAACTAATTAGCTAATTAAGCCAGGGTAATTGGTAGAAACAAAAACCTGCACACACACCGGCCCTCCAGGACCGGAATTGCCCTCCCCTGCCCTAAACCCTAGATTCTTTCAGTCCTGAAGGCCGGAGTAGCTGTATGTATTTGTTCCAGCTGAGCACTGACTACACCTGATGTCACTGACTAGTTAATTAGGTGAGATAACTGATATCAGGTGGTTCAGTTGATTGGTTAGAGCAAATAACTGCAGCCCGTAGGACCGAGAGTTGACCATGTTGGCCCTAAAGTTTACTCCTAGACTAGGGGTGGACTTTATGAGGCACCCTCATCCTGGAGCAGGGGTTCTCGATCCTGGTCCTGGAGGGCCGCAGGGTATGCTGGTTTTTGTTTTCACTTTATAATCCGGTTCAAATAAATGTAGACACAAGAAACCAGGTAATCAACTGTGTAACAACCACTTTAATTGATCAATTACAGTTTTTTTTCAATTGCTAACAAGCATTGGTCAAAACTGAAGTCACATTGTCAAAACTCTTCACACAGTCAGCGAAACAGAAGTCTATATGGACCAAACTGTGAATCATTTTTCATTGCTTTCACACAAAATGCATTCAATGACCACATTTTCCAAAATCCATGAACTCTTTTCTCATTCATACTCCACCACCTGCAAAACACTATATATTTGCAGCACATGCTATATCAAATGCTAATACACTGTTTTCAAAACTGTTCAAAACACATACAAAACAGAATGATGGCAAATTTCATGCATTTCTGCAGTAACCATATTGAAATATATAGAAAATCGTAGCAGAATATTTACAATAAAATGAAATAATAATCATTCCAAACACAGCTGATTGCAATTTCAGCTGAAAGCCTACCCAGGTGTCCTGTTTTGAGTCTTGTTACCAAACAGACAATAGGGAACGGCTTCAGAATGATTTTGTTTGGAGGTTGGTGGGGAAAGAAGAGTGGGGAGGGGGAGAATGCGTTGAGGACAAAGGAGAGGAAGACCAAGAGCGGTGGCCTCTGATGAGATAAGGGCCACAATTATTGACCACGTTGTAAACCATGGTTTCTCTTTGAGAGAGGCCAGTTGAAGGGTGCAACCAAATCTGCAGCGTTCAACAGTTGCATCAATAGTACAAATTTTCCGGCAAAACAACAGGTGAGATGTGCATCCTTCAATGATAATTGAACTACATATTACAGTACAATACAGTATGTTTACATTTTTACATGTACTGACATTTTGAAATATATTGATTGTTTTGTGTTTTACAGTAGGATCCAAAGGTTGCCTCACACAGGAGGGAGAGGCAGAATGTTTTCAGATGCGCAGGAAATTGCCATTGTTGACATGGTACTTGGCAACGCAATAAAACTGCAGGAAATTCGGGACAGAATGCTGGCAGACAATATCACTTTTGGGAATGTGAATACGGTCAGCACAACGACAATTGCCAGAGTCCTAGAGAAACATAAAATAAGGATGAAGCAGTTGTACACTGTACCCTTTGAGAGAAACGGTGAACGTGTGAAAAAACTCCGGTATCAATATATCCGGGTAAGATGTCTGTTCAATAACCAAACAGGGTACATGCACAGCTATGCATAATATAAAGTACTGTACAACTCTGGGTTTACTGTATTTCAGAGAGTAATGGAGATGGAAGCCAGGCAAACTAAACATACATTCATCTTTGTGGATGAAGCTGGATTCAACCTGGCAAAAATACGCCGCAGGGGAAGAAATGTGAGCAACCGTGGATGTCCCAGGCCAGAGAGGAGCTAACATCACAATGTGTGCAGCACTGTCCAATGGTGGTTTGCTGTTACACAAACCACTCATTGGCCCCTACAATACAGAGAGGCTCATTTCAGCCACTCAAATCTCACTTCAGCCAGGCCTGCGAGTGACATCCCAAGATCATTTTCTCCATGTGTGGCGCCTACGTGTTTGCTACAAAAGAGGGAACTGGAAGAAAAATGCTGCGATAGCAGTGGCTGTGTGCATGGCCATGAATAACTACAAAGGAAAGTGCTGAACTGAACTCAAAGTTGTACAGACAGCTGAGAGCTTTTGTTCTTTTCTGTCCATCACTACAGTATGAGGAGCAAACAATGGAAAAGTGGGAGGAAGCATGTAGAGGGTCAAACCAAGGCTTTTGTTCTCAATTATATGGAATGCAATTCCAATTGATATTTTATCAAAGGAAGGTGCATTCCATTTAACCATCCTTTAAAACCCCTTCACTATTTAACACTTCATTGTGAGGGGCCCTTATGATTACAGAGAAACATAAGGAGTGCCACTTATCTTGGTCAGAACTCAGAACTTGGTCCAGAAAGTTGGACTTTTACAAAGTACAAAGCTCAGTGTACTGTGGTCCAAGCTACTACCAATGTACCTTGATGTCATTCCTCTACACAATGAAAATGAATAACAACTGGAGTAACAATAATGAAATTAACTGCAAGTCCACAAAACATTCACTAGAGCAGGGGCCTGTCTCACGAAGCAGGATTAGCGAGCTAACTTTTGGTTTAAACCTGGGTTTTCGGTCTCACGACTGTGGCTCACTTTTAACCCGGTTGTATCGCCATGGTAACTTATGCTACGAACCTAACCTGCTCCAGAGTAGGTCAAGTTCAGGCTAATGGATCAAATCCTATAATCCCTCACCAATCTCTCTGGAAAATGACCTCACCAATCCTAGAGAATTGCATAATCAGATTTTTTTATATTATAGATACAGATTATCCGAGGAGGGAATATTGTATTTTTGCAAACTTCTAGAGACGCACGTTACAAATGCCACTCGTCAAAGCCATGCAATCACTGTGCAGCACGGTGTCTGTTGACACTCCCCTCTCACGATAGTCCCCCATAATCCCCTGCCGATAGTGAAGGCTGTCTTCGGTCGTGCTGACGGGGAGAGGGGGACCTGCCAATAGCTGCTGCGGAGATCCAGCGCGCTAAACCACGTGGAGCCGGACACAGAGTCGAGGGCGTCATCAATACAGGACTGGAGGTCCACCGTAGTATCTATAAAGAGTATATAGTCACCTATAATATTACTGTACACACTGCCAGAAGGGCTTATTTCTCTAAGATCATTACAGAAAACAAAAATAACTCTAGAATATTGTTTTCTACTATTGACAGACTATTAAACCCTGCCTTCGCCCCTGACCTTTCTAGCCAAGCCTCTGCACCTAAATGTGAGGACTTTGCAAATTTCTTTAACAATAAAATCACGACCATCAGAGCTGGCATTACAAAAACAATCGCCGACCCCTGCATTCAACCTCTTGAAAGGCAGGCAACCATGGGAAAATTCACCAACATCTCAACCCCAGAACTGTGTAAGATTGTTACTCTGAGTAAACCATCATCATGCTGTCTCGACCCAATCCCTTCTCCACTCTTCAAGAGTGTTTTCAACAGTATCTCAGATTCCGTCCTGAAAATTATTAACGCATCCCTTGAAACGGGAATTTGCCCTGAGGCCTTGTGAAACCTCTACTGAAGAAGCCTAATCTACACTGTGACACTCTTAGCAATTATAGACCCATATCAAACCTCCCATTTTTAAGCAAGATACTGGAAAAGGTTGTTTTCCACCAGTTAAACAACTTTCTAAATGAAAACAATATTCTAGAGAAATTTCAATCAGGGTTCAGAACAAATCATAGCACAGAAACTGCTCTCACAAAGATAGTCAGCGATCTGAGACTTAATGCTGATGCCAATAAGATTTCGGTTCTGGTTCTCCTAGATTTAAGTGCAGCGTTCGACACAGTTGACCATGAAATTCTCTTAAATCGCCTTGAAAACTGGGTTGGTCTCTCTGAATGTGTTTTAAACTGGCTCCGAACTTACATTACAGGAAGAAAATGTTATGTTAGTCTGGGGGACCATGTATCAGAGAAACATGACATAACCTGTGGTGTCGCACAAGGGAGCTGCCTTGCCCCTCTGCTGTTTTCACTATACATGCTTCCTCTAGGTGATATCATCAGGGAACATGATGTTAGTTTCCATAGCTACGCTGATGATACACAATTGTACATATCCGTTGAGCCAAGTAATGTAGATGCCTTAAGCTCCCTTACTACCTGTCTGTCAGCAATAAATAAATGGATGAACAATAACTTTCTAAAACTTAATGAGGATAAGACAGAAATCCTATTGGTTGGCCCCAAATCCAAAAGGGATGAGCCGCTTAAAAGACTTGGCAATCTGACTCCCTGGATTAAACCAGAAGTAACAAGTCTGGGTGTTATTTTAGACTCTGATCGAAGTTTTACGCCCCATATAAGCAAGGTGACCAAGGTGGCATTCTTTCACCTCAGAAACATTGCCAAGGTACGGGCATTCCTGACCCAGCAAGATGCTGAAAAATTAATTCATGCGTTCATCTCAAGTAGATTAGACTATTGCAATGCACTCTTTACTGGTCTTCCTAAAAAGTCCATTGAGAGGCTGCAGCTTATCCAGAACTCTGCTGCCAGACTACTAACTAAAACAAAGAAGAGAGAACACATCACTCCAGTCTTAGTTACACTGCACTGGCTCCCTGTATCTACCAGAATTTATTTTAAAGTCCTTCTACTTGTTTTCAAAGCTCTAAATGGCTTAGGACCGGCCTATATCACAGATTCCCTGTCGTTCTATGCTCCTTCGTGAGCCCTTAGATCCTCTACTGCTGTTTTTTTTAGATACTCTAAACCCCACCCAAAAGAAAATTGGAGATGCAGCCTTCTTCAGCTATGCTCCCAAATTGTGGAACAGTCTACCCAAAGATATTAGAGAGGCAGGCTCTGTTGACATCTTTAAACGGCACTTAAAAACATATCTCTTTAACCTAGCCTTTTTCTAGCACCACATTTTATGATATGCGTGCCTCACATGGAGTCCCATATGCTGTTTTTAAATGACATTTTATGCTCTTAAATGTTTTATTGTTTTTACGGTTTTAATTCATTCACTGATGTTTTATTGTTCATTGATGTTTTATTGTTTTATCTTCTGCTTACTCTTAACAATCTTGTTTTATATCTTGTTTTATGTTGTCTGTGAAGCACTTTGCGCTGCATTTCAATGCATGAAAGATGCTATATAAATAAAGCGTATTATTATTATTATTATTAATACGCGTCTTGTGACATCATTTAGGCGCCGGTCGACGCAGAACCTCAGGGAGCCATCTTTCTTCCTCACCAGCACAGCAGGGGAAACCCAGGGGCTGTCAGAGGGCTGGATGATGCCTGCAGCTGCCACCTCGCGGATCTTGGCCTCCGTTTCCTCCCATTTAGCCAGGGGCAGCCATCTCGACTCTGTCGGATGGGGGCCGCTGCACCAGTCTCGATGTGGTGTTGAGTGACGGTGGTGCGCGTGGTCTCTGTCCTTTGCAGCGAACAGATAGCGGAACTCAGTTAAGAGAGCACGGAGCTGATCGCACTCTCGTTTGTGGAGTCCCTCACTGCTGCGCTGGCACAGCTGTTACACTGAGTCATTGGCCTCCTCTCGTCTTGCGTCAGTGCTGCTTCAGGTCGCGGAAGCACTCTTCGGACTTTGTGGCGGTTTTCTTTTTTTGGTTGGCGTATGGTCACCTGTTGACCAAAATGTGATGAGCGGCCGTGTCGATGACGGCTCCCGCAGCCACGAGAGCATCAAGGCCCAGGATGCAGGGGTCAGTGATGTTAGCCCGGAAGAAGTTGTGCGCTATGGTTTTCCCGCCTAGCTGTAAGAACAGCTTTTTGCAGCCCACCATGTCCGCTGTTTGTCCCGTGACTGTCTCGAGCCTGGTGCTGGTGTGTGCCCAGTCCATCACACGGGGCAGCACATCTTTCCGGATCAGGCTGATGGTGGAGCCTGTGTCGATTAGCACGCCAACTCGCTCCCCCTCGATGTAGCATAGCACGAACATGCTACGACCGCTGCTTCCCAGGCAGCCCACTCTCGATGCTGCGGGGCTTGGTGATGTACAGGCTGGGGTCGCCCCGGCTAGGCCAGCCTGTTCTTGTTTCCTGCCGTTTGTCGGTTTGCCTCACCCTGCATCTTCCTCCTGCAGTCCCTTGCGAAGTGGCCTTGCTTGCCACAGTACGAGCAGGAGGTGTTGGAGCGGAGTGCTGCTGCTCAGGCTGGCGCGGTGTCATCGTCACTCTCGTTCTCTCCGCTGGCTGCGCGGATGGGGGCGATGGGCGGGCGTTTCTTCCTCTAGGATCACCTCAAGGTCCTCTGCTTTCTCCCTCGTTCAGGGTGGCGGGGCTGGTGATGTGGACCTGGTCTCGGAGGTGTGCTGGACGTAGCCCTCACGGGAAGGCATCGAGCGCCAGGCCGTCGCGGACTTCTCCCAGGTGCTGTGGGTACGAGCGATGTGCCAGGCATTGTACGTTGGCAGCGAGCAGTCCAATGCTTTCGCCTGTTCAGATTCAGAAGCTTGGATTACAGACGCATGTCACCATGCCTGATGGAGTCACATTAAACCCCAGCACTCACAAATGACAAGCCCACGTGAATGACAACCAACAAGTCTACACATGAATGACAAGACGAACACTTCTCCAGACACACACATGAATGACAAGACTAAGACTAACTGATCTCCCACTCACCCCACCTGCTCTTAAATAGGCTTACTTTCTGCCTGGCTCAGGTGGGACTCGTGAGGCAATCACCTGTCTATCATTCACACACCTAATCACAAAACACCGAACAAATGACAAACCACACCCACTCACATTCTCACACACAAACAGGTAAGTGAATAATCACTTACCATCCAAACGAATCAACACCAATTACATATGATTAAATAATTGGGACCTTTGTAACTGGAATTCCGGGCACCTGCCAGCAATCTTGCTGCGAGATTGCCAAACCTGGCCATGGAAAGTACAACTGTTTTAAAGATCCTCCACAGCAACACCGTGGAAAAAGAGAGGCAACCCCGCAACTCCCCTGCCCCAGAGAACAATGCCCTCCACACAGTCATTGACTGCAAAGGATTTGCAACCAAGTATTAAAAATGACAATTTAATTTATGATTATGTTAGTTTGTCCAATTATTTTTGAGCCCCTAATATTGGGGGGGCTATGTATAAAAATGGTTGTAATTCCTTGACAAAACCCTTAAATTAAAGCTGAAAGTCTACACTTAAAGCACATCTTGATTGTTTCATTTCAAATCCATTGGTGTACAGAGCCAAAATGATGAAAATTGTGTCACTGTCCAAATACTTATGGACCTGACTTAACCTCTAACTTACTGTTTGATCTAGTTACTAATTAAGATACAATGGTTCCGTGTCGCTCTGCGAAGTGAAATGAATCGGATATTTTAAAAAGGCGATGTATTTTAAAGTGTGTTTGTTCTGTCACGTTGTTCAAAATTTGAGACCCCAGGGATAATTTTAATAATTTGTACCCACTGTCCCAACTCTCTCCCTACAAATGCAATCATTGGTGAATGTTAAATTAGTATCAATTTGGTATTATTCTTTTTTTATTATTTATTAAGATAAAGTCAGTAAATTAGTAGAACAAGAAGAAGTAAAAACACAGATTATTCACTGTCTGTTTACTTGCTGACTTGCTTGCAGACAATTTAAGGCAGTGGTTTCCAAAGGTTGGTCCTGGGGGCCCACTGTGTATGATCGTTTTCATTCAAATCACAATTACAACTGTTGAATTGTAATGAGCTGTTAATTGTTCTTATATTGTTCTTATATGTTAATTGATCAGTTATGGTTGTTGAGTTCTAAAATATTTTCTTCCTTAAACTTATTCTAACACAATGCAGGTTTGGCTTGATGCCATTTGCTTTGTCTTTGAACACTTCATGTTCCAAAAGCGGTTTAGTTTCAGTGACCATGGGCAGTGGCGTAGCGTGGGTTGCCAGCACCGGGGGCGAGGCATGTAACGGTAATCCGTGAACCGTTAGCACTCCCTTCCACCAGTTAGGGCAGCGGTCGCCAACCTTTTTTGCACCACGGACCGGTTTCATGCAAGACCATTTTTCCACGAACCGGCGGACCGGGGGAGGGGGTGGTACACACAAAAAAGCTGAGACCAGTTCATTAATTTCGCGGACTGGGGGAGGGGGTGCATGGGAAAAATAAAATTGCGCCCCTCTGAATTTTACACCCGGTGCATGAAACCGGTCCGTGGTGCAAAAAAGGTTGGGGTCCGCTGCCCTAACTGTGTTTTTTGGTCTTCTTCTGAAATTTTGCGCCCCTCGGAATTTTGCGCCCGGTGCCCACGCTACGCCTCTGAGTGTGAGTGTGAGTGTTGCAGGATGATTGCGTTTCTGTAAGGATACTTCTCGGCGGGTTTCGTCTGCGACCGTTCCCAGCTTGTGGAGCTTCTCGAGAGCAAGATTCTTGATCTCCAAGCCCAACTTGGGCTGCAATTGGCTGTCCACCCCAGGGGGAGGGGGGCGGGAGAGCCGGCACAAGCTAGCTGAGAAGCTAGCTTGTGGGCGAGGGCAAATCGAAGGAAATAGAGGGCACAATTAGCCACCAAATTGGGGGGAAATCGGTAAGAAATCTGAAATAAATGTCAAAAATAAAATAAAGGATATGTAATATACCATAAGACAGATAGTCTCTAGTGTATGAAGTTTGTGAAGTTTGTCTGTCCTTTATCTCATCTCTTCCAAATAGCCTCTGGCCTTGTGATATAATTACACTGCATTTTGGCACCCTGAACTCTCAATCTTTTCTCCAAACGAATAATAATAATAATAATATTATTTGGATAGCGCCTTTCTAAAAACCAAAGAACACAACACCACAATACAAATAAAAAACAAAAACAAAACAAAGGGGATATATACATACACATGTATTTTAAAAAAACAATGAGAGCGATAAAACAATGATACAGCAGTACAGTCAGGTCAGAGAGAAGGTCAAACCTGGATACTCAAGATGCCACAGAATCTGTGCCGCTGAAGTGCTTCACAGACAGAGGCCCAAGATGAGACGGCCCAATCAGCAACCGTGGTACATAAACACATTTATGAAATAAGGGCTGTAACCGGCAGTAACGATGGTAACTGCCCAGCCGTCCTGTCCTACGCGAAGTATTTTTACGTAACTACGTCATTTTTCGGAATTACGGCTGAATCGGAGACGCTGTTGTCCACATCCACTGCGTCTCCTGAAAATTCATCAAGGGGCACTACCAAGGAAGATACTGTGCCAGTGGATGTTCTGTACTGCAATTAGCACCCGAAACTTCTGTGATTAACTGGAGCCTCCTGGACGGACCGTATAACAGCTGAGCGTCTGATGTGTCTAAGATAGTATATATGTTGGAGTGAGCCAACCTGATCCCCCAGTATATATGGTGGAGTGAGCCAACCTGATCCCCCAGTATATATGGTGGAGTGAGCCAACCTGATCCCCCAGTATATATGGTGGAGTGAGCCAACCTGATCCCCCAGTATATATGGTGGAGTGAGCCAACCTGATCCCCCAGTATATATGGTGGAGTGAGCCAACCTGATCCCCCCACGTTATGTGTTTTGAAGCAAACGAGGAGCAGTTTGTGGTTGTGGTTCTGTGTGTCTCAGTGGGTAGACCGTGGTTCTGTGTGTCTCAGTAGGTAGAGCGTGGTTCTGTGTGGCTCAGTAGGTAGAGCGTGGTTCTGTGTGGCTCAGTAGGTAGAGCGCGGTTCTGTGTGGCTCAATAGGTAGAGCGTGGTTCTGTGTGGCTCAGTAGGTAGAGCGTGGTTCTGTGTGGCTCAGTAGGTAGAGCGTGGTTCTGTGTGGCTCAGTAGGTAGAGCGCGGTTCTGTGTGGCTCAGTAGGTAGAGCGTGGTGCTGTGTGGCTCAGTAGGTAGAGCGTGGTTCTGTGTGGCTCAGTGGGTAGTGCATGGCGTTGGCAACACTTAGGTTGTGGGTTCAATTCCCACTGGGACCACATACTGAAAAATGTATGCACTCACTACTGTAAGTTGCTTTGGATAACAGCGTCTGCTAAATGGCATATATAAACATTTCTTTCTGAGTTTCTGCAGCGCCATCTACCTCCAGGTGTGCTTACTATTTCTGTGCCAATCAAAATCAATGAGAAAGTAGGGGACCTCAGTGTTAACGACCAAAACCTGTACGTGTCAGCGTTTTTGCAGAAATTGCCATTTCCCATAATCTGTGCACGCCCCCTTCAGCTCAGACTTCACTCTGAGACATTCACGGTTGTGATTCCATATCCATTTCAAGGTCAGGAAACAGCTAAGGTCAAAAGGTTAAAGGTCAAACTTATTTCAGGCCTCTTTGTTGGGTTGCAGGGCAAGGGGGAGAACTCACTAAGAGGGGGTTTCCCCTGGAAAGCTGTCATTCTGTGCAGATGTAGAGCGCCACCCTCTGGATATAAGCGGAAATTAAAAGCAGTGCTGCATAGATCAGGGTTCCTCGAATCCCGGTCCTCGTGGGCTGAGCACTGCAGTTTTTTCCACCCTTCCTTTACCTGGGAGTCAGGTGTGAAGACATTCTGGCCAATCAGTTGCATTAATTAACTACCCGAGAGAAAGGAAAACCAGGACCGGATTAGAATTCCTGGGCCAGATTTGAGTAACCCTGGCGTAGGTGATTATCCTATGATGGCTGATACTCTCTCACAATATCACCCATGACAATGGGAGCACAGCTGAGGCTCATAGCAAACAACCGTTTGAATGGTTGTGATACAAAAACACTTGCTAATGATGTTTGACCAAATGTAATGTAAGGACCAGGTTGGGCAGTGGCCAGGGGCCTTCTCTGTCATCCTCAAACAGATCAGAGCATCTACAAGTAACTGCCGAAACAAAGGAAACACTTCAGTAAATGAAGGGTTCTGTGCATTTTCCTTGCATGGTCTGAGTGATCACCTGCATCCTATGGCGAAGCATTTCTGTCCTGATGGGAGTGGTCTCTTCCAGGATGACAATGTCCCCCATCCACAGGGTGCATCCCTCCAAAAGAGTTCCAGATACTTGTGAAATCCACACCAAGGTACACTGAAGCTGCTGGCCCAAGGCCCAATTAAGACACTTGTTGGTGTTTCCTTTATTTGGGCAGTGACCTGTATGTTGCCCAGCAACTGGAATGGTTCTGTGTGGCTCAGTAGGTAGAGCATGGTGTTGGCAACGCTTAGGTTGTGGGTTCAATTCCCACTGGGACCACATATAGCCTACTGGAAAAAGATGTATGTGTGCTTGAGTATATCTATAAAATAATTTGATTAATTTATTCATAAATTAATCCGGGGTGCAATTGAAGCAAGGGGTTGAGGTGAATTACTGTTGTGGGCTTTCATGTATTTGCATATTTGTACCAGTGATGGGCCGTCAGGGCCAGCAAGGCCTTCTCTGCTGGCCTAAACGCTATCAGAATCACTGACTTACGTTTTAATATTTTTTTTCCATGAATATGTATTAAATTATTCCCAATAGTCTATTCTCTTCATTTCATAGCTTTTCTCTTGGTTACGTTGCTTCCAGTAGTGTATGTTTATGTTAGAGCTTTTATCCAATCATATTTCAGCCATCATGTGTTGCCAGGACCAAATAAATCTGCCTTGAGGCCTTCAGAATCAACAGTGCGGGCGCCTGTAGCTTAAAATAAATGGCAATGAAACTGTTGCTTTAACCAATCAGATTTCGAGTTGGCGACACCGGGGCCATCTAGCAGGCGTACAATAACGTCGGCATTTTCACGTCATAGCTAGCACTCCCGGCCACAGCCGACGCTGGCCACGGAGACCGGGGTTCAATTCCCTGTCTCGCCAGAGTCGGTCGGACGTTGTAACCACTGGACCATGAGTCATTCGTCTGACTCATGGACCTTCTCTAATATTACCTTTGGGTGACATATTCATGGATCACTCAGGAAAGGAAGTTCAACAGGTTAGTGTAATGTGTGCTTTAATGCATGTCATTTTGGAGAACAGCACAACAATAGCAGATCCACAGCAGCTATAATATGATTTATTAATGGTTATGCATTCTCCAATGCAGTTTGCATTCTCCTCTTCGTCCTCCAGCAGTGATATTTCTTTGGTCTGCCGTCCGTCCGCAGTGTGCAGTCTCTGACGTCCCTACTCCGAGGACTCCGCGGATTCTTCCAGCGGCATAAAGCCCTCCATAATTTCCAGGACCCTCGGCACGAGGTTGTACAACCTCATGTAACAAGCATGGTCCACGCGATGCCTGCTCTTCGAGGTTCTCTTCAGCCGGCGGTATTGGCGCTCCAACCAGACCCACCTGTCCTCGCTCTCCCTCAGCTCGTCTCTGAGGCCATCCACCTCCTTCCGCAGGCCCATATTCTCCTTCACCAGGTCTCTGCGGCCGCGACTGTTAACTTCCAGCTGCGTCTCGTACACCGACAGCTTCCCCTGGGCATCGGCCAGCTCCTCCCGCAGTCGCGACAAAGTGCCTCCTCTCTCCTTCCGCTGGCAGCCTGGGAGTTTGGAGGTTGTCGCTGCCTGCTCTTTGCTCCTGTTTTCCTGCTGCTGTCGAGGAATGTTCTGCCTCTGTTCTTGTGCTCTGGCCATGTTGTGACTCTGTTCTCGTGAGTCCTCTGGTGCTTTGGCCATGTTGTGAGTCTGTTCTCTCTGTCTCTCCATCTTCTATTCGCGCATTTAAGTGAATGTGTTTCTGCATTATGGCCAGGAGTTCTTATACTGCACTACAGACATACTGTGACAGAACAATACCACTGATGATGTCACAATGCAATACCTTGGAATTGTACTTGTTACCACGGTTACAAGTGCCATAATGCCACACGCGTGTATTTTTAAAAATGTTTATGCATTCTTTAAGTCAGCAAAATATATATATTCAATTATTAAAATGAGTTTCAATGGAATACAATTTCAATGGATAGCGAAAAAAATTTATGTCCAGATATAATATATTGTCAAATTAATCTGTATTTGTTTTTTTTTATCAATGAATGCAATTTGCTATTTTATTTATTTTTGGGGAAAATGATTTAGTAAATCCTTTACTTCAAACTGCCAGTAGTAACGGTTTCAACTTATTTACTCTTAAAGTAAACGTTTGTCGCCGTTAGGGGACAGAGGGAATTTCCCATTTTTCCCCGTCTAGCTTTGGAAAGCTTGTTAAAAAGTTACCGATTCGGCATTACACCCAGCAGACGCGAGGTTTTTTGTGGTTTTTCGCCCTCTCAGGAGCAAATCCAAGAGCAGGGAAAAAAATAAAATAAAATTGCGCCCCTCGGAATTTTACACCCGGTGCATGAAACCGGTCCGTGGTGCAAAAAAGGTTGGGGTCCGCTGCCCTAACTGTGTTTTTTGGTCTTCTTCTGAAATTTTGCGCCCCTCGGAATTTTGCGCCCGGTGCAACCGCACCGGTGGCACCCCCCACGCTACGCCTCTGCCCATGGGTCCACACTTTCAGCAATTAGGACCATAGGCGGAGGGTGAACCACCTACAGGGTAAAGCTATGAAGTCTAGGCGCATTCACATCCTCATCCTCTGCGCATGCACTATATTTTGACCAATAGATGGCAGTGTGAAGCAATTACGATACAAGTCCTGTATCATAGAAGAGACTAGTATAGTGAAGAAACAAGTTGATTTGGAGTTGGGAGAGAAGCGAATACGCTGTTGCAATCCAACAATATCTCTGAAAGACTGCCTAATGAAGGAAGTATAAATACTAAAAGTGAGTTTAATATCTACATGACGTCACTTTTGCCTCACACTGCCAAACCCCACTGGTTGAAGCAAGTTAAGTTGGTCCAGTTGTCAAAGTATTGTGCCTGTGCTAATCTTGAGTCAAATAAAATAATGAACTTTCTCTAACATTACACCAGTGTACGTAGGCTACTTATTCAATTTGATGCCAGGTGTAATATAAGGATTGCTTATTCATTCTCACACACATCATTCATAACTTTTTATTGACATGAACAGTGTCCAGAATGGCTATGTGAATCTGATGAATCCTTCAGCTTTCAGGGTTACATAGACACGCTTGTTGACTGCCGCTTCACTGACAGGACAACGCGGTGTTGGATGAGACTGGAGCACTGAACTAGCTAGCTAACTAACTTTAGTAGCCTAATGACCGTGCAGCAATCTGCTGCAGCCGGCCAGCTTAGTTACGTCCTCCGCAGTAGGCGGAACAACTGATGTCACCAAATACAACACAATCAAAAGCAAGGATATTAACAAATGACATAATTAAAATAAGAAAAGCAACAAGAGCTAAAACCATTTTATATAATTAACCGTTATATATTTCGCCAAATTCAGAGTGCCTAAATATTTTTCTCATTAACTGTTATGTATTTACAGCTCTAGTAACCCCGACCTTTGCCCGACGGCTCCAATAATTAAACACATGGCTTTTTCCGTTCTCCTGCACAACTTCAGATGCAACCTATTTTCTCAAAAAACTATTTTCATAAAAATAGTGGCTGGCTTCTCACCTGACCACAGTCACACACACGGACACCACTTACACAACAAAGACACGAAGCATTAATATAGATAGCATATATTTCAGGACTCTCAAAACATTTCTTTTTTTCTAAAGAGCACATGATAAACAGACTTTCAATTCCCATGTCCCGACTGTGCGCGTTTCACTACAATTGTTTAACTTCCCCAATAGGTGACAATTTCTGTGCAAAAAACGACACTGCAACGTTATGAAAAACCACTAAATAATATTACGCTTGAACTACCCATATCTTCCAAGTTAAGTAATCGATGGCTAATACCGTGAGTTACATGTTTGTCCTTCATTCTGTTTCCGGTTTCGTCATCAGCTTCAGAGTTTACTTCCAACAAGCTACATCGTGCGCAATGGAGTTTGATCTGAGAAGTTGAGTTTGAGTTCTTGTCTTGGTAGACAGCACTGTTCATCTAATTAGTAGTTATCCACTACCTGTTCTTCTCGTGAGTGTATACTTGTCTATATGGTTTAGCTATGTGAATACTACCAGGACATTCGATCATCACTCAGCCATGTTTCGTAACCCTCCAAAGATTCGAAGTGGAGCTTGTTACAACTTTACAAAACACGTTTTTAAATGAAAGTAAAGTATAATATCGACATTGTCGCCTCTTCGCCGCTGAGGGTGATTAAGCGGCGCGTTTCAAGGGCCATGCCGGACTCCGGAAAGATGAAGAAGCCTGACGTTAAATTAGTCATCCTCGGGGACATGAACGTCGGAAAGACTTCTTTGCTTCACAGGTACATGGAAAGAAAGTTTAAAGAGACTATCAGCACTATCGGAGGAGCGTTCTTCTTGAAACAATGGGGACCATACACAATTTCCATTTGGGACACTGCAGGTAATATTTTGTTGTCAGTTGCAATTGCTGTCCCATAACCTGTGGAATCGTGCCAAACAAATGTATACATTTATAGCAGGGGTACTCAAATCTGGCTCATGAATCTAAATTCGGTCATTTTCCTTTCTCTCAGGTAGTTAATTGAACAATTGGGGAAAATGATTGGCTTCGCATTCTACTAACATGTAAAGGGAGGCTGGAGAAACGGCAGTGCTCGGCCCACCAGGACCATGTCTTGAGTAACCCTGATTTATAGGAACCTTCTATCGCTTTGACGGCCCCGCTGAGTAGGAATGATGTTCTTGTGGCTCTTAAACCCCGTTAATCTCGGGAAACAAACACACAGAGGTGTGTGGTTTAGTTGTTAAAATAAAGTTAACATTTAAAAAGCGTTCAAAATTGTAACGCAATAACATTTTATTCTGACACCACTTCAGCTTCCTTATACTGGCCCAAATTAGCTAACGGTATGCAGTATAATCTTAAAAAAAAAAAAAAGCAACAAAAAGGAGACTACTGCAACTTTATTTATTATTAAACTTTTAAACTGCAAAAATGCTAGTTTAAAAATGAAATTGTGTTATAATGGCAGACCGACTAGCATATGGCCATAAATGCCAAACTTGTACCGTGTAGACGCATTGTTGTTTTTTGTAATTTTGAGTATTTTCCGACATTGAATTGTCCTTGAAATGTCTTACATTCGAGATTTAACTGACCTTTAGCCATTTTAAAAGTGGTTAAAAGAAACTGATGTTACACATGATTGTAACCACATGACAGCTATTTGGCCATCGAATCGAAGCTTCACTATAAAGTAAAGTAACCATAGGCTTTTATTTTTAATTTTTTTACGTGGTGCAGCATCGTTATGAGTTATCACGTTACCAGTGTTCATTTGCTTACCAAATAACGAAATGCTGTGAACATTAAGGCAGGTCTACACATATTTAACAAGATGTAGGCCTAGCACTGTTTATTTATTTAATTGAAGGCAGGTCTTATTCTCACTTGCCCCCCTCTTTGCCTCATGTGGGTCAGCCTGGTATCTGGATGGTCTCTGAGCCCAACACCTGACCATCATCTCCGATTTCCACTTTCAGAGTGAAGTTTAGTTTCTCATTTTGAGTGCAAATGTCACATCCTTAATGCTGGAATTGCTCAAAACCATCCTATGGTGAAGCATTTCTATCCCAATGGGAGTGGTCTCTGGCATGATGACGATGGATTGTCATCATGTCCACAGGACAGGAGTGGTCACTGAATGGTCTGATAAGTATGAAAACAATGAAAACCATACCATGATGCCATGGCCATCTCAGTCACCAGCTCTCAACCCAGTTGAACACTTATGGAAGCGGTGCCTGAGAGCAGATTTCCAACACCATTAACAAAACACCAATGATGGAATTTATTGTGTAAGAATGGTGTTGCAACCATTATAATGCAATGCATAATAGTCACTTTTCAAGATACCTTTTAAGGAGCCTTGAAGCTGTTCTGGTAGCTTGCGGTGGCGCATCACCCTGTTAAGAGACTGTGTTTCCTTTATTTAGGCAGTTAACTGTACATATAAACACCAAATAATATATTCATATTTATTCATTAGTAAGGATGCCCTTTGCCTTCATGTTTTGAACTATTTCTAGTGGGATATTGGACTTTCAAGAAGGAAAGCCTTCAGTTCTTTGACAGGTGAAGGCGGTGGAAATCCTCTCCGCATTCTGTTACAGAACTTCCCATAAAGATTCAATGATGTTTAGATCTGGTGATTGTGGAGGCTGTGGAATAAACCACCCTTGAATCAATTTAGCAGTGTGTATGGAGGTGTTATCGTGTTGGAATATGTGAGCATCTTGAAGAAACCATGTTCACGCATAGAATGTTTGCACCATAGGGCACACCTGGTCACCTAAAATGGCTTTGTATTCCTTAGCCATAATTGTATTAGTATTGACATTAATATGAAACGTGTAGACTCCTTTTTAATTGTGATTTAGTTTAGTTACAAAATATGAGTCCTTTTTCATTTGGTTTTTCCATTATTTTGTGTACGTGTGTGTCTGTGTGTGTGTATATACAGTGGCCCTTTAAAGTCAACACCCCATTTAAAATATTTTACCTTTTGTTACCTTATAGCTTTTAATTAAAACAAATTAAATCTGCATTTCCACCTTTATTTACACATTGTAACCCACAACTTCCAAGTGAAAAAGATGCATCTCAGAATTTCTGAAAATGAATAAAAATGGAAAAACTAGAATGACTGTGTTTGATAATTGTACACCCCATTGATTTAGTACTTGGTAGAAGCACCCTTTGCTTGAATTACAGTCATGAGTCTTTGGATATGTCTCTACCAGCCTAGATTGAGCAGCGCTTGCCCATTCTTCCTTACAGAACTGTTCAAGGTCAGTCAGATTGCATGGGGAACTTCCTTTCCAATTTCAACTTTCTTGCAGAGGGCAGCAGGTTTTCCTCAAGAATGTTTATGTATTTTGCTCCATCCATTTTCCCTTCTATCCTGACAAGTGCCCCAGTTGCTGCTGAAGAGAAACGCCCCATAACAGAATGTTGCCAGCACCATTCTTTACAGTAGGGATGGTATTTTGCATTTAGTCAGTTTCCATTCATAGTTGCCATTGGCCTCTTGGTGGCCTCTCTAATCAGTCTCCTTTTTGCTCGGTCATACAGCTTGGACGAACGGCCTCATGTAGGCATCTATACCCATTTCCTGATATGTGCCTTTCCACAACTTTGTCCCGGAGTTCTTTTGAAAGCTCCTTGTTGCTCATGGTGGATTATTTACTCTGAAATGCACTACCCAGCAGTGGAATCCTCTAGGAACAGCTGTTCTGAAGTAATCAGAATCGCTACAATTGAACACGGGTGGAGGCCAATTAGCTTGGTGTGTGATCTGGAAGGTTATTGGTTACCCCTGAGCTAGTTTACAATTGGTATGATAAACAGGGTATACACTTACTCTAGGTTTTTATTTTTAATTAATCAGAAATTTAGATTATTATTATTTCCCCCCCCACACTTGGAAGTTGTAGGATAAAATGTGTAAAGGTGGAAAAAGTGTGATTTCATGTTTTCATTTCAGACCGTAAGGGCAACAAAAGGTGACATTTTTTTAACCGGATGTAGACTTTAAAAGGGCACTGTATATTAAACCCCCAAATGTTTTAAGTGAGAGATGGTGGTTGGCCAATGACGGGAAATTCAGTCAGCACCTCTACCATTATCTTGACCTATGAACTGACAACATGTAATGCTTTGATGCCTTCTACAGAACTGTAATTATATTAGTCTAGTGCAAACAATGTATGCATCACTGGGCAGGCTGTTGAGGATTCATTTAAACTTTCTGTTTGAATTAACAAATAGATTATTTTCAGAGGACTGTATTGGTGGATCTATAGGACCATATATAGTCCTCTACCATATATAGAGCACTATATATGGACTACTGCTTGCATGTAATTTAGCTACCAAATGTGTTGGCTACAATTAGCTAAATATTTCTCGCTAGCTAATTTCCTTAGTTTGTGACTGCTGTAGTTTAGAGATTAATTCATAGACAATGTTACAACTTACATTTTAAGATTGCTGGTGAAATTGCTCAACTACAACAATAATTGCATTATATTATTTTATGTTGTAACATTGTCTATGACCGTAAGAGTGACCATTGCCAGCAAGTGATCGTTTCCTGGATAGCTCTTTGACATGTTCTAAACAACAATGCTGGGAGTGTTTTTTGGAATAACTTTAAATTGAATGTTCTATTTCAGATTTGGATCTTCATGTAGCTGTGCCCATTTCATTTTTAGAGCTCAAATTACACCTTGTATATCTTTAGGAGATTGTGTTTCTGTCAAGGAGATTCCCGGTGCTCCATTGATTTCTACAACTAGCTAATTTACAATGGAGGGGATCGGTTATTGATTTACACCAAACCAATCACTGAGACAAACGTCATGAAAAGGTGGACCTAGCAGTAAGCTAGCGATTTGGACATGGTCATAGTAACATTAATTCTCAGTCTAAAGAAGTGCTTTATTGCACATACAAAGCATGCAATTTTGTTGGTAAAAATGTTTGTAAAATTATTTCAAAAACCATGGTTGTGAATAGAACGTGATGCATGACACCACGTAACTAGCTATATTTAGATACTGCTTGCTAACTAACGAAGAGACAAACAACTTCTAGCACCCAAATTCAGCAGTCAGACCTGCTGAGACTAGATAGCTAGCTAATGTTACCCATCCAGACTAACATGCCAATGTATATTATTGTGTTCATGCAAATGGAAAAGGTAGCCAGCTAACCAAGTGGCTAGGTAACTTACTGTCATCTCTTTCACCACTAGAAGCAAATACGTTTGTCTAGCGAGCAATGTCACCTACAACAATTGCTATATGAACAACCAAAAACACAGAAAACTATTATAAATAGTTTCTACACCCATGGCCAAAAGTTTTGAGAATGACACAAATATTAATTTTCACAAAGTCTGCTGCCTCAGTTTTTATGATGGCAATTTGCATATACTCCAGAATGTTATGAAGAGTGATCAGATGAATTGCAATTAATTGCAAAGTCCCTCTTTGCCATGAAAATGAACTTAATCCCCCCCAAAACATTTACACTGCATTTCAGCCCTGCCACAAAAGGAATAGCTGACATCATGTCAGTGATTCTCTCATTAACACAGGTGAGAGTGTTGATGAGGACAAGGCTGGAGATCACTCTGTCATGCTGATTGAGTTAGAATAACGGACTGGAAGCTTTTAAAGGTGCTTGAAATCATTGTTCTTCCTCTGTTAACCATGGTTACCTGCAAGGAAACACGTGCAGTCATCATTGCTTTGCACAAAAAGGGCTTCACAGGCAAGGATATTGCTGCTAGTAACCCTGCATTCTAACAGGGGCCGATACTAGGCGAATAAATCGCCCAGTGGGCGTTCACCACGCTTGACTGGCTTCCTCAAAAATGCTTCCGACGTGCTTACAAAATTTTTGCATGGTAAACGAATAGTTCATCATAGATTTTGAGAATCTTTATTATAAATATTAGTTGGCTAGCAGTATTGTTTCCTTCAATTATGAACCGCAAACTCAAACTCTTTACTTGCGCTGGAAACAGCTCGCAATTTCTCTCCGGTGCGTTTTCCAAACGTTTTTCCAAACGTACCCATGCGATAAAAAATAGCCTTTTAACCAACACAAACATTAAATAAGATGTATGTAGGCCATATAAGTTTAGCTAGCTATAAATATTTATGCTTTTAGGATTAAATAAGTATGGGGGTACTGCAGACCGCTGTTAAGTTTCTCCTCATCCATGTTGAAGTGTCGGAACTAGGAACAAAATTTCGGTTTTGTGTTGTTTCCGCGTGGGAGGTAAAAAGAGCAAGACATGAATTTGATTGGCTCTTACCGGGCAACATTGGCCGAAAGTTCAGAATTTTCAACTTTTCTGGGCCACCGCCACGCCCATAAATCAGACAATCGCTCACTCTCATAGAGAATCAATGCATTTCCGGCAGCTCGTCGCCGAATCGCCCCCTGTTAGAATGCGGGGTTAGATTGCACCTAAATCAACCATCAAGAACTTCAAGGAGAGAGGTTCAATTGTTGTGAAGAAGGCTTCAGGGCGCCCAAGAAAGTCCAGCAAGCGGCAGGACCGTCTCCTAAAGTTGATTCAGCTGCAGGATCGGGGCACCACCAGTGCAGAGCTTGCTCAGGAATGGCAGCAGGCAGGTGTGAGTGCATCTGCATGCACAGTGAGGCGAAGACTTTTGGAGGATGGCCTGGTGTCAAGAAGGGCAGCAAAGAAGCCACTTCTCTCCAGGAAAAACTTCAGGGACAGACTGGTATTCTGCAAAAGGTACAGGGATTGGACTGCTGAGGACTGGGGTAAAGTCATTTTCTCTGATGAATCCCCTTTCCGATTATTTGGGGCATCCGGAAAAAAGCTTGTCCGGAGAAGAAAAGGTGAGCGCTACCATCAGTCCTGTGTCATGCCAACAGTAAAGCATCCTGAGACCATTCATGTGTGGGGTTGCTTCTCAGCCAAGGGAGTGGGCTCACTCACAATTTTGCCTAAGAACACAGCCATGAATAAAGAATGGTACCAAAACATCCTCCGAGAGCAACTTCTCCCAACCATCCAAGAACAGTTTGGTGACGAACAATGCCTTTTCCAGCATGATGGAGCACCTTGCCATAAGGCAAAAGTGATAACTAAGTGGCTCGGGGAACAAAACATCGAAATTTTGGGTCCATGGCCAGGAAACTCCCCAGACCTTAATCCCATTGAGAACTTGTGGTCAATCCTCAAGTGGCGGGTGGACAAACAAAAACCCACAAATTCTGTCAAACTCCAAGCATTGATTATGCAAGAATGGGCTGCCATCAGTCCGGATGTGGCCCAGAAGTTAATTGACAGCATGCCAGGGCGAATTGCAGGGGTCTTGAAAAAGAAGGGTCAACAATGCAAATATTGACTCTTTGCATAAACTTAATGTAATTGTCAATAAAAGCCTTTGACACTTGTGAAATGCTTGTAATTATACTTCAGTATACCATAGTAACATCTGACAAAAAGATCTAAAAACACTGAAGCAGCAAACTTTGTGAAAACCAATACTTGTCATTCTCAAAACTTTTGGCCACTGCTGTACAGTACACAGTTCTATCCTTTACAAGAACTAACCTGGTCTAGCTAGTTGCTAACACTGTTATTGAGCTCTGTTCAGTTTGCTACGCCAGTCAGTTATTTGAAGGAAGTGGTTGTCATAACAGTGCGTTAGGGAGCTGCTAGTTGATGCCATTTTGGCTCTAAATAATGGCTGTAAACAATGGCTTTGTTGTTGAAGTGTCGATGGCAGACACTTGTTGTTATTCAAGCTAACCTTTCATCATTTATTTTAAATGGAGCCTCGTTTTCAAAAATCTAAATTTTAATAGAAACCGTGGCACATGAAAATCCGCTTTTTCATCGGTGCGGTGCACTAGTCCGTTTAAAAGTCTGACTTAGTAGTAGAAGTGTTCTAATTTAGTGCGAAACTGTAGAATGCTGTAAAAAGTCTGTTGAAGAGTGCAAAAATACATCTGACAAATTGCTAACAATTCTCACTTGTATTTTAATACAAACTAGTGAACAGATTTGTATGAAATTTAGAGAATTATTTTGAAGAGTTGGTTGTTTGCCAAAACAATGTCATCTACATTGATGCTCGAATGAAGTAAAGAGGAGACTTGTGACTTTAGTATTTTTAATGTAAAGGTGTTGTCATGCAATGTTTGATTGTGACTGTGTAGGCCTATAATTCCAGGTCTTGAGGGGTGTGTGTGTCTGTGTCTCTACGCAAATGTGTGTGCATGGCCGTATGTATGAATGTATATATGATTGTGAGTGTGGGGAGCAGTGTGTATGTTTGACTGTGTGTGTGTAATTTCAGGTCGGGAGCAGTTCCATGGTCTGGGCTCCATGTACTGCCGAGGTGCGTCCGCCGTCATCCTCACATATGACGTCACTAACTGGCAAAGCCTCGCTGAGCTGGAGGAGCGCTTCCTGTCCCTGACAGACACCGCCAAAGATGACTGCATCTTTGCCATCGTGGGCAACAAGGCTGACCTCACCGACCCCAAAGTCCTGGAGGTGGAGCCTGAGGAGGAAGGGACGGGGCAGCCCCCAGTGTGCTCACCCCCCACGGTTTCTCCCATCGTTCGTAAGCAGGTTCAGCGGGAGGAAGCTATAGCGCTGTATGGACGGATCCTGAGGTATAAGTTGCAGGACGAGAGGAGCAGCCTGCCCGCTGAGAGGATGTGCTTTGAGACCAGTGCCAAGACGGCCACAATGTGGACCTGCTGTTCGAGACATTGTTTGACATGGTCCTTCCCTCCATCCTAAAGAAGCGATTGGAAAACAATTCCCCCACCATTGATCTGGAGGACTGCAGGGGCGCAAAACTGACTGGAGCAGGGTGCTGCTCTTAGATGTTATACCACTGGAAGTTAATAGTGGTTTGGAGGGGTTTCTCTTCATTGGAGGAGCGTGGAGAGAGTCAGTCTGCGCGTGTTGTCTTTTTGCATGCATCTCCAGAAAATTCTCAATGGTTGCTTTATGGAATAACATGCATGTCCTTTGCAGTGATGAGATTGTCAAATAATTTACAGAAGTACAATCTTTGGAAAAAACAGTGGACGGAGAAATGTTATGCAAACACTGGTATATTAAAACCTGATTTTGTGCTCAGTAATAACAGTTCAGATTTGCACTATGGTTCCATGTTCTCTGTGGTGATGGCATGTACACTTTCAAACAATCACGTAACTTTTTTTGGTTGTTTCGCAATTTTGTTGAATCAAGCTGGTGTTCACTAATCACTTCAGCCATTGAATCGCCACTCATGTTAATACTCAGTCATCAACTCGTATTAAAGTAGTATTTTTATGCGACAGTGTTTTCAAACAATTTTGTTCTCTGCAGGAGTTTTGTAATATTTTTTTTTGCTGTTTATTACTGTGATTTATTTACATTTCCTGTCTAAACTGTATTGTAAAATATGTAGGGGAAGTGACCCAATTAAGCCCATGTACCATATAAGCCCACCTTCCTGTGTTTATTTTGAAATACCAAAAAGACCGGAAGCATTAGACCGATAATGTTTCACAGCCAATGCACAAAGTTGTTATTGTGATGTTACCTTTTATTTGGAGTCAATCAAATGTTTCTTCGAATTATGCATGATCTTGTGCTGCCACTGCATGGCAGCCGTCTTTGAAGTCACCTCAAAACGTCCTTGCTCCTGGAGGCTCTCTGTTACGTTCAAAACTACGTTCCAATAACGTAATTACGCCCGCATTCCAATAACCAGGGAACAACACCAGACACAACACTAAAAACCATGCAACCATGCAACCAGTCCACGGGTAGTGTAACAAAGTTTTGTTACAACCTATACACACAAAACAACAAATAAGCAATAATCACAAAACCTAACGGAGACGGACATGGGGTTAGATTGAACAGGGACACTGCTTTGCTACGCCTATCGTACTGCCAAGGTCCTCTGTCCCTCAATACTAGGGCAAAAGGAAAAGTAGTGGGTCTTCTGGGAAACTGCTTCCTTACTCTGACCTACACTTGCCTAATAAGCTGGCAAAACAAAAGAAAACACTACATCCAACTACACACCATTACAGCCTATAAACAGGAGCTGGAACAAAGGAGCTGGCATAGTCTGGCTTTTATGCTCTGGGGCAAGCAGGTGTTCATAGGTGGGTGTCAGTCAGTCAATTCAGCTCCACCTGGAGAATGTGTCCTCCGTGAGACACAGGTGCATAACACTAGGGTGTTTTTAAAACATTAACTTCGGAATTCAACTTTATAGACCGCACCATTTTGTGACATTTAATGAAAAAGTAACTCATACAAATTTGTGTAAGAATTGAATAATATTTAGAGGTTGCTCAAGCATGTAACTTTTGCCTTGTACGTACAGAAGATTCCGTCCTCATTTCTGGATGTGGACCCTGCTGACTGGACACAGGATGAATCATTCTGCAAGGCACAACAGCAGGTTTCATCGCTCAATGTTATCAATGATAATGCAGAACGAGGGGTGTCGCTTATTCAGTCCTTCACTACAAAAGCCAGGACAAAGGATGAGGAGCAGGTCCAGTACCTCCTTCAGGTAGTTGAGGTGCACAGAAAGGCATTCTCAAAGGCCTCCAAAGCTGCTCTGCAGAAGTAATCCGTGTTTTTGTGCACTGTACTGATTCTGCACACATCAGTAAACGACAAAAAGGTTTTGGGCAAACTTGTATTTTTTCGTTATGGCGTATAATGTTGACATAATGTAAAACTTTGGTGGCTTTGAGAAATTACCTTGTTGTAGCTTTGGTGTTACTTTTTGTAATTACCACATAAAATAATTCTGCGTTGCCTTCTTGTTTGATAAAAATGTTCCCATATATTATAAAATCGCACTAGCGTAACACCCTCCCAAGAACCCATTTTTCTGTAATTTTGTGACCAAACTGGGTGAGTATTCATAAGAATTGTCAAATTAAGACCCCAATGAATTAAATGATGAGGAACGGTGTCTTTGAAAAGCCTGTTAGCGCATTGCTTGAACATAGAATATTTATTTACGTTTTACTACCAACAATAAAAAACATGATTAAAGTTTAAAAAATATATGTATTTCATTCATTATAAAGGTATACTTTTACATTAACTCTATAAGTTATTGAGGTTAATTTTCTATTGACCATTGTTGTTCCTAATAAGCCCACTAAACCCATTGTACCACATTAAAAAGGATTTAATTAATTAGTTTTACTCAGAAATGTTCTTTTTCATTCAGGAAATTAATTATGTACCTTATTTTCACACAATGGATTGGCAGAGGAAAAATGATAGGGACTGCCTAAACATGACAAGCCTGATGTGAGTTTAATGACGGAAAGTGTCACAATCTGGCTGTATTGGCAAAGACATACAGAGTTGATAGGAGGCCCTGAGACAGAGAGTGAAAGACAGTGTCCAGGTTTGATGCACAGCCAGGGAAAAGACAGACCTTGATGCAGCAACAGAGAGAGATTTTGTAGACTTTCTTCGGGTAAGGTGTGGTAGCTAACCCCATGACTTACTGAGAGTAGGTGTGACACACAAAGCATCTGGTTATTTGTGTCAAGGTATTATATTTTTGTTTAGGTAAAACATTGATTTTGTGACTAATTATGTCAATATAGTAGTAATGCAGTTGAAGACAGCTATTAAATGCATTTGTAGTGTTTACGCCCAAACAGTAGGGGGCAGTGCAAGACAGTGGCTTTGTCTTGGGAATGATTGGATATGTGCGTAAAGTGCGATTTCTTCTCATAATCCAAGCGGAGTTCCAGAAGAAAAATTAAGTTTCATTGCCTCGTCATTTTATCCTGTAATTGCAGGTTAGTAATTGATAAAACTACCCAAAAGTAGGGATGGCAAGCTCAAAACTTTGAGACATTTCGGAACACTGGCAACAAGTCAACATTGGCCTCTACTGGCAGAATCTGTCATTGCAGCCATTAATTATAAGTGTGTGTGACAGATTTTGCATAACGTTAGCCAAAAACTTCATCGCGGAGATACTTGAAATTGTGTTGATGAGAATACTTTATTGTCTGCTCGTGCATCTAAGTTTTGCATCTAACAACTCGACAAACTTGCACCATGCATTGAAAGTGTCACACGCCACATGACAAACCCTGGATGGGAACAGAGCAGTCTGGAGACGGAGTGGAGTTTGCCGGTCTACGGACTGGATTATTATTTTTTTTTTTCTGTCTCTCTTCCATGCCACACCCATTGCCAACAGGTGCATAAAATACACACACAGCACATAGCCATGCAATCTCCACAGACAAACATTTATAATTCAGAATGGTTCGTAAAGAGCTCAGTGACTTTAAACACGGCACTGTCATAGGATGCCACCTTTGCCACAAGTCAGTTCGTGAAATTTCAGATTTTTGGAGTGACCAAAACTTACGGGACACCACGCCTCTTCATCCGGAGTTCCCCTGGAACCTCCCAGGCACACACATATCCAGTGACCTTTCAAGTGTTTCCCACCCATGCATACTGAGACACTCGAACTTTGCAGTCCGAGTTCTCCAACCCATGCATACAGAGACACTCGCCACTCCCCACAGTGAGAGTTTTCTTTCAACCAGCCCCGAGACATTCTCCACTCTTCCAGTGAGAGTTCTCGGGCTGTTGCCCAGAAACACTCTCCACTGCCCGAGTGCGAGTTCTCTTTCAATCACACCGAGAGCGAGAGGGTGCCCTGAAAGAGGGTCCGCCTCTCTTTCACGATCACACCGAGGGAGAGAGGTGGACACTCTTAGTGCGCCCCCTCTCCCTCTTCCCCACACACACAGGAAGCACTCTACTCAGTCACTTTCGACAAACGCACACAAACATCAAACATCAAACATCAAACCATCCAACCATCAAACAATAATCCACAACATACGTGCACGCGCACTCACACACACATCAAGACAAAGACACAAGTCTAATTCAACACGCACACATAATGACAAGACAAGACTAACTCTACAATATGCACACAATCAATTCCATACACACACAACACGACAAGACTGACTGATTCCCCACTCGCCCCACCTGCTCTTAAATAGGCTTACTTTCTGCCTGGCTCAGGTGGGACTCGTGAGGCAATCACCCAATCACAATCACTCAACATTTAAACAATTCACATTGTCACACAGACACCCAATCAGCCAATTTACTTCCATATCAATTAACACCAATTCAATAATAATTAAATCAACTATGGCCTTTGGAGCAACCTTCCGGGTGACAGTTTACTCTCACACCCTGTGAGAGTGCCAAACCTGCCCCCAGAAAGTCTCCCTGCTCCAAAGGCCTCCTCCACATGTAACACACAGGCAACCATGCCACTCCCACGTGGCCGAGACCGACGTCCTCCACACCCCCATATCCTGCCATTACCTGAGCCCCATCTGAGCACCCAGACGTGTGGCAGCATTCTGGACTAGTTGCAATGGCTTGATGGCACAGCCTGGTAGACCTGCCAGGAAGGAATTGCAGTAGTCCATATGAGATCACCAGGGCCTGGACCAGGAGTTGTGTGGCCTCTTAGGTGAGGAACGGTTGGATCCTCCGGATGTTGTGGAGGGAGAATCGGCAGGTCCGGGTGATTGCTGCGATGTGGCCCGAGAAGCACAGCTGGTTGTCCAGGGTAACTCCAAGACTCCTAGCAGATTGGGACGGAGACACTATGGAGCCTTCCACAGTGATTGAAGCATCAATCATTGGGGAGCCCTTCGCTGGGAGGAAGAGCAGCTCAGTCTTCCCAGGTTCAGCTTCAGATGGTGGGTGGACATCCAGGCAGAGATGTCAGCCAGGCATGCAGAGATCCATGCCGAGACCTGTGTCTCAGATGGAGAGAAGGAGAGAAAGAGTTGAGTGTCGTCAGCATAACAGTGATAAGAAAAACCATGAGCAGAGATAACAGAACCAAGTGACTTGGTGTACAGGGAAAATAGGACGGGGCCTAGCACCAAGCCCTGCGGGACTCCGGTAGAGAGAGTGTGGGGAGAGGAGAGGGATCCTCTCCAGGCCACCTGGTAGGACCGGTCAGCTAGGAAAGGACTTGAACCATGTCAGTGCAGATCCAGAGATTCCCATCTCGACGAGAGATGATCTCTCATGATCCACCAGCAGGATCTGGTGGTCCACGGTATCAAATGCAGCTGACAGGTTGAGGAGGAGGAGGACGAAGCTAAGGGATTGGGACTTTCAAGAGCCTCAGTGACCGCTTTTGAGGGGAGAGGGGACATAGCCAGAAGAAAGAGAGGAGTTGATAACATTGGAGACAAAGGGGAAGATGTCCATAGCAATGGACTGGAAGAGGGGGGAAGGAATGGGATCAAGAGGGCAGGTGGTGGGACGGTGGGAGTGAACAAGTTGAAGGATGTCCGAGTCAAGGAGGGGTGGTTTAGGTTTATGTTTAGAATCTTCCGAGATGGCTTTGATGTGTCTCGCAACAGTGTTGTTTGACAAGGGGATAGATTAGAGTTTTTGTGCAGGGAGAATTAACACCTCCGCTATGGTGTGTGCTTTCTTGCATTGTGCGACCCGGAAAGCTACTTTGTAGGAGGCAAGTTGGGCATTACAAGTAACCAGGGATGCATGATATATCGGTGGCCGATATATTGTAGATAAATGAGAAAATAAAATTATTGTTATTGTTCCGATATTGAAATTTCAGCCGATAATTACATCCAATAATGTAGAGCCTTTTCTTACAATAGCTGCTGTTCTTCTGTGACTGAATGAACACCACAACTATAATCATGTCACAAGCAGATAGATGCACATCAGCTAGGTGTTCACGTGCTAGGTGGACATGCGAGTCTAAGCCAGAGCAGAGTGAAAATGTCTGTGGTGTGGATGTTTTTCACAGTTTCAGGAGAGGACAAGAGAATTGTGATTTGCAATAAATGTTCAGCTGAAGTACCACGAGGAGGGAACAAAATTTAGAGTTTCAATACTACTAATTTAATCAGTCATTTAAAAACACGTCATGGCAACGATGTATTTAAAGAATATGAGTCCGCTACCATTAGCAAGAACACCAAATCAGTAGCAAGTGCAGCCGTGCCTATCAAGGAGGCATTTGAGAAGGGCAGAACATTTCCCAAGGACAGTCCTAAGGCTAAAGCAATCAGTGACAAGTTTATGGAGTTCATGGCACTTGATTATCAGCCCTTTTCGGTTGTGGAGGAACATTTGAACTCATTGAACATTTGGAACCTCGTTATACTCTCCCAAGCCGCCGCTACTTTTCGGATGTGACTGGGTGAAGAGTTTTAGTTGAAATGGGCTATTTTGCATCCACAGGAATTCCCCGGGTCCCACGCGGCAGCAGTGATCCTAATCGCTTTTGAAAACGTGCTTAGAGGAGAATACATTTTACATTTTAAGCATTTATCAGATGCTCTTATCCAGAGCCACTTACAAGATGTGCATTAATACATGATAAGACAATCATAGTTCGTGCAAGAGATCAGTGCAGTATTACAGACATCATTGTAGGCAGCTGCATACCATACCTGTAACACTGGGAAGGAAAAGGTTAGTAATTTTTGCTTTGTTGTTAAATGAGGAGTAAGCGAGGATACATATACAAAAGTATTGAACAAGTAGGCCATGGTGATGACAATTGGCTAGATGTACAGAATTCAGTGGTAGTGGAGTCTGAAAATCTGGGTTTTGAGTCTCTTGCGGAAGATCGAGTGCGGAAGGTCATTCCACCACCGAGGGGTCAGGACAGAGAAGAGGCGAGACCGCGAGGAGCGGCTGCCGGGCGCCCGGAGGGATGGGACAGACAGTTTGCCAGAGGAGGCGGAGTGGAGGGGTCTGGCTGGGGTGTAGGGTGTGATGAGTGTCTGGAGGTAAGGGGGAGCAGTTCCTCTAACCGCTTCAAAAGCAGGCACCGGTGATTTGAATCGGAGGCGTGCTGCGATGGGGAGCCAGTGCAGAGAGGAGAGGAGAGGGGTGACATGGGTATGTGTACGCTGTGACTAGGGATAATGCACGTAATGTAACTAAGGCTATGGAGGAGTGTGGGGTTGCTAGCTTGGGCTGCATGGCGCATACTTTACAGCTTATCGTGAAGGAGATGTATTTAGCCAAAAAAGTGTCTCTAACTGCGTGTCCATCGGGAGAAAGATAGTTGGTCACTTAAAGCACTCTCAGCTTGCTAGCTGCCGTTTCAAAGAAAAAGAAAAATATTTGATGAAGAATGTTAGTAAAAATTGCTTTTCCTTGTGTTAACAATCTGTTTACAAAAATAGTATCGACAGTGGGAAAATAAACTGATCAATCTAAAAAGTTAGCCTTTATCGTCCTGTTCACATTTTTGCAAATGCAAGAGCAATGCGGTTATCGTATCGGTATCGGCCATAACAAACAGATCATTATCAGTTATCGTTATCAGCCCTGAAATTCCATATCGGTGCATCTCTACAAGTAACAGATACTGTTTTAACAAAGAATTGGAAAATGTAATGGTTACAAGAGAAAGACTAAAGAGAGAAAATGCATTTGAAAAATGTTTAACAGAGATAATCCAAGTGGAGTTTGAGAAGTAAAGTCACCATTTACTGTCATCATTTTATCCTGTAATTTCAGGAACACATAATCTGTTACCCGGCACCACTCCAGATACTTGTAACATAGGCCTAGCATCAGAGCAAGTTAGATGGCCAGTGTTAAGAGTCAGGAACCCCCCAGATAGACTAAGTTCACTAAGGAAAAGATGTTGTGAAAAAGAAAATGTGAAAGAACTTATGTGTTAAGTTCTTATGTGCCAAGTATATGTGTGGTATGGTTGTTTACACTTAGTTATTATAGCCTTGTATCAGTGGTTGAAATACTTACCATTTTAGGCATGGGGCTTGTTTGTTACTCGCTTCTGTCACAGTTGTTTTATCACCAGCAAACTAATGACTTCATTGCATTTGTAGTGTGGTATGAATGACTATAAAATACTTCGCAACATACTCGGAGGAGTGCTTTTGTGGGGTCAAAACAGTTGTGGTAGGAGTGCATGTGCTGTTTACATGAGTGAACTTAGAGAACTTAGAAAATATGGTTAACACAACAATAGCGCACTGAAAACAAGCCTATAGCTACTTACCTCAAATGTGAAATATATATATATATATATATATATCTCAACACTGGAGACATTTCAGACTATAATATCATATTTTGAAGGTTTAGATCCAGATTGCATTTAATATTAATGTTAATTGATTAAGTCTGATTTTTAAATTCATATATAAATATATAAAAATTCATAAAATATAAAGTATTTAATCAAATAAAATGTCTATATAATCGTATGGGCTTAAAGGGTACACATGTATCTTATAAACCCAGTCTGGGGTTTTCAAAGTTGCAGTTAAAAAAAGTAGTTTAATCTATATATTTATAACTAAATCTGCCATGAGTGTTTAGATGAGAGATTAATATTCAATTTAATATCCAATTTATTGGGAAAGAATTCAAATGGCTATAAGAAAACATTTTAGCGGTTATTTTTTCACTAATTGTAAATTAAAGAATGTGGAATTCTTTTTTTTTTTTTTTCTCCCCCACTACTTATTTTTTTCATTTACAGATATACATAATTGTTCATTGACTTGTCATCTTTTGGTCCAGCCGAATTACCAATTACTAAATGCTCTGAATGGATTAATTAATGCATTACAAATTTTAAATGGAGGGTTCATCATCACTTTTTCTACCTTTATATTGACTTCCCTAAAGTAAGAATAAACATTTAATTAAAAAAAATTGAAATATTAAATTGTAGCACATTGAGTAATAATATTAAGATATTGCATAACCACATTATGTTCAGAAATGTCTAAATGGACAGAGAGGAGAAGTGTTACATATGGGGATATTTATACAACATTATTTTTTTTATTTTTCCCCCTATTAATTAATATTCCCTGTGGTTTTGAGATTATGCATGCTTGGACTTCTATTTGTCTCCCATTAGCCCCATGCTTGGATGGTTATAAATCCGTAGGTTGTGAATCTGAGTTTGTTGCATGTGGGAATACTTTGGATCAGTTCATGGCCCCTTGCTTTTCCTCATTGCAAGTTGAATGAGGTTGGTATCAGTTGGATTGCAGGTGCTTACTAAACACTGACCAAAAAGTGTCATGAACTGGACTGTAAGCGGGTAAACAGTTATATATGAGAGTAAGAGACAAAAAACATCAATATTAATCACATCTCAAACAACCACACAAATCAAAACCCCTCTTTAATTGAAATCCATAGGACTTTTATTCAGTATAATTACAACAAATGAGAGTAAAAAATGAATATCCAACACTGGTTTGTCACAAATGTACACAAGGCAAGGTTAATGTTGGTGCTCATAGCTTGATCTAACAAGGCTGAGTACTAGGTGAACAATGAATACAAAGTAAATTAAAAATTCAGTGCATAATTAAAATAGTTTTAGGAAATGAAATCCTATTAGTTATATGTCTATAATTGTACTTATTGGACATAATGAGATGTCAATGAAGGAAATTGTCATTCTTAGCACTGATAAAGCGCACTAAGAGACACCACATGATCTTTATCATATTGCTTTTAAGAAACATGCCTGTTAGCCTGTGAAGCTTTCCACTTGCCATTTATTTCTAGAAAAATCCTGAAGTCAAAAGTGTGAACTTAATTATGGATATTAATACTGAAAATAATGACTTCAAAAAACAAAGTTTATGTGGATTTCCTCATTGTGGGAAGTCATAGTGAGTTTTGAATAGAAAACGTGCCTAAACGCATTTGTTACACACAAAAATAGATTCATCTGGTTCAAAAGAGGCTTTGGAAGGGATATTCTTATCTGAAATGTAATCGGATAGAAATATTAAGTGGTTGATTCATATAATGTATTTTTTTAAAGTGGATTGTAAAGATAAAACGTAAAGCTATTTCTGTTGAACAGGTCGCACTGGATATATTTAAATGATCCATTGATTTACTATAGAAGAATGAAATCACACTGAACTTTATTTGTGAATTAATCTCTGAATTCCTTTGTCTGTGGATTAAAGAATTTACAATTAACAAATTAAACCAAGCTTGAAATTATTGATGGTCATTCTTACATTCACATGATGGTTGAGTTCAATGCTAATAGAAATTATACAAAACAACACCAAAGGTCGATAGAAGGTAGGGGTTTAGGGTTCAAGCTTGGAAGATGACCTTTCAAACAGGTTTTATTTGAAAATCAAATGAAATCTAACCATGCTATTAACATTCACTGATTTTAAGGATCCTGGACATTGCTCAGTGATCACCAACTGATCTCACCTCTGTGTGTTAAACATAGTATGTTTCCCAACTATTGTTGGGCTGTTTTCTGGCTCCCGTTGGTTCTCAAGTATGGTTATCTTGACCCCCTGCTGTGGTCAGACCATAGCCTAGACTGCTTTGGTAGCAGTCTTTCCTTCAACATTTTCCCTACATAACCCTTTCACTCCAATGTCCAGTATGTAGCATATACTGACTGCTATGCTAATATGGTAAATACAGAGGCAGTGAGCATGTTTATATGCTGCACACACTGCTGATGGACAGAGCCGGACAAATTAAGACTGGCTACAAATTGAGATGTGTGACACTCAACTACAGTACTGTAGATTGCCATTCTTCAGCTGATTCGCGCTGTCTCTCCACTGGACAAGATTCTCCACCCAACCGTTTTGTCATACCACATTGCCAGCCCAATGGCCAAATCAACTTTGTGTCTTGAGGCCCCAACAATGAAGTACTGTATTTAGTGCATACAATGTAATTTCAAGTCCTGCACACCAAACATATTTTATAGTTTAAGGGCATGCGCTTTTCACCACCTCTGCAGTTCCGTCCTCCAACATCAACAGGACTTTCTGAAGCTACTTGTTAAGCAATCAATGCATTATTATCTCAAGTAATCATTCAATTACCACAAATGAGGTGCATATTGAAGTGTAGTAGACTAGTCAGCAGTTTGCGCTAGACACACCCACATGCAATCATACTGATTGATTTGTAAGTAGGCTACTGCTTTCAATTGTTAAAATATGTCTGTTCACACTTCTGTAGAACATATCATGCCCAGAAAGAAACTGATGTGTTGAAATGAGTGGGTGGACATTTAAAAACATTTTTTTTAAACATTTTTATAAATGAACTTGTAAAAACAATTGAAAGCAAAGGGAAAAAGGTTTTTGACAGGCTAAAGGCAAAATGAAAATATAAAGAACTAAATTGTTATTGATGGGATGCCTTGATTTTTAAAATTCAGTTAAGGGAGCACAATATTTTTTATTTTGGTGTTGAATTTAATCATTGCCAGATAATTTGTTGTTTCCTCTTTCATGACTTGTTGTAGCGGTGTAAAAACTTGTCCATATGACAACTCCCCTCTTAAACAATGTCAAGTTGTAGACTTGTGGCCTTGCACCAACACTCTTAACACTTAATTGTATAATTGGTCATGTTTATTTGAGTAATTGCAACTAATCACTGAAAATAGAGTGCCTACAGCGGCGTCTGAGGATCAGAAAGGAACTGCAGTTTCTTGAGAGGTGAAAACCGCATTTCCTTATTTGTAGTGTATAGCAAAATAATGTTAGTAGTACTGTAAATCTACCTGCTTTTTATACTACAGAAGAAGAAAAAAACCTAAATATATAGAAAACACGGCAAGCAGTGCATAAAAAAGTAATCTTTGGCAGATCTGTATGCTGAGTTTTACTAGAAACGTGGTTTGTAACATGGCTGAGGTAATAAGTTAGAAAAAAACGCAGTTCAAATATAAATTCAGAGCGGAAAACAGCCTCTCTTCTGCAGGACCTGAAGCTTCTCTTGAGCCCTGTTTTCTTACCGGGTCATGAGACTTCATGAGACCTGTTTTAAGCGTTTTCAGTTCCTCAGTCAGGATGGGACAGGACGAGATTGGTCATGTAGGGTCACAGGTTCTTCATGCACACCTGACAGCGACTGATCCGGGACAGGAGCTGGGCAGCTTTCAGCGTCTCAGCGACTGGAGAGTCCTGGAAGGATGGCTCAATGGACGTCAGCCAGAAGCTGTTCTTGTTGGAAAAGTAGTGGCAGGTGCCCTTGGCACCATTGCATTCGATGAAGGGTGTGCTACGGAAGTCCTCCAGGCATGAACCAGGCGACGCCAGGGACTGCCCTCCCCCCTCAGCCGCCGTGTGCTGGGGGGTAGAGACAGGGCTAAGTGTCAGTTTCACAGTATAGAGACATTGTTATAGATTCACTGCTGTACAGACAGATTCACTGTTATAGAGACACTGCTGTGGAGACAGATTCACTGTTTTTGAGACACACTGCTGTAGAGACAGATTCACTGCTATAAACACACTGCTGTAGAGCAGTGTTTCTCAATCCATTCCTACAGGGCACACTGCCCTGCAGGTTTTCATTCCAACCACCACTTAATCATGCTCAAGTGATCATTAACAGACGGCAGATGCAGATTATAGTTTGGGAGCGGAGTTTGGAATTAAGGGCAGTGTGCCTTGTAGGAATGGATTGAGAAACACTGCTGTAGAGACAGATTCACTACTATAGACACACTGCTGAAGAGATAGATTCACTGTTATAGAGACACTGCTGTGGAGACAGATTAACTGTTATAGAGACACTGCTGTGGAGACAGATTAACTGTTATAGAGACACTGCTGTGGAGACAGATTCACTGTTATAGAGACACTGCCATGTAGACAGATTCACTGTTATAGAGACACTGCTGTGGAGACAGATTAACTGTTATAGAGACACTGCTGTGGAGACAGATTCACTGTTATAGACACACTGCTGTAGAGACAGATTCACTGTTATAGAGACACTGCTGTAGAGACAAATTCACTGCTATAGACACACTGCTGTAGAGACACTGCTGTGGCGACAGATTCACTGTTATAGAGACACTGCTGTGGAGACAGATTAACTGTTATAGACACACTGCTGTGGAGACAGATTCACTGTTATAGACACACTGCTGTAGAGACAGATTCACTGTTATAGAGACACTGCTGTAGAGACAGATTCACCGTTATAGAGACACTGCTGTGGAGACAGATTAACTGTTATAGAGACACTGCTGTGGAGACAGATTCACTGTTATAGAGACACTGCCATGTAGACAGATTCACTGTTATAGACACACTGCTGTAGAGACAGATTCACTGTTATAGAGACACTGCTGTAGAGACAGATTCACTGTTATAGAGACACTGCTGTGGAGACAGATTAACTGTTATAGACACACTGCTGTAGAGACAGATTCACTGTTATAGAGACACTGCTGTGGAGACAGATTAACTGTTATAGACACACTGCTGTAGAGACAGATTCACTGTTATAGAGACACTGCTGTGGAGACAGATTAACTGTTATAGACACACTGCTGTAGAGACAGATTCACTGTTATAGAGACACTGCTGTGGAGACAGATTAACTGTTATAGACACACTGCTGTAGAGACAGATTCACTGTTATAGAGACACTGCTGTGGAGACAAATTAACTGTTATAGAGACACTGCTGTGGAGACAGATTCACTGCTATAGACACACTGCTGTAGAGACAGATTCACTGTTATAGAGACACTGCTGTAGAGACAAATTAACTGTTATAGAGACACTGCTGTGGAGACAGATTCACTGCTATAGACACACTGCTGTAGAGACAGATTCACTGTTATAGAGACACTGCTGTGGAGACAGATTCACTGCTAGACACACTGATGCATTGATTAAGTCATCTGTGATAAAAATGTGTATGATTCTATTGAGTGCTGAGAGGCTCACCATGAGGAAGGAGTAGCCAATCCACAGACTCCGCCAACCTGCAGGACATTGTGGGATAGTGATATCCTGGCTGTGCACGGCAATGGCCACAGAGGGCGCCTCACACACAGAGCAGCGACTAATATATGGCTTGATCTCAGACTCCTCCACAGGCATCATGGGAATGGGGGCAGTGGTGGACAGCCAATAGGATTTGTCGTTGCGGCTGGCGTAATAGCAAATGTCACCAGGGTTGCAATACAGGAAGGGCATGGTGTTGAAGCGAGGGAGGCAGGACCCAGCCAGGCCTACAGGCAGAAACATGTAAAAACCTTTTACTTGGATTGCATGAATTGAAATGATCAATGTGAATTAGTTTCAGGACAGCCTCACCCATAGCACGCATTGTCCTAGCCACTACCTATAAAAGTCTGGCCTGAAAAGTCTATACCAGACTGCTTAAAAATCTAACATAATTCTACCATGTTTTCCTCAGTTTGTTATTCTCCAGCTATGGTATTATGTTGGGTCCAGGTGCAAGGCCTCACCCAAGTCTTGATTGTGGGCCTTCTCCTGGCCCTCCATGTACAGCAGGCTGAACCCATCCCACAGCTTGGCCATGCCCACGGGGCACATGGGAGTTTGCTCCGACTGGCTGTGCTTCACCAGCAGGTACCCCACACTGACACTGCGGCCTGGCATGCCAGGGAAACCAGGAGTACCAGGACGGCCCGAATTTCCTGAGGAACGAGCGAGAGAGAGAGCGATATAAGAAACATTATTCTTGTATTTGGAAATGGAGATCACAGTGTCAGGATATTATGAAAGCTGTGCATTGTGACTCAGTTCTGATAGAAATGCAGTCACCCGCACCTTCGAGGCCATGAATTCCCTCGTGCCCTCTCGGTCCGGGCTCGCCACGGTAACCAGGTGTCCCCGGAGTGCCACTAACTCCCGGCATGCCTTTCTGTCCTTGGGGGCCCGGTAACCCTAAGGGTAAGGGAGCGGAAAGTCATCATTATGCGGCAGTCCGCCTCATTCACTTGTTGTGCCTGTGGTTAAGGTGTCCTGAGGGATTTTCTTACCTGAGTTGCCAGGTGGTCCGTGGGGGCCGTTCTCTCCACGGATGCCTTCAGGCCCCCGAATTCCCTGTGGACCAGGGGGGCCTGGTTCCGCCAAATGCTTGGGTGGTATGGGCACCCCACCCTGAGAACCAGGGGCCCCAGGGAAACCTGCAGGTTCCCATCACACACACACACAGACACAGGAGATACATCAGCACCATTCAGTACAAACAAAATGCCTGTTCAAGTTGATCTTGCTTTCCATTTAACCTGGATATAAGAAATTATCCATTTTATTCACAAAATCCCATCATTAGTAACACAGCAGAGTAGGCAGCACATTGATTCAAGACTCACAGCCCCTCTTCCAGTAAAAACTGATAAAAATAGTCACCTGTATGCATGAAGAAAAATTTAGCATTATCTTACACTTTCAGCTGCCCATAGATTAGGTGCTTCCCATTTAGAAAGGCATACAATGTAGTGGTGTTTTTAGTAGAAAGACATGCATATATATAGACAAACAGACGTAATTGCTACCTTACCTGGAGGTCCGGAGTTTCCTTTTGGACCACCTGGTCCCCTATCTCCTTGGAAACCAGGCCTTCCAGGAGTTCCCATCAGCCCCTGCTCTCCCTTCACACCTTCAGGAGAAGAACAGTAGCATCCTTACCACAGCTCCAGTCATTCTTTTATTTGTTGACGGCTATCAAATTCTGATTACAAATCACATACAGATTCATTAAAAGAAGGATGATTATGAGGATGAATTATGCTTGTAATATAACAGCATTCTCACGCTGTGTCACAGTCATTAAGTTCAGACACTAAGAGTAACAGACAGTGTGAGAGGGGGTATACCCTTCTGGGGTTCTCTTACCTTTCCTCCCAGACACTCCATGCTGTCCTGAGATGCCTGGTTGGCCCTGATCCCCCTGGATGCCTTTGGGCCCCCCCGGCCCAAAAGTCCCAGACAGGCCCTTCTCCCCCTTGTCGCCAAACAGTGAAGGTGCGCCGGGAATCCCTTGGACCCCGGGGAAACCTGTAAGACCAGCGTTACGCTGCAGTCATTTCCTGTATGTCACAGTTAGCATTCCAGATGGTCGATCACTTTTTATTGAACTAAATGTGTAATTTACGTACTTTTCAAAAGACGCTACTATTGTACATTTTTGGTACAGTTTTGTAGTGCGTTTTGTACATAATACAACAGTCATTATCACTAAAGTTAATTTTTTTGTCTTTCTTTACTTTAACCATTTCCATCCTCATTTTCTAACTTTGAAGCGGGAACAACAGACATGACAACTGAAAAACAAGAAAACACACAGCGAAGGTTGTATTCAGACTTTAGCTGAATTGTGTCACCTAGCAGTCAAAAGAAGGAAAATTATTATATCACTAAAATGTAATTTTAGTAAACAAATAATATCCCTCAGAATGAAAAATCAAGGCTTTAAAATGTTAAAGGTTGCTCTAAAAATGCAGAGATTAGGTTGAAGTTTCTTGAAAATTCTTTTTGCAACCACAGAAAAACAAGAACCTGTTTCCATGCAACCCGCAGTTAAAAATATATATATATATTATCCTCTCTCCCTGTACTTAGCTAGTGGTGGGGAGATGCTTTGAACCCTGTGACAGTAGTGGGGAGTGAGAGCTATTGGAAATTTTATGGTGACTTCTTTCTCAATCAATAATTCTGTTAGCTTCATATGGCATCTAACAGCACATACAGTGGGTATAAAAAGTATTCACCCCTTTTTTTCACGTTTTATTTTCGTACTTCATGGAATCAAAATTGAGTTAATTGGAATTTCTTGCCACTGATCAACACAAAATACTCTATAATGTCAAATAATTTTTAAAAAAAAGGGGGGGGAGAGGGAGAGGGAGAGAGAGAGAGAGATAAATAGAGATAAATAAAGATAAATAAAGATAAATAAAGATAAATAAAGATAAATAAAGATAAATAAATAAATAAATAAAGTGTTTGGAATTGGATTGTGTAAGGACCCCCTTTTGAATATCGACTATGGACTGGATTGTGGACTTGGAACTGGATTTTGGAATTGGATTGGGCATTGACAACGAGCTAAGGATTGCAGACTTTATGTGTTTGTATCCCCCCGAAGACCCCACCCTTTGTTTTGTGTTGTCAAGTATTAGTTTAATAAATTATCATTTTGTTTTGAATACTGCCTCCTCTGTGTTCTTAAACTTGCCTACGCCCTCTGCAAGGTCCGTGTGTGTTGCCCAACCCCTGGGGACACCACAGTGTTTAATTAAGAACAATTAACAGCTAGTTACAATTCAGAGACTTAACCTATGGTTGAAGGGAAAACCAGCATACACAGGGGGTTCCCAGGACCGAGTTTGAGAACCACTGCCCTAGAGCACCGTTAAGTCCATCATAAAGAAATGGAAAGAATATGACAACTGTGAATTTTCCTAGAACAGGCCGTCCTCCAAAAGTAGGCATCCGTGTGAGAAGAGCACTTGCTAGGGAGGCCACCAATAGGGCTTTGGCAACTCTGACGTAGTTACAGTTTTCCATGGCAGAGATGGGAGAAACTGTCCATGGGACAACAATAGCCCAGGTGCTTCACAATTCTGCGCTTTATGGGATGGTGGCAAAAAGAAAACCATTGTTGAAGAAAACACATGAAATCCCATGTCTTTAGTTTAGCTAAAGACATGTGGGAGACTCTCAAACCAAGTGCAGGAAGATCCTATGGTCTGATGAGACCAAGATTAAACTTTTTGGCCTCAGTTAGGCACAGGACAATGACCCAAAGCATACAGCAAATGCCCAGTCAAAGCTGAGACCTCAATCCCATTGAGAATCTGTGGAAAGATTTGAAAATAGCTGTTCAGTAATGGTCCCCGTCCAACCTGATGCAGCTCGAGCAATTTTGAAAAGTATGGGTGAAAATTGCAGTGTCCAGATGTGCAAAGCTGGTAGAGACTTAGCTGGTAGTATTAAATCAAAGGGGGTGAATACGTTTTGAATCAATTATTGTTTGTTTTTTATTTGTAATTAATTAAGAAAAAGCTTTACAGTTAGTTTAATTTGACATTATAGAGTATTTTCTGTTGAAATCCCAATTAAATCCATGAAGTAAGAAAATGAAAAAGGTAATACTTTTTACCCTCTGTGTATGGGTGTGATATTTTTGTACAATGATAACTTAAATGTAAATGGAGGGAGGGAGATTACGCCTTTAGCTTTAGCTTAAGGCAGCCCCTGAAAAATAGGTCGTAAGTGTACCCTACGCATAAGAGGATCGGTTTTCCCATAGGACGGGTTATGAACCGCTGCGCTACTGTACCTGTACCCGTGACAGGACGTGCTTTGGAAGTGCTCTCCTGCTCTCTTGACTAGGTACTGAGCAGGTGCAGGTGTGCTGAGGTCTGATGCATTTGCCAGTCTGTCTCACTCGCTGTTGTGCAAGCTCTCTCAGGCCTACATCACTTTCTTACAATAGACTCCGTTTTTATTCACACCCTTGATAAAGATGAACAAAAGATTAATCGTATCGTATAAAATAAAGTAAGTAATGATGTATATTTTATGCTCAAAAATTCAGAAAATTCCAAACCTACAATACCAATACAATTGTTTAGAAAAACATGGTTTTATTAATAATATATTTTTTACAGAAACCATCTGGATCACAATTATTCACACCCATAACTATTATTTTAAATTGAATCCAACAAAAAAAATCTTCATAAATATACAACTAATTTGAAGTTCATTGGTTTCTTGTTTCCCTAGGGTATAAAAAGGAGGGAACACACATTTGAAATACTGTGGTCAGCCATCATCATGGTGAAAGGCAAAGAACTCCCTGAAAGCATCAGACAAAAGGTTATTGACCTCTACAGACCAGGAGATGGCTACATAAAAATCACTAAAAGGTTAAAGATACCGCTTTCCACTGCTGTGTCAATTATTACATAAGAACATAAGAATACATAATGATGAGAACGGGCCGTTCGGCCCATCTTGGCTCATCATGTCCTAATCTAAAGAACATCTAGTACTACATCTAGCCTGGCCTTGAATAGCCCGAGCGTTTCTGCCTCTACTACCTGACCTGGCAAGCTGTTCCAGGCATTGACAACTCTCTGTGTAAAGAAAAACTTCCTAATATCTGTGCGGAATTTGCCTTTAACTAATTTCCACCTGTGGCCTCTTGTTCTGCTGACCCCACTTATCTTAAAAATCTTTGGTATTTTACTTTGTTAATCCCTTTTAGGAATTTAAAAACCTCAATCAAATCCCCCTAAGTCTGCGTTTGCTAAGTTTAAATAAATTGAGTGCCTTAAGTCTATCATCATAACTTTTACCTTTCATACCAGGTATCAGTTTAGTTGCCCTTCTTTGGACTTTTCAAGAGCTTCAATATCTCTCTTGTAGTGCGGTGCCCAGAACTGCACACAGTATTCTAAGTGCGGTCTGACAAAGGCGTTATATAACATTAATATAACCTCCTTTGATTTGTACTCTATACTTTTTGCTATGTATCCCAGCATCCTGTTGGCTTTTTTCACTGCTGTAGCACACTGCTTTGATGCAGATAGGCTTTGATCCACTACAACTCCTAAATCCTTTTCAAATTGAACACCTACTAACTTTTCTCCTCCCATAAAATACTCCTGTCTAATGTTTTTATTTCCCACATGCATAACTTTACATTTAGCAATATTTAACGTCATCTGCCATGTATCTGCCCATTTTTGGATTTTGTTTAAATCATCTTGGATTACTTTTGTCGATTCCAAACTGTTTGCCAAACCCCAAGTTTAGTATCATCTGCAAATTTAACTATTTTGCTACTAACGTCCATATCCAGATCATTTATGTAAATAAGGAAGAGCAGAGGTCCCAGCACCGATCCCTGCGGGACACCACTGCCCACAGCACCGAGGTCAGATTCGGCCCCACCTACTGTTACTCTTTGTATTCGCCCTTGCAGCCAATTTTTAACCCACTGTGAAACTACTCCTACAATTCCTACTGATTTCATTTGAGCAATGAGCCTCTCATGTGGTACCTTGTCAAATGCTTTCTGAAAGTCCAAATATATAACATCATAAGCCTGGTTCAGGTCAACACACTTTGTAGCCTCTTCGAAAAAGTCCAGGAGGTTTGTTAGGCATGACCTCCCCTTGAGAAATCCATGCTGGCTCTCCTTAAAATACTATTATTTTTCAAGAATGATTCCAACTTATCCCTAATAATACATTCCAGCATTTTACATGCGATGCAAGTTAAACTGACAGGCCTATAGTTCCCTGGGTCAGTACGGTCTCCCTTCTTATATATTGGAATTATACTACCCTGCTTCCAGTCATCTGGTATTTCTCCAGTGATTATGGATTGACTGAAAATATCTGTCAATGGTTTATATATAATTTCCCCAAGTTCTTTGAGTACTCTGGGATATATGCCATCCGGGCCTGCTGCCTTATTTGTCTTAAGTTTTTGTAGTTTTTGTAGTACTTCTACATCCCTTATCTCAAAGTCCTCCAGAACATTCCGTACCTTGTCTATACATTTAGGCATATTTATAACCTCTTCTCTAGTAAAGCTCTCCACAAAGTAACTGTTTAGTGTGTTTGCAATGTCCTTATTATTATAAACCAAAGTTCCTTCCTTATTCTTAATGCACTTAACCTCATCTTTAACTTTCCTTTTTCTACTACAATATTGAAAAAACTTCTTAGGGTTACTTTTTGCATCTTGGGAAATTTTAATTTCAAACCGCCTTTTAGCTGATCTTATTTCCTTTTTAGCCTTAGCCCGCATATTACAATAATCTAACTTGTTTCTCTCTGAGTTATCCTTTTTATATACTCTATACAGTCGTTTCTTTTGCCTCAAAATCACCCGTAAAGATTTAGTCATCCATTGTGGAGACTGTTTTTCATCCTATTTTTCCTTACTTTGGGGATGAATTTACACTGTACATCTACAATAACCCTTTTAAATATAGTCCATTTTTCATTCACAGTTCTGCAATCTAGAAGTTTAACCCAATCTATATTACTTAAATTCTCTCTCATTTTATTAAAGTCAGCTCGTCTAAAATTAAAAATTCGAGAGTTAGAGGAGGCTGTCTTAACTTGCCAAAAAATATAAAAAATAACTGCACTGTGGTCACTTGCTCCTATTGGTTCTCCTACCTCTGTGCTGCAAATTCTATCAGGATTGTTACACAAAACCAGATCCAGTATTGATTTCCCTCTTGTAGGCTGAGTAACAGACTGTACCAAAAAGCAGTCATTGACCATATCTATAAACTCCTCTTCACATTTGCCCTGACCTGTCACTATCTCCCAATTGATAGAGGGGTAATTGAAGTCGCCCATTATTATCGTCTCTCCTTCAGCACAGATTTGTTTTATGTTATCAAAGAGCGTACTATTTATGTTACTATCTGAAGCTGGAGGTCTATAACATACTCCTATATTCAGGCCCTTCTCACGATCTCCCAATAATCTAATCCAGATGTCCTCACAAGAAACTAATGGGTTTATACCTGGAATTTCCTGCACATTAAGATTGTCTTTCACATAAAGGGCCACTCCCCCTCCTCTTTTATTAGTTCTATCCTTCCTAAACAATTTGTACCCCTCTACATTATATTCTTCCCCATCCGCTGCGCCAAGCCATGTCTCTGTAATCCCAACAATGTCATAACCCCCATTTAACATGACAGTCTCCAGTTCCAAAAATTTATTTTTTACACTTCTTGCATTTAAACACATGAGCTTCAAAGCCTTGCTCACCCGTACGTTGCTACTGTTTATACTATTCCTCTCCCGCTCCCTCACTCCCTTCCATCCCAAGCCACACTTGCTAAAATGTTGTTTACTCAAGACTTTATTCATGCTTTCCCTGTTATATGTAGTCTTGACAGACTCCATCTGGGCAGTCTGCACCACCCTACTCATTTCGCTCTCTATCCTCCCTGCCCCCGAATCCCTAGTTTAAATAATCCTGCGCTACCCTAAGCATACGCTGCCCCAGAGCATAGGTACCCATCCGGTTCAGGTGTAACCCATCGGGCTTGTATAGGTCACCCCTGTTCCAGAAGAAGTCCCAGTGCTCAATAAATCTATACCCCTCTTTCCTACAGAAGGATTGTAGCCACGTGTTAAACCTATAGATAAACTTCAGCTTCCCTCTGCTTGCACGTGGTACTGGTAGAATTCCCGAGAAGACTACCGTGGAGGTTTTGCTCTAATCTTTGCTGCTAGATCCTCAAATTTATCTTGCAGGACCTCCAACCTGCCCTTTCCCATGTCATTGGTCCCTACGTGGACCATGACCACTGGATCCCCTTCTGCTTTGGCCAGGAGCTTGTCCACACGCTCAAGGAGATCTCCAACCTGGGCACCAGGCAGGCAACACACCGTGCGAGTCTCCTTGGCCTGGGAACAGACTATGCTGTCCACTCCCTAATTATGGAATCCCCACTACTAACAACTCCCTTTCCCTGGGAGATGTGGCCATCAGGGTGTCCTGTGGCACATGCATCCCCCCTCTCTCAGGGTCACGGGCCACAGATTCCTGCAAGGGCTGGAATCTGTTGGACACCTCAACCTCTGGAGATGCCGCCCCTTTGTGGTGTGCAAGCCCTTTCCTACTTTTGTTTCTGACTGTAACCCACCTTTCACTTCCTGCCTGCTCTAAGTTCTTCCCTCCTCCCAGCCTAGGCGTGCACACCTTCTCCCTAACGGACGTTCTAATTGGTTCTAAGAACCCTGACAATTGTGGACTCTGTACGGCCCGATACGGGCCGATACAGCCAATTGGCCCTCGAGAACAAGAATCTTGTCTTCAAGATGCTCAATGAGCTTGCAGCGGAGGCAGGTGAACAGCCCAAGAAAATCGCTTTCCAACAGGGCGATCATCCTGCACACCTCACAAAGTTTAGGCCACATTTTAGACCCCTAGCTGACTTCCTATCTCTCCCTAAGTATAGATTTTTTTACTGTCTAGATGGAGTCAGCAATACCACTCTTAACCCCCTGAGGTCCGTGCTAAGCTTTTAATGTTTTTAGATTTTGGCATGGTCTGATATTTATCTCAATTTCATCAATTTAACACACACTTACTCCAAAGTGTTTGATATTTTTATTTGAAGGACAATCACAGCTACATTTGTATGCCATCAATAGTTTGGTCAGTATCATATGCAGCTTGTAAATAGATCTACAAACACACAAGTTAAAAATAGTAAATTTTTCTGCTGTCACAAAAGATGTGAAAGCACACACTAAACTATAGTGACGAATTGTTTTGCCAATGTGCGTTTGTTCACCAAGGTCTTGGTTATGTAAGGGTGTGAAAATAGTTTAGCACATCTGAGATCTAAATAGCTAAAAACCTGTTTTTATCAGAACTGGTCACATTTATTTCAGGCTGTGGGAGGGCTAAATGCTAAATACCTGAATATTCATTTTGGCTCTTTGTTACGTTGCAACACGCGGAATGTTTGGCGTCACAACACGCGATATTCATAGGCTATATTTTCACGAGTATTTGAAAACAAGCGAAATAAAATTAATATCAGCATAGACTGTTGCTGGCAGATTGCAAGCGTAAACACAGACAAGATGTAAAAAAATAAAAAAACAAGCGAAATAAAATCAATAGCATAGACTGTTGCTGGCAGATTGCAAGCGTAAACACAGACATACGATATATTTTATAACATTTTACGCTGTTTGAAAAGTATTTTGTGTGCCTATTGCAATTTGTTACATTGCGACATGCGGAATATGTAGTCACAAGGCGCGGAATTCATATATTTTCACGAGTATTTGAAAATATACTCGTGAATATACTGTTGCTGGCAGATTGCAAGCGTAAACACAGACATACGATATATTTTATAACATTTTAGGCTGTTTGAAAAGTATTTTCTGTGCCTATTGCAATTTGTTACATTGCGACATGCGGAATATGTAGTCACAAGACGCGGAATTTATATATATTTTCACGAGTATTTGAAAACAAGCGAAATAAAATAAATATCAGCATAGACTGTCCTCTTCAGTTTGTGTTGTTTATGCGGCGTTTTCACACATGGCCGGACGCACCTCCCGAAATTAGCACCTCGTTAACATGTCAATAGAAGGGGACGTTACTAAAAGGTAAAAAACAGAGTAAAAAGCAAGGTTTACTTTTGGTCTAATTAAGCTAATTTTAAAATCCCATTTGATTTGCCAGTGCTCAAATCGGAAAGTCGCGATTCTAAGGTTTCTGTCAATGTTTTTGCCGCGTGTGTATGATAAAATATCGCGAAGTTAGAAATAGTAATATACTTGTATTGCTGCTTGGATCGGCGCCGATCCAGCCGACCTCAGGGGGTTAAAAAACACGCTAGGTGGCTCCGGATAGAAGGCAGTAGACTCTAACGTTAGTAGTAGGCTAAATGTAGCTAGAGAGCCTCTTATTTATATCACTTACACAGCTACTGATATAAATACTATATTTTAACGTTAGTTTACAACCTAAGCCCAACTATTTAACAATCAAACCTTTGTAATATACTACCTATAAATACAAAATCAACAATCCACAGCTTAAAAGATACTAGCTATCTACGTTACAGCTGAGCGCCTGAACAGCAAACCCCGGATATTAAATACGACTAAAAACTTCCGACGTACAATTTACGTTTATAAACGACGTTAGTTTATAAATTAGGAAGTTTAAGGCCACTGGAACAGTGGCTAACCTGCCAGGTAGAGGACGCAAGTCTACCTTGCCCCCACGTGTAGTGAGACAGATGGTTCGAGAGGCAAAAAGAAGTCCAAGGGGCACAGTTCAAGATTTCCAAAACAACCTGGGATCTTGAGGTTACAAGGTGTCTAAAGCTACCATTCGACAACGCCTACATGACAATGGCCTTTATGGCAGAGTTGCAAAAAGAAAGCCTCTTTTGAAGACAACTGACAGAAAAAGGCGTCTTGAATTTGCTAAACTACATCTGAACTACAACTGGAACCGTGTCTTGAGGTCAGATGAAACAGAAATCAAGGTTTTGGACATGTACATGAGCATTCCAAAGAATGCAAGTAATGTTGAAAAGCACCTCATGCCTGCGGTGAAACATGGTGGTGGATCTTTAATGCTTTGGGGTTGTTCTGCATCCACAGGCCATGGGGCCCTTATTAAAATAGATGGAACCATGAACTCCAGCATGTACTCTGCCAGGAAGCTACACCTTGGCCGCAGATGGATCTTCGAACAAGACAAAGATCCCAAACATACGTTCAAAGCAACTAAGAAATGGTTGACAGAGCACAAGATCAATGTCGTGATGTGGCCATCTGTCTCCAGACCTGAATCCAATTGAACATTTGTAGTTTAAACTCAAAAAAGCAGTCCACAAACATCAACCCAAGAATCTGAAGAAACTAGAACAATTTTCTAGTGGTTGAGGATCCCCCCCAAGAAGTTCCATAACCTCATACGACTCTACAGAAGGCGACTACTTGCTGTTATAATGGCCAAGGGAGGAACCACATAGTACTGATAACAGTGAATACTTGTGATTCTTAATTTTTCTGGGAAGAAAAAAATAATTGTGTACTGTTCGATTGTGGTTCGGGCCAATGCAATATTATTAAAGAATATAATTTTCTGCATTTTGTGAGCATAAAATAAAGCTCATTACTTGCTCATATAGTTTATTTTATATGATCTATTTTGTTCATCTTTATCAAGGGTGTGAATAAAAACTGTATTTGTATATGCTCCGTTTCTGTCCTCAGTCCTGTTTTACTGACTCCTGACCCGTTTGTGAATACCTGTACATTAAACAAACACTATTGGCAGTGAAAACCTGTTGTTAGCATGGGTCTTTGAGTGATACTGCAGGCTTCTTGCAGTGTACACTTTACTTTGGGTCATAATACCAGAACACACACCAGACCCCAGCACCACACTAAAACCGACAAAGCTATTAAAATACCTCCTTGTGTTGAATAATGATCTTTTGTGCAGTCAGCGGGTGAAGTGATGTGAAAGTTGTATGCAGTCCTCAGTTTGTTTGAAGTGAAGTGGAAGGTATATTCAGGTGTATGCATTCCTCTGTCTGTTTGGCCACACTAGTAAAACATGTCGATGACACCAACAACACCTTGAAATCCCTTCCGCCCTGGAGGTCCCGGGTCCCCTGGTGATCCTATCTTGCCGGGTAATCCCTGTAGACCCTGGGGCCCCTGAAACCCTGGGGTTCCAGGTTGGCCTGGGTCACCTGAGTAGAAGGGAAGCCAGAGTCAGAGCCAAGAGTCTTCCACACGAACATCTGTCACCAACACAAAATTTAATCTGGTTCGAGGCAAAATTCCTCAAAATCTAGCATACATAATCAATATCTAAATCACTGCCATGGGCATTTAAAAATATTTGGAACATTCAAAAATGAGTGGAGTACTAATCGGATCTTGTGACTTTCAGTGGTGTAGGTGTGAAAGTGTGTGCGTGGTGGGGGTGGCAACTCATGTTTTTTTCAGTAAAAAGAAGTGATGGAGGGGTGGGAATGATATTTCCTCAAAAGGGTGGGGTGTGGACACATACATGAAAAATGTGGACTGGCCAAGAAAACAAAAGAGCTGCAATGTGTGATTAGAGCATCCCTTAATTTAGGTTCAGCCTCACTGGCACACACGGCAGCAGAGTTCTCTATGGTCCATCTTACACAGTGGGGATGGAAATGAATGCCTGCCTGTCTGAGGAAATTATGTGCGGTTGCCATATTAGGAGAAACACAGCCATGCATGAAAGACCAAATTGTGTACACACTCTAAGCTTCTTCACAAGGTACGGTACAAATCATAATCACAGGTGGTGTGGCAAGAGGTTTGGGCATGGCCAGCATGATGTGTTAAGGACCACTGTAAAAGAGGCTGACCTCTTCCACTACTTTGGCAACCAACCTTGGCTTCCCTGAGTGCCTTTCAGCCCTGATGATCCTGGTAATCCAACCTGCGTGTTGGGCACCCCTAGCTCTCCCTTCTCTCCCTTAGTTCCCGGCTCACCTGGGAGTCCCCAGTCATCCAAGCCTGTCAGGAGAGCGGTGGCCATGTCAGATAACTGTGGCTCTGAAATGAACTGATACTACACAGCTAACCAAAACCAAAAAAAGTTTATTGTTAAAAGTGCAGTTGATTGATATCAGTTTAAAATAAGTATGTGACTTAAAGGATACCCAAACGTATCCAACTGAAGAGTACCTGGCATTCCAGTGAATCCTTTCTGGCCCTTCAGGCCGTGCAGTCCAAATATACCCTTCAGACCAGGAAAGCCTGCAGGAACAAAAAAAGGTATCTACATTACTCATAACACCTCACTGCTTGGCACAATATCCGTCCTGGTACCTCTGAATATGTTGGAGAACTATGAGAGGACACCCAAAAGATATAGCTGAAGCTAACCCGTTTAGTGAATGGCATTCAACACGAGGCACTTAATCACACACAGGATTTTGCATTATGTATTACCTCTGTGCCCTGGAGTGCCGTGAATTCCACTGGTCCCTGTTTCTCCTGGTGTTCCAGGCAACCCCTTCTCTCCCTGGTTTCCAGGAGAGCCACCTTTCCCTTCAGACCCTGTGCACATGAAGACAGAGCATCAGTCATGGTTACCAAACAATACACAGATACCCTGAAAACGCAAGACCACAATGATGGTTACCAAACAAATCACCACACCCACGGACTCACTGGAAACGCAAGGACACAGTGTCAGCATGAAACACAACAAAGAGGGCTTACAGATACAATATTACAGAAACAATATTACTAATAATGAAGGTGGTGTAACTTTTCTGATTTTGGCAGGGAGTGGTTTCTCACCTGACGGTCCTTCTGTACCAGGCTCACCCCTGATTCCCGAAATGCCGTCAATGCCATGGAAACCAGGGCTTCCCCTGTTTCCAACCGGGCCAGGGGAGCCCTTTACCCCTGCACATGGGGAGTTAGAGAGGGGTTCAGTGTTGTTGCCACAGTAACAACTGTTGGGATATAGTATGCTCCGAAATTAACTCAGGTACATGGGAAGAGTCTTACCAGGCGGTCCAGGAAGTCCGAACTCTCCTCTTGAGCCCGTGGAGCCCGGTAAGTTGATGACTGGACCCTCCTCACCTTAAAGGATTTACTCTGTTAGATCTTAATTCAAATTCAAACTAGGCCCAGCCCCATTGTATTTAACAACTCCTCACAAGGCCGTATCAGATAATAATAATAATAATAAAATTGTATTTGAATAGGACCATTCATACAGCAGCATTTAGCAGCACAGAGTGCTTAACATAAAAAATCACAATGGATGTTAAAATAAAATAGTAAAACATAAAAAGTCTATATTCATACAAGATTCAGTGTGGGAAGAGAAGTAGTGAAACAGACTAGATGTATTGAAACCAGGATACAGTAAAAACAATGAATAAGACCAAACATAATTATCCATAGCCTATCTTAATAAAAAAAGTATGTCACTCTTAATTTAGTGCAGTACCTTTGCCTCCCTTCAGGCCTGGGTCTCCACTTTGGCCATAGGCTCCTGGAGTCCCTTTCTCCCCCTGTGATTCAAACATGGTTTAGAGTCTGGCAGCATGCATGTCTCCACATTGCTGCATGCTGCGTCATCAGCAGGACGAATGCTCATCGTCGAGTGCGCACACTCACTCTGTGACCAGTCATCCCCGGAAACCCGAAGATCCCTGGTGGTCCAGTGGGGCCTGGCATCCCTTTGGAGCCTGGCAACCCCTCAGACCCGGGATTACCCACAGCTCCCTTCTTCTCACTGGGATCTCCCGGCATCCCATCAGAGCCTGTTCCTCCTGGCAGGCCTGGGAACCCCTTGGGTCCTGTGGCACAGAAACATCAAAAGCTAACTCCTTGTCCCTTACCCCTAGCTCACAGAATGCTCAGTCTGTCAGAGGCTGGAGTTTGAGCCTCTGGCTGGTTTCAGGCTAAATCACCTCGGGGGCCTGTGAACCCAGGTTCTCCTGGTTTTCCATGTTCACCCTTAGTCCCCTTCATCTCGGCGATCACCTGACGAGGGATGTATGGCTTATCACCTGGAGGCCCGACAAGCCCTCTGTCACCTGAAAGAAACCAGAGAGCAAGCTGTGTGAATGGCCTTTTTTTAACATCAATGTAAAGTGGTTCTCCTTGTGGCACAGATGAATTGACCTGAAAGTGCTTGTGCAAATGGCACTTTTTGTCACATGCACCTGCCACCTGGTGCAGCTTTCCCCCTCTCCCCCCTTTTGTCATGTTCTGTATGTTTTTTTTTTTCTTTTGTCATGGAACAGGACTTGGTTTGGTTTTATATGTTCAGTCAATGGTTCAGCTTCTGGTTATTCTAACACAGAAGGTTTTTGGGCCGTAACACACTTCAATAATATGGAAAATAAAAGATTTCCATGTCCTTCAAAGTTTTATTCATACACACAAATTATTGTTTGGATGGTAGTCAATGGCCTTATTGATTTTGTGAAATGGCTGAAGACTAATAAAGAAAAGAGTTTTAAACAAAGTACTCATCTTCTTTTATTTTGATAGGCCATAAACTGGGTCAATCATCCAGCCCAAACCGCACAAAGAGTGACAGAGGAACATTTAGACACTACATGCACTATAATCCCTTTGTATTAGACTCACCTTTTACACCAGACTGTCCCATGCCACCTTTCACTCCCAGAGCCCCAGGAGACCCAGGCTCCCCTTTCACCCCCGGGAATCCTGATAAGCCTTTTAAGCCTTTCATCCCAATAAACCCTGCCATTCCTTTTGAGCCTTTGGCACCTGGACAACAGTGGAACAACAACTTTATTAACACAGCCCTCAAGATTAGCAGAACATATTCGCTTCATTAACACACCTCCAAAGGTTAGAACATCTACATTAAAACAGCTCTTAAAGTTACAACAACAACAACTGTATTAATACAACTCTTAAGATCAGAACATGTTTTAAATGAGAAGCTAAAGGTTTTGATCAAAAGCCAAAAAAGGCAGGAAATTAAAATCAGCATCAAAACCTTTAATTTCACATATGCACTAACAAGGTTTTCCTGCACACAGCTTTGACACCAGCTTTGAGGCGAAGCAACCCCACAGCATTATGGAACCTCCACCATACTTGACTGTAAGTAGGGTGTTCTTTTCTTTAAAAGCTTAATTTTGTTGTCTGTAAACAAAGCACTGATCTGCATTGCCAAAGAGTTGGTTTCATCGGTCCACAGAACACTTTCCCAGAAGGATTTAGGCTTGCTTAGGTGGGTCTTACCTTCAGATTTTTTGACTCTCAAAACATTTAATCAAGTTGTTCAGATTTTTGCTGTGTTTAGAAATAAGAGACAGCTATTCCTTCAAACCTTTTCTTTCCCTCAGCAATGCCATCATTTCTGTCAGCGCAGCTGTATTAGGTGAGATGTCCAACTCATCTTTTACAAAGCTGCGATAAATGTACTGTACATGGTAGGCCACGGATGCATACCAAGTACCCCAATGCGTCTTACATGGCTCAGGTGGCAGTTGTATTGCTGTCTGGCTAGTTGTCTGTTTATGAGGTTCCAAATAACTGTGTTTTCTACTCTGACAATGTTTGAATACCTTCTTCATTGTTGCAACAAATTTGTCAATCTTTGGGAAATTGTCTGCGCATATATTGCATGCAAGTGTCAAATTATCAGAATTTGGAAGCCTTGCAGAATGTCATTGTATGCCTTAACCATGTAGCTTGCGTTAACCGATACAAAGCCTGTGATATTGTTTAAATCCACTTCGTATGCATTTAAACTGTTAACAATGGCCTCTGTCACTGTGGAGTGATTGACAGATTGTAAGTACACAGCATCTGCCAGTACCACTTTCAAATAATCTGTTCCTCCTTGTAAGACATAAAACATGTGTAGAATATAATGGTCTTTCGCATCTGTCGTAACAACAGATATGCTGTCAGATTACATTTTTTTTAAAGAATTTGTTTCTGATTTTATCCCATTTTATCCCAATTTGGTAGCCAATTACACCTGCTATTTTCAAGTCAATCCCCCCTTTGAGTTGCCGTAGCCCTGTAGTGGCAAAGGCGAAGTATCGTCTCCTCCGAGACAGCACTCGCCAGGCCGTCGACCATAACCGAGCAGCAGTTGAAACTGCCCCACCATTTACTGCATGCTTGTTTAAAAAAGTGCATATTTTGGGGTTGTCCATTTTCTCAAGGGGAATATTTGCACTGACAGTAGTCTCTGTCAAATTGTAAATGACGTCATACCTCCTCTCCAAACTGTAATTTCTTTTTTGTTTTTTGACAGATGTCCCCTCGCCCCTGTCAAATGTTATCCTTAGTTTTTCATGTTTCAATTACTTAAAATGCTGGTCTATTGTTTCTTTTTTAGTGTGTTGTAATGCAGATTGTGCAAAATACATTGCGGCTATCGGTATGCAATGTGCCATGCGGATATTAGTTAGAGTTTTCCTCAGATTTCTCTTCAATCTGGTTGTAGCCTCCATGTCTAGTTTTATGGAAACTCTCCTCTCTGAAACAATGTAAATTTGTAAACTTGCGCCCTTGCACCAACACTCAGACTGGCACTTATTTGTATCATTGGTCATGTTCATTTGAGTAATTGCCACTAATTACTGAAAATAGAGTGCCTACAACAACACCTTGAGGATCACAAAGGAACTGCATCTTCTTGAGAGAGGTAATGAAAAACACATGCCCTTAATCATTATATAGCATTCCAAAGTAAATAAACACATTTACAATATGTCTACATAATCATGATTGTTTAACACAGAGGTGACAAGTCTATTGATCTCTATAATATTGAACTGGTACTTTGATAAATAACAGGAACATGTTTGCAAAAGAAGTGGTACTCATGAATAATAAAAGCAAATAACTGAAGATAGGCCTACCACATAAATTACAGCAAGACAAAAAACTAAGTCAATGAAGTTTGGTGGTCTGGTAAGAATGGATGTGTAGCTTACATAAAATGAACTTCAAAAGTTGTATAGGCTATAGTCACGGAATGGAATAATGTCCGAGATGGGTAAAAAAAAAAACCTGTAATCACCTTTAAGTATACATGGAGAAAGACAACCTACTCTAAGAGTATGAATTAGTTTGAGATAAGGTTTGAATCCTAAGCAATCTGCCTGTGCCCAATGGTGAGTAGCCAACATGTTGTTCGAAGTACAGTGAACCAACATAGCTACAGTACTGTAGCAGGTGTCAAAGCTGTGTGCAGGACAACCTTGTTAGTGCATATGTGAAATTTTACACCGTAAGGTGGTATTATATTAAAGATGCATTATGCAACATTTCCACGTACTAACAACCTGCAATCAGGCCTCAACATTAACAGTAGCCCGGGGCTACCAATCAGTTGAAAATGAGCAGTTTGGGCTACCATTCTTTGCTTCCTGGTTGCTCGTTTGGGCTATCACTTTCCCATATTTATTAACTTTTTTGGTGTGGTTGTAAATGTCAGAAATATAAATAAGAACGGGGGCATCGGTCTCAGTGGCAGGGTTGCCTGTTTTGTTTCAACAGCATTGCTGTGGAGGACCTTTGGAACAGTTATACTTTCCAGGGTCACGTTTGGCAGGTGCCCAGAGGGCTAGTTCCAAATGTCACACTTAATCAATTGGTGTTGACTGGTGTGAGTACCGGGTGATTATGAAGAGAGAAAGGGCACACTGAAATATTAGGGTGCCTCTCTCTCTGGGTAATTGTGAAGAGAGAGAGGGCTCATACTGAAATAGTGGAGCCTCTCTCTGGGTGTGATTGTGGAGAACTCGAGACTGAAAAGTTAGTGTCTCTGTGTGCATGAGTTGGGAAGCACTTGAAAAGTCACGGAATATGTGTGTGCCTGTCTAAATTGAAGAGGGCATCCAGACGAAGGCGCTGTGTTTGCTATATGTTTAATCGTGTTAAATGTGGGGTGAAACATTGAAAAGTTGTGACCTTCCATGTCGTGTTCAGTGTTGTTCCCCGGAGGAGGCAGACTTTAAATTGGTTTGTTATTTTAGTTTGTTGTTTTCACCCGAAAGCTTAACAGAAACTAGGTTGAAGACTTTGGGCCCTATTTTGGTGAATTAGGACAGTGTCGGTAACGCAGACGCAAAGAGAAGACGGTGGCGCTTTAGGGCGTGTCTAACGCAATTTCTGCAATTTCGTGATTTAAGAGGATAGCGCACCTCCGGCGCAGTTGTAAAAGAGGTTGGATTAACTTAAACTTAAAAAATACATGTGGGTGTGGTGGGGGTTTGGTGTCATAATGGCCAATCAGAACACCTATTTTCTATCCCTTTAAATACCAGTGCGCTAATGCTATAGCAAATTGGCAATTTCCTCACATGGATGACAGTTTTGCGCGCTGCGCCAGGAGCGCTTCTCAAAAGAAGGTGCGGGAGGTCCAGAAAAGTTGGCGCGCGAATCAGAGGGGGAAAACAAGGCGCACATTAATTTGTTATTTTCATGATTTGAGTTTATATGAGACCTACATTGTTCAAAGAAAGTGTTTTATTTTACCATCTCTTTTTTTCCTTATTTGTAGGCTTTCCAACTTAAAAAACAATGTTTATTTTCTTCTAACTTAATGTAATTATGGAAAGCAATAAATAACAAACTCAACTGCAACTAGGCCTGTTTCATTTATGTTCGTTATGCAGAAGAAACTGCATGTACAGCCGAACTGATAGCCGTCTGGCCAACACTGGCTACCAAACCCAGGGTATCGCTCACAGTATTGCCTTCGGCGTCCAATTATGTACTCCATTTTCTGTAGTGCAAATGGAAAGAATAAAACCTTTTCACATAAGAAAAACAATGTGCATACAAACATATATTTATTTAACAGGTGTATCTTACTGAACGGTAGTGATGGATGGCCTGCTGGCTTCAGTCTTTCATGTCCGTGCATTGAATAACCACAAGCTGTGGTGAAATAGTTTTTAGCTTAATTGATTACGCTTGCAAGTTACTCATGGATTGGATGATTTGCCTCAACGTGGGGGAAAATTAACAATATTCACAAAACATTCTCATGTGATTTCAGATAATGTGTGCATCAATAAAGTCACCAAATTGCACAGAGCGCCAGTGTTTGCGCTAAGAGGTGGTCTAGTTGGACGTTAACGCAAACTCATTATTTGACACCAAACTTGCATAGCGCTCGACTGTTTTCATTGTTTTCACACCCCCTATTGCGCTGCCCAACCCATAGTCACGCAAATGCCTTCACTGCGCACCACAAAATTGCCAAACTCGGCGGAGACGGGAAATATTCAGTTTGCGACAGACGAAACTGGCCATTCGCCTGGGCTAGGGCATAACGCCGCTTAGCGCTGGCACGAAAATAGGGCCCTTTATGTGTTTTATGTTTGTATAATTTTTTCCTTCTCTCCCACTGTTTCTGGAGACGGGCAAACTCCACTCCTCTACCACTCCTTACCATCTGCTGCTCTGCTGTCAGCCGGGTACTGTCACGTGGTGTGTGACAAACGGTATTAAAGATTCACATTACACGCTATTTCCCCGCATGTCTGTGGTTTACAGCCACAATAGAAATGCTGTGTTGGCTGTGTCGTTCCAGTGCTCCAGGCTGCCATGGAGGAATGGTCGACAGGCAATACTTGTAATATCAATAAGCTAACTTAAATGCAATGTTAGGCATATTTAATGTCAAAACGTAATTAGGTAATGGCTAATAACTAATGGTGAGAAAAGTACCACACCACAGTTAGTTTGAGCAGTTAATAATCACTACACTTTGTTCACACTCGAACAACCCGACAAAACGAACAAGTTTGGCGGTCTCGGTTTACCACGAACATGATTAATCAACAGACACAGAAACAGGCAGAAACATGGCAGATGACATTCAATGTTGGTAAATGTAAAGTTATCCATGTTGGACATAAAAATATAAGACAGGAGTATTTTATGGGAGGAGAAGAATTAGTAGGTGTTCAATTTGAAAAATACTTTGGAATTGTAGTTGATCAAAGTCTATCTGCATTTAAGCAGTGTGCTACAGCAATGAAAAAGGCCAACAAGATGCTGGGATACATAACATAAAGTACTGAGTATAAATCAAAGGAGGTTATATTCATTTTATACGTATAATGCCTTAGTCAGACCTCACTTAGAGCAGTGGTTCTCAAACTTGGTCCAGGGGGCCCCCTGTGTATGCTGGTTTTCATTCCAACCATAAGTGCAACCTCTAAATGGCAACTATTTGTTAATTGCTCTTAATTAAACACTTTGAATTTCTATTAAAGCATGATTTACTCTGTTAAGACCATATTATGTCAGAAATAGGTATGCATGCCATGAACAATACATCACCCACATTCACATCCCAGGACTTTTAATCAGTCAAATCAACTAATGTTCTCATTTAATGTGCTATATGAAACAGGTTACATTTTTCCATTGATTCAATTATAGACAGGCAGGTGGAATCAATGGGGGCCTTATTGTTGGACAACTGGTCACTGAAACTAAACCGTTTGTGGAAAATGAAGAGCTCAATGACAGAGCAAATTGCAATGAGCCAAACCTTAATTGTGTTAAAACAAGTAGAAGGAAGATAATGATGGTACAACTTACTCACGTTTTCAACAACTTTAATTGATCAAGAGATTGGCTGTAACAAAAACCAGCAAACACAGGGGCCCCCCAGGACCGAGTTTGAGAACTACTGATTTAGAGTACTGTGTGCAGTTCTGGGCACCACACTACAAGAACGATGTAGAAGCTCTTGAAAAAGTTGAAAGAAGGGCAACTAAATTGGTACCTGGTATGAAAGGTAAAAGTTATGAGGATAGACTTAAGGCGCTCAATCTATTCAAGTTTAGCAAACGGAGACTTAGGGGGAATTTGATCTAGGTTTTTAAATTCCTAAAAGGGATTAAAGTGAACTACCAAAGATTTTTAAAGATCAGTTTGGTTAGCAGAACACAGGCCACAGGTGGAAATGATTTGTGTTGATTTTTGTCTTTCGAACACGTGGGGGCAAAACGTATTTCAAATGTATTTCAAACGTGTGTTCCCTCCTTTTTATACCCAAGGGAAACAGGAAATCATTGTAGGCCACTGTATAGTTCCATAACCTTCCGATGACCTTCAAATAAGTTGTATATTTATGAAGATTTGTTTCTGTTGGATTAAATTTAAAATAATAGTTTGGGGTATGAATAATTGTGATCCAGATGTTTTCTGGAAAAATATATATTATTAATAAAACAACATTTTATCAAGGGTAAAAACGTAGCCTACTGTATTACTGCATCTTGCCTGGACTCGAATAGCGTGTATAATAAACAATAAAGTGTTTCTGCCTCTACTACCTTACCTGGCAAGCTGTTCCAGGCATTGACAACTTTCTAATATCTGTGTCTCCAGACCTGAATCCAATTGAACATTTGTGGTTTGAACTCAAAAAAGGGAGTCCACAAACATCAATCCAAGAATCTGAAGGAACTAGAACAATTCTGCATGGAGGAATGGTCGAGGATCCCCCCCAAGAAGTTCCATAACCTCGTACAACAGTATAGAAGGGGATTACTTGCTGTTATAATGACCAAAGGAGGAACCACAAAGTACTGATAACAGGAGTGTGAATATTTGTGATTCTTGATTTTTCTGTGAAAAAAATATAATTTGTGAACCGTTCGATTGTGGTTTGTGCCAATTATTATTAAAGAATATAATTTTCGGAATACAATTTTTGAGCATAAAATTATATAGTTATAATATAATTACTTATATAGTTTATTTTATATGATCTCTTTTGTTCATCTTTATCAAGGGTATGAATAAAAGCTGAGCCTACAGTAGATACTCTTTAGATTAGGACATGATGAGCCTAGATGGGCTGAACGGCCCATTCTCATCATTATGTGTTCTTATGGTCTTATGACACCGGTGCTACCTACCTACCACTGCATAGAGTTGATCCATGGATGTTCTCTGTTACATTGTGTTAATGATTGGGTCAATTTCAATAAAACCTCAGATTTAAAACAGTTTTTCTTGTATTGTTACAGATTTTTTTAGAAGGTATGGTTCAATTTCATGTTCACCTTTGGTGTATTCATTGATTGTTTTTGGACTACCATCTTGGCCATTCGGGCTACCAAAAACTGACTGGTGTTAGCCTGATCGAGCAACCACATTTCAAAATAAGCAACAGGCTTTGCCTGTAATGTCGACATTTGGATTAAAATGGAAAGAGGACAAGTTGTTTTGAATAAAGGGAGGGACAGAAATGTTGATGGAACACAAAACGACGTTTGGCAGGTGCGATCTTGGAAAGCAAAATAACATTAGTAGCTAGCTAGCTAGTGATCACTTTGAAAGATGAGTCCTGTGTATAGTGGAGAACTGTGTGTGTATATACACTCGTGGCCACTGTATTAGGTACACCTGTACACCTGCCAGTTAATGCAATTATCTAATCAGCCAATCATGTGGCAGCAACTCAATGCATAAAAGCATGCAGACATGGTCAAGAGTTGTTGTTCAGACCAAACATCTGAATGGGGAAGAAATGTGATCTAAGTGATTTTGACCGTGGAATGATTGCTGGTGCCAGACGGGGTGGTGTGAGTATCTCAGAAACTGCTGATCTCATGGGACTGAGACGGCAGTTCTGTGGGTGAAAACGCCTTGTTAATGAGAGAGGTCAGAGGAGAATGGCCAGACTGGTTCAAGCAGACAGAAAGGCGACAGTAACTCAAATAACCACGCGATATAACAGTGGTATGCAGAAGAGCATCACTGAAAGCACAACACGTCAAATCTTGAAGTGGATGGGCTACAGCAGCAGAAGACCACACCGGGTTCCACTCCTGTCAGCTAAGAACAGGAAAGTGAGGCTACAGTGGACACAGGCTCACCAAAACTGGACAGTTGAAGATTGGAAAAACGTCACCTGGTCTGACGAATCTCGATTTCTACTGTGACATGCAGATGGTAGGGTCAGAATTTGGCATGAACAACATGAATCCACGGTTCAGGCTGATGGTGGTGGTATGATGGTGTGGGGAATGCTTTCTTGGCACACATTAGGCCCCTTAATACCAATTGAGCATTGTTTAAATGCCACAGCTTACTTGTTGCTGACCATGTGCATCCCTTTATGGCCACAGTCAACCCATCTTCTAATGGCTACTTCCAGCAGGATAATGCGACATGTCACAAAGCACACGTCATCTCAAGCTGGTTCCACGAACATGACAATGAGTTCAGTGTACTCAAATTGGCCTCTCTGAGGAATGTTTCCAGCACCTTGTTGAATCCATGCCATGAAGAATTCAGGCTGTTCTGGGGGCAAAGGGGGGTCCTACCCAGTACTAGAAAGGTGTACCTAATAAAGTAGCCACTGAGTGTACGTTTATATGTACAGTACTGTGCAAAAGTTTTAGGCAGGTGTGAAAAAATGCTGTAAAGTAAGAATGCTTTCAAAAATAGAAGTGTTAATAGTTTATTTTTATCAATTAACAAAATGCAAAGTGAATGAACAGAAGAGAACTCAAATCAAATCAATATCTGGTGTGACCACCCTTTGCTTTCAAAACAGCATCAATTCTTCTAGGTACACTTGCACACAGTTTTTTAAGGAACTCGGCAGGTAGGTTGTTCCAAACATCTTGGAGAACTAACCACAGATCTTCTGTGGATGTAGGCTGCCTCAAATCCTTCTGTCTCTTCATGTAATCCCAGACAGACTCGATGATGTTGAGATCAGGGCTCTGTGGGGGCCAAACCATAACTTTCAGGACTCCTTGTTCTTCTTTACACTAAAGATAGTTCTTAATGACATTGGCTGTATGTTTGGGGTCGTTGTCCTGCTGCAGAATACATTTGGGGCCAATCAGACGCCTCCCTGATGGTATTGCATGATGGATAAGTATCTGCCTGTATTTCTCAGCATTGAGGACACCATTAATCCTGACCAAATCCCCAACTCGATTTGCAGAAATGCAGCCCCAAACTTGCAAGGAACCCACACCATGCTTCACTGTTGCCTGCAGACACTCATTATTGTACCGCTCTCCAGCCCTTCGGTGAACAAACTGCCTTCTGCTACAGCCAAATATTTCACATTTTGACTCATCAGTCCAGAGCACCTGCTGCCATTTTTCTGCACCCCAGTTCCTATGTTTTCGTGCATAGTTTGAGTCGCTTAGCCTTGTTTCCACTTTGGAGGTATGGCTTTTTGGCCGCAATTCTTCCATGAAGACCACTTCTGGCCAGACTTCTCCGGACAGTAGATGGGTGTACCTGGGTCCCACTGGTTTCTGCCAGTTCTGAGCTGGTGGCACTGCTGGACATCTTCCGATTTCGAAGGGAAGTAAGCATGATGTGTCTTTCATCTGCTGCATTGTTTCCTTGGCCGATCACTGCGTCTACGGTCCTCAACGTTGCCTGTTTCTTTGTGCTTCTTCAAAAGAGCTTGAACAGCACATCTTGAAACCCCAGTCGGCTTTGAAATCTTTGCCTGGGAGAGACCTTGCTGATGCAGTATAACTACCTTGTGTCTTGTTGCTGTGCTCAGTCTTGCCATGGTGTATGACCTGTGACATGAAACGGTCTTCCACAACCTCACCTTAGTAGCAGAGTTTGGCTGTTCCTCACCCAGTTTTAAGCCTCCTACACAGCTGTTTCTGTTTCAGTTAATGACTGTGTTTGAACCTACATATGAAATTGATGATCATTAGCACCTGTTTGGTATAATTGGTTAATATATATGCCATTTAACTTAATCTTACACCTGACTATAATCCTACAAAATCCCTGACTTTGTGCAAGTGTACCTATAATAAGTGATGCTGGTTTGAAGGCAAAGGGTAGTCACACCAAATATTGATTTGATTTAGATTTTTCTTCTGTTCGCTCACTTTGCATTTTGTAAATTGATAAAAATAAACAATTCAAATTTATATTTTTGAAAGCATTCTTACTTTACAGCATTTCTTCACACCTGCCTAAAACTTTTGCACAGTACTGTATATATATATATATATATATATATTTAGTGTTCTAGGTTTGCTCATAATGTTAGTAGGGCAGTATTTTGAGCTGTACTGTGACAGCTGAAGCCTTATTTACCAACCAATCAAGAAACAGCCTAGCTACCTAACTTGCATGTTGTGGTTAGCTAGCTAGATGTTAGCTAGAAGTCACAGCGTTGTAGAACATCCTTTATTCTTTTTCTTTGTTTGTGTTTCGTGACCAAGGTAGGTTAAGCTGAGAGAGTTGTGGATGGTTTGCTGACAAGCCGTAGCCGTCGGCTTGTATGTATAGGTACCTAGCTGGCTAGCTAGGTTTCCAATCAGCCAGATGTGATCCCGTCTCTAGTGTAACTTAGCTATAGCGAGCACAAAAGACTGTTTCAGCATAACTTAGTTACAGCGAGTACTTACTAGCCAAGTACATACATATACATGGAAATGCCCGACATTAGCTAGCTATAAGAAACCACCGGTGCAGTAGCCAGCCAGCAATGTAAGTAGAACAACCAGCTAGCTATCATTTGGCAGGTAACGTTATGCATTTGATTTCATTTGAATGATTAGTCTTGATCAATTCAAGACATGTCTAAGAGCAGCATAACCAGGTCAGCTAGCTTGATATGTGTGTTTTTTTACAAACTGCTAGAGAGTAGTGGCTTATTGTCTGTCCGTCCCCTTCACCATAGTAGTTGCTTAGCAACAACTCATTTTGATGGTGCTCTGGCTCCGTTTTGTTTCTTATTTTGAACATTTGATGTGGGTGTCAAAGTTTGCTAGCATTTTTTTAAAAATGGGCGCGTGCATCCAGTAAATTATGATTTTAATAAAAAGTAAAACCTACAAAGTTGAGTCACCCAAAGGTTGATGTAGGACATTCGTACAACCGTTTGAATGCAACATATTTTTTTGTCAGTGTTATTGATATTTAGGTAGCCTTGACAAAATTTTGGTCATTTTACCGGGGGTTTGGTTCAAGAAAATAGCTGAATGGATCGATTTGAGAGCCAAGGAATATATTGTACAGGGTTAGTAGATGTGCCAAATTTCAGCCAAACAGGCGATGAAACAGCTAAGATAGTGATAGTAGAATTTTGTGGTTTTGAATGGGAGCCGTGCTCAAAACCTTTAATTAAAACGACTTTCAAAGTTTAGACAACCCTTTCTTAAATGAAAGGAAAGTTTTTATTAAAACATCTATAAATATTAGCAAAGTGCAGAGTGTGAGACTCCATGAATGAGGTCCACCTGGCACCCCAATTCCCCTACTGCTACAGTGTGCTACATCCAATTACACAGTTACATGCATACTAACCTCTGGGTCCAGGAACACCGGAAAAGCCTGCTGGACCTGGCTGGCCCGATTCACCTGGCTGCCCATCATTTCCCTTAGGACCCAAGTCACCTGTTGAGCCTGGTGAGCCTTTCATCCCAAAAGGGCCAGGTGGGCCAAGGTCACCCTGACTTCCTCTTTCTCCAGGAAACCCTGAAGAGAATGAGACAACCACATCAGCAGGAACATCTTTGAATTTATTACTCAATATATACTGTATATATACGTATATACAGTGCCCTCCAGAATTATTGGCACACTTGGTAAAGATGAGCACTGTATACATACAGTGCCCCTTTAAAGTCTACAGCCCATCTCAAAAATGTAACCTTTGTTGACCTGAAAATAAAACATATTAAATCAGACTTTTTCAACCTTTATTTCCACCTTCTACCCTACAACCTGCCAGTGAAAAACAATTCTAAAAATTTCTGAACATGAATAACTTGGATTGATCTACACCCCGCCTATCATACCAATTGTAAACTAGCTCAGAGGTAACCAATCACCTTCCAGATCACACATTAAGCTAATTGGCCTCCACTGGTGTTCAGTTGTAGTGATTCTGTTTACTTCAGAATAAAATCAGATGTTCCAAGAGGATTCCTGCTAGGTAGTGCATTTCAGAGTGAAGAATCCACCATGAGCAACAAGGACCTTTCAAAAGAACTCTGGGATAAAGTTGTGGAAAGGCACATATCAGGAAATGGGTATAGAAAGATTTCAAAGGCCTTACATATCCCTTGGAGCACTGTCAAGATCATAATTAAGAAGTGGAAGGTGCATGGTACCTCCAGGACCTTGCCAACCAAACTGGATGACTGAGCAAGAAGGAGACTGATCAGAGAGGTCACTAAGAAGCCAATGGCAACTATGAACGACTTTATGGCAAAGAGTGATCAATGTGTGCATGTGACAACAATACAGAAAACTCTCCACAATTATAGTCTGTATGGTAGGGTGGCAAGAAGGAAGCCATAAGTCCACATTCATTCCCATTTAAGGTATGCAAAAAACACTCCCAGAAGAAAGAAACCAAGATATATATTTTTGGCCTAAATGCAAAACATTACGTTTAGCAAAAACCCAATACAGCACATCACCCACAGAACACCATCCCTACTGTGAAGCATGGTCCTGGCAGCATTCTCGTTAGCAGGGACTGGGGCACAGGATAGAAGGGAAAATGTATGGAGCAAAATACAGAAGCATTCTTGAGGAAAACCTGCTTCCCTCTGCAAGAAAGTTGAAATTGAGAAGGAGGTTCACCTTTCAGGCACAATGACAATGACCCAAAGCACACAGCTAAAGCAACAGCTAAAAAAACGGCTAAAAAAACAAAGAGGTGAATGTCCTTGGGTGTCCTAGTCAGAGCCCTAACCTAAATCATATTGAAAACCTGTGGAATAACTTGAAGAGTGCAATCCATCGACGGTCCCCACGCAATCTGACTGAGCTTGAACAGTTCTGTAAAGGAAGAATGGGCAAACATTGCCTAATCTAGATGTGCAAATCTGGTAGAGACATATCCAAAGAGACTCATCGGTGTAATTCAAGCAAATGGTGCTTCTAACAAGTACTAACTCAGCGGTGTGCAGACTTATCAATCCTAGTAATTCTAGTTTTTATTTTTAATTAATGTTAAGAATTTTTTAGAATTTCTTTTCACTTGGAAATTGTAGGGTAAAATGTGGAAAAAAGGAGGAAAAAGTCTGATTAATTAATCAGACTTTAGACTTTAAAGGGGCACTGTATATAGTATATGTAGCAGATAAAATAGATATTAGGTGACAGAGCCTAAAATTGTCCAAATTGCTTATAGAAATGAGAACTCAATTACAATTTCATTTCAACTCAAGATGTCAAGATTCTTTGCCTATACTTAGGCCTGAAGGACATTCACAGAAATGCACAGACCAAAGTGCTACATGTTAAACACGCTGCATAGAACAGGGTGCTACATGCTACACACACTGCACAGGCCAAAATGCTACACACTACACACACACACACACAAACACACACACACACACACACAACACACACACACACACACACACACACACTGGCTCACCTGGTATACCAGTGGCTCCTGGGTGTCCTGGGGGGCCAGGCTGTCCTGGCACTCCTGGGAATCCATATTGTCCTACTATGCCTGGTCTCCCTATCTCCCCCTGCAGACCTGGAGGACCTATCTCACCTTTGGGTCCGAGGATACCAGGCATGCCCTGCATTCCTATAAATGATGAGGAGAGTGAATGTTCGAACATGATGGACAGCACCCTATGGATAGCCAACATTACCTGTTTGTCACCTGTTTTCACCAAGATCATGTAGCCTTGACTTGAGCACTATCACCAATCAATTTTTAAATATTACAAAATACTATGAAGGATATTAATAAGATCTTCAAAACCCTATAAAATAAAAGTGTCTTACTGACATAGAAGCTTCAAGATCACGCTGGCATGCTGAAGTGCTCCTCACCTTCGTATCCTGGGTTGCCAGGCTCTCCTCTGGAACCTGTGACCCCTTGGAGCCCAGAAGGGCCTGCTTCTCCAGGGGGCCCAGTGGACGCCCCAAAGATCTCCCCATGAGCACCCTTCTCCCCTACTTCGCCATCCTGCCCCGGTTTACCAGGAAGACCTAGTGATCCTGCTACCCCTTTATCGCCAGGCTGTCCCTCATCACCACGGGACCCAACAAAACCTGCAGAGGGTGCAAAGAGTGTCAGAACCCCAACATGATTTACAGAAAGAGGGAGGAACTGACAGAGGAAGTTAGAAACCCAACATTGACCCACACACACTCATAAACACTGTCAGAACCCCATCAGTGGCTAATACACACGGAGATCTCACAGAAATAACTAAGACATATAGTAGACTTGTCAGAAGAGAAGTGAATTGACCGAGGAATAAAGAGATGTGTCTCTCACGCCAACCCCAACAGTTCACTTACCGGGTCGTCCCGGTGACCCTCCTCTACCCTGCTCTCCCTGCTCTCCCTTGAACCCCTCCTCCCCGGGCGATCCTTGGACCCCTTTAGGACCTGGCAAACCTGAAACACAATATTCGTACTTGACCATTTGGGACAGTATTCTGTTTTTACAAGTCAACTCAACAAAAAAGCCTTGACATTTCAAGTGCCGTAAATGCAGCAAAATCTTGTTACCTGGGAGACCATCTAGCCCAGGAATTCCAGGTAAGCCTGGTTCACCCACTGGACCTGGCACTGAATCACACTCTCCTGAAAAAAAAAGAATCTCATCAATAACTATTATTAATGATAATAATGTTTTAATCCTTCATTGAACAAGACAGCAATATTGGGTCTGCCTTTTTAATACATTTCAAAGATGATGTCCAGTGCCTTGCAAAGGTACTCAGACAGTTACACAATTTTCATATTTTGTTGCTTTCTAGCTTTTAACTTTGACACTTTGAAAAATGTATGCATTCACTACCGTAAGTCGCTTTGGATAAAAGCGTCTGCTAAATGGCATATATTATTATTATATTACACTTTCATTTCGGAACTAATATCTGTTATAAATACAGCCTATCCCACACATTTGTAAACAAAAAAATTATATATATATATATAGATACGTAAAAAAGTATGTAGATACATAAAAAAATAAAAAAATAAATTGAAAAATGTTAATTGCAAAAGTATTCAAATCCTGTGCTCTGGTAGTTGTAAGTTAATGCAAGTGAAAAATATTACCTTAACAAGCCACACAATGAGTTGATTGGCCTCTGTGTGTTTGCCATAACCGTGATTACCATGATTTCAGGATTAAAAACACCTGTCTGTGTGAGGATCATTGGTCGGGTAGTGACTGAAATTAAGCCCACATTTTCTTATGTGGAAGTACAACATTTTGTATTAAGTTGTAAGGCTAGAACATTATTCTCATAATTGAAAGCAGTAGCCTACTTACAAATCAATCAGTATGATTATGTGTGCGTGTGTGCAGCCCCAACTGCTGACTAGTCTACTACACTGCAATATGCACCTCATTTGAGGTAATTGAATGATCGTAATGGGTTGGTTGCTTAACAAATAGCTTCAGAAAGTCCTCCATCAACCTCTTGGTGTTGGAGGATGGAACTGCAGGTTCCTGACAGAGGTGGTGAAAAATGCATGCCCTTAATCATACCACCCAGACCCTGCATATAAAAGGCTGTCCCTCCCTCCACTCAGTGACCAAACAATGAGGAGACTTGTGAGGGAAGCCAACAATGACTCTAAAAAGCTACAGAGTTCAGTGAGAATGGAGTAAAAGTGCATCATTCAACAATATTAAGAGCACTGCATAATATCGGCCTGTATGGCAGGGTGGCAAGAAAAAAGCAACTACTTAAAACAAAACAACTCAAAGCCCGTCTGGAGTTTGCTAGACAGTACACGAGTGATCCAGCTAAGATGTGGGAAAATGTTTTGTAGACAGATGAGACTAAAATAGAGCTTTCTGACCCAAATGCATACTGTTATGTATGGTGGAAACCTAACACAACTTATGCCTTATGTAACACCATCCCTACAGTGAAGCATGGTGGTGGCAGTATCATGCTATCATGCTTCTCTTCAGCAGGTACTGGGAAGCTTGCCAGAATATAAGGAATAATAGACAGAGCAAAGTACAGGCAGATACTGCAAGAACCTATTTCAGTCTCCCAAAATGGAGCAAAAATGAATGTTTCTCAGCAGGACCATGATCCAAAGCACAGAGCTAAAGCTACATTGGAGTGGCTAAAGAATAAAAAGGTGAATATCCTTAGGCGGCCCAGTCAAAATCCTGTCCTGAACCCCATCGAGAATCTGTGGGACAACTTGAAAATTGCCATCCATAAGCAATGTCCAAGCAACTTGAGAGAGCTGGAGCAATTCTGGCAAAAATAACAGGCAAAAATCACCTCCAACCAGTGTGCAAAGTTGGTTCTGTGTGGCTCAGTTTGTAGAGCACGGCGTTGGCAACGCTTAGGTTGTGTGTTTCCACTGGGACCACATGTACTGAAAAATTTATGCATTCACTACTGTGAGTCGCTTTGGATGAAAAGCGTCTGCTAAACGGCATATATATGTAAGAGGGTAGAAACTTACCCAAAAAGACAAAGCTTTTATTGTAGCAAAAGGTGCATCCACCAAATATTAATGCGAGGGGTCTGAATACTTATGCAAGCAGCATATTTCAGTTTTTTTCTTTTTCTTAAAAATATTTGCTGCCACAACTGATTACTTATTTATAAAAATTCAGTTTGAGCATGTGAGTTTTGAATAAAAAATATAAAATGAGGGCCCCCCGCGTGGTCCAGTGGTTACAACGTTCGACGCTGGCCACGGCGACCAGGATTCGATTCCGGCTCTGGCCGGGAGTGCCACCGAGGATGGCAATTGCCTGTCTGCCCCAGGGAGGGCAGCCGACAGGACGTTCGCTGTGCACAAGAGTGGCTCTGTAGTACTGGGTTGCAGTCGACAGCCTTGCCGTCTCAGAGGAGACATTACTTCGCCTTCGTCACTACCGGTCGCAGGGCTACGGCAGCGAACTTGCATTGCAAGGGGGGGATTGACTTGAAAATAGCGGGTGTAATTGGCTACCAAAATGGGATAAAATCAGAAACAAAATTTAAAAAAAAAATATATATATTAACATCGAACAAGAGGTTTGGAAATTTGTGTTTGGTAGATTATTTCTCTGTTGTAACAATGCTTCTTGGCAATACATTTTTTACCGTTGGAAAGCCTGTTTATTTCCCTTTTAAATGGTGCCTCATTTGTAAGGAACATGCATTTGTGGGATGCGCCCATGAAAAATTTGCCAAATCTTCTCTGCCAATGCCAAACAGCTTATTCTGCTGTTGCTATTGACTCTTGTTTGGTGTTGGCAATTTTACAATTCATTCATTTAACAGTCAGGAGCCTCAGTAGCATGTGGAAGAACCATACACAGCCACAACAGCCTGGCACCTCCTCCTCATGCTGGTCACCAGCGTGGTCACACACTGCTGTGGGATGGCATTCCACTCCTCAACCAGGATTTATCGCAAGTCAAGGTTGTGTTGGTCACTCTAGCACAAACAGCACGCCCAAGCTGATTCCACAAGTGTTCAATTGGGTTGAGGTCAGGACTGTTGGCAGGCCATTCCATTCTCTCTACTCGAGAGGGAAATCAATACTGGATCTGGTTTTGTGTAACAATCCTGATAGAATTTACAGCACAGAGGTAAGAGAACCAATGTGACCACAGTGCAGTTATTTTTTATATTTTTTGGCAACTTAAGACAGCCTCCTCTAACTCTCGAATTTGTAATTTTAGACGAGCTGCCTTGAATAAAATGAGAGAGAATTTAAGTAATATAGATTGGGTAAAACTTCTAGATTGCAGAACTGTAAATGAAAAATTGATTATATTTAAAAGGGTTATTGTAGATGTAGTGTAAATTCATCCCCAAAGTAAGGAAACATAGGATGAAAAAACTGTCTCCGCAGTGGATGACTAAATCTTTACGCGAGATTTTGAGGCAAAAGAAACAACTGTACAGAGTATATAAAAAGGATAACTCAGAGAGAAACAAGTTAGATTATTGTAATATGTGGGCTAAGGCTAAAAAGGAAATAAGATCAGCTAAAAGGCGGTTTGAAATTAAAATTTCCCAAGATGCAAAAAGTAATCCTAAGAGGTTTTTTCAATATTGTAGTAGAAAAAGGAAAGTTAGGGATGAGGTTAAGTGCATTAAAAATAAGGAAGGAACTTTGATTTATAATAATAAGGATATTGCTAACACACTAAACAGTTACTTTGTTGAGAGCTTTACTAGAGAAGAGGTTATAAATATGCCTAAATGTATAGAAAAGGTACAGAATGTTTTGGAGGACTTTGAGATAAGGGACGTAGAAGTACTACAAAAACTACAAAAACTTAAGACAAATAAGGCAGCAGGCCCGGATGGCATATATCCCAGAGTACTCAAAGAACTTGGGGAAATTATATATAAACCATTGACAGATATTTTCATTCAATCCATAATCACTGGAGAAATACCAGATGACTGGAAGCAGGGTAGTATAATTCCAATATATAAGAGAAGGGGGACCGTACTGACCCAGGGAACTATAGGCCTGTCAGTTTAACTTGCATCGCATGTAAAATGCTGGAATGTATTATTAGGGATAAGTTGAATCATTCTTGAAAAGTAATAGTATTTTAAGGGAGAGCCAACATGGATTTCTCAAAGGAGATCATGCCTAACAAACCTCCTGGACTTTTTGAAGAGGCTACAAAGTGTGTTGACCTGAACCAGGCTTATGATATTATATATTTGGACTTTCAGAAAGCATTTGACAAGGTACCACATGAGAGGCTCATTGCTAAAATGAATTCAGTAGGAATTGCAGGAGTAGTTTCAGAGTGGGTTCATAATTGGCTGCAAGGGCGAATACAAAGAGTAACAGTAGGTGGGGCCGTATCTGACCTAGGTGCTGTGGGCAGTGGTGTCCCGCAGGGATCGGTGCTGGGACCTCTGCTCTTCCTTCTTTACATAAATGATCTTGATATGGATGTTAGTAGCAAAATAGTTACATTTGCAGATGATACTAAACTTGGGGGTTTGGCAAACAGTTTGGAATCGACTAAAGTAATCAAAGATAAACAAAATCCAAAAATGGGCAGATACATGGCAGATGACGTTCAATATTGCTAAATGTAAAGTTATGCATGTGGGAAATAAAAACATTAGACAGGAGTATTTTATGGGAGGAGAAAAGTTAGTAGGTGTTCAATTTGAAAAGGAATTAGGAATTGTAGTTGATCAAAGCCTATCTGCATCAAAGCAGTGTGCTACAGCAATGAAAAAAGCCAACAGGATGCTGGGATACATAGCAAAAAGTATTGAGTATAAATCAAAGGAGGTTATATTAATGTTATATAATGCCTTTGTCAGACCGCACTTAGAATACTGTGTGCAGTTCTGGGCACCGCACTACAAGAAAGATATAGAAGCTTAAAAAAAATTTAAGATAAGTGGGGTCAGCAGAACAAGAGGCCACAGGTGGAAATTAGTTAAAGGCAAATTCTGCACAGATATTAGGAAGTTTTTCTTTACACAGAGAGTTGTCAATGCCCGGAACAGGTCGGGTAGTAGAGGCAGAAACGCTTGGGCTATTCAAGTCCAGGCTAGATGTAGTACTAGATACTCTTTAGATTAGGACATGATGAGCCTAGATGGGCCGAACGGCCCGTTCTCATCATTATGTATTCTTATGCTCTTATGTTCTTACTCCCAAATAGTAGTAGTCTCTGATAAACCCCGCTCTGTGGGGGCGAGCGTTGTCATCTTGGAGGATGGAGTTCGGTCCCAGACTGTGGAGATATGGGATTGCCACTGGTTGCAGAATCTCATCTCGATATCTCTCTGCATTGTGATTGCCTCCAATGATGACAAGCCTCGTTTTTCCAGTGATGGAGATGCCGCCCCACACCATCACACTGCCTCCACCAAAAGGTGTTACTCTATCGGTGCAGCAATCAGCATAGCGTTTTCCCCATCTTCTCCACACTTCGACCCTACGATCCAACTTCCGTAGGCAGAATCTGAACTCGTCGCTGAACATAACGTTCCTCCACATGTTCAGGTTCCAGTGCAGGTGTTGCCAACACCAGCGCAAACGGGCCTGATGGTGAAGGGCACTCATGGCAGGCTTCCTGGCAGCCCTATGAGCCCGGAGATTGGCTGCGTGCAGTCTGTTCCGGATTGTCTGGGCCGAGAGCCGTGTGCCATATCGTCCTGCAAACCCTGCAAATCTGTATAAGACAGCCTACGGTTCCTAAGTGCTGAAAGGGTGAGGAACCGGTCTTCTTGGGCTGTCGTCTTCTTGGGACGCCCTTTTCGCGGTCTGTCTCTGACATCCCCCGTTTCATGGTACTAGGGCTCACTCCAAATAATGCCACAACTTGCTTTTGCGGAACACCAGCTTGAAGTTTCCCTATCTCATGCTCACAGGTGCTGCCAATCAGGTGCCAATCAGCTCAAAACAAGAGTCAATAGCAACAGCAGAATAAGCTGTTTGGCATTGGCAGAGAAGATTCGGCTAATTTTTCATGGGCGCAACCCACATACTCAGCTGTGCTGCTCATCCCACAAATGCATGTTCCTTACCAATGGGGCACCATTTAAAAGGGAAATAAACAGGCTTTCCAACGGTATACAATTTATTGCCAAGAAACATTGTTACAACAGAGAAATAATCTACCAAACACAAATTTCCGAACTTTTTGTTCGATGTTTATATATAAAATGGAAAAATATACACTACCGGTCAAAAGTTTTAGAAGTAAGGAAGTCTCAGTTTCAACTGTGAAGAGAAGACTTCGAGCTGCAGGTTTGACAGGTCGAGTGGCAGTAAGAAAGCCATTGCTAAGATGGCAAAATAAGAAAAAGAGGCTTGCCTGGTCCATGAAGCACCACCAGTGGACTACTGAAGACTGGAAGAAGGCCTTATGAACCGATGAATTTGAAATCTTGATATTTTGAAAGGTTTTTTTAGGCCGTCGAGTAGGTGAAAGGATGGTTCCTCAGTGTGTGACACCAACTGTCAAACATGGAGGAGGAAGCGTGATGGTCTGGGGCTCTTTTGCTGGATCCAGAGTCAGCGACTTGCACAGAGTGACTGTTAACCCAGGTTAACCCATTACTTGTTCCCTGAAAAGGGCCTTTTTTTATAACTCTATAACTCTGAAACTCTGAAATGTTTTACCTCTGGCAGTTTACCGCTTACCTTTGTTCCATTTCAGGTTATTCATTGGAATTGAACTGCTTACATTTCTGTAAAAACTGGAAAATGGGGGTGTTCTAAAACTTTTGACCGGTAGTGTATATCATAAAAAAATAAATATAATTTGTAATCCCGCAACATTTGAAAACTTTCCAAGGGTCTTAGTACTTTTGCAAGGCATTGTATACAATGGGGGAAATAAGTATTGAACACATCAACATTTTTCCCAGTAAATGTATTTCCAATGAGGCCATTCAAGTGAAATTTGCACCAGACTTTGGTATTAACTCAAGAAATCCAGACAAAAATCTAAACATTAAAGTCCATATGTAAATAAAGTTATGTGTAATAAAGTGGAATGACATAGGAAAAAAGTATTGAACACACTAACTGAAATTAATTCAATACTTAGTGGAGAAGCCTTTGTTTGTAATGACAGCTTCAAGGTGCTTTCTGTATGAAGTAACTAATCGCCCGCAGTATTCAGGTGTGATTTTGGCCCATTCTCTACACAGATTGTCTTTAAATCTTGAAGATTGCGGGGGGCCCTCTTGTAAATCTGGATCTTCAGATGCTTCCACAAATGTTCAATTGGGTTTAAGTCAGGTGATTGACTGGGCCATTCCAACAAGTTGATTTTCTTTCTCTGAAACCAATTATGAAGTTTCCTTTGCTGTATGCTTTGGATCGTTGTCCTGCTGGAAGGTCCACCCACGTCTCATCCTCAGCATCCTGGTGGATGGCAGCAGGTTCATCTCAATCTCTCTGTACATGGCTCCATTCATTGTTCCTTCATTGATATGAAGTCTGCCAGTACCACGAGAGGAGAAACAGCCCCACATCATGGTACTTCCACCTCCAAACTTCACTGTTGGTATAGTGTTATTCGGGTGATGTGCAGTGCCATTTCTCCTCCAAACATGGTGTTTTGTGTGACAGCCAAAAAGTTCAATTTTGGTCTCATCTGACCAGAGTACATGCTCCCAGTAGTTCACTGGCTTGTCCAAATGTTGTTTGGCAAACGTTAAACGAGCTTCAACATGTCTTTTTTTCAGTAGTAGAGTCTTGCGGGCTGAGTGTGCACAGAGGCCATGGCGGTGGAGTGCATTGCCTACTGTCCTTTCTGTCACAGTTGTACCTGCTGCCTCCAAGTCTTTCTGGAGCTCTTTCCTAGTGGTCCTTGGCTCTTTGGCTACTCTTCTAAGTATCCTTCTGACTCCCTGATCAGAAATCTTGCGAGGAGCTCCTGTGCGTGGCCGGTTGATGGTGGAGTGATGTTGCTTCCACTTACGGATAATGCCCCCAATGGTGCTTACTGGACGATTCAGAAGTTTGTAGCCAATTCCATTTTCATGTTTTGCAACAATCTGGTTGCGAAGGTCTTGAGAGAGCTCTTTGCTTTTACCCATAATTAGATGTTTCTTGTGTGGCACCTTGGTAACAAAAAAACCCTTTTATAGCCCATCAATATATTCTAACCCAGCTGACATTAATTCGCACAGATTGGAGGTAGAGTTGCCTCCTAATTAGTTATGGTTTTCAGCTGGTTCCCTTGCCTTTCCTTGCTGTGGTGTACTGCTTTTGTTAGTGTGTTCAATACTTTTTCCTGTTTCATTACACTTTATTACACATAACTTTATTTACATATGGACTTTAATGTTTAGATTTTTTGTCTGGATTTTTTGAGTTAATACCAAAGTCTGGTGCAAATTTCACTTGAATAGGCTCATTGGAAATACATTTACTGGACAAAATGTTGATGTGTTCAATACTTATTTCCCCCATTGTATGTGAAATATTTCTAGGGGAGCTTCAGTCAGTGGCTGTGGGTTGGGTGGTTAGTTGGGTGACCTGAAATCATGTGACAGAGGAGTGAAAAACAGCTTAGCCAATCTGAATGAAGACAAATCTGAATAAACTTTAGAAAATGATTATTTATGCACATTGAAGACAAAAAAGTGTAGGACATGCTTAACTTTAATATAATTTAAAACGTATAGCTGCAAAAGCACTCAATGACAGCACGGTGTAAACAGATGAGTGCAATGATTTTCAGGAAGCTGTTGTGAACGCTAAGGTCACTTCTCACTCTATTCCAGCTACCTTCTGCATCACTCGGCCCCCCATAGTCTTCCAGATTACAGCCTCCTTTCAGTGCCACGTGCGAGAGGGGGTAAAAGAGGGAGGGAGACACAGAGAGACAAAGAGGGAGAGAGAGGAAGAGGAGAGTAGGGTATCCAGAACATGTTAGCATGTTAGCAAATATAGAGACAATTAGCAGGACAGAGCATTATAGGATTGGATGGAAGCAAAACACCTCATGGCCCTGATGTATCACAGCAAAACAAAGTTTTTCGGTAAGAGGTTAAAAGGAAATGTAAGAGCTACAATGATCACAACTCTACTTGTTAATGTCCAGTTAAGAACAATAATGTACAGGAAAAAGCGTTAACATTGAACAAAGAGACTTCAAATGATACAGAGCTGAGATCAGATAATAACTCCTCAGCATTTAATTCATCATGATTCATGTATTCTCAGCAGGACTCAAAACTAGCAATGAGCCAGTGAGACTTCAGTAACCCCACAATGGGTAAAGCTACCATGGGCTATCAAGATATGACATGAATAAGCCAATCAAAAGGCTTTGCGCTCTATAGCAAAACTCTATGATTGGTTCAATCCAGTGATCTCACTAATAGCATGTGGTAGCTCCACTGTTTTAGGGATCCATGCATCCTCTCCCATCACAACTCAAAATCTTGTCCCCAAATGTAGTGGGAACAACTGGAGGTGTGGTCAATAAAGCCAGCTGCATAAAGGTGATAGCAACTTACCTGGAGCACCGGGGGGTCCAGGGGCACCAGTTAAACCGTCAAAGCCAGTATCGCCAGGGAGACCACGACGCCCCTTCTCAACACCAATCACCCGACCTGGTTCCCCCGCTAGTCCTACCTGCCCAGGCAGGCCAGGAACTCCGGGGAACCCCTTCTCTCCTGGGGAACCAACTGGCCCTTCTCCCTGAAACAGAGACACTACAGCCTCAGATACACTGCCGCATACCAGTGATGGCCCATGAGAGTGAAACCGAGGAAGCAGTGTTTTCACTTTAGAGGCCGGTTTCCACCGGGAATGATAACTATGGCAATAGCCATAACTATATAATTACAAAAAACATTCCAATTGAAATTAACGGAGCTGTATATACTACGTTAACTATAAAAATGAGCTATCGAACGGATAACTGTCAAAGCAGTTTTTAAAACAGTTTTTAAATCTCAACTGATAAAACATGTTTAACCAATTACTGCTGTGTACTGTCTGTATATGTTGATTTTTTATTGTGTTTACAACAATAAAACATTCTCAGGTGTGGACCCTGGCGAGTCATTTATAGTTTACAGTTATAGTTATATTTATCATTCTCAACAGAAACAGGCCTCTAGCCTGATAATTTCTCTCAAACTGGTTTCATTTTATTGGCTTTATTATTCGATTTATTATCAGGTAGCTGAGTAGCTGAAGAATTCATGCCAGTCAGCAGCTAATTGCATTTTGCTGAATTGTGGTATTAGTTCACTTGCCTTTCTTACACTTCAGCCTCAAAGCTTGGGCAAAAAGCTGTTACAGGATGATTTATCTCCAAGTTGAAAGTGTTGTGTTGGAACAATTAAATTGTCACTAAACATATAATGTGAACATATAATTAACATTTTCTGAATGTTCAAATTATATACCTACCACATTCAACAATTAATTAAATGGGAACTACCTACAAATGGATACAGATTACTCAGCTAATTGGCATGCTTGTTAGAAAAGTGAAACTAAGAAAGATGGGGTGAGTGCGATAATCAGTGTAAAGGTAAGATTTTTTGCTTCAGCTATATCATGACCACACTACCACTGATGTGCACAGTAAAACAAAACAGTATTGAATATCTCAATGTTAAATCCAATGCTGTAAGTGATGGATTTACTTGTGAAAAGGACCAGGGGGAGGTTATGGTTGGAGGGCTGCAACTAACCTGAGCGCCACGCAATCCAGGTGCCCCTGACATTCCATTGGGCCCAAGCCGGCCCTTCTCTCCACTCTCCCCTTCCAGGCCAGGGTCCCCTGGGTCTCCTATTGATCCTGCAAATGACAAACATACATAACAGACACACAGACACACATAGACACAACTATTAGCACCACAGACCTCCTAACTTGTTATTCGGGGCACAAGAATGACAGGGGAGCCTGAAGGTGAAATGATGAAATAGCGAAACCCAGACAGAAGACAGACCTTTCTGTGTGGCTTCCCTGGGGTCTCCTTTTCTCCCTTTGGGGCCAGTGATCCCCTTCTGTCCTGGGAACCCCTGTACACAAAGGAGGAAGAGTCAGATGAGCCATTACAGACTCATCCACTGTGAAACAGACAGGCGAACTGTAGTGAAACTACAGGGAATCCACACTGCTGCTTGAGCTACAGGAAAAACAAACGGTGCTCCTGGCGTGACAGGAAATCCAGAGAGAAAAATTACATCAATAAAAATCAATCATCAATCTACCAGACCAGCCCTGGTCGTCAGCCCCGATTGGGGGCGGCATTTAGCTGTCCACCCCAGGGGGAAGGTGCCGTGGAGCATGTAAGGAGTCTCCAGAACATGGGTGGGTGAATTCCATCTCGAAAGAAGCGGAGTTCGCTGCCCTCTGAGAATTAGCTTGCCTCGTAGAGACGAGCAGCGGACCCGTGTGGGGAGGGTCAATCGAAATAAATAGAGGGTGTAATTGGCTACTAAATTGGGAGAAAACGGGAAAGAATCTGAAACAAAACAAATTTAAAAAAATGAAGGTAACAAGGTAATGAGAAGAATGAATGGGGCCAAACCAGCCAAGGTATGGGGTTTACCAAGCCAGGTGATTTTTTGTCTGGTACAAAAATTTAGGTGAAGAGATTTATCAGATATTTGTGCACGGTAATGAAAGCGGTTTCTTACCGGTAACCCGGGCACTCCATGTGGCCCGGGCAGGCCCTGATCTCCTTGCTGCCCCCACTCCCCACTCATGCCGGGGCTGCCCTGTATACCGGCTGGCCCTGGGGGTCCCACTGGAGAGCTGAGGATACTGCATTGACACAACCCTGCATCACCTAAAACAACAACATTGACACAACCGTGGATCACCTAAAATAACAGCATCAACAGAACCCTCCATCACCTAAAACAACAGCATGGACGCAACCCTCCACCTAAAACAACAGCATGGACGCAACCCTGCATCACTTAAAACAAAAGCATGAACACACACATACACACACGTATGCATGCATGCACACGCACCATTAGCTCTTTAGGCACGACACCACAGATTCACATTTTTTTTTTTCACCCTATAGTCAAACTGCTGCACTCATTAAGAAATGTTTCACTCGTATTAGGAAATTCCATATGTGTGTGAGTAATTGGGCCAGAGCAGCAGTGGTTTACCTGGATGAATTGCTGAACAATGCTCTCCCAGTCTTACCTTTGAATCCTTTTACCCCAGCAGGGCCCGGTCGTCCTCTTTCACCTTCAGGCCCTCTAAATTGGTTTTCCCCTGAAAATAAATAAAATATGAAAACCTAGCAATGACTACTTGAAACCCATTCTTTAGTGCCCCACATTCTGGAAATGAGTTCAACCAGCACAGTTCTGAACTCCTCCACAACAATAAGAGAGTTTTAGCTGGGTTCTCTGATGCAACACGTTACCCGCTTCATAAAGGCCAAACGTTACTGTAGTCTCTCTTTTCGCTCACGTGATCCTTTAGGCCCTACCGGGCCCCGGGTGCCTGGGAATCCATCGAAACCAGGGCGGCCAGCCTGTGAGGCAGGGGACCCCAATTCACCTTGTGTACCCTTGGCCCCTTTCTGCCCCTTTGGGCCAATTGAGCCAAAGTTTAACACTGTGGATTGGGAAGGGGAAAAGCAGACCATTACAAACCGTAACGTTGGTATCAACATTTGGACACAGACAATAAAGGGTCCAGACCGAGGTTCTTACCATTCTGTTGATCAGTGGACAGTGCAGGAGCTCCAGGAGGTCCTGGAAAACCCTTGTCCCCCTGCTCCCCTCTCTCTCCCTGGGGGCCGAGCTCTCCAGGAAGACCAGGCGGACCCTCTGAGCATTCACACACAATCAAACACAAGCTAAGACATGTTCAGTGCAGATTTCACTTTCCACTTCATGTTTAAACTAACACTGTGCCGAGAGGGGTACAGGAAAACCACTGTGCCCCATAAGCGATGTTGGCTATTAAAGCAGAAAGGTTTGCACTCAGCATTCTTGAATCAATCAGGTATATGCCTGGACCAATCCATCTCATAGTCCTTCCATTCATTAATTATTTCTTGGTTAATGTGACTTACCATTAACTGGGCCTCCAAGATGTATTAATTCTCCTGGTTCTCCTGTCTCACCCTAAAACATGCACACACACACGCGCACACACACACACACATACATACATATCAATCACTGTAATATCAGAGGCATGGCCACACCCTTCAGCTGAAGCACTTCATCATTAGTGTGTGGGCAGCAGTGGTTCCAGTGACCTCATTTAAGGCTGACAGTTTGTGTGTTAAAATTTTGAAAATAACACTGTCAAACATATGATTCTTATAGATATAAAGTCAAGTAAGCAAGGTGTTCATAAGCATTTTCTTGTGAATTTTTAACATATTTTGGGTCCTTTTTCAGCTATTGTCTACAATCAATTTACACCGCTGGATATTTACTGATGCAATTCAGGTGAAGTACTTTTCTCAAGGGTACATGACCTCAGTGTTACAAGCTTGGTTCCCTAATGTTTATACTACACTGCTGCCCATTTGGCATTTGTATTGCATTTGCCATTTATATTTTATAATTACAACTTATTTTGAGGAGTCTTAATGTGAAGCATTAACAGAAATTATAAGAAAACCTTGGGTCCGGGTCTTCCCTGTGCTCCCGGTTCACCAATATCTCCCTGAAAAGAGAAGAACAACACAGTACTGAACAGCAATCTACACAATCCAAGCATCCAGAACCTCCATAGCAAGGAACAAAACCTCCACTACTATTCTGTACTATCTCAGTACAGAAAACAGGGAGTCAATGTCAGATCAGATCTATTCCTGGCAAATCCAAGCTCTGCTTCAAATCAGAATAGGAAATGGTTCGATGAAAATGACAGATGTATGGTGTCAGTCAAATGTCGCTGTCCAAATTGACCACTTCTGCTGTAGCCAGGCGCTGACCAAAACATACCGTCTCCCCTAGTTCTCCATCCAAACCTGTGCTTCCCTGAAAGAAAATGAGTTTTTCTTTTCAGTTTGAGGGAATAACCAAAACAAAAGAAGACAATACATTTATTAACAAACAGATAACCCACAAGTCGAAAAGACAATGGTTAGTTACTTACCCGTTGCCCTGGAGGCCCCATGACCCCATCTTCACCTTTGTTATCGGCCTGACACATCACAAAGAGACAAAAGAGTCCAAGCAGTTCTGAACAAGCAGCAACGTAACAAATAATGGCACACAGAGAGGACAACTGCACTACCAGGCACAGGCACTATCACAGGTACAATATTGGTCAGTATACTCAAAACCTGCACTACAACTGGGTCTGCAATACATTTGATAAAATCAGAGGAAAAATATAGCAACTAAATGAAAAAGCAACTATAAAAAGAACAGGAAAATTCACTATTTTGTTCTGTTGCTTTGTTTCTTTTTGAACACTTGAGAGAGAGCAAAGGTACCTGACAAAATAAACTATTTTATCTGTAATAAACATTTACTTGTGCTCCTCATTTTCTGTTATTATTTTACATGGGCTCAGAAGGGCCTGCAACGTTTACATGAGGCACTCACCAAATCTCCAATTTCACCTTTTAAACCCTTTTCACCTTTTCTACCCTGTTAAGACAAGATGAGAAAAAAAATCAGTTTCAACTGCTAACCACAACAGGAACTTTCAGTTTATTTTTTTAGTTTTTTTAGGAATTTGTTTCAGATTTTCTCCCATTTTTCTCCAACTTTAGTAGCCAATTACACCCTCTCTTTTGCAATCTCAATCCCCCCCCTTGTATTGTGAGTTTGCTGGCACTCGGTCGACTGTAACTCCGGTACTCCAGGGCCACTCCTATACACAACAATCATGTCACGCAGTCCCCCCCCTCCCTGGGGTGGACAGCCAATTGCCGCCCCCTAGTGGCACTCCCGGCCAGAGCCGACACTGGCGTGGCCTGTGGAATCGAATGTTGTAACCGCTAGACCACCCGGAAGGCCCAGGTTTTTTTGGCCCACTGACTATGGGGAAGTATTCAATTTGACCTGGCATTGAGCATTAAGTTGATTTCATGAAGTTTATGGAGGCATTCTCAAGCGTATGTAGCTTGCCATCCTTGAAATAAAAGAAAGGGATGATTCTCAGTAAAGACAATGCAAACAGACTCACCGGCAGTCCTGAGAGGGAGGAGGTGTGGGGGTACGTGGAGTTCCCAGGGGGTCCTGGCTCACCGGCGTCCCCCTGTGGTGAGAGTACACAGATGAGAGCAATGGTGAGGCAGTCCTCTCACAGAGTGGAGGTGGCACAACGATGTGATTGTTACAGTAGATTACAAGAAATTAGAATGCTGGAATTCAGAATGATGTGATCATTCAAGTGGATGACTGGAGATCAGAACAATGTAATTGTTAAAAATGGCTTACTGGAAATCAGAATGATTTGATCATTAAAGTGGATTACTGGAGATTAGAATGATTTAAAGAAAAAAAAAGTATAACATCATAATGATGTGATTTTGAAAGTAGATTACTGCAGCTTACCGACTCTCCTTTGTATCCCTTTAGTATAACAGTCATTGTGCCCTGAGGACATAAATTAGATGAATTAAAACATTTTTTGCATCTCAAATCAAACAGGCAACAACCATACCCATCACAGCCAATAACCTTCTCTCACATTATCTAGATTTGAATCACTCTCTACAAATTATACCACAGCTAGTTCCCAAACTAAGGAAATAAAAACAGCACTATGGCGATGCTTATTGACCATGACGATCCTCAATACAGGGTGCAGTGTTTACCACAGTGCACTACAAGTGGTAAACACAGGTATCCTACCTTTGGCCCTGGGGGTCCTGGAAGTCCAGGGGGACCCTGAGGGTGAAATAAAATACATTAATGCGTGTAAGTCTATGAAAGGAAACTGTTATATAATGCAATGAGCAAATGATAAAATGAAAACAAACACTCACCTGTGGCCCTGCGTAACCTCTGGAGCCAATCAAACCAGGGTTACCCAGGGGACCCTGGGAGAGGCGGGGAAAGAGAGAAAGTATGTTAGATATAGTGTTTGAGTTAATACTGTAGATATGTGGTCAAAAAACAAACAAAAAAAGAGAGGGGCGGGAAAAGGGAAACTCACAGGTAATCCTGGCAAGCCACCATCACCTAAATCCCCCTGCAAGAGACAATTTACCCCAATTACCCTTCATCTCTCAGTGTTACGGATGAAACCAATGACCTCTCATCTCTCTCTGCTACGGATTACAACCAATTACCCCTAATTCTCTGTGTTATGGTTAAAACATACATAATATGTAATATGTAATAATACAGAATACATAATGACGAGAATGGGCCGTTTAGCCCATCTAGGCTCGTCATGTCCTAATCTAAAGAGTATCTAGTAATCTAGTACTGCATCTAGCCTGGTTGCCAGAGAGCACTGCATGTGGTACCTTCTGCCATGCTGGAGCCCTTCCTATCCCATAATTATTTGGCGCCCTCTTACCCGAAATCTCTCCATGAACACACTGAGCTCCAGGGAGTCCCCCTTCTGCCCCTTCAACCCATCCTGACCCTGTGTGAGGGCAAGAGAGATAGAACCATCACACACTGGCTCCGTGTCGCATATTAACCATCACACCCATTGCTTCTATTTTCACGTACTGGGATGCCTGGATGGCCCTCGAAACCTGATGACCCCTGTGACCCTGCGTCTCCCTGTGTTCCATTGCAGCCGTCAGCACCGGGTTTCCCACGGGGCCCTGCCTGTCCTGGGTGGCCCTGAGGTCACATTGCCAAACAGTGTCATTGTGCCATACCCACTGGCATAACCAGATTGATACACATAAGATGTGTGATGCAGAGAAAACACGGCTAAAACAAATCCTTTCCCAGGAACACTTGTTAGGGGTGTTTCTCTTGAACACCCCTAACAAGCATGAAACAATGTAGTGGACATTTTGGTATATTAATTCGACATAATAAACATACATGACTGAAGGATGCCAGGTGTCAAGTCCTGCACGTGTGCGTTTACCCTGGACATGGACACCAATAACTATTTCGAGGCTCTGTAGTTATGAGCACAGAATTTGCTGCAAATCGTTACCAGTGACTAAAAACTTTGTAATAATTTGTTTTTATATATAATTAATAATATGTACTATTATAATGGTTATGATGAATTATAACCAAATTATATACAAATGACTTAAAATTACCTTACCTGAAATAAGGGCCATTTTATGGTCATATATAATAGTCAGTGCTATCAGTGCACAGTGTCTCATGAAAAAAGAACATCGATGACCATTAGCAGTCCACAGTCCTGCTGCCCAGCTATAGTCCTACTCACGGGAATTCCGTCCGCTCCGGAGAACCCAGGAATACCCGTCAATCCCTGTGGAGGGAGGAAAACATCAGACGTGTGGTCAGCACGCTGTCTGTCATGCGCCTGCCACAGGAAAAACCCAGGTTATCTGGTTGGGCTTACTCACCACCGAGCCTTTGGGTCCAGTGACACCGCTTCGTCCTTCATCCCCCTTCTCTCCTTTGGGGCCGTGAACCCCCACCTCGCCTGGTCGCCCAGGGGGGCCCTGAAAACCCTGAAGGCCAAGGGGCCCAGGCTGACCCTATAAACCAGAGAGGACAGACAAACGTTTTCCACAACACAGACATACTCAAGTCATCTGTGCGATAACACCTCAGCACATACCTACTATAGCCTGTCTGTCACATATCTGACCACATTTCATACTTAATGTCATAGGTGATAAACAAAAAAGCATGGCCCAGCTAATGGTGACAGTTATACATTTAGGCTTGGGGACAATACGGTTTTCAAATGCACTCACCTGGTACTATAAAACCAGAACACCTGCTCCACATTTGAGTTTGTTCTTTGTCTCAAATTTCAGCACCATAATTATGCAACCCAGACCGTGACAGTATAATTATCAACTTTACAAACTTTTTGATGCAGTGATTAGCAAACAGTAGGTCGTTTTTAACGTAATTAATGTCAGAAATTGTAAGAATTTTTCCCCACTTTGAAGTTGTAGGGTAAAATGTGCAAATAAAGGTGGAAAAGTCTCATTTAATATGTTTTAATTTCAGACTGTAAGGCAACAAAAGGTGACATTTTTGAGACGGGGTGTAAACTTTAAAGGGGCACTGTATATATATACACGTATACATATATATATATACGTATATATATATATATATATATATACAGTATATATATACGTATATATACATACAGCATATGCGGTGCCATTAATGGACGACAGGCCGCGGGTTATAGGGGAAAAACCACACACCTCTGGGGTGTGATAAGGCGCAAGGCCATAAGCCAAGTTACTTGAACAAATGTAGGAAAATATGGCATTTTGAACAGCATTGGAACAGTGATGGTTTAGTTTCTGTGAGATACACTATATGGCCAAAAGTCAGTGGACACCTGACCATCACACCTATATGAGCTTGTTGGACATCCCATTCTAAAACCATGGGCATTAATATGGAGTTGGACCCCCCTTTGCAGCTATGACAGCTGCCACTCTTCTGGGAAGGCTTTCCACAAGATTTTGGAGTGTGTCTGTGGGAATTTGTGCCCATTCAGCCAAAAGAGCATCTGTGAGGTCAGGCACTGATGTTGGACGAGAAGGCCTGGCTCGCAATCAGCGTTCTAATTCCTCCCAAAGGTGTTCAATGGGGTTGAGGTCAGGGCTCTGTGCAGGCCAATCGAGTTCCTCCACACAAAACTCGTCTAACCATGTCTTTAAGGGGGGATTTGATTACGGTTTCTAAATTCCTAAAAGGGATTAACAAAGTAAAACACCAAAGATTTTTAAGATAAGTGGGTTCAGCAGAACAAGAAGCCACAGGTGGAAATTAGTTAAAGGCAAATTCAGCATAGATATTAGGACGTTTTTCTTTACACAGAGAGTTGTCAATGCCTGGAACAGCTTACCAGGTCAGGTAGTAAAGGCAGAAACGCTTGGGCTATTCAAGTCCAGGCTAGATGTAGTACTAGACACTCTTTAGATTAGGACATGACGAGCCTAGATGGGCCGAACGGCCTGTTCTCATCATTATGTATTCTTATGTTCTTATGTTCTTACTCCCAAATAGTAGTAGTCTCTGATAAACCCCGCTCTGTGGGGGCGAGCGTTGTCATCTTGATGGAGTTCGGTTCCAGACTGTGGAGATATGGGATTGCCACTGGTTGCAGAATCTCATCTCGATATCTCTCTGCATTGAGATTGCCTCCAATGATGACAAGCCTTGTTTGTTCTTGTTCTTATGTTTATGGACCTCGCTTTGTACACAGGGGCACAGTCATGCTGGAACTTCCCCAAACTGTTGCCACAAAGTTGGAACCACCCAATTGGCTAAGATGTCTTCGTATCCTGTAGCATTAAGAATACCCTTCACTGGAACTAAGGGGCCTATCCCAAACTCTGAGAAACAGCCCCAGACCATTATCCCTCCTCCACAAAACTTTACAGTAGGCACTATGCATTCCGGAAGGTAGCATTCTCCTGGCATCCGCCAAACCCAGATTTGTCCATCAGACTGCCAGATAGTGAAGCGTGATTCATCACTCCAAATAACACATTTCCACTGCTCCAGAGTCCAGTTGCGGCATGCTTTACACCACTCCAGCCGATACTTGGCATTGCGCATGGTGATGTGAGGCTTGTGTGCAGCTGCTCGGCCATGGAAACCCATTCCATGAAGCTCCTGACGCACAGTTCTTGTGCTGATGGTGCTTCCAGAGGCAGTTTGGTACTCTGTAGTGAGTGATGCAGCAGATGATAGGCGATTTCAGCACTCGCTTCAGCACTCGTCGGCTCCGCTCTGTGAGTTTGCGTGGTCTACCACTTCGTGGCTGAGCTGTTTCTGTGCTTCGAGCGGGTCATCAAGGAACACATCTGCTCCATGCTACCAGCCACACAGGATCCCCTGAAATTCGCATATCGCAGCAACAGGTCCACAGATGACGCAATTGCCATCACATTGCACAAGGCACTTTCCCACTTGGATGCCAAGAAAGGCAACTATGTGAGAATGCTGTTTATTGACTATAGTTCAGCATTCAATACCATAGTGCCCTCCATTCTCATCCCCAAGCTGGCGGCCTTGGGTGTGAATCCCACTCTCTGCAGCTGGATCCTGAACTTTTTGACAGGCAGACCCCAGGCAGTAAGGGTGGGCACTTACACCTCATCTTACCTGACCCTCAACACGGGCGCCCGCAGATGCGTGCTCAGCCCGCTCCTATACTCCATCTACACCAGCGACTGCACAGCCAAGCACAGCTCCAACGCTATCATTAAGTTTGCAGATGACACAACGGGTGTTGGGCCTGATTACCAATGATGACACCGCGGCCTATGCAGACGAGGTGATGGCGCTCTCAGGTGGTGCCAAGGGAACAACCTTGAGCTCAACATTGAGAAAACAAAGGAGCTGATCCTGGATTTCAGGAAAAGGGGTGTGCACGTGCCCATTACCATCAACGGGGCCGCTGTTGAACGGGTCAGCAGCTTCAGATTCCTCGGAGTCCATATCTCAGAGGATCTGAAGTGGTCTCGGCACGTGGACACGCTGGTGAAGAAATCCCAGCAGCGTCTTTTCCACCTCAGACGGCTGAGGAAGTTTGGCCTGCCCCCACCAATCCTCAGGAACTTCTACAGGTGCACCACGGAAAGTGTCCTGACCGGCTGTATCACCGCCTGGTACAGCAACTGCACCGAGCGTGACCGGCAGAGGCTGCAGAGGGTGGTGCGGTCAGCCCAGCGGGTCACAGGCGGTGCACTGCCTAACCTGAGGGACCTGTATACGGTGAGGTGCACGACGAAGGCCAACAAGATCATCGCCGACCCCAGTCACCCTAGCCATGGCCTGTTTATCAAGAAGCTGTCCAAGAGGAAGCCTGGCTATGTCAGCATAGCAGCGAAGACCAACCGCCTCAAGGACAGCTTCTACTCCCAAGCTATCCGCATGCTGAGCTGAGACCCTAACCACTGCCCAGCCCCACCAACAACTGAACTGTCCCCTCCTCTCCTACCTCCTCACACCCCACTGTATCACTGTGTCACTTATCACTTTAGCACTCATCACTTTATACTGCCATCCAGTGATGTGCAATATTGTACATCTATCTTACTTATTATATTATATATATTATATTATTATATTATATTATATTATTTTTATATATTATATTATATTTTACTATCTTACTATTTTTATTTTTTTTACAATTTATTACTGTATTCTTATTGTGTACTGTTGTGTTGTGTTGTGAGAGAGATCCATGGGAACAACAAATCTCACTGCCATGTACGCATGTGTACGTGATCAATAAAAACTTGAAACTTGAAACTTGAAACTTGAAACTTGTTGTTGCTCCTAGGCGCTTCCACTTCACAATAATAGCACTTACAGTTGACCGGGGCACATCTAGTAGAGCAGAAATTTCACAAACTGACTTGTGGCAAATGTAGCATCCTATGACAGTATGATAGGCGATTTCAGCACTCGCTTCAGCACTCGTCGGCTCCACTCTGTGAGTTTGGGTGGTCTACCACTTCGTGGCTGAGCTGTTGTTGCTCCTAGGCGCTTCCACTTCACAATAATAGCACTTACAGTTGACCGGGGCACATCTAGTAGAGCAGAAATTTCACAAACTGACTTGTGGGTGGCAAAGGTAGCATCCTATGACAGTACCGCGTTTAAAGTTACTCTTTACAAACCATTCTGAATTCTAAATGTTTGTCTGCGGAGATTGCATGGCTATGTGCTGGATTTTATGCACCTGTTGGCAATGGGTGTGGCTGAAACACCTGAACTCAATAATTAGTAGGGGTGTTCACTGCTAATTGCAGAGCAAATTTTGGAACTGTATTTCATAGATGTGCAGACAGAAAATGAAGAGTGTTTTCCAAAACTCACTCAGTTCAGTTTTTTTGCATGAAATGTTTTGGAAAAACACTCTTCATATGCTTTGTGGGCAACTTGGCTTTTTATGTTGAAAATGTTTTTGTTGAGATATACTTGTATTTCTGACAGACTATGACTAGTCAAACAAGTTCAATGCAGTTTTTTCACCATAATTCTGTACATTTCCTGAAAGGAACTTTCAGACTCAGGCTTATGCTTACTATGACCACTAGATGGCGCCTTGTCTCTTTTCTTCCATTTTATAAGACTTTGGACCGACATAAATATCTCTCTGTGGTGCTGTACAAATTTGATGTCTATAGATGGCAACAGAGGTAGAAATCTTGACAGTAGAATATTAGGACTTCATATTGCATTAAATCATGCAGCACTCTATGAATACAAGCCCTTTTATTAAGGAGATGAAGGCAATGATATGCATGGCTTTATGTGTCAGATGAAGCTAGTATTGCATCTCTCCCAAGAGCGTCCTGCAATGACAGCAATCTGAAACAGGACAGCCCGTAGCTTTTGTACTTCAGATAGGTATATATCAAAGTCGCTGCCTGATTTGGGAGATATCCGGGGCCCCATGCCATTTCCAGGGTGTGAGACAATGACAGCCATTGCTAGGACTCCAAAGTGGGGTGGAACCAACATGTGTCATCTTGTGATTTACTGATTTGAACCAATCATAGAGTCTTTCATTGGTTTTCACAAGTCAGTAGATGACAGCATCTGATAGCTCAAATAATTATAAGATTCATGAAGCCTCACTCTCTCATTGCTAGACCGGTCACATGGGACTTGGATCAGGTGGGGCACATCCTCGGCAAGTTAAGTAGCCAATGTGGGGTAAAGGAGGTCACAGGTCATGACTTGTGAGGTTTTATGAAGATTTATTAGGGTCAAATGTTTCTAAGGCTTGCCAACACTTAAATAGGTGCAGTGACGGCACATGTGGCCTGCTTGGGGGGTGGAGGGTGTGGCTTCTGAAAACAAAGGCCTCCATGTTGTGAAACACCAGTGGTGCTAAGAGAGCAGCCAGCCAGAGAGCCAGTGTGAAAGCATGTTGAAAAAGACTGCACAATTACAGTAAATGATGCCGAGGAGAAGATGAAGAGATGAACTCTGGAGACTCAAAGAGCAACGCAAGATCATCCCAAGCAAACTGAGCTGTTTTTTCCCCCAAGAACACTCCACAACTAACCGATACTAATCCCACCTCTTCTGTTGCCTCCTCTATCAGCCCTATTTCTCAATCCCAAAACACGCTGCTTAGCCCAGCCAAATTTTCCCTGTCTTGTTTGCACATTAGTTGGAGGCAGGACCTCGAGGCCGATGGTCCTCAGGGGTGCGTGCCGGCCCCTCTGAAGACGTCCCGCTTCCTGTCTGGCCCTGTCTGGCAGGAAATAAACCTGCCCTTTGCATGGTCACACTAGGTGACCTACTTTCAGCCACATTTCAGCAGTGCTCCATCAATGCTCAAATACAAATAAGCAATTCTTGATTAAATTCAATTAAAAATGAAAACAACACTAATGAATATAAAATGTTCCCAGACCTATTTCAACATGATTAGAATTGGATTTGAGGAATGGGGGGAAAATAAATTGCAGGTTGCCAGAGACCGTAGCCAAATGGGCGGCAACACGAAAACATCTGTCAGAAAGAAGAATGTGTACCTGGAAAACATCTGCTTTGTTTTAAACAGCACAAATCCCTCTTGTGTGGTTTGAACAGTCCCAGTCTCTGGGGCTACCATGTGCAGTATAATCTACCTAGAAAATAGATGCTTGGTCACCTAATGAGGGGGTTTCTTCCAGGTCCTGCATATTCAGAACCCTGGGCTAACATCTATAATCACCATGCCTTGTTAGGCTTAAACCCAGAGCAATTAGCCAACCCTAAAATAATACAGGCCTACTAAAGGGATGTTGAAACAAATGACAAATTATCCAAACGGAATCATTCAAATTCAAACATATATTTCGCTTCAGAGTGTAGCTCTGATATTTCCTCTAGCACTTGGTCCTCAATTGGTCTCTTTGGATTAGAATGCATGCCCTACTGGAAACCCCCTCGTTAGGTTACCTACCAGAGGGTTTACCTTTCAGTGAACTGACCTGATTTCACGCCACCACTGTCAGATCAAAGCTTCAGCATAGCACATCCCAAAATGGTGCGAAAGGATGTCTTATTCATCAAAGTTTATCAGCAAAATGCCAAGTGTTGCTTCTAATGAATATTAAACATCTAACCATCATTGGCATTTTACTGTACAACTCTGATACCACTTCATTTAACCCCTTGTTGACGATTGCTGCAAATTAGCCTCAAACCCCTTAAGACCTTAATACAGCAAAAAATTAATTTAAATTTTTTTTTAAATTCAGGCAATAAGGGGTTAAGGGTAGTAGTTACTTTGCTCCTTTCTCTTTCTGTGTAACAATCCAGACACGCAGAAATGCAGGTAAGTGCACATTTTTACCGTATTATTACCCCTCCATCTTGAGTCATAAAGCACAAAGAACCACTCCTGGTAGAACTTGAAACGACATTTATTGGAAAGAAAGTGACCTTGCTGAAGGTCCTGTCTTTTATTCGCTCACTGAAGAAGTCAGAGAGGAGTGTTCTGGTGTAGAATAAACACTATAAAATGACAGCACAAACACTTTACTGAGACACAAACTTTAAAATATGGAAATTGCTAAAAAACAGTGAACTTACACCTTGGGAAAGGTTACTTGCCTTTAGCAGATGTGGCTACTCAAAATAAAATAAAAAAGATGAACTACTCTAATTCTTTTATCAAGCAGACAATGGAGGAGGGTCAGGGAACAGGGTATTGCAAACAGGAAGTAAAGGCTCAGGCAGGTGGAAGTGAACGAGCTTAGGTAAGATTTGGTATTTTTCTCACTGCGGCAGGCGTAAATCTAGCGAGGTGATTTGTCACACGCTCTCCAGCCAGCTTAAGCTCCATGTGTTCCTTATTAAATCAGGTACAGACTCCTTGGGCTCCTGGGCTCATTAGTATGACCTTGGGTCCAGAGGTTTTCCAGTCCCTGCTCTCCTTCTCTCCAGAGCCCTTCCGGGGGCACTGGGCTGGGCCCATGTCATACGATTCCCCAACATTAACAAGTTAACATTCTCATGACTCCTATGGCATTATTTCACCTTCCTGGAATGTTAATGAAGTGTGAAGACAGAGTGAGAAAGCCACATTATTCCTGTGTCTGCTACAAAGTCACAGCCTTACAGCAGTCCAGTGACTGTCCGAGGAAGGCCAGGCGATGGTGCCGAGCAGAGCTTTATTGTAGCGATAAGAAACAGAAGGAGGCTTGTGCAGTTTTGACATGAGTACATTTTTTAGTTTTACCACATTACGCCAGTTATATTTGGCGCTTGGCATCTGTGCCACACATTTCAGCCTTCACAGAGAGAGGGAAAGAGACCTTGAGCTCTATCAGCTGTAGTCCTTCAAAAAGTTTCAGATAATTTCACTTATTGACTGATTGTCATTTAAACAGTGTCACAATTTATTTTGTGTTCATACAGGTGTGTGTGTGTGTGCCAAAGAAATGCAACATATTTTGAACTTTCAGAATCACTTATCTTTTTCTAATATAACCTCATTTTATACAGCTGTTTGTGTGTATATATCTGTGTGTAAGATAGAGAGAGAGATGGTGTGTCTGTGAAAGGGAGAGAATGTGTTGAGGTTAGTCAGGTAAGGCACATGTACCCTGCTGCTTTCGGTTACAGTGAGTTTCAGCACCTGTCTATTTAGAAAAATAGTTTAATGTCATGCACCACAGCCCAAAAAAAAAAAAAAGTCAGAGCAGATTTATGGAGAAAATATACAACCGTGTCCACATCTCATCGCTCTGCATTACGACACTGCACCACACATCGCCGGTTCATTCTGGGGCTATAATTGCATATCCTCCTCATTCACATTATTGTTCCCTTCTCCTGTTTCAGGGATCACTTCCAAGTGGTAGTTACTGGCCCCCAGTCCTGGCTCTAGTGCACCGGAACATTTTCCCTACGCCCCCATCTGAAATTGCACAGGTCCAGACAACATGGAAAGACATGAGAACTTCGGGGGCTGGATGTCCTAACAACGCTGGAACAACACAAATCCTTCCAGCTCTGGAGTTATTCTGACAGCTGCACACCCGCTTCCTTTTCTTTCCTTTCCTTTCTTGGCGTTCAGGACCACTGACCCTCTGTTTGGGTACAGATTGCCCTGTTTGGGTGTTCGCAGGGTTCATGATGACAGAATTAGGCATTCACATTTTTACACAGTTTACACCCTGTTTTGGTATTCACTGAAAGGTTGATTTTTACAGATAGAGGGTCCAGAGCATCGGCCACCCTGTTTGGATGTTCACAGGGATGTTGGGACATTTGTATACTGTTTCAGTGTTCACAGGGACATTTACATCCTGGTTCAGTGTTCACAGGGACATTTACATCCTGTTTTAGTTTTCAAAGTTATTTTACATCCTAAATCAGTGTTCACAGGGACATTTACATCCAGTTTCAGTTTCAACAGGGATGTTTTCTATCCTGGTTCAATGCTCACAGGGACGTTTATATCCTGTTTCAGTGTTCACAGGGACATTTACATTCTGTTTGGGTGTTAACAAGGAAGTTGACCACGCTCTTAATAGCAGCATAATCTCCCATGCAGCTGCTTTGGACCCATTCCATTCCAACATCAAATCAAATCCCCTCAGAGATAGAGTGCAACCACAAATGTGTTTATCCCGAGGTAGGAAACAGCTGCAGAAACATGTAGTGAAACATAACAGTAATGACCGCATCAGAAACCTGTGTTTCATCTGCCGAGCACAAGCTGTGAAAATTAATTTAATGTGGAAGCAATCGCAAGAAATCCCCTGTTTCATACGGTTAGATGCAAAATATTTTACGTGATGAAAACAATGAAATCCAGTAGCACAAGGGTTCCCAGTACTGATTCCAGAGGGCCACAGCAAAAGCAGATTTGTCATATACTGACTGAGCCAGTTGAAGGATTAATTTCCCTATTCAAGTATGTTACTCTTATTGGTTATTGACTGCACTCCATATGGAGGGATACAAATTCAGCTGGACTAGAGCCAATCAGCACCTGCAGTGTGTTAACATTAGCAGTGGACAGTGACCCAGCTGAGGTCTAATTTGTTTTAATGTGCCATACAGGCTACGATGATTTGAAATCCTGCCATACAAAACCAGATATCAGAAGAACTTGTGTGTGTGTGTGTGTGTGTGTATTGTGTGTAACTGTGTAGCCTAAGTATATCAACTGTATGTCAATCGATGTCAATCACTGACCTGTTTGAACCAACAGCAAGCAACTGTAGAAAAACACTGCAATGGGTTCAAATCAGTGAGTCACTGATAACGCATGAGAGTTCTAGTCCATTTTGGGATTCATGAAGCCTCACACTCATTATCAGTGGAAACCCTACTGGTGAGATGCTCAATCCCATATCCGAGGAAAGGTCTGGTTCACATTCTGGTTCACTCTATGGCTAGAGCCGAGTCAGAGCTTGCAACGGGCCACAGCACTGTACATTTACATTACATTTACATTTACAACTGTACCACTAGTTGGGAGACCCAGAGCCATTTCCCTATGGAGATTTCCAGAGACCACACAATAAGGGACAAATTGCTCCCATTCTCTGTGAATTCTAACTTGCTTACTTTTTGTCTCACTCTGAAATTATACCCCATCCCAAAACTTTACTTTACAATAGAAACTCCAGAAACCACTGGACATTGTGCAATCTTATAAAATGTTTGTAGATTTCAGGGGTAACCTGGACATTATCTTACAGTCGTGCAGGTGGAATGAAGTCGCACATTTGCCAGGCCTCTGTAAGAAATGACTATAATGCATCTGCATAGAAACAGTGACTATGGGGCGACTGCGCAGAAATAGTGACGATGGTGCGAATATTTGATGGAACGCAATGGTAATGGAATTATAAAGTTGCAAGATGAAATGTACAATGCAACCAACTGTGAGATCTGTAAGTGCTGTTTGAATAAAGACAGATGAAAAAGCGAAATGTCAAAATCAGGGTCAAAAGTGGATTTATAGAGAAATATCTAGGGCGGGCAGGCAGGCAGGTAAACTCATTTTTTAAGTTCTTACAGTCCTAACAGCTGGTGGAATGGGTAGTGGTGGGGGGGGTCTTTGAAGTGGAGCCAGACACGGTCACCGCATGGAATCTCATTACAAATCCAGGGAACAGCCTGCTATCTCTACTTTGTGCTTATTGTTGCATTAGTTTGGCCACCCGTCTCTGTTTCAAGAATGTTGGGGAATCTTAGTGAGATAACAGTATGACAAGAACATTCCCCAAACAGTTGTATAATGTATTTATTGTTCCAAGTTCTGTCAAAGTCACAGAACCAGGCATGTCACATACAAACTTATTGGTAACATCTTCTGATGGTTATCCTTTAAAAAACATAATGCTGGATATGTGTCAAATCTTTTTAAAGACTGTTCCAAGTGAAAGATTAGTTAAACGTGGCTAATTTTCCAGATACAATTAACATAAGAACATAAGAACATAAGAATACATAATGATGAGAACGTACCGTTGAGCCCATCTAGGCTTGTCATGTCCTAATCTAAAGAGTATCTAGTACTGCATCTAGCCTGGACTTGAATAGTCCAAGTGTTTCTGCCTCTACTACCTGACCTGGCAAGCTGTTCCAGGCATTGACAACTCTCTGTGTAAAAAAGACTTCCTAATATCTGTGCAGAGTTTGCCTTTAACTCATTTCCACCTTTGGCCTCTTGTTCTGCTAATGAAACTTATCTTACAAATCTTTCGTAGTTCACTTTGTTAATCCATTTTAGAAATGTAAAAACCTCAATAAAGTCTCCGTTTGCTAAGCTTAAATAGATTGAGTGCCTTAAGTCTATCCTCATAATTTTTACCTTTCATGCCAGATACCAAATTAGTTGCCCTTCTCTTACATTTTTCAAGAGCTTCTATATATTTCTTGTAGTGCGGTGCCCAGAACTGCACACAGTACTCTTAAGTGAGATCTGACAAAGGCATTACATAACATTAATAGAACCTCTGATTTATACTCAATACTTTTTGCTATGTATCCCAGCATCCTGTTGGCCTTTTTCATTGCTGTAGCACACTGCTTATTGTAGATGCAGATAGACTTTGATCAAATACAATTTTTAAGTCTTTTTTAAATTGAACACATACACATTTTTCTCCTCCCATAAAATATTCCCATCTTATATTTTTATTTCCCACATGCATAATTTACATTTAACAAAATTGAATGTCATCTTCCATGTTTCTGCCCATTCTTGGAATTTGTTTAAATCATCTTAGTCGTTTCAAAACTGTTTGCTAAACCCCAAGTTTAGTATCATCTGCAAATATAACTATTTTGCTACTAACATCCCTATCAAGATCATTTATGTAAGGAACAGCAGAGGTCCCAGCATCGATCCCTGCGGGACTCCACTGCCCACAGCACCTAGGTCAGATACGATCTCACCTACTGTTACTCTTTGTATTCGCACAATTGCAGCCAATTATGAACCCACTCTGAAACAACTCCTGTATTTCCTACTGAATTCATTTTAACAATGAGCCTCTCATGTGGTACCTTGTCAAATGCTTTTTGAAATTCCAAATATAAGCCTGGTTCAAGTAAAAACACTTTGTAACCTCTTCAAAAAATTCCAGGAGGTTTGTTAGGCATGACCTCCCCTTAAGAAAACCATGTTGGCTCTCCCTTAAAATACTATTATTTTTCAAGAATGATTCCAACTTGTCCCTAATAATACATTCCAGTATTTTACATGAGACGCAAATAATACATTCCAGTATTTTACATTGGGGGTCAGTACGGTCCCCCTTTTTATATATTGGAATTATACTACCCTGCTTCCAGTCATCTGGTACTTCTCATGTGTTTATGGATTGCATAAAAATATCTGTCAATGGTTCATATACAATTTCCCCATGTTCTTTGAGTACTCTGGCAAATATCCAATCAGGGCCTGCAGCCTTATTTGTCTTAAGTTTTGGTAGTTTTTCTAGTACTTTTCTAGTACTACGTCCCTTATCTCAAAATCCTTTAAAACATTCTGTACAATGGCTATGCATTAAGGCATATTTATAACCTCTTATCTGAGTAAAGCTCTCAACAAAGTAACTGTTTAGTGTGTTAGCAATATCCTTATTATTATAAACCAAAGATCCTTCCTTATTCTTAATGCACATAACCTCATCATTAGCTTTCCCTTTTCTATTACAATATTGAAAAAACGTCTTCGGATTACTTTTTGCATCTTGGGGAATTTTAATTTCAAACAGTTTTTTAGCTGCTCGTATTTCCTTTTTAGCCTTAACCCACATATTACAATAATCTACCTTGTTTCTCTCAGTTGTCCTTTTTATATACTCTGTATAGTCGCTCAATTTGCCTCAATATATCCCATACAGATTTAGTCATCCACTGTGGAGACTATTTTTTCATTCTATTTTTCCTTACTTTGGGGATGAATTTGCAAGGTACTGTATCTACAATAACCCCTTTAAAATGTTGTCAATTTTTCATTCACAGTTCTGCAATCTAGGAGTTTTACGCAATCTATATTGCTTAAGTTCTCTCTCGTTGCATTAAAGTCAGCTCGTCTGAAGTTGTTGGTGTATTTAAATGCTGTATTCATTTTGACCTCCATAGCGGTTTAAGGGACATTCAAAATCTTGGCTGTTCTAGTGTTGAATGTCAAATAATATTGGTTAAATGAGCTAATAAGTCAATGTCAACAATTTAACTTATAGGAAGAAACAAAAAAAGTATTGTCCTAATACTGTAAGGAAAATGCACTCCTGCCTCAGCATACTTAGATGTTCACTTGAACTGTAACAAACATGCCGGAAATGTGGATTGGTAATGGCCAAAGGGGGGTTGATGGCCCAAGGGAGAGGTGATAGTCCAAAGGGGGGTGATGGCTTGACCAGAGAATAATAGGGCATTGACATGCATATAGAGGTGACAGCAACCATTTGGTTACCTGCCACCTGATTGGTGGACAGGGACCAGCATTTTATTTCAGGAGTATAAAGCCTGTACTGAAAAGAACACCACTTTGTATTTGACTTGCCTTGCTTTTACCCGGTATGATGCATACTGTAAATGAGACTGTTTTTGCTTTGTTAATAAATTGTTATTGACCTAAACTTTGGAACCATAACTCTTACTTCATAAGAACAAAGAATTCCTACAATACATACATTTTTAATTGCCCAAAATAGTTTAATTTGCATGAGGAATGCTTATCTCACTTGTCTGTCTTAGTCCACAGTGAGCGCGTTCCAGTCATATTTTTTTTTCCATTGTGAAAAGGTGATTGGCCAAGGCATAGGCTGCTTGAGCACAATGTTTTCTGTTGATCGTTTTGTCTTTGGACTTTGAATTTGGTTACTCGTGAACCAGCTCAGCTCAGTTCCGCCCCCACCAATACTAATTTCTCATCTAAACTGCACGATTCACGTAGGTGACCGATTTTGGAATCATTTAGCGGAAAGGTGACTAGTTTGCATCCCTCTATATGACTTTACGACCAATCTTTTGGTTACTACACCCAGGGGACAGTCAGGGAGACAGTGAACAGCCACAAACCTTTTGTCAACACCCACCTAATTTCAAGGGAATTTTCTTCTCATAAACAGTCCCACTTCATGTATTTATATTATGCCAAACAGTCTTCAGACGTGGTTTGTACCATAAACACATCATCTAACTTTTGTGTCAGCCAGTAGACAAGCTCTTGAAAATCATGGTACCCTTGAGAAAATGTGATTTCTCTAAACAGTGACTGATGATCCTCTTCAGCCTGGAAATACTCAGCACCTCGACAAGTCCAAATGGATGTGGATAGACCAAGTTCTGGGAAAGTTTTATTTTTGGGGGGTGTATGGGGGAGTGGGACTGTCAGCTGAACTATGGGGGCGATGTTGCCTGGCACCTGCTGATTGTCTCATGGATCAGGAATGAAGAGGGATCCTAGAGACTGTGCTGTGATCCCACACGTGTGGAAAAAGCTCCAGCTGTTGAAGGGTGGGCCGATTACTGCCACCATTAATACTCATATGTTATATATTTGAAGGCATAAATACTCACATTTTATACATTTACAGAGGGGACGCTATTTCCAGGGTGACTCACATAGCTACATACACACAGCATACATAGACACAGCTGGGTCTTTACGGAACCAGTTCAGGCTACCTTACTCAATGGCGAATCAAACCTGCAACCTTTGAGTTAAGTCCAGCACCGTGACTGCTTGTCAACATTTAAGACAAGGAAAACCTACCAGGTCTAAGGTGCAGTATGACACAATGCTGAACATACTCCCTCTGTTGCCTTCTGCCATTTTGCTGAGTGAAGCTGGAAAATCAGAGACAGTAAACTCAAAGCATCATGTCTAGGTTCCTGAATTTGTAGCTTGGAAGACGTTTCCAATGAATACCAGTAATGCACCCTGGACAGGATCAGGTCAACAACATGTTCCACTGAAAACAAGCAACTGTATCCCAATAGGGGCTTCAGAATCACAGCTTTACTGTTAGCAGCTTGTTGAAACATATGGAAGAATTGTATAAAGATACATTTGGCCAAACCTGTTCTCTATGATTAATTCACTACATTTCCAATGTTGATTGGTGGAAACAAAGCAGATTTCTCCGTTGTCTTGACAGACCTGTACAAGTACAAATTGGGTTTCATACTTATTGAGCACAGTGCACCATTTTGTTTAACTGGGTCAAAAAAAACAAATTATTTTCTCATGCCCTCAACGCCCACTTACATCCATCTGTGACAACTCTCATAACCAATCATAGTGGACGACCAAAATGTGGGCTATGAGATTATGAACTTGGACTGACATTCCATTCCATTCTAGCAGCTAACTGCGTCAAACAATGGAATAATGGACTGACTTCTGCCAACAGCTTTTCAATCTTCTTTGCAGTGTACAGAAAAGTTCATTGTTCTGACTTGGGAATGTATTTCCTATCAGACCAGTGTAGTATTTCTATATTTCAATGCAGCAAATTCAAATTGGAAACACCTTGAAACAGTTGGTGAACCTAATTCTGGTAAAACCACACGTGCCCCCAGGACACTGTTAATTTTACAGCATGTACCTATTAGCTTCCGTTAGCATGACATATTTAACTTACTTCACTTATTGGTAGCCACATTTCTCAGTGCAATATGCATAGAAAAGGGATTTGTGTTTTGGCTTGCAGTGAGGGTTAGGGTGAGGATTATGGGAAAGAAAAGGGTCATTAACTTAACTTGTGTAATCACATAAACTACTAAATTGTGCTCCACACAAATTACTTTGTAACAGGACATAAAACAATGTGGTAAGAAATAATTTACTCAGTAGCTGTCAATGTCATGTAATACAATGTGATTTACAATCTTGCACAGATCATTACTCAAGTGGCAACAGTGGCTCATTATCCACTATTTGACAAATGAAACTGCCCAGCATCTCCACACAGCTGGATAATAATTTAGAAATGATTCTCTTGTGCTTGGGCTGGGATTCGAATAGCTTGTCTTTTGTGTCTCTGTCTTTTTTAAGTAAAGGTTCTTCATACAATAATATACAATGTACATGGCTCAATGCCGGTATTAAAGCTCAGGCTAAATAAAGACAATGCCATATACTCTCCAATTACTATATTTATTACATAATGGCTCCTACAGGTCATGTTTTACAATTCATGAACAGACATACACTACCGGTCAAAAGTTTTAGAACACTCCCATTTTCCAGTTTTTACAGGATTTAAGTAGTTCAAGTCCAGTGAATAACCTGAAATGGTACAAAGGTAAGCAGTAAACTGCCAGAGGTAAAACAAAAGGTTTAGTTTACCAAACACTGAAAAATAATATACATTTCAGAGTTATACAAAAAGGCCCTTTTCAGGGAATTACTTGAATGGGCTAACGTGGGTTAACAGTCACTCAGCGCAAGTCGCCGACTCTGGATCCAGCAAAAGAGCCCCAGACCATCACGCTTCCTCCTCCATGTTTGACAGTTGGTGTCACACACTGAGGAACCATCCTTTCGCCTACTCGATGGCCTACAAAAACCTTTCAAAATGTCAAGATTTCAAATTTTGATTAATCGATCCATAAGACCATCTTCCAATCTTCAGTAGTCCACTGGCGGTGCTTCATGGCCCAGGCAAGCCTCTTTTTCTTATTTTGCCATCTTAGCAATGGCTTTCTTACTGCCACTCGACCTGTCAAACCTGCAGCTCGAAGTCTTCTCTTCACAGTTGAAACTGAGACTTCCTTACTTCCACCAGTGTTAAGCTGTACTTGAAGCTGTTGTCCTGTGAGCCACCTATCACGCAAGCTGTTGACTCTCTGAAACTTGTCTTCTGATTTTGTTGTGGCTTTGGGTCTGCCAGAACTCTTCCTGTCAGAGTTTCCTCCAGTTTCCAAGTGCCTTTTGATGGTGTAGGAAACTACTCACTGCCAAAAAAAATTTATTTTTCAGTTTTTGGTAACCTAAACCTCTGGCAGTTTACCGCTTACCTTTGTACCATTTCAGGTTATTCACTGGACTTGAATTGCTTAAATTTCAGTAAAAACTGGAAAATTGGGGTGTTCTAAAACTTTTGACCGGTAGTGTATATATTTTTGGCAAAAGGACACCGTATTTGGGAAGTGACTGGTTACAGAGAGAAAGAGCCGATCAGATGTTAAAATCATGCTTACGTCACACTCCCCCGTAGGGAGTTTGTCACAGCATATTATGTGTGGAAGGCAAGAAAAACACACACTTTCCATCAACAGTGAAAACAGAAGGGACTGAGTGAGAATATGCCATGGTATTTTCCATAAGGGAAAATGTTCTGAGAATTATTGATGGTCTTCCTCTTGGCACAATGCTAAATCAAACAAGAGAAGGGTAGAGCATGTGAAGATGTAGTCTTGTGTTTCTGCAAAGGCATTCCCTGGCACAGGGGAGCAATATGGGTGCCATAGTGGCTTAGTGGGAAAACTCCCCCTGCTCATAAAAAGTGATAACTCTGTGTCCCTCACCCACTTTCGCTGGTTCATGCTAGAAATGGGAAAACAGATAGATATAAGTCACAGTGATGTTTTGAGTTCTGTATGCACAAGGTGTGACTCTGCCCAATATGTAAGCCCAATATGTAATGGATGCAGAAGTTATTTTTCAGCTTCCCAGACTAACTTTTGCCCATTAGACTGGTGGATTTAGATTTCTGTAGGCTTGTCTTTCATATACACGCCAAATTGCTCCTCTCCTTACTCTGGAACAGACTAAACAGAAAGGGGGGGAGCTTAGTGGAGGTCAATAAGGGAGTGGTGAATGGGGGAGCGGGCCATGGAGGGGTCCTGCTTAATTTTCTACCCTCACTAGAACCCTCCATGGTTGGGATGCAGGTATCTTCCCGCTCTATAAACCAAGTCACTCCCCTGTCAGCTGCCCCTGCCAACCTGCACACGTGTTTTCCCTGAGGTACAACCTGCTTCTGAATTCAGGGCAAATCCTAATGCTGCGGTTTTCTGCCGATGCTACTCTGTGCTGGAGAGGCCTATTCCCTCCCACAATAAGAGGCCCCTCTCGTCTGGGCCCCCATGCCCTCTCCTTCCTAAAGCTGGCACTGGTAAATAGGGGCAGAGAATAAAACTCTTTTTAGCCACTCATCTCCGCCCGTCATCAGATAATTATGACCGTCTGTCTGCCTGCTGTGAGAGCAGCAGCTACATGGACGCACTGGCCCATCAATACTGGGTCTGTCCCTTGGACAATGGGGCTCTTATTGAGACACTTGTCTTTAAAGTCATCTGAAGAGCCAACCATATAGCTGGCTCCATGCAGCGGAGACTGGGTGTGTGTGTGTGCGCGCACGTGTGGGCTGGGGGGAGACAAGAATACATTTTTAAGGGAATATGAGAAATGTTTTATTCAATATTTCAGAAGGAAATCTGGAAAAGATGAAGATGTAATTAGGAAATTATGGTAAAATTTGTGATTTCCATTTGTCGCAGGGCACATAGAGGGAAAAACCACATGCTCAACAGAAGAGTGTATTCACTTAACCAGATTACAGCCCGTTTTCTCTTACCAGCCTACAATGAGGTCCCCTGTTCTGGAGGGTATCATACTGTATATACACTAGTCCTGCACTCTACCCCAACACTATTTACTGGAAACGTGGTTTGCCATATTAATACATACACAAGGTATTCAGCCTGCAGCAGTCTGTTCAGTTTTCTATGGAACATGAACGTGAAAAAGTGAAATGCAGTTTCAATATGTAATGATTGAAGCTTGCTTGAGAGCACATGATTTCAGCTGTCCCTCACATTTTGTATCTTCATTAGCTCATTGGAGGCCATGTTAAAATGTATTTGGGTCAATTGTTCTAGGTTTTTTTCCTCGGTCCACCATGTATAAACAGCTGGCTGTATTTCTTTGTCTGGTTGCCATGATTACAGTGGGATCAGACATACACACATCCAAGAGAGCATGGACAGTGGCGGATGGGTGGTAATAACATTCCCTCTCTGTATGCTTACCGGAACATGCACCCTTTATCATTTTACATCAGCTGGCTCTCGTTGGCTATGCTTCTGTTAGAGGTAACACAGTTGACTCAAGAGCTGACAGAGAAAAATACTGCAACCAGGGCAGTGCACTTAACTCCTAATTCACACTCTGAATTCGAATTCCTGAATTCTGCTCGCTGGGAGAAGTTAGACTCAACATCTCAACCTCTGTGGAAGTTGATGGATTTGTTTTTCAAATATAGTCAAAAAATGACAAAAAAAAGATTAGAGGGTTTCCACTTAGCCCTACTCTGAGTCACATCCTGTCCAGGCATCAATTTTCCCCAGGGGCACAAGCACAGATAGACCTGTCACTGGGTTTCTTCATTTCTGCTGAGAGCAGGGTCCCTTTTGGAAGGCTAAGTGTGATGCTATTTAACACTGTTGACAGATATATAATTCCACAATATTCGGAACCACACCCTGTGTTCCTAGACACAAGAAAGACACATTCAGTACAATGACAAGCATTAATCACAGCATTGGGTTGCGCAGTCTGTGCTCTGTAATGGGATTCATGCATGCACAAAACCGTTTCATCTAGGCGTTTCATCTCAGCAATGGATTATAAGTGAGTGGGATCTCTGATCTCTCAATGTCTTCTGTGAAGACACTTAAAACTCCTGTTAAACTCTATTTCGTTTTTCTGTTCTAGTCAGAGGCGAGGGGAGGGGAAGAAAGGGGAAGAGAGGGGGCTAAAGTGGAAGAAATGCAAAGCCTTTTCCTTCCAGAACGCCATATAGTCATATTATCTATCTCTATAGGCAGTTTTTTCAACAACAATCTGATCATGCCTTAAAGTTTTTATGAAGAAACATTTTTACAAGTGGTTATTCAGAATATCACCACTTTTAAAGTATTTTGATGTATGAAGTCCCCTCTGTGTCGAAGGGCTCAATTATAAACATATTAACAAAGACGTCACAGAGCTGAGTTTGATGCCATAATAAGATGTTAAATGCATTGCCGCATCACACACCATATCCAGCAGCAGTAAACACAGTCTGTGTAACTGTAAATGATTTTGGGAGTCCTGTTTCATGTGTAAGGCTGCCATTTAATGTAATGGACTCCCACCAATGCTTAACACAGCTGCATCCAATCTAGCAAGCGAAACACTGAGGGATTAGATAAGGCCCTTGCAGACCCATATAGTGTGCAGAGCTGACACACAAACCAACCTACGACCGCCAAAAGTTTCCTAAGCACTGTTCACCGAACAGACTAAACAACTCATCTCATATGTCCCACTTTACTGAAACCACGAACAAGTGGCACCGTTGCCTCATTTTTTCCTCCTCCTTTTGGTCTAACGTACTGTGAGCCAAACACCCATACATCACGGCAAACAAGAAGAGGAGAAGGACATTGGCACACAGAGATGACAAGGGGAGTGAGACACAGAGAGGAGAAGGGGAGTAGGGCGCTAGAAGCCATTTTAATCAGGTGGCTCTGGCTCTTGGACATATGCAATGATGGGAGAGTGAAGCTTCACCAGCGCCATAATGGAGTGGAGCTACCATGTGTGCTGTCAATCATCACCTACTATAAAGCAATCAAAATTATGTCTACAACAAAACACTATTAAAATAACAGATAACCCTGATAATACACGATAGCTCAACCAATTTTGGGGTTCAAGCAGTCTCAATTCATGAGACATAAATGGCATATGCTGCAAATTATGAATATTCACTGGGTCACAGGTAGGCATGGGACGGTATGAGATTTTGACTTAATGATAACCTTGGGAAAAAATACCGCGGTATACCATTACCACGGTATTAGCGCGGCGGCGGCGCACCTCTAAAATCTGGGTAAAAAAACAAACGGATTTTTTTTTTTACGATTTCTTTTATTTTAACAGAATATTTGTTCAATATTTTTGTAAACTTTATACTGTAAAACTATTATTTTCTGAAAAATAAAACACTTCAAAAGCTAGCTAGTAATCAGCTAGCTTTTCCCCCCTAACGTTACTTCACTGAGCGAACGTCTTGCCGTGTTATCTGCCTTGCTAACTATCCTATAGTATTTATTTCACTAATGTTAGCTAGCAAGGCACCTAAGTATTGCTAAAGACTACGTTACCTTGAACTTGGCTAGGAGTGCTGGGTGGTGATCCCGGAGATGCGTTATCAGGTTTGAGGTATTGCCTCCTCTTGCTGCCACGCTTCTCAGGCATGTTTTACATGTTGGGGCACCTTCCTCCTCCAAGTTGCCTTCTGTGTTTTTCTTGTATCCAAAATATTCCCATACTGCTGATTTAGTCTTTTTGGACGGGGGATACAGTTCGGGTGGTTCACCTCCTATTTCGAACCTGGCTACCATGACTGAATCAACGTGGAGCAGACGACAAATCTCACTGACTCCACAACTGACTCCGCGCGCAATGCCGCCATAAGTAGAATTCTGCACCAAGTGAAATTCGGAATCTCAATTACCTTAGGTTCGTTTTCGGGGTGCATAGATTTTCGGCATAGCATTATATTTTTTTTTTGCTTCTTTTAATAAAAAATACCGTAGAGCATATACCGTGGAAACTAAATGTTTGTAGTTAGTTATACCGTGGCCTGTTATACCGCGGTATACCATTATTACCGTAACCGTCCCATGCCTAGTCACAGGTAGGATGTATGGTTAAGAAGGCCCTCTGAAGTGCTGTGTGGCTCATATCCACCATACATAAATGTATGAATGATTTTATTTAACACTTGAGTTGTTATGTTGGCGGAAACCCAAACAAACCTGATATAGCTTTTTTTGTATAGCTATTGTTTGTGTAGAGGTGGGGTGTACTGTTGTGCACATTCTGATGCAGTCTGATGCAGTCCTTCTGCTTTGTGCTTGTATGGGATATGTGCTAAATGATTAGGGGCTTCTTGCTCTAGATCTCATAGTCAGACCTTATAGTCAGGTCAAATGGGCCTCAGCACAGAGGAATGGAGATGAAATATGAGAAATAAATTCCTCTTTTTTTTCAGGAAAGGTGAAACGCGGTACTCCCTTGACCCAGTCTACAGGGCAATCAACCCCTCTCCAATAAAGTTTCAGAAAAAGACATGGCAATTGATGGAGCTATTATCTCCAGCTATTTTAACCATGATGGAAAGAATAATTCCATTACTGCCCAAGTCTTTTTCTGAATCTTTATTTCAGCTTTCCTCACTTGTTTTTACAGAGAAATACTTATTTTAAACATAATTGTATTCCCCTATTTTTGGTGCCCCAATTGTCTAAATTTGATTCTAGCAGAAATACTCTGAAAAAAGACAAAAGAGAGAGGACACGGGAAGATTAAGCAAAAACAGAGGAGTCAGGAAGAGGAAGTCACTTACCCGCATGCCCTTCTCAGGGAAACATTTGCACCCTGCGCTGCAGTCTCTCCCCCCACATGGTCCGCTGTGCTTCTTACCACCCTGAAAGACCAGACAGGAACACATCTCCATAACAGGGTCCACTATTCATGTGCTGCATCATGGTAGGCTCATCATCATATAGTGTCTGTCATGTGTAGTCATGGCAGAGAGAGGCTCTGTGAATCTGTGTTGTTCCAAAGGCCTCACACAATTTCTTAAGGGAGAAAATACATGAGCGCTCTTTATATTATTGTAGAAACTGTATGTATTGTAGAAACACAATGCAGAGTTCATTAGTGGAGCCCAGTGTTGTAGGTACACCGCAGGGTTACACAGTAGATGTGCGCAAATGCACCCAAAAGGAAATAAACACAAATATATATTTACCTAGGTAAGTATACAAACATATAATTTCTTGGAATAATGAATTGAAAGATGTTGATGCTGCCAAGTGGAAGAAAATGAACAAACACAACAAAATCAAAGATCTAATAAAAAGATGAATTCATTTTGGATTGCATGCTTCTAATAAATATGGTTTCAGAGTGTTTATTTATGTGTTCATCTGTAAAACCATCTCACAACGCATTACGTACAAGTGGTCTCATCCACGAACAGAGGATACGCACAGATCTGTGCATAAAGCATGCGTATGCCATGGGGATGCTTCTGTACTTCAGGGACTGGAAAACTTTTCAAAATAGAAGGCAAAATGGATGAAGCAAGATATAGACAAATCTTGGAGGAAAGCCTGCTTGGAGGAGATTGATATTCCAGCAGGACAATGACACAAAGCCTATAGCAAAAGCCACATTGGAGTGGTTTAAAAACAAACAAACAAAAATGTTCTGATGTGACCCAAAGACCTCAATCCCATTGAGAATCTGTGAAAATATTTCAAACTTCTGTTCACCAATGATCACCATCTGACCTGATGTAGCTTGAGCAATTTTGTAAAGAATTGGCGAAAATTGCAGTGTCCAGATGTGCAAAACTGGTACAGGGACTTACCCAAATAGTATCAGAGCTGTAATTGCAGCTATTGGTGCTTCTACCAAGTATTAAGTCAAGGGAGTGAATACTTATGGAATCAATCATTGTCTGTTTTCTATTTGTAATTAATTAAGAGTTTGGAGTTTTTTTATTTGACATACAGAATTTTGTGTTGATCAGTGGCAAGAAATCCCAATTAAATCCATATGATTCCATGAAGTAAGAAAATAAAATGTGAAAAATGTGAGGTGAATACTTTTTATACCCATGGTATATTGCATTGGCGGAGCAGAAAATGGATTTCAAAGAGGCAATCCAACGAGTGATCAAACAGTGAAGAGCAGCCATCAATAAGCATCCAAATATTCATTGGAGTGATTAAGTGTATTTGCAGAATTTTCAAGCAATGATACAATACAACTCAAAAATAATTACAGGCAGCTAAACTATGAGCAATATATCTGCAAGAGAGCTTAATTTGACTGTACAACCATTATTATCATGTTTGCTGTTTCATCAAGGGATTTCTAATGCTCAATTTGGCCACTATTCCTGTTTCCTCCCCAATATACTTGTAAATAAGCTTCCAGAGATAACAGGGTTTTTAAAAATCACCCTTGTCTGTTTGACTAAACATCCATATGAAACGTACAACATTGTCAGTGCTTGCTTCTCTTAATGGTTCTCCCATCAGCCTAAACTCCAACTGATTTACTTAATGTATAATACAGATTATAATCAAATAATGAGTGTCAAGTTAATTTGCGTGCGTATGATTAATCTGACAAATTTTTTAATTAATCAATTTGTTCGATGGTTGTTTGTTAGTTCCAATTCTCTGGCCTAGCCATTCATATCCTTAAGTTTCTGTCAACCCTGCTATAATGTCACTTTTTTATAAAAGACCATTAAATCGGCAGGAAGTAGGCTACTTCTTGATAGCTAGCTAGCTAACTCGCTTGCTTGGTTGCGTTGCTAACTACGTTCAATATAGATTTTTTCGCCTATCAGGCGATTCGTTGAACAAATGTTTTTTCTTAGGAATTTTATTTATTTATTTATTTTACCCCTGTTCAGCACCTCCCGCAGCTCCATTCAGAACCTCCCATAGTTTCACGCCAATTGCTGTACCACGCAACACTGCAGCACCCGCACTTCCCGAGCGTATGTATTTTGGCCAAACATATGATAATGGCACATTGAAACTCACTATCCCACTTATTGTGTTATATACGGGGGTGCACATAAGTGGTACGCCAGTACGCATTCGCGTCCTCAAACGTTAATTGCGTACCAAGCAAGACGACACATTTTTCAAGTCGCGTATGTTTCAAAAGTTTGTATTTTACAATAAACAAACCTGCTGCCTTTACTTGATTTACGGTCAACTGTTTGCCTACATTTAATCGGCTTGCATTTAATTAGTCTAATGTAATAGCTTATTTAGTATTCAGACCAGTTTGTTTCAGAAAAAATATATATTAAAGGCTGAACAATAACTCAAAATGTGACAATGACGTATTTGGCGTTGCTGGTAGATCTAGCAGGCCGCACTTTGAGAAGCGAGAGATCGGCAAGACATGTTTGCAGAAAATGACGAATGGCTTGGAATACATTTTCAATTTCAGTTTTCAAAGTTCTTATTTCTAGTACCTTTTGGCGGCATGTTTACGTTTTTCCTTTTGCTTAGATTTTTTGTCTTGGCTGTGAAATCAGAAAGGTCATATGGGTTTTCCGGGGCGCGTATTATGCTAATAATACTCACACGTCGCTTATGCTCACGTCGGAACAATTGGGATTCGTCAATATACGCAAGTGGGTAAGAATTAAATGGACTGATGCGCACATTTTATGAATCCGACTGTACTTTTACGTGAGAACTTAACGCACGTATTAGTGAATGAGACCCAATGTCTTTGTCGGCAAACACGGACTACTGAGCACCACTCTAATAATAACATATCCAATATTGATATGAAGGGGCTAACTTCGAAGCCCATTCAAGAGCTCTTTAACGTCCTTGTCACCAAAAGTTTTTCAAACATCTCATGAATTTGGTAATGCAACAGACAATGCATATTAGGCCTACTGATAACCGCATAAGTTAAACCGCCTTCACAATATTGTCATTACTGTTCAGTCTGTTGTAGTTTCTGTCTACTGTGGATTTGCCATTGTGCAATAATGCCTCCGCCACAATACTGCCTGTTTAAACAGCTCTTGGCAGACCGGCCACTCGTGTGTCCCCCATATGTATGAATCCACTCAAAATCTGTCCATTTATGCCTAATGTGGGACCAAACAACGGGAGACGGAATCAGAAGAATTCCTGTTATGGCACTGACACGGGATATTCCGCGCCAAACACTGCCAACACACAAAGAGCACATTGAGCCCCAAAAACAGACCCACAAAGGGGCCCTTTTGTTCCAAGATAAGGTCCTTTCATGTCCCTGTATCTCCCCAACACAAAAGCCAATTCTCCTGGAGGAATGCAAGAGCTTTTATTTCCTTTTTACACTTATATCCATGATCTAAGTCTTTCCAGTCTATAGTAAGCTTCTGATTTCACTGGGACTTTATTTGAACTGCATAGGATTTTTAGTCTTTACCACACATGACAGCAGCAGTAAGCAGTTGGATATAATGGCAGTACTCTTTACAATAGTAATATTCTAGGGTGACGCTAGGTATAGCGAACAGCCAATCATAAGAGCTGTAACAGCCCTGTGGGCTATGCATTCTTGTTGAAGCACTAAACCTGGATTGAATCTGCATGTAAAGCAAATATATGTAAACTACATAACAGAAATAATAATAATAATAATAGATTTAATTTATCTGGGGCTTTTCATCTTATGATCTCATAATGCTTTACAGTGAAGGGGCGAACTCACCACCAATGTGTAGCACCCACCTGGGTGATAGACGACTGCCACTTTGCGCTATAACGCTCATCACACATCAGCTAACAGATGGAGAGGGAGGGGATTATTGAGACAAATAAACTGGGGGATGATTAAGTGGCCAGGTCAAGAAAGCCCAGTTGGGAACTTTGCCAGGACATCAGGGAGCCGCTTACTCTACCATGGGATCTTTATGACCACAGTGAGTCAGGACATTTCTTTAACATCTCATCCAAAAGACAGCATCTCCTACACCACAGTGTCTCCATCACTGCACTGGGGTATTGGGGTTTATTTTGGTCCAGAGGGATGACAGCCCCCATCTGGCCCACCAACCCCACTTCCAGCAGCAACTTTGATTTCCTAGGAGGTATTCCATCAAAGTACTAACAAAGCCAAACAAAGTTTTGCTTCAGCCATTCAGGGTATGGTTGTGGGTATGGCTGCTGCCATGGCAGCGTCTTCTATGCCAGTAGATAATGTAACACTAGTGAAACCCTTGAAATAGCAAGTGTTACTGGTATCAGGCTGAAATTGGTATCTGTATATTCTCAATGGCAATTTAATTTTAGTTTTACAAAAATGAAATATCTTTAAACAAACTCATTCAGGGAATAACAAAGCAGAACATTGGATGATTCATTTCAGTTTTAAATTAACTACTTGTCAGAGATAATAGAAAGAGGTCTGTAATGAGTGGGGAAAGTGTTCTTACTTTTCCATTGGGCATATTAACTTTTATAAATTAGTCTGTAGGGTCCAGTGGATGGGGAATGATTTAGACAATGCTCCAAACACAGAAGACCAAAAATAATAATAATAAAGTCACTGTGTAAATCAGTTGTACCCAGAATGAAAAAGCCAGCCAGAGTTAGGAAAAGGTGGAAACAGTAGGCGATTATTTAAGAGGGAGACCGTGTTGTGCCATTGTTTCATATCCTGTTATGCCCCTCCATTTCCTATGGCTGGTATATCACCCCACTACCCTCCGTGGGCCATTACACAACCTGCCTGGGAGGCATGTGTGGCTTCCAGCTGGTGGGCAAAGGTTAACGAACAACTAATTTGATCTTTCGGTGAACAAAGCTCTGGATCAGAAGTGGAACAAAGACCTCCCCAATAAGCCCTGTTTTGTCACTTTGGTTCTGCTCCAGGCAACAGCACAAATAGTTTTACCAAGAGTTAATCTGAACACAAACCCAGTGCCCTCAATGGCTGTCCCAACAGAGATACCTGGAGGACCGAAGCAGGATATATTCTCCAGTTGTACTTATTGAGTTTTACAATCTTCAGCACTGAGGGCCAGGCTACAGTTCTAACAGAGCTGCCTCTATTCGTACATACTCAACTTCCTCCAAAACTGCCATTTACAAGTTTTATGTAGCACACATAAATATGTTTACACTGTCCCTCTCTCAATAAGGGAATTACACAATAATTGGTCATACATTCACATTTCTGTCAGCACAGTCTACAAATCAAAAACGATAAGGCTTTGATTGTAGATGAGGTAATGTAGACAGAAAGAATGCAGGGCTGACTGTTATCTCTCCCTCTATTTCTCAAAGTGAGACAAAAGATCCAAATTGAAGAGCACATGTGGTGCACATGTGGAGAAAGGGATACAATTAAATTAGTAGACAATTAGTAGATGACTACTTCAAACGCAACAAAATAACAAAAATGAGCGGCACAAAAATATGACTCAACTACATGCTGTGGTGACACTTTCACTTTGTCATTAATGTTCATGATTAAAAAATTAAATAATGATGGCTTGTGGGGGGGGCGGTAGCCCATAGTCCTGTGAGTGTACTGCAATCTCAGGATTCCCTTGGTGTACATTTACATTACATTTTTACATTTTAAGCATTTAGCAGATGCTCTTATCCAGAGCGACTTACAAGATGTGCATAAATACATGGTAGGAACAATCATAGTTTGCGCAAGAGATCAGTGCAGTAGTACAGTGATAGACATCATTGCAGGCAGCTGCGTACCATACCTGTAACACTGGGAAGGAAAAGGTTAGTAATTTTGTATTATAGTGGTGATGACAATTAGCTAGATGTACAGAATTCAGTGGTAGTGGAGTCTGAAAAGGTGGGTTTTGAGTCTCTTGCGGAAGATCGCAAGTGATTCTGCGGTGCTGACTGATTGCGAAAGGTCGTTCCACCAGCGAGGGGTCAGGACAGAGAAGAGACGAGACTGCAAGGAACGGCTGCCAGGAGCCCGGTGTGATTAATAAACACTGAGGTATTCTTTTTGAGATTTATGTCATTTTATAAACCAGACACTAGTTAATGTTGTCTCATCCAGGATTGGTATTCATAATAACTCAACAGGATAACCACTAAGCCTGCCTCACAATGGACTTCCGACAAGCTTTAAAGTCTAATTCCTTAAACTCCTAATTGGCGCCAGCCAGTTTGGATCAATCCTGTCAGATAGCAAAAGGAAAACTATGTTCCCCATTGAAAAAAAAAAAACTGTTTATATAGGCAAAGTTTAAAATAATAATATCTCATAGTTTCTTCAATTCATCAGAAGCTGGGAGGCCACACATTCTAAACAATAGCTCGCCTGGTCAGATGGTAGGAGATGGCTCCCTGAAACTTGATCGCTTCACTCACTTTTTACATTCACGATGACAGATTGTTCTTTCTCGTAATTACAAACAAACTTCTGATGTGATAATTTAAAACCAGTGGGTACTGTCATCTCTGGAATTAAATATGGTATGCACAAGCTTAGTTCCCTCTAATCTGGAAGGCTTCCAAAATGTTACCATTATTTCAATGTGATGATTTCTATAAGGACTGGGTTCTTTCTATTTGAATGAATAAAGATAAGGGTGTCTGCTACACCAATAGATGAGGCACTGCATTAATGAATTCTTCATGTATGATATACACCACCATTAATGTCATCACTCTCCCTGGGTTCATGTAGGGGGGATGCATATTATTATTTAATACAGAGGTGATATCCTTTATGTTACATTTACATTTACATTTTAAGCATTTAGCAGACGCTCTTATCCAGAACGACTTACGAGATGTGCATTGGTAGGAACAATCAGTAGGAACAATCAGTGGTGCAATATTACCGTTCTCTCTGAGAGGTAGACTGTTTTTTGTGTGACCATGTGAAAAGTGTATGTGGTCACATTGTTTTCATGGTGTAACACAAATATAAAACCATTTTCACCACTTTCGCTTCTCCTTTTCACCTGCAATGGGCAAAAACTGCATATGGTTGTTTACTTTGAATGGTGGGATAGTGGTCAGGGAACTGGAACATCATGGGCTTAAATTCTGTGAGAGTCGTACTGGTGCTGTTGTACTGTTGGAATAGGACACTTAGACGAACAAATCTATAAAACATGATGTTTTATATGGAAACCCACACATCTTAAGTGGAAAACAGGTCTGCAAACCACAACTAATGGGGCCTACTTGGAATAACGGTTGGAGAAAACAGACTGCCAACACAAACCTGGGAGTCATAAGCTTCGCTCACTGTGCTTCGATGAACATATGAAACACATTGGGTGACGGAATTTGTTTCATCTATAGGGCTGTGAAAGGCTGGCTTGGACATACAATGACCAAACAACAGCTGTTCAAAAACTGCACAGAGGGGCTAAGCATGCACAAGGACACAGGATTCCTCAGCACAGCTAAAAAAGTCCCAAATGCACAGGACTCCCCTCAGAGGAAACCAAACCCAGTCACAGTGCAATTATTCTATCATTAAAACTTCCAAGTCAAAGGGCATTCAAACTGTCCTCCCTCACTGGTGACACACAGCTGTGTGCAGATGTCCAGACTTCACACCGTTCACAATTGACATGTATAATCTCCACATGGCATAACTCTCTTTATCTCCTCAGCAGGTCAAATCTTTAAAAAATGAACGGCAAGAAACTGAACCCCCTATCCTTTATGAAAATAACAAAAGTATTTGTAGGGCAGCCACACCTTACTGTGAAAATCAGTAGACTATAGCTCACGTTTATATAAAAATGTGGGTGAGAGACGCATTCAGAGTGTAACTGAGTTTAGTATATTCAAGATTGGTCAGCGTAGAACTATCTGTTTAGGCGAGGTATGAATGGCGTCCATGCATGGATAGACAATCTTTGATGTTCAAAACTTCAGAAATCTGAGGAGACCTGTGTGTTTACGGGTCAAAAGCACTGTGACAAGATGGGGCATCTAAAAAACTGTCATTAATCACTCAAGATTAAAGAAGTGGTGCATCTTCAAAGAGGTTGACTCAAAGACCCCAAAAACAAAGACCCCAAATACAAATGCTTTTTCCCTCCTGCCACTTATATCTCTGCAGTTGTTTCACAGAGCCTCCAGTGTTCAGGATCAATTTCTGATGTCTCATTGTTCTTGGGAACTCATACACTTCACGCCACATGAAGGAGTGTCAAAGAAAATACCTCAAATCAACCAAAACACAGGCTGCTGTCTAAGAGTGAGCGGTATGAGGTCTGGGTACAAAGAGTAACCCAGTCAGACACTAGGACTCTCAGGCACTGTTAGCACTCTTAGCATCGTTGGTCATTAGCATTGTCAGGTACACAGTGGTAGTAATGAAAGAGGCTCCCTCTTCTTCAGAATTATGATTCCTGGCTGCATACAGGCTCTATCGCATCCAGAGCTCACCGGGACAGGACTAAAACCCAGCCCAGACCAAATCCAAGCTCCTTGAGAACCAGCCCACCAGACTGGGATAAACCCAAGCAGGAAGAGGGGATGGCTGGATTACTGGCTAGGACATGGAAGTGGGGGTGAGTGTGCAGGGGAGGGCAGGAGTAGTACCATCTGTCCCCTGAATGAGTTTTCAATGGGCTGAGAAGATAAGGAGCTCTGTGCAGGTGTGACAGAGTGGGAGGTCACACTGGCCCTCCATCCTGGACCATGGCAGTGTTAAACTGAATGCATGCTGGGTATATTTACAAGGCTAAGGTACACATTCCGCACATGGCTATATGTAGCTGCTGCCAAACTCGATATCTAAGAGATTTGGTGCTTCCAGATGTTATGCTTTCAAATACATTATACAACCACCAGAGAGTGCCTCTGAACCAATAAGTATGCATGTGTGGTAAAGAAGGTCTTGTCAACACGCACCAGAAATGTATGAATAATATGAACATTAAAATGTTTAACTAATGCCAGTACAGATAACCTTAACAAGTAAGTGATTTTGAACAACGTAGAGTAGGCAACAACAGCCACGATAACAAACAATCCAGGAAATACATATAAATCTGCAATGCACCTGGATACACACATCTCTCCACAGTGTACCTGGTTGCACAGACATGTTTTGTGGTGTATCTGGATACAAATACCCACCCATAGACATCACCCCTCCTCTATCTCACAGTTATTCCAAGCATGTAACCACTGGATTTATGTACCTTCTCCAACGCATACCAGATGTACATGTGTTAAAAAGTAAAAAGATAAAGCCCATCGCATGCAAGGCCAACAGCACCAGTTTAAACTGCTGGCCTGGACTTAATAAACAGCTTGGTCCACCTGTTACTAGCAGCTTACAGCAGTAATGGCAGCTTCTTCAGGGATACTGAAGACTCAAGACTCATGCCTTCCACACCAATGATTATAGTGGGGTGAAAAAACATGTAATTATAGTTAAGGTGCCTTCTACACCACCCTCACAACCTTTACCTTCTGCCAGACCATCCAATTTGTGTCGTTTTTATACTTGTTCTTGACGATTTCCATCCTGCCAGTGCTGAATTATTGCCTCACAGACTAATCCACAAACCACCATACAGTCCCGTGCGCTACACAATTCTGGTATGAAAGCACAAGGCGACAGTCCTGGCTATTATAAATGAATTATCAAATGTGAACTATCAAATGGAGCATCACTCCTGAGATACAGCTTTACCACTGAGAAACTGCAGTGCAGGGATGATGGTGTGTAACACATGTTATTGTGTATACTAATGGACCCCCTGGATCTTGTGATAAGAGAGATATTAATTCCCCAGTTCAATATTCTAGTTCTTTTGTTAGGAGCATCACTTATCAGAAGTTGTGTGCACTCCAACAAAAACTGGCAAAATGTAAGTTGGCCCTGTGCTGTGTGGAGTTCTATTCAGCATCCCAGCTTCTGTTGGAGTGTGCTGCACTATGTCTCTCAACGTATTACCACAATGTATTTCTCAGCACCAAGTACATGGTATCAGACTGGATCTGCTGTGGTTTGCAGGTGTCATTTTGAGAGTTTTTGATGTAGAAGTATGTTGATCCCGGAGATGTCACAATCAAACTTGTGCATTGGTAGGTAACAGGTAATTGTGCTGAGACCAGTAAAGGGGTTCAACATTCATCAACATGGGACAATGGAGGCCATAATTCTTATTTCAGCCATTTTGCCTGGCTTTTGGACCATAGTTCAAAAACATAATCCGTCCCTTAACATAATCCACATTTGCACGTTTACAAACCATGCTCCCATATATTTTTTAGTTGCATATATGTACATGACTGAGATTAGTTTTTAATACTTTAGAAAGGAATTGTTGGTATGACCATAATTATATTAAAGTAACTATTTTGTCAATACTTCATGGGAAATATGGAATCCATTAGTTTGTTGTATAATATATATTATAGTTGTTCTATATATCTCAGCATAGCTTGCACTTTTGTAGCACCTCAAAGCGCTTCAGAGTGATGCGGTAACTCACATCAATCACCGTAGGACAATTTCCTATGTCCTGAAACAAAGGGGTTTCTCACACATTGCATTTGCAGTAAAACAGAGCCTATGCACTGTTTTACTGTAAATACATTTAAGAAAAAGGTGGGAAGGTGAGGGCATTCTTGCTTACAGAGATTTCATATCTGCTGTGGGGCAAAGGCACGAGGTGGACTTTCAGTGGGACTTTAGTGGGATAAAGAAGGAGTAAAAAAAGTCCATAAAGTCAAAAAGTCCAGTGAAACACGGAAAACCATGAGAAATATTAGGACTCTGTGACTCTTGTGTGACTACATGTTAACTGTGCGGGGATGTGAAACACATTGCACACACATTCTCCTCAAGGCCAGGGGTGGGGAACAGAACAGAACTTTGTCAACAGGGGTTCTCAGGAACAGAACGTTAAGCCCTAATACAGGACTGAGATCCTATACTCTGATTGTCTACCCATGAAAAAACCCACTGGCATACAAGTGTAGAAAATGCACATTTTACAGTATGCTTAGCACAGTAATTTTCCTGAATTCTCTGTACACTCACACTACTCTTCACTCAACCCCTGTGAGGCTGTTTAACCACAGTGGATATCCTTTTGGTAAATTGCTTTGCACCAACAAGACTCATGTGCAAACAGATGTACAGGGAAATATACAAATATGTAAAAACAGAACAGATATATGTATGAGAATATCAGAAATACACATTCACCATCACTCAAAAGAATGTAACAAGAATTGTAATCCACAGAGTGCTAGTAGAAAAGGTGTAGTGTGTCAGCAGGCTAAAGTGATTCATGTCAGTTTATTATAAATGTACCTTTTCTGTGAAAATTCTGTAGATTTTTAAACAACTTTGTTTTCATTGTTATCAGAGGATCTGCACTCACATACTGCAAGGAGAAACTTTCTGGAATATTTGGCCCATATATTCTGTCTGATGAAGGGTCGTGGGAAATATTTCACATTGGCGCACAGTGGAAGGAAATCTGTAAAATCAATTTGTTTGGCAGTGAAGACTCGTTTTGCTTCAAACAAGGGAATAAATGCTTGTTCCACTTGTGTGAGGATAGACTAAATCTACCTATTACATTTGTAAGACATACTGTACATGTAGCCCTTGCCTGCCATCATTGTTTGTCTGCACTTCATATTTACGAAGAAAAAAGTAGATACTTTTCACATGCATGAATGTTATAAAGTGCAAACAAAATACCATGAATACACATTGAAACAGTGTTACAGAGTAATTAAGAAACACCATGAGAAATGGGACCAATATTAATGTGTTCTCAGGCCAGCCATTATCTCTTTGGGAAAGCCACTACTGGGTCCTCTGTGGCCAGGCTTTTATCTTTTTCTTTCACTCCTACACGACTGACATCATGGGTTTTGCCCCCCACACACACACATACTCGCACATTTATTCACCTATGCCTGTGAGTACACACACTCATGCCTGCTCACAATGAGTGCATTTATCTGCCAAGCCCCACGTGCAATTTATAGACATGTGTCTATCTGAAAACTGAGGATGCAAACAAACAAACTAAAAAGCCCTGGTGCATCTGGGAGAAGTGAGCTCACAAGAGTCACAGGGTCATGAGGTCAATGAATGCCTGTACAATGCACTCCCAGGAAACAAACGTTCCCTCTGCTGCACACGTGAGCAGATGTGGGACAGGACATGCATTTCCTTTCTCATCTCCTCCAAGACCACCACATGAAACCCGAAATGCTGCACATTCGATTAACTTCTACAGATGAGTTAAAGAGAGAGGGAGAGAGAGACCAGTTTCTCATGCCAATGGGAACTATGGCACCTGTCCCTTGCCAATGGGACATTTCTTCCCCAAAACTCTCAAGAGGGTCTCTACACATAAAACTAATTGGACTTCATATCCCAACAATAGTCTCCTAGTTCTCTTTTCAAAAACAAAATATTGGGGCCTCCCGCGTGGTCCAGTGGTTACAGCGTTTGACACTGGCCACAGAGACTGGGGTTCAATTGCCTGTCCCGCCAGAGTCGGCTCTGGCCGGGAGTGCCATCAGGGACGGCGCTTGGCTGTCCGCCCCAGGGAGGGGGGAGGGAAGCTGACAGGACGTTCGCTGCGCGTAAGAGTGGCCCTGCAGTACCGGGTTACGGTCGACGGCCTGGTGAGTGCTGTCTCGGAGGAGACGATGCTTTGCCTTCGTCACTACCGGTCACAAGACTACGGCAGCGAACTCACATTACTAGGGGGGTATTGACATAAAAATAGTGGGTCTAATTGGCTATTAAAATGGGATAAAATCAGAAACAAAATCTTTAAAAATATATATATACTGTATACATATATTGGGTTCTTCCACCTTTAAGGTAAATGTATTAAATAACTTTCTGAATGAAAGCAATCAGGTAACACATGAAGCAGCATGAGTTCTGAGATTTGCACTGTTCAAATGCAGTTATGCTGAAATGAACAGGAAACCACTCAAGAGTCTCTTTCTAGGAAAACAGTGAAAGAATGTGCATGAGGATATGTGGGTTGGACCAGATATGATTAAGTCTAACAACGGTTCTGGTGTGTGTACTTACTTATTTGTGTGATTGTGTGTGTGTGTGTGTGTGTGTGCGCGCGCAAGTGTGTGCCAAAGCTCTTCCTGATAAGGCACAATTTATTCAATGGAGCTCTGGAGAGTAGACTCCCTGCTAATGTGTCAGTTAGCTGGTGGCTGGAGGAGAGAGGGTGAATGGAGCATTATCTTTGCCCAACTCCACCTCATGGGCACCGGAATGCATCTGGGCAAAGACTCAGAGCTGTCCTGTGTCTCTCTCCTGAGGGATTATGGCGCGCATGAGACAGATTTGCGTGACAGCGTGTTTTCACTCCTCCGGTGTTAGGCCATTGGAATTAATGATTTGTGGCAGAGAATGGGTAATGCAGAGCTATTCAACAGCCCACAGACATTCCCACGGAATATTTACTAGATTTGAGTCTTCAAATTCAAGAAATTTGAACGTTTACAAGATTCAGTTTCTGAGGGCAAGTGATATTATTGACCAATTGACCAATGGGGATTGCGATGACATTTTCTCCAAGGCAAAGTGTCTTTCTGTACTGCATCTTCACAGACTTTTCTCCCACACTCAAACAGCTGCTTGGCCATGCAAATGACTACTCCCACATAAAAATGTCTGCTTCCACTTCCACTCTCAGATGACTACTCCAACACTCAAATGATAACTCCCACACTCAAATGGCTACTCCTGCTCTCAAATGTTTACTCTCACACAAAAATGACAACTCTTACACTTGACAATTGACAACTCTCAAACTGAACTGACTACTCTTACACTGAAAATGACTAATCTCATACTCAAAAGATTACTCTCACGCTTAAATTACTACTCCTGCATTTAACTATCTCCTTACAAATTGCACTATAGGTGTGATTAAAAGCTTAAAGGACAAGATTTGTATTCGCAAAGCAGTAAGATAAGTTTAAGGGGTGAGGTGAAGCATTAATGACTAAAATGGATGAGAACCCCCCTCTGAAATAGAAGATTACTAATCTGAATTCTCACTGAAACTAACAACTAACAACTCCCAAACAGAAAAGCCAGGCACCTTCTTTGCTCCTGTCGCCCCTGCCAAGACTATGACAGCCTTTGTATAAGATAAACAGAGCAACTGCACTGAGAGAGACACAGCACTGCATTCGGACTATAAAAGGAAGCAAGGAACACAGCAGTGCTGTGACACAGGCCAGATTCATTACTGTATCAGGACCTGTGGAGTATGAATGAAGTTCAGAATTCCTCACCACTCGCAGACCTGCAGCACCGAGGCCAAGCGCATCTCTACTTAATAAAACGGAATATAATTTGGGACACGACAAACCTTAATCTCTCCCCACAAGGTTTGTTCAGGAAAAGGCACTCACTAAAGTTGTCAATGGTTCCTCTCTTAATGAAAAAAGATTCCTTCAATTCACTGTTTTTGTATACTGCATAAAGGAACCCATCAGAATTGCCCAAAGCGGCCAACTGTATGGCTGGAGAATGTATCACATTAGGAAAACTTGACAGCTGAGTCTGCAGGGAAGTGTAGCTTGAGTTTCCATATGAAAACAGCGGTGGAGGAGATGAGATTGTGTACCAAAGGCTGCAGGTTTGAATCCCAGGCGGGACGCTGCTGTTTTAACCTTGATAAAGTTTTCTAACCTGAATACCTTCAGTAAATGTTCAGCTAAATGGATAGTTTGTAAAATATAAACTGTGTAGAACACAATCAATAAAGGCATCTGCAAAAAAGCTGCCAAGAAGAGAGGTGCCTCTCTGCATATTGCCATCTTCTAATCATATCTACAGGTAAGTACCATTCTTTCTTCATCAGTTTGGTGCAGATGGAATCTTCACTTCTAAGTTCTATGCTTGACACATGAAACTGTGTAATACATTGTAACTGGGAAAGGTGGATGCCCAGTTAACAGAAGGTTAGTTAGAAGTTAGAGGTTAGCTCAACAATATGATTCACAAAAAGACAACAATGAGTCATACCTGGTGGGAGAGTGGGGTTGCATGTTATCAGTGACTCACTGATTTTACCATATTACCTTCTTTGGTTGAGAGTAAAGTCGTTTTATTGGCTCAGTGACTAGTAGCATATGGTAGCTGTACAAATTATGGGGGAATGAAGCCTCATTCTGCCAGCACTAGTGCAGCCAAACCCAAAACCAGCCCTTGTGCTGGATATCTGCTCTCCCTGACCAACAGAAGACAACAAAACCTGTTTCTTAGAATATTGCGATATGGCAATTAGGTAATATGGCTTTTACTGTAAAGGAGTGGTTAAAAGCCAATGGCCCATAGAAATGGTTCCAGAAGTGCAACTAAAATCATCCAATTTTACTCCTGTAAAAATATGAAAAATTAAAATACAAATGGCAAAGAGTTCTGAATAGCCAATAATCAGTTTAAAGTGGTCTCTCTGAAATGACCCTATAGATCTACAACAAGAAGTGCATGCTTTGTTTGTGCACAATCATAAATCTCGGTTCAGGGTAAAACCAATACCATAAAGTTATGGCCCCAGAGGGGAGAGTTTGGAAAGTAATGCACAGAATAGAACAATTTCATGCTAAATGAAAGATGAAACCCATAAAAGTGGCTGATAAAGGTGTAGATGCATTGGGCAAACATGCCATAGCCTGGGGTTTGAAGAATGGAGGAGGGGTCTGAACATGTGAGGTACCTCACTCAGCACTGCCCTGCCCTGTACATATAAATGCTATATGCATTGCATTACCCACCCCCGACTGAAACAAAAACATTTGTTTGCCCACAGTACTTTAGCACATAGGCTTCCCTTTATCATTTCCTCTGTCCTACCCAAGCCAAGCACATTAGGGTCTTTTCAAGATGGTTTGGCAAGAATGAAGTGGCCATTTCCTGCTCCCAATGAAGGTGGGGTGGGGGGCAGGATCTTATCTTTGCAGACATCTGAAGACTTTGGAGACATCTTTGCACAGCTGCTACCTTCTCTCAACGGTGCAGTGACTCACATGCAGTACTAAATGTACCATCACACATCTCACAAAGGACACTACTGGGATATTGAGGCTTCCCCCATGGACACCACATTTTTGCAAGTAAGGCAGATAATACCTGGCACACTTTCCTGAGCACACCCAGGCCAGATGAGTCCCACAGTTAAATGGTGATTCTTGTTTTTTTGTGTGTGTTTTTGCAACAGATGTACATATCCTGAATATAATACATAAGTCATTGCACTTGGTCCAAACAATCTAAGATCAGATTTGGACATCTAGCAGTTCCCATTGGAGTTAGTGTCAACCAAATGAGGCCACATTCCCCTATGATATTTGCTAAACTTTCCACTGATACAGTGAACAATGATCCTGAAAGTAGCAACTGTTATTTTTCTTTAATTTGTCACTATATGAAATCGATTACAAAACCTTGACTGTAAACAGCAACACTGTGGAGACATAAGCCCACACATTACAACAAAACAACGTTTAGCAAATTCCTCTGTGTCATGGGAGATTCTATCACTGTTCATCATCACTACTCGACAGAGCAGCCAGTGAGAGAACAATAATAATAATTGCCCTACAGCATGAACAATAATTCAATAGCACGTGCTGTAAGACAAAACTTCAGAAAAGAAATAATTCTGCATTTTACTTTGGTATATTTGGTATATATATATAAAATCCTCTAGCATGCAAACATTTTAAGTGCAGGTTGTACTGTGCCAAGGGCAACATTTTAACACTGCTTAAATGAACCCATGAGCCCTGGAAGAGATGAGTTCGTTTGTGAACGTGTTATGAGCTTGTGTGACAGGAATGCAGGGCAGACGGGGGAGACAGCACACATTACTAGTGCTAGAAACTGGTGCGACACTCACATCAGTAGCCCTGAGTTTTTGAAGGCACTATAAGAGGACGAGAGGTAGAAACAATACACCCTTAATAGAAAAAATGCAATGTTGGAGCAAGCAATGATGGTTGCAAAATCAGACCCATGGAACTGGATACAAAAATAGAGACTGGCTGAATTCCTGGCTGATATGATAACTAGCTAGCATTCAAATAATTAGTTACAAGGATGATTAATTCCAATAACTACAATACCTCTGTAGGTCCAAATATTGAAAACTGAAAACAATTCAGTCTGACTGTGAGCTGCCTCTGGTGCATTAACCACAATGGTTTTGGTGCTACATTTCTGATAGCAGCTGCTATTGGGATCAGCCAGAATGGACGTATATATCAGTGAAACACAGAGGGGTTTGGGGGGTCACAAGCTTTACATCAGAGATGTGAAAAAAATGCTTTGAACAAGTGCCTGATAACCACTGATAACATGAACTGGCCTTTTGTTCAGCTGGCAGTGTAGTGTAATGGTTAGGGAGCTGGGCTTGTAACTCAGAGGCTGCAGGTTCAATTCCCAGGTGGGGCACTGCTGTTGTACCCTTGAGCAAGGTACTTAACCTGAATTGCTTCAGTAAAATATCCAGCTGTATAAATGGATTGTATGTAAAGATGTAAGTCGCTCTGGGTAAGACCGTCTGCTAAATGCCTTAAAATGTCAAATATAATGCAAACAGTGGAAACTCTTTTACTGATTTTTTTTGTGAAAGTCTGAAATGATCTAATGGAGCTAGGACACTTCCTCGTGTTCAGAACATCAGTGAGGATCCCGCGCTTCAACACAACACCGATTCAACACAAGGAACACGTGAAACAACAATATCTAGGAAATGCATGGAAAAATGTTGCAGGATCTTTGACTGGTCAGGACCTCTCCCTCATCAGACATTTGTGTTCTTTAATTGAGCTCCCCTATCCCCATCACAGATAGACCCTGAGGTGGATGCTGTGTATTTTTCAATATATTATAATAAAGTATTTTTCAGTAACATACTTTATACTGAAATTAAACCAAAACATGAAGCCTTTAGGGCCATATAATTAAGGGCATGTGTTTTTCACCACCTCTGTCAGGAACCTGCAGTTCCATCCTCCAACACCAAGAGGTTGATGGAGGACTTTCTGAAGCTACTTGTTAAGCAATCAACGCATTATGATCTCAAGTAATCATTCAATTTACACAAATAAGGTGTGTATTGCAGTGTAGTAGACTAGTCAGCAGTTGGCGCTGCACACAGCTACACATAATCATACTGATTGATTTGTAAGTAGGCTACTGCTTTTAATTGTGAAAATATGTCTGTTGACACTTCCATAGGATATATCATGCCCGTCCTGGAGCAAATAAACTGATATGTTGAAATGAGTGGGCGGATATTTTTAAAGCGCATTAACTTTTGAACAATAATAACAATTGAAAACAAAAGGCTATTTTTTTGACAGGCTAAAAGCAAAATAAAATGATAAAGAACAAAAATTTTATTGATAGGATGCCTTGATTTTTCAAATTCAGTTAAGGAGCACAATATTTTATATTTTGGTGTTGAATTTAATCATTGTCAGAGCCAGTTGAATTAATCTTGGTCTGTTTTAACTGTTCGGGGTTGAAGTATGCGTTGAGTTTGACGGTGACTTGACTGGATGTTTTTGTGCATTGTCTGTTTATTGATCCATTTTTTCTGTGCACCTGCTGTGCCAATGTTCAGTATTCATTGACCAGATCCTCAATTTTATTGTAAGTTTGGTGAAGTCAGATTTTTAGACTCTCAAACGATTTAATCAGGTTGTTCAGAATATTGCTGCGTTTAGAAATAATAGACAGCTGTTCCTTCAAACCTTTTCTGTCCCTCAGCAATGCCATAATTTCTGTCAGCACAGCTGTATTAGGTGAGATGTCTAACTCATATTTTACAAAGCTGCTGTGAAAATCGATGTACTAAGCATGGTAGGCCACAGATACATACAAAGTACCCCAATGCGTCTTACATGGCTCAGGTAGCAGCTTTATTGCTGTTTGGGTAGTTGTGTGTTTAAGACGCTCCAAATACCGATGCTTCCTTCTTGGACAATGTTTGAATACCTTCTTCATTGTTGCTTCATTGTTTGTCAATCTTTGGGAAATTGTCTGCCCATATATTGCAAGCAAGTGCTAAAATATGAGCATTGCATGTGAAATGGACAGATTTTAGAAATAAGCCCCACAGAATATAATCGTAAGCCTTAACCATGTAGCTTGCGTTATCCGATACAAAGCCTGTGATATTGTGTATATCCACTTCCTATGCATTTGAACTGTTAACAACGGCCTCTTCCACTGTGGAGTGATTGAGAGATTGTAAGTACACAGTATCTGCCAGTACCACTTTCAAATAATCTATTCCGCTTTGTAACATAAAAAATGGGTAGGTTCCTAAACATAATGGTCATTTCACTAGCAATTGGAATTGCCCCACCATTCATTACATGCTTGTTTAAAAAAGCTAGTATTTTGGGGTTGTACATTTTCTCAAGGGGAATATTTGCGCTAACAAAAGCCTCTGTCAAATCGTAAATGACGTCATGTCTCCTCTCCAGACTGTCATTTCGTTTTTTTACAGCGGATGTCCCCTCGCCCCTGTTCAATGTGATCTTTCATTATTCCTGATTCAATTACTTCAAATGCTGGTCTATTGTTGCTTTTTTAGTGTGTTGTAAAATAAATTGCGGCTATCGGTGTGCAATGTGCCAGGCAGATATTGTTCTGCTCTTTCAGTTAGAGTTTTCCTCAGAGTTCTCTTTGATCTGGTTGAAGCCTCCATGTTTAGTTTTATAGAAACTCCCCTGTCTGAAACAATGTCAATTTGTAGACTTGCCCCCTTACACCAACACTCAGATTGGCACTTAATTGTATAATTGTTCTTAATAATGTTCATTTGAGTAATTGGCACTAATTACTGCCTACAGCGACAACTTGAGGATCAGAAAGAAACTGCAGCTTCTTAAGAGAGGTGGTGAAAAATGCATGCCCTTACATATGATATAAACCTGTCGGACCAAAAGCAGCCTTTTCTAGATTTACAGAATTACCACTGAGAACTCATCTTCAACATGGACTAGCTTTTGGACCTTGCCTTTTGATCTATTGGTTGGCCTTTAATCTGGCCTTTATAAACATCTAGGTTCTAGCCTTGGTTCTGTAATCCTTAGGAATGCTTAACGGTTTCTTATGAACACCCATATTCTTGTGCCACAGGCCACAAAGCCATTAATTATGACATTTATTAAACTATCTTATCAGAATCATTAAGCCCATGTACCAGAATGCAGAAATGCATCTATGAGTGCCTCTGTTCAAATCTAAAGGGACAGAAGAACATCCAACCCAGGGTCTATGTGATTGGGGTTCTAATTCATGTTATGAGCAGGTCAGTTTATCTGCTTGGTAGTCCAACTAAAGACAACTGTCAAGAGCTGTAACCAATTAAACTACTGTACCAGCTTATATTTTGATTTGTATTTAATTTGGGAGAATATTCTTAGTACTGCATGCTCATCTACAGCTGCCCTGTCCTTGTTTCTCTTCCCACTCTATTTCTCCTTCTATCGTCATGCATCCTGGAACACTCTTATCTGGCCATGGGGAACATTCATTACCCCACCATATCTAATAAGGAGGCCAGCTTTTTCCTCAGGAAAGAGGAACAATCACAAAAACCTTTAGTGACTTGTCTTCACTGTCACACCATTCGCACATCACCTTCTCAAATGCCGATTGTGAGGGCTCTCCTACACCTTACCCTCACTTCTCATAAAACCACCAGCTGGGGTACACAAGTTGAAGATACAGTCAGGAACCTCAATATAGCTTTGTTTTACAACTAACTGCTGTGTTTGCAACCTTTTAAAATGTTATTACTTATAAATAGTAAATCACTGAAGAGCACTATATATTGCACTAAATGTAGGAACGAGTCAGGCTACATTACAGGGGTGAAAACACCACCAGACGTGCTAAAGTGAACATAACTTACCGCGTACACTTCAGGCGTCAGAATGCAGAAGGCTAGAGCGAGTATCAGAAACCTGCCGAGAAGTAAGAGAGAAGCACAATATAAATATTTGGACGCATCATATTAAGCAAATGAGAATGAAAAAGCATTATGATGATAAAACACTTGCCTCAGGTTTTTTAGGTTTGTCCTGTGTTGAAGCTGCATTACCCCGTCTGTCCGAATCTCAAATTTCATTTCTGTCCCCCGGACCTCTTCATCCAGTATGGTCTGGCGTTAATGCATGTCAACCTGAGATGCACTTTTTACACAACATTAATAAAACCCCGTTTGTTCCACCTTTATAGGATATACTGACCACCACTAAATGCAAAGACAACAAATGTTTACGGCCACGCTGCATTTCCGACATCATTATAAAGGTATATTAGGTATATTTACAGAAAATTAAATAACGCTATAATTATTGACCAGGAACGAAAGCAAATCCAATGTCTGAATCGGATGTGTATTCCCTGTGCTCACCCTATCCTCTGAATGTCTTTCTAGCACACGAGTTTCGCAAAATCATAAGTGTTCATATTCTTAGCTGTGTTCAATCAAGTCATGTAACTGCAAAGTTAGCGGATTCATCATATGAGTAGTAAATCAAACTTACACTAGTGGTGCGGTTTCACTGTCTCCAATATCTTGCATCCAGGGGCGCGATACTACTGGGAAGGACACACTCAGCTCAGGTACCGAAAAAGTATCCCGCGCGACCAATGAAAATCCGCGATGGAAACGTATTTTCACTGAACTAGACGCAAAATAAGGTGCTAAAACAGCAAAGATTGGTTCGAAACTGTTCGAGCAATAGAGAAATGCAAATGCTGGTTTGTTAGATAGGGTTGTCTCCGCAAACAAATGAGGGTGGTCATGCCCGGGGGGGCTGGCCGCTGAAATCATCTAGAAGAAGTTAGTTTGAACAAAAGTCACAACGGCACAGTGAGTGTAAAGATGCAGCCAAACGCAGGTTATAAACTGCAATAAAAACATATATATTACGGTGGCCGAAGAGAAGAATAAACAGGTGACAGGGTGCCCTTTTTGGTCATTCTGCTGATTTGTAAATATATTAATTAGACTGTGCGCCATCATAATGCTGCTCCTGAACTTGATACTTATATTCTGCCTCGGTATACAAGCGACAGGAGCTGAGGTGAGTATATTTATTAATATGTTTACCTTTTTAATTATGATTATTATTGTGAGCTTGAGGTAGCCTATTCATTTCGACTCATGCAAAATGCTTTTATAGAGTTTACCTTGACAGAACTCTTTCCTAGAACTAGTTCCCTCCAAGGATATCAGGGCAGTAGAACTAGGATATTGAGTGGAGGCTAGACTAAGAGAGTGAGAGTTGTATTGTTAAAGAAATGCACAATTTAACGTCATTATACTTACTGGAGCAGCGCTATCCGCTATGTAATAAATACTTATCAGGGATGTGCATTCATATGTCAAGAGGGTATGGTTCAACTTCACCCCCAAACCTAGGCGTACATTTCTAAAGGCTTAACACCTATTTAAGCGATATGGGGGAGATATTACGAACAATGCTTGTGTAATTTGGTATCCTCACGCATCCTTCACGTTTCCTTAAGTCACGAATTAACATTGCAACTAATTAAGATTGCATGTAACACTACTTAAGATAATACTTTTTATAATTCATGATTCAATCCATGAATCGCACTTGATGACTTTCCGAGCTGTCGTGTTTCTTGTTAATACAAGGATATGTCCTTAGTGTTGATCACTGCTTTGGGTGTAATAAGCAAATATGACACATGCACAATATTAGCTACACGTGACAAGTAAAGTGCGTTTGTGGTTTGGGAAATTAGGGAGTAATTACATGAACATTTGCGCTGCATATGCACAGTATCTGTGGCAGCTGGAAATCTGTTCTCCGTCCGTTTGCTGAGAGCTCACCCAGCTTCCAATAAAACATCCGCACAACCTCGCGGTGAAGTGAGGTTAACGTTTCTGTGATATGGTGAGAACGTTACCCATGTAGACAGGCTCTCTGCTCTGGTTTGCACACTGTAATAATGTATGGTCAAGATGCAGCTCAGATAGATGACCATGCCTGCTTCCTCCATCCTATGCATTTTACCAGATGGACATTCAGATTTTTGCCATTGTACCCTGGTATCTTGAGGGAATTATATTGTTTACCACTAAAACATAGTTTCCTCAAAATGTATACTTTTTTAAAATTCGGACAGGTTTCCTTGGGTTAATGCTGTAATTTACCAGTTGTTGACAGTTAAGGATGTGCCTCTTCTGATCAGTGCTAGCACTCCTGCAGTATGCTGTGTGACTTGTAGTGTTGAATTAAGTAAGTATTGAAAGATATTGTAGCGATGCTCCCGGTGAGGTAGCTTGCTAGCCAACCAGGGTTGGAGGAATACAGGCGGACACAATAGGTCACGTTGAACTGCTGTGAAAGGCATTTTATTATCATTGTTGGTGGGTAATAAGGAGAGCCACTAAAATAACAAACAGTACTACAGCTTTCCGTGCAGCCGCAGTCATTAAAACATGCATCTCTCAGATGGACTACTGGAAGAAGAGTGCAAACTGCTAAAAACCTGTACTTTTATATCAAACTCTATAGTGCCCCCCCAATTAACTAACTAATAGAAGTTGTTAACAGAGAAAATGTGTGGGCCTGGTCACACTGTCCATCCTAGGGTTGCTACAATATTTTCACTTATGTTGTATACTTTATTGTCTTAGTGAGAACACATTTTTAGTTCCAGAAGGAAGAGGAAAAAAATACATTCATACATATTCTCACTTTTTTAGCATATTTATACAGAAGTAGTGTGACACCCAAATGTGAGTAAAAGCATATGAAGAGAAAATGTTGAAAGATGTTTTAATATAGTCACAGGTAATGATATTGAGTGTATGTCAGCATATGAGTGTGATGTGCAATGTTTTATCCACAATTTTGCCAACATTCAGATGTTATTTCTTTGTTATATATATAGACTACTAGTGGGGTCAAAAATAGAGAATTTGGATTTTCCATGCATACTTGAGCCATGAGTAAGTAACATCTGGGCATGCTCATCAATACAGATTACATTTAATTTCAGGGAATGAACATCAAAGGTGGGCTTGCATTTTATTTTAAAAAACATCCTGTTTCCTAAAAAATCATCAATTGTGTTAATGGGGAGCATACCTGAGCCCGGTATATATCTTGAACATGTAGTGAATAAAAAATGGAAATACCAATGTAAAGTAATTTAATAGGGTGTTTGGCCACCACTTTAAAAACAAAATGCAGTCACCTGACCTGTGGTTGCTCACCTGTCTTCATTTATGACAGTGTGGTTGGTTTCCCACCCAGTGAGATAAATCAAATAATACAATTATATAGTACAATCATATACCTCATATGAAGGCATTCATATTGTATGGACTTTAATACACATCTCTACATCTCATCAGTCAAGAGCTGCATCTTAGTGTGATTTTCCAGGCACCTGTCAGTTTTAGTTTCCCTGGAAACAATGCAGTAAGTTACTGTCACTTAAGTAGAATGCCATGTACAGTACTACTGCATTTAATGACAAGTCCTGCAGAAACGTAAACTATATAACTGAGAATCTTAGAGGATGTAAACCTGAAGGGGAACGCCATGTTATTTCACTTAATGGTGGAGCAAGAATTCTGAAACTGATGATTTCAGTGCAGCTAAATTTACTGGTTGAATGGGACCACAGGGGAGATTACTATTTCAGAAACAGACATTTGGATTTTACATCTGAACTGTTCACACCATGCTCTTATTTCACTTCTACAATAGAGTAGAATTACACACAACTTAGCATTACTGCACACATTAGTGAAAACCTATTTCTAAACAATATGTAGCGAGTGATGCCCACTTCAAAAGTCTTCTGTTTTCCATTTGCAATTCAGATAAGGATGTACTAATGTAAATCTACATATATGGTATACAGGATTTATTAAAGTATCAGATTCAGTAGACATTATTTCGACTGATGCTGACTGTTTCATTTCCTTGAATATAGAAGGTGATCTCAGCAACACAGCTGTGAATACATCAGTATCTGTAACCTGAGTGGTACTGCAGCTTAAATAGAGTTTCCTCCTATTTAAATTAACGTGCATGGTTTACTTTGCCCTATGACACCCACCTGTCTAAAGTAATAGTAATGGGTTTGGATATTGGCTTTTGGACTATAGGTTTGGTGGGTATGATGGATATTTTTTTGGTAGGTGTGGCATTAGTGGATTGAGGGTTCGACTGATGCGTGAGCTTGTGGATGTTGGTTTGGTGGATGTGGTTTGGTTCTTGTGGGATTTTGAATGGTATTAACAAGATCTACTGGATTCCCATAATCACTAACCATAACCACTGAAATTATAAAATGGGAAATAGCCTTCACCATGTTCAAACATTGTGTTCAGTCAATATACTACAGTATATTTCAATGTATGACCTGTAAATGGCAAAATATATTTTCTATTAAAATGTATTTTGAGTGTCTTTTAAAGTTTCTCTTGAGACATATTCAGTGAAAAGGCAACTATTATTCAGATAATGTTTTGTGTTAACTGTGGAGATAACAGCCAGTAGCCTTTTATAGCTAACTCGCTATTGTCTGGAGAAAAAGGTGCTTTGTGAATCTGGCAATACCTTGATATTAAACAAGCCAGTAACTCCTCCCTTAGCCCTGCTATTAGCAGTTGGCTCAGAAATGGGTGAGAATTAATGCCTCAATCTTGGTATCACTACACCATGAAAACGACAATGGAAAAAGAAGATTACCACAGTGGATAAGGAGCTATCTAGCTCTTACCACCATGTTCTGGAGTTAGAGAACATGGTGCAGCTGGAGAAACTCAGGGGGTTTGGCCAGTATCATTGGCTGTCTTTCATGTATCTGTTGTCCCACAGTGTTGCAATATCTAGAACATTGTGAATCACATTTCCAGTCCTCCAAGGGACCAAGTGTTTAATTTAACAAAGGAAATGTGTGGGCAGAAGGGCTTTTAACATATGTGAATGTTCAGATGGTAGAGACATAAAGAAAAAAAAAACATTTCAAAGGATACTGATGGCTTTCGCTGCTGTGTACATAGGACATCCTCATAAAGGGAAGCAGTCTTTATAAATGTAATCCTTAAAACGCCAGTCCTGCCAAAACGAAGACGGCACTGTGATCTCAATCACGGCTTGTTTGGTTTAGTTTTTGCAGGAATGGCATTTATCGCTTTTTGTGTAGGAACTCTTCATATTGGGAACGGGTACAGGGTGTGTCCCATTCACATGACCGTGACCAAAGAGAGTAGTGGGAGGTAAAATTCTCTCTCCATCAAGCTCCACAGGATTTCCACTCGTAGGTGGGGCAGGGGAAAAATATAATCATTATCAAAAATAATCATTATCATGTGTCATACGTTTTAAACAAAACATTCAACAGGCTAGCTTTTAGCCCGGTTACTGGTGCCAGTTCTCCGGGGCTCTTTGGACGGATGACTGCCAGTGGCTCCACAGCGTCTAATTGGATCCGTTTCTGGGCCTGGGCACACTCCTCTCCGGGGTGGATCAGGTACTCGGTTCCTTGGACTTCCAGGCTTAGGGATTACTGCTAGAGAAATCTGAGCGTTATAGAGAGAGTTACCAGTGGAGACATGACAAGCAGGCATGACAAGCAGGCAGTGTCTGGGTGTGGATGATGATGTCGCACTGCAGTGTCTGGGTGTGGATGATGATGTCACACTACTTTTTAAGCAGCTGCCTATTTACGGTGAGTGGCTGCAGCTGGGATTTGCCAAACAAGGTGAAGCTGACCCTCGTTTCAGCAAACGACCAGCTTCCATCAGTACAATTAGCTGCGCAGACCTGTTTGTCCCGTTCGCTGCTTGCATTTGCAGGCAGCCTCACGAGAGCTGTGAGACCGCCCCGTCGCCCTCCCGTCACCTCGCCACATATCCCCCCTTAGCTCCGAGCCAGGGAGGAAAGCGGCCTCAGACCATAAGGCATGGAAGTGGGGCAGGGCGTCAAGCGTTACCATGGGCAGCACCAGTGTCACCATCCACCGGAGTGTTGCGTGGTTGCGTGGTGAAGCGGTGCCCTGTAAGATAGTAGGAGAGAGATGTTACTGCCACTTGATCGCCAGACCCTCCTTCTCCACAGTGGCACACCGCTGCTCCTGTGGCAACAGCTTCCTGGAGAGGAAGAGCATGGGGTGTTCCTCCGCGCCTGTGACTTGGGAGAGGACAGCCCCTGTTCCGGTTGCTGATGCATCAGTTTGCAGGATGAATGGTTGGGAGAAGTCTGGCAACCGCAGGACTGGCTCGGTGCAAAGCGCTGACTTCAGGACCTGGAATGCCCGTTCTTTGTCAGCGGTCCACACAGGTTTCTCCAGGGAATTCTTCCGGGTGAGTTCTGTAAGGGGAGTGGCTATAGAGGCAAAATGCGGAACAAACCGTCTATAGTATCCTGCCAGACTAAGAAACGCCCTCACCTGAGACTTACTGTTGGGGCAGGGCCAGTCACGTACTGCCTTAACCTTGGAGTCTTGGGGCTTAATGAGGCCCTGGCCGATGATGTAGCCCAGATTCTTAGCCTCACCTTGGCCGAGGTGGCACAGTCCTGGGTGTGGATGATGATGTCATCCAGGTACGCTGCTGCATATGTGCGATGGGGATGTAGCAGGCGATCCATCAGCCTCTGGAATATGGCTGGGGCCCTATGTAACCCGAAAGGAAGAACTTTGTTTTGGTACAGTCCGTCCGGAGTGGAGAACACCGTCTTCTTCTGTGTGGAGAAGGTTAAGGGGACCTGTCAGTATCCCTTAGTCAGGTCCAGTGTGAAGATGAAGTGGGCATCTCCCAGCCGCTCGATCTGCTTGTCTGCTCGAGGCATGGGGTCAAACTCAGACACTGAATTTGCGAAAATGATTGCAAAACCTCCAGGAGCCGCCTGGTTCTGGGACTAGCTCGATCAGGCTCAACAAGCACTGGAGGATTCCTCAATTATGTCTAACATTTTTTTTACCTCAGCTCTGATCACATCACGTTGAGCGGCGGGAACCCGATATGGGCAGATGTGCACTTTGACACCCAGTACCGTTTCGATGTGGTGCTGGAGGACAGTGGCGCAACCTGAGGGGGTCAGCTCCTTCACCAGGTTGCGTGCTGCCACTTCAGGGGACCCTGGAACAACAGAGGAATACAGACAGTCTTAGCTCATTTCTTTAGCAGGTTGACGTGACACACCTGACCTGGTTGGTGACTGGCCCTATGCGCTCCACAATGTCATATGGCCCCTGCCACATTGCTAGGAATTTACATTGGGTGGTGGGGAATAACACCAAGACATAATCTCCTGGTTGAAAGGAGCGAGGCTGTGCGGGGCGGTTGTATATCAACATATGCTCTTTAATGATGGGCATCACCTTTGTTACTCGGGTGTGCATCCCCACCACATGTTCCATTAGAGATCACTGTTGGGACAGCTGCTCTTCCCACGCTTCCTTGGTGATGTCTAGTAGTCCTCGGGGTCCATGGGCATACAGCAGCTTGAATGGTGAAAACTCGGTGGTAGACTGCGGCACCTCCCTGACAGCAAAGAGAACATATGAAAACTATTCCTCAGTCCCGCCCCTCGGTATCGATTACCTTCCTGAGCATGCGTTTCAGGGTTTGTTAGAACCGCTCCACCAGCCCATCCTTCTGAGGGTGGTAAACTGAAGTCCGGATCTGTTGGAATGTGCAGCAGACCGCACAGGTCTCTCATGAGGCGGGACATGAAGAGGGTGCCCTGGTCTGTGAGGATCTCTTTTGGCAGGCCCACTCGTGTAAACATCTGGACCAACTCCTGGGCAATGGCTTTGGAAGTGGCGGTGTGCAGGGGATTGCTTCTGGGTACCACGTTGCGTAATCCACCACCACCAGGATATACTGATGCCCCCGGCCCGAGGGTGGCAGGACCCCCACGAGATCCATCCCTATCTGTTCAAAGGGCGTGCCGATGATTGGGAGGGGGATTGGCAGTGCCCTAGGGGGATGAACGGGAGATGTTATTTGACATTGTGGGTAGGCCCGACAGTAGTCTTTTACCGCCGTGTAGATTTCCGGCCATGAGTAGTGCTGCAGCAGCCTCTGTGGTTTTCTCTGCTCCCAGATGTGTTCCCAGAATGTGTGCGTGTGCTAGCTCCAGCACCACTGGTGTATACACCTGGGGTACCAGCAGCTGTGTGTGTTTTTCTCCCTGGAACTAGTCTACTCAGTAAAGCAGCCCGCTACAGATGGCGAAGTATGGTTTCCCTGGGAGTGGGGGGCACCGGTCAGGAAACGCCCATCCACTTCCTGGATCTGGCTCCGGGCTCCAGCTAAATTGGGGTGATCCCACTGGGATCTGCCATACTGGCCCTATAACATGGGAGTTATAAATGGGTTATTGTCAGGGTTAATTACCTCACCTTCCCCATCTCTGTGAGTCCTGTCATCATCTGAGGTGGGGTTAGCGGATCCCTGGAAAACCGGCCAGGGTTGGGTCATTCCTGTAGGGTGTCGGTGGGGCTCCTGGTCTGGCTGCTCAAAACCTGGGGTTTAGGTGTTACAACAACTGGGGGAGAAACGGCCATCGTGCATCATCCGGACAGCGAAGGCGTATATGCGGTCCAAACCCGGACAGTTCCGGCCAACCAGCAGTGGCACTCGCAGGCTCTTTAATACACCAGCTGTCACAGTCCAGGCCCCTCTGTCGCTGTGGACCCCTGGGACAGGCTGGGTATCCTCGTGCACCCAGGTGAGGGCTAGGGATTTTGCAGGGGTGCCTTGGGTTGGAACGTAGTCAGGGCGCACGAGTGTGACAGCACTTTCAGGGTCCAGCAGCGTGGTGACATCTCGGTGGCCCAACCGGACCTGAGGCATGCGAGCCTGGGACGGGGGGAGTTCGAGGTCAGACTCCAGTAGCTTGCAGGTCTATTTGTAGCTCTGGTGGCTGGTTCCTGGGTCAGTCGGCATCGGTTCATCCACTCCTGAGCAGTGCCGCTCCACATGGCTGAGACCCCCACACCTCCAGCACCAAAGTTGTTCTGGCTGGGGGTTCCCCGGTGGGTGGCATCTGGCTCCTCCACAGTCGTCGGGGTTGGGGACCTGGAGCCGTCGGGGCGCTGGTATGGGCTTCTCACTGCGAGCAGACCTCAGGAGATCACAAGAGTTATCATACACTTCTAATAACTTGATGAAATCCATGACGTGCTTTGGTTGTCGCTGACTCACCATTTTCTTAGCCTCATATGGTAGGGAGCACAGATAGTGTTTCATAACTACCTGCTCTGTTACGGTTTCCACTGTCGCGTCCGGGCCACACAGCCAGGTGTGTCCCTGCCAGAACTGGTCATGAACTTGAGCCCGGGCGGGGCGAGTGGGCTGGTAGCTCCAGCTACGGAACCACTGTGCCACATCAAGGGGAGTCAGGACAGCTCTGCTCAGGATCTCGGCCTTCAGCTTTGGGTTTTCCTCTGCATCTCCTGCCGGTAGGTCATGGTATGCCCGCAGCGCCTCTCCTGTAAAAAAGGGAGCCAGAATGCCCGCCCACTGCTACTTTTCCCACAACTCCCGCTCCGCGGTGCGCTCAAACATCAGCCTCAGCCTTCTTTGTGAGGCAGTCCCGTGCACATTGGGAAATGGGTAGTAGGGGAACCCTTACAGCTGCGTTTGTCTCCTGGTAAGCCCGCCGATCCTGTGCAGCAGTGTTTCTCTCCAGCCTTTCCATCACCACTAGGCTGGCACGCTGTTGTTCCCCGTGCATGCGGAGAAGGTGATGCAGCATGGCATCCGGAGTCATTCCCGTGTCTGAGCCCTCCATCGCCACACTCTCTACTGGTCCGTGCCTGCATTCTCCACCACTGTGAATGGGTGCAGGGTGTGTCCTGTTCACGTGACCGTGACCAGAGAGAGAGAGAGAGAATTTAGTGGGAGGTAAAGGATTTTTTATTTTCTCCATCAAGCTCCCCGGGACTTCCACTCACAGGTGGGGCAGGAGAAAAATACAAAAATGATAATGATCACGTTTCATACGCTATAAACAAAACATTCAACAGGCTAGCTTTTAGCTTGGTTACTGGTGCCTCTTCTCCGGGGCTCTTTGGACGGATGACTCTACGGCGTCTAATTGGCTCCGTTACTGGGCTCAGGCACCCTCCTCTCCAGGGCAGATCAGGCACTCGGTTCCTTGGACTTCCAGGTTTAGGGATTACTGCTGGAGAAATCTGAGGGTTAGAGAGAGAGTTAGCAGCGGAGGCATGACAAGCTGGCAGCCATCTGGAAATCTGCCTTGTGTGTCTTGCCCGCTGCTTTTTAAGCAGCCGCCTGTTTACGGTGAGTGGCTGTAGCTGGGATTTGCTAAACAAGGTGCAGCTGACCCTCGTTTCAGCAAACGGTATAATTAGCTGCGCAGACCTGTTTGTCCCGTTTGCTGTTTGCATTTGCAGGCAGCCTGACGGGAGCTGTGAGACCACTCGGTCACCCTCCCATCACCTTGCCACAATATGTAAACCTTGTGATTTGAGTCAGGGTGTTTTCTGAGGTACTGTAAAGGATATCCTAGCCGTGCTAATATTGAGCCATTGCAACTCATGCACCTCCTGTTGGTATTTATGCTTAGTGCAGCTTCCTCATGGTTTCCTCTCTTAGTTGAGTGATACATTTCTTCATTATGAGTCTGGTCCACTTTGGTCAAAATATAAGAGGGGAAAACTATGGAGAGTATGGATCATTATGATCATATGATATGATAAAGCATGTGGATCCTGCGACAGGATCTGTTGATCTATACATGATTTGTTTGGGCTGATAGTAGGCACAGATGACTAGGCTCTGTGTGATACTTGGATTGCCTGCATGATGCAGGAGATGTGAGGATGGTACCATTCTGCCTATTGTGTTTTATTTCCTCCTACCAATATGCCCCAACAAACCAGGTATCATATTCCACCCTCCATTCTTTCACCTTTCCTGGAGAGCGGGCGCATTCACAGACCTTTTGTGGTGAGAACAGATCTGATTAAATTTAGTTTATTGATTTATTTGACAGTTTATGATACATATATCAGCAATATGATTATCAGATGCCTTGCAGTAAAGCGCTTTTAGCCAAGGCTAGTACCAGCGAGAGACACAAGGCCAGAATCGTGGGGAGGGCGTTTCACTAGCCCCCCCAGAGAAGAGTAGAGTTTCACTGGAGGAAGACAGATGGGTTCCCTGCCTCCCTGCTAGAGAGATTGTGTTGTTCCTTCCTCCTCCAAGGGGAGCTGTGCCAGAACAGATACAGAAGAAACTGCAAACTGCCGTTTAACTTTCAGCTGGTCTGCAAGTTTGGTGATACAGGTTTTGAGCTGATCTGGATTCTGTGGCATAGTTTAGGATTTAAGTACTGTTTTATAAATAAGTTACAGCTACATTTTACATTCTACAGTCAACATTCTAGCTCCAAAAAATTTGAATATTAAGTATTATTTTTTAAATGCTCCAAATAAAGCCTCAGTAATGTGCTGGTGGTGCTCTGTGCTATTTCTTATCCGCATATCTGCAGGTCTTTGTTTAGATTCATGGAAATCCTGGCCTCACAAAGCCCTCAGCAAAGATGAAAATCAATGACGAGCACCTCCACCAAATTCAGTGATCAATCAGTGGTGTCAGGTAGCGGTCATAAGGATTGAGGTGACCATTCTCTGAAGATCCCTGACCTGTAGATATGGTTCAACAGAGGAATGGGAGACGTGACCTCCTTGGCGGGGGCCAGCTGACTTTGCCATTAGAGGTAGTTACTCCCGGAGATGGCTCACCAACACACAGACACGTGACTTACCTCTGAGGGGCTGCGGTCTCAGTCTCATTCCCTCCTGCCTACCCCCAATGGTGTTTGCTTTTGTGTCCCATGCTGTTTATGGGGGGGTAGGTTGGTGTTTGGTTGGCACAAATTCTGGGTGGTCCCTGCACAATGTCATTAAGAGTTTTGTCCCACCACTGGGTGCTGCCACTGGGCCCGTGGAGCATGACCCGAAATGTCTGCCGCCTGTGCCTGCCGGCACAGGATTGGCCAGAGGTGAACTGTGAAAAATCCATGTCTTTACTTTCCATAACTCTCTGAGACTCTGAGAAGCTGGGCTCAAGCCGATTTCAGTGGCTTAACTAATGTGGGAAAATCTCAACGAGGGCGTTTTCATCCGCCCTGCTGCAGCTGCCCATCAGAGCCGGCCTAGAAATGCCTGTATGGAGCAACACTCCAATAGAGCTCAAGCTCTTTCCAGCATCCTGTCAAAAACATTTCATTTGGGTTTAAATGCACTGTTATATTTTAGGTTTTGGTTGAGGGTCATATGATCAACAACAGATCTCTGAGAGTGTTTTAGAAGCCTTATAAGTAATAGAAGAGGCTCTGTCGAGGCTCTCCCAGTAATATTGATGTTTACTTCTTGCAGAGCTTTCCTAAATCTGTCCTGGGATCTGTACAGCTTGTCTTTATTCCATTCATTCTCTAAATCAGTTAAAGTTATTGGAAACACATATTTAAGTGCTCAAATGACTTTTTCCTTAAACTTATTTAAACAGAATGTAAGTTTAGGACACTGACATTTTTTTCCACACACCTCTTTTTCCATAGATAGATGTGTAGTCTCAGTTACGAGTTGTTTACACACTCAACATTCTGATGTGTCAATATGTGAATGAGGACATTTGTTCTCAGCCCTAAAGTCAATTGATGAATCATGTTTTTTATTTTAAAAATATCCCCACCTGATAAGGAGTTGCCACAGAATCGTTTGTTTTTTAAATCAATGCTTTAGTTATTTGAGAACCTGATCGGTTGGAAGATCCTTGAGAGAATATTGGACATTAATTCCTAATGGCACACATTTGTCCCAGTTATAGTTCAGATCTGTTGGGACAGAACTTCACCACTGCTACGGCACCTACTAAGAGAGCAGAGCAGTTTTAAGCACACAGCTATGATTGGACAATCACACAGCTGTGTGCACTGACTGCCCTGCTAGTAGGCATGGCCATTAATCGCCCTGATTCCCCTGCCAAGATCGATGCCTTCTACACCCGTCCAATGCCAGAATGTGGCCAGGGTCCATTCGGCTTTAAGCAGACCCCCTCTCCCGGGAGAGGAAATCCACGCAATCATACGCGGACCGGCCGATGGACCACCAAAAAGCAAAATGGCTGCAAAGCCAGATACCACCAGGTGATCCTGGAGATCCTGGGTGTCCTTCATTCTGTGGAGCCACTGGAAGAGTGCGTAGTTGGAATAGAGGGTAAAGGGTTTGCCCAGGAGGTAGTAACGGAAGGTGAGAGTGGCCCACTTAATCACCAAGCACTCCTTCTCCAATGTGCTGTAGTGGGCCTCTCTCAGAGAGAGGTCAGCTGATGTAAAGCACCGGTCACTCCTCCCCTCCAGTTCCTGGGACAGGCCGGCACCCAACCCTCTGTCCGAGGCGTCAGTCTGTAGGAGAAAAGGCAGGGAAAAATCAGGGATGATTAACAATGGGCCACCACACAGAGTCGCTTTAATTTTCATGAACGTCGCCTGGCACTGCTCCATCCACCGGACCGGATCTGAGGCTCCCTTTTGAGTGAGATCAGTCAGGGGACTGGCCAGAGCCCAGAAACCCAGAATAAACTGGCAATAATAATTAGCCAATCCCAAAAGGATCTCACCTGCTTTTTGGACTTAGGCTGTGGACAGGCAGAAATGGCTGCGGTTTTATCATTCAAGGGTCTGACCTGCCCCCTGCCCAAGAGGAACCCCAGATACCGTACCTCGCTCCACCCAATAGCAAATTTACCTGGATTGGCAGTGAGCCCCGGCCCCCTCAGCGTTTGCAGGACAGACCACAAAAGCTGCATATGCTGCTCCCAGTTGTTGCTAAAGATGACGATGTCGTCAAATATGCAGCAACATACGCAGCATGCGGTCAAAGCAGCCTATCCATTAGCTGCTGGAAGGTAGCCGGAGCCCTATGCAATCCAAATGGCAAGGTCAAATGGCAAGGTCAGGCAAGGTTTAAAGACTGCGTTAACCTTCCTGTAGTCCACGCTGAATTGAACAGACCAATCAAGGCTTTGGGACAAGCATGATGGGGCTGCACCAGTCACTGTGGGACTCCTCTATCACTCCCATGTCCATCATTTTCACCAATTCTTCCTGAACCACTTTTTTCTTGTGTTCAGGCAACCAATACGGCCAGTTTCAAACCACGGTGCCTGGCGGGGTCTGTATGTGGTTTTGATTAAATCTGTCCATCCTGGTAAGGGAGAGAACATGTCAGAAAACATTGCTGCAACTTAGCAACCTCTGCCCGCTTCCCCGGCGCAAGATGGCTGCTAACGGGGAATGGAAGTATTGTGCTTTCAGTTGGTGCTTCAGGTCCCAGCTCATCATGCATAATTTCTGGCATGGCGAGCGAAACAGGGTCTACTACCTCCCACAGTTTCAGTAAATTCAGGTGATATATCTGACAGGACCCTCCTCTGTCAGAGCAAATGACTTCATAATCTACATCCCCACTTGCCATACAACCTCAAAGGGTCCTTGCCACTGGATTAACATTTTGGCACTCGGGGCACGCCGTACACCACTGATGGACATCACCTCAAATGTCCGGCTAATAGAATCGAGCCATTATTTGATTCAGTGTTTTATCCTGTCCTAAATGACCCGCCATTAGATTACTATGAGCTGCCTGGAAAACCATTTCCTGATGGCTTTTTAGCAGTAACAACTGCGTAGACTCCTTTCCTGTATAGGTATCCCGACTCACTTCATACAGTCGATATTGTAAAATACAAAAATAGAGATGTGTCACTGCCCACTCTGAGTCAAGCAGCATCTCGTCCTGTGACTGCTCGAGGGAGAAGTCAGTCACTCTGGTGAGTGCTTGCCCTGCCCCTGCTTTACAGAATTTACATTTCTGCCACATCGGATCTCTGTGAAGCAAGAGTTGGCGGTCCCTCCCATGGATCATCGTCATCTGTGATGCCATCTCCCCCAGCCACCACACCATGACAATGAATGTCACCCCTGCTGCTGTTGGGCCCCTTCCGCAAATTCGGCCCTGGCTATATCCCTTAACTCCGGCCAATCATGTCCAAAAATTTGCGGAATGGGGGTGCGGGGAGTAACCTCTGCCACCGTACTATATTTCTGTCCCGCAATAGAGAATTCAATTTTGACAGTTGGATAATAGTGTATATCCCCGCGCACACACCGTATCCCCACCTCAGTGAGCTTCTCCAAAGTGGAAGGGATGATTGTGCTAGGGGGAGGGAGGGGCTTTTTAGCCCTCCTGGTTTCTGGGGTAGATTCCTTTTGGGAGCCCCAGAGTGAACTGCTCCAGTGCCAATGCCTGCACAATTTCAGCTGTTGAGTGGAGGCGAAGGGACGACCGACGTCGGCAAAGCGGAGCGTTGGCGGTGTCCTTCAGGCTTCAACCCCACTCTTTCCAGCATAGTGGCCCAGAGGTTTGGGTAGTCAGCCACGGCGCTGGCCGGCACACTGTGGGCCACTACCTGGCTCTGCCCCGAGAGAAGCGGTAGGAGCCGTAATGCCCACTCAGACATCGGCCAGCCACACGCCAAGGCTGTCCTCTCAAAGAGATCCACAAACATTTCCGGGTCGTTGTCCCGTCTTATGCATTCTGATGTTGGACCAGACTGGGGTGGGGGTGGGGGACGCCTCCTTGGTTCACAACAGCTCCATGAGAACGCCTCTGTCCGCACTGTGATGGCTTGCATCGCCTGATCAGAACACGCTGTTGGGCCTCCTGCATGGCAGCTAGGTGGGTCACTAGCTGAGAGAGCAGGGAGCTCTCCATGGTGGCCAGTGGTGTGCTGCTCTGCCCAGGGTTTCGACACCAACAATGTCACACACCGTGTGACACACCCTGGAGTGGAACAGAACGACAGGACACAGGGAATGGAGTTTACAGTCTGTGAACCGGATTTTATTATTTCCCCCCCCCACGGACACAGGGAGAGAGAGAGGGAGCCCGAGAGAGGATCGAACACAGATAAATAAAATAAATAACAAAAAGGTCTTCAGCCATCTCCCTCGCGGGTTCCGGCCACAAATAATAAACTAAAATAAGCTGAATCAAAACTGCCTTTCGGCAAAACACTACAGAATCATGCACACAGAACTTTTTAGTTGGTTTTTCTGTCTGTCTTTTCTCACTCAAACTTTTCCGCTCCTGGTTCCAGGCACCTATTACATTAATCGCCCCGATTCCCCTGCCGAGACCGACGCCTTCCATACAGCCATATTGAATGTTGTACGTGGTAAACAAATAAGTGACGCTTAATGGCAACGGGAAAGCCCTGTTGATTCCTACATTAACCAATCAGAGACACTGATTTTCCGCAGTTCTCTGTCAATGTTTGTGGAATTACTTATAAATGCTTGCCCTAAGGGGAGAATTGTATATACACTTATTTTGGGCCAAGTTGCAGATGTTTGGATAAGTGGTATATCAGTTCCCTTTCTGTAACAATTTCAAAACATCAGTGTTGTTTTTCCAATGACCAAAATACAGTTTGTATATTTAGTTTCAAAAGCTTGTTTGGTAAATAAAGAGTACATTCTGTCCGAGTAAACACTAGGTATGATTCTGTCAACGTTTTAGAACTGTAGGCATTTAAGATATCATACATTTGTCATAGTCTATGAACATTTGCAATTCCCAAAACTATCCAAATATTTTTTTGTTAATGGATGCGTCATATTTTACAATGTTCTGATACCCTTAGTTGGTCAATGAAACCTTGGTCAAAACCCAAACTTGGTTGACTTTTTGGGGATTTTTGCATGTTGTTTTCTCTGATACGACTGTTAACATTTGTTGGATTACATATCTTACAATTCACAAGATAATTTTGCTGTTATTATGTTGCATGAATATTTATTTCATTGGGTCTAAAGCAACAGGTGTAAAGTGCTGTGTTATTCCAGATGAAGTACATTATCCAATACATGCTACCCGTGTTAAGGTGATACATCTTGGCAGTGATGGAGAGTGTGGCACAATAGCCTGCTAGTGAATGGAGAAACAGCCTCCAGCAAACAGAGCACAGTGTGCCGATTAAACCCATTCTGACTTTTTGTCTGATTTCCCGGGCCAGTGTGCGCCAAACAGCTGCAGTTTTGGAGATTTGTGTTTGCAGCTGTGTGGCTCCATATGCATGCAGTGAATAATTCTAGTCAAGACCGGTATCATTAAAGTGATCCTGCACCACAGGCAGTAAACACTCTCTCTCTCACACACACACACACACACACACACACACACATAGTGGCCAGTCCAAGGAGGGGCTGGAATGTGGTGGGTGTGGTCAGGAGACAGGGTGTGGTATGGGACTAAGCAATGATTAGAGGGGTCGGGGGGCCCAGTCGCAGTGTGATGGGGAACCTCACCTGGAATGGGGTCTGCTCAGACTGTGGGCCCCATCACCAGCGTCACAGGCTAGCAGCTGGACAGCTGTGCTTCCGAAGTGTCAAATCTCTCTTATTATGGCTGCAACTCTAATTTCTATTAAATGAGGCCATTAGGAGTAGAGAGAGGGGCTATCTTAAATCGAAGAGATTCTCTTTAGTTACTAGATGTTTAAGCATCTTTTTAGAGTGGTGGGTTGCATTGCTTACTAAAAACTCAGTCAAAGATAAAGCAAAGGTAACGTGCTGGGAAAGTCAAGCTGGCACTTCCTTATCAATAGCCCTAGTAACAGGAATTTCTGGAACAAAATGCAATAGTGGAAGCCATTCATTTCCATTGAGACGCAAAGTTTTACTATTCAATTTCAATTATCAAATTGAAGAAAATAATGATTAAAATCAACATTAAAAGTACAAAATTAAACTGTAGCTATAGGTTTCTAATTAATAGTAGTATTAATAGTTACTTTCTTCAATCTGAAGGAAAGTTTGCATCCTATTGAAAATGAATGGCTTCAAAACATTCCAGAAGCTACTCGACTTCAGCTTCCACTTTCCCTGTTAACATAAATGCAGTTTTTCAGTGTTACCAGATGCTAACATTTAGCAACCACGAGTAGAATGTGATGTTACAGTGCATTGCTGAAGCTGGGGGAGTTTAAGAGCTGATTCTGCAGGATTTAGGATCACCTGTGACAGCGGAGCATGTGGCTTGAAATCCCCACCTGTTAACGTGGTGATTCACGGATAAATAAATACAGGCATGGCTGGGAAAGAGCCCAGCCTTTTATGATCAATACAGATTGAAGTCACCAAGAAGCACTTTTGGTAATTTCCCTTCCAGCTTTCATGTGCTAGCCTGGCATACCACTAGCAAGGTAACAATGACTTAAGAGTCTTTGCATTTGTTGGTTTGATTTTTTGTTTTCTTGTTAGTTGTCTTGTTACTGAGAGGTCCGCAATATCATGTCCCCTCCGCAATGTAATAACCAATAAGCATGCACATCCATCATTATGAGTGATTATTGCTGTTTACGATAGGTTTCACTAAAAGCAAAAAAAGCAATTCCAGACCAGCAGGGGTGAAATGAGTAAAAGGCAGTGAGGGGGTGTTTTGCTCACGCCTGGTCAGATTCCGCTCCACAGCACGCTGCCTATTTTTAAGGTCTTGAGGCTGTTTTGTGTCAGCCAGAGGAAGGGATGGAGGGGAGGTACATAGCGAGACGCTGGCTCCACCCCCAGACCATATTTGGAGGTCCAAGGGAAATAAGACGCACTGAGAGCCCTTTAACGGCTTGAGAATAAAAGAGGAGACGGCTCGAGAATAAAAGAGGAGGCCTTGCCATAGTCAAACTGCGAAGTACCATTTGGGAGTAGTGAGCGAAAGTAAACCGTTTTGGGATTTTTGTGTATGACCTGGACCAACGAGATAACCAGAGTATTGCTGAATGGAATTGGATGAGAACCTGGATGTGACTGTGTCCATGGAATATAAAATACAACAATAAATATGGATTATGAACTTGTTTTTCTAGTATGGATTGTTTGCCTTGATTTTTCCCTCTTCCTCCCTGTGAGTTTTTCCCCAAATCTTCCCCTTTTTGCCCCCGTTGAACAGCTTGTGTGTTGTTGGGTTATTGTACTTGGTTGCGTGGAAACCCCACACCCCCATTCCTGCTACATATGGTGGAGAATGCGGGCAGTGCATTGTGTTGAATTACCAAAGTTACTATCAATGCCACACGATATGTTAGCTTCTTGCACACCTCGCGTCACTGCGCAAGAAGCTAACATCTCGTGTGGCATTGATGAGGCGATTAGTCGGGTCAGGCTGGGGCGCCGGGGCAAGAACATTGCGTACGGCTGCCCTGGCCCTTGTTTACTCGACTAGTGAGTACTGCGCGCCAGTATGGTGTCGCAGTGCCCACACCCGCCTCGTTGATACGCCTATCAACGAAGCATTGCGCATTGTGACAGGATGCCTGCGTCCCACTCCTGTGGACAACCTCTCCATCCTTGCAGGCATCCAGCCCGCTGGGCTTCGCCGTGCGGGAGCCACAGCACGTCTCGCACGCCGGGCCATGAATCCAAACCATCTGCTTCATGAAAGGCTCACTCTTAACAGCTGAGCCTCCCCGGCGCCTCAAGTCGAGACACCCATTTGTGCCTGCCGCACGGGAACTCCTGCAGCAATGCAGCGATCTTAATATCAGTGCAGCACGGTGGGTGGATTACACCTGGAGCACGGAGTGGGAGAAAAACACCTCTAGACTCCGTGACTTTATCCCAGACGTCGGTTTTCCCCCCATCGGGGTGGACCTGCCCCGACTGGCGTGGGTGAGACTTAACTGCCTCTGGACTGGCGTTGGGCACTTCTGCTCATCGATGCACAGATGGGGCTTGGCCTCCTGTGCGGCCTGCGAGTGTGGCGCAGAGGAACAAACCGCAGACCATGTCATCCTGGATTGCCCGATTTATCGGGCACCCAATGGGATCCATGGTCTGTTGGCTTTGGATGACGACACGGTGACATGGCTGCTGGAGATGTGCCCCGAAATATAGTCCAGGTGAACCCCCCCTAGGCTTGAGGTGGTAAAAGGATAGCACCTCGGCCCCGGGCATAGGGGAGCAGAAAAAAATAAAATACCCAAACGAAGAAGAAGACCAAAGTTACTTAACCAAACAGACAAAGCAAACAATAGAAGCTCTCATGAAACAGCTCATAGAGGCCAATATAGCTCAGCAGAATATGCATCGGGAGCTAATGGAAGAGCATCATCAGCAGATCACCCTGATGAGAGCTGAGCTCAACCAGCTGACAGCTGCCAATGCAACCAGAGCCAGGCTAGCCACTACATCCCATCCCAAAGCCAGCCTGTTTCTGATGAAGTTGACAGAGGCGGATTACATCGAATCATACCTAAAAACCTTTGAAAGAGCAGCGGTCTGGGAGAATTGGCCACTGGAACAGTGGGCCAGACTGATTGCACCGTTTCTATCAGGTATAGCCCAAGGGGCATACTAGGATCGGACCCCGGAACAGGCGAACCATTATGAAGCGTTGAGGAGATAATGAGATACATACTAATTCACCGGGTGCAGAGGTTCCATGATTGGTGTTATGATGCGATGGGATCAGATGTCGGATTTATTCAGACTGGTTAAGAGCTGGTTAACTGCCAACCCGCTAACTACGAACCCCATCGCAAAGAATTGTCATTGACACATTTCAAAGAAGTTGCCTCAAACCGGTCAAGCTAATCCCCAAAGTGCCGACCAGCTCATGGAACTGGTGGAGGGTCACCAGGGCGTCTTGCGTGGGGGACGTCCCTGTAAAATGGAAACTAACACCTGACCAAAAGAATGGAAAAAGATGGATCAAGCGACCTGGAGCCTGGCTAAGGATGGAGGGAACACAGTCCATACTTCTCCTAGACGGTGACCATTTTTGAATGTTGACATCAGGAAATGTTTTTATTGTGGTGATCAAGGTCACATTTCATGAAGCTGCCCTAATCGCGATGTCCTGATGACAACGGCCTCTGCCAGTGAGGTGGCTACCGGACGTCCTTGCGGTCTGTTGACGTCATCCTGGGTGCATGTCACCCCAGTGAAGGCCAAAGGGAAAGACACCACAGCGCTACTGGACTCCAGTAATATGGTGACCTTAATACGGCCTGAATATGCACAAGCCCAGTCCCGGATCGAGAAACGTCACCAGCGAAGTGGAAGTAAAAATGTGTGGATACCAGGAGGTGGTCCAAAAACTTCAACGGAGTCCCTCTCTGAAGGTGAACTGGGAGACGAACAGCTGGGAGACGCTGAATTAAGTTTAGCAGACATGTTTTCAATGGAACAAGAAGGGGAGCTCGCGTCTGCCTCCTTATCGGGTTGATTTGGAACCGCCCAGTTAGAAGACCCCAACCTGGTCAGTGCTCTCCAGCAGGTAGCAGTCGTGGGCGTGAAACTCATCAAGGGGGTGAGTCAGATTAGATACCCACACTTCGCTATAAAGAACAAATTGTTGTAGCAAGTGTTGGAAAAGAATGATGAATATCTCAAACTGTTAATGGTATCCTAACCTTTTATACCATCTGTCCTACAGTTAGCTCATACCCATATTTTATGGGCACATCCAAGGGTGGAGAAAACCTTCGAGAGGATAAAGAGCCGGTTTTACTGACCCGGAATAAAGAAAGCCGTAGAGGAACATTGCCGTAATTGTCCTGAGTGCCCAGACCACATTTCCATAGTCAATGAATCCCTCTGCCGATAATATCAATACCGTTTAGGAGAATAGAAATGGATTTGGTGGGACCCTTACCAAGTAGTGGACGAGGCTATCAGTACATTTTGGTTATTTTAGAATACGCGACTCAATACCATTTTAGACTACCACTCAGAAGCCATTCCCTTACACACTATGGCCTCAAAGGGGATAGCACGAGAGTTATGGCTGTTGTTTTCCTGATTGGGCATTCCTGATCAGATACTAACAGATCAAGTAACCCCATTCATGTCCAGAATAATGAAGGATTTGTGCAAAATGATGCAAATAAACCAGCTGCATACTTCAGTTTATCACCCCTAAACAGATGGACTGGTGGAGAGCTTTAACTGAACCCTGAAGCAGATGCTTAAGAAGGTAATGTAAACCGACGGAAAGAACTGGGACCAACTGCTGCCCTACTTAATGTTTGCAATCCGAGAAGTGCCCCAAGCCTCCACCGGGTTTTCGCCCTTTGAGTAGCTGTTCGGACGTCAACCCCAGGGACTGCTGGATGTGGCTAAAGAAGCCTGGGAACTACAAACTACAGTTGTTATCGACGCTTTATTTCTAACTTTGCCTCCCTAGCCAGCCCCCTGACAGATCTGATGAAGAGTCGGCTGCCAGACCGGGTGGAGTGCACGGACAAGACGGAGAAAGTGTTTCAAGACATACAAAATATACTATGTTCAGGTCCTGGGCTGGTGACGCCAGATTTAGCAAAACCGCCAATAGTGCAAACTGATGCATTGGAAACCGGGCGAAATATTATTTACTAGGATGGCATTTCACCCTAGTAACAGACCATGCACCGTTAGTATGGATGGCACGGAACAGGGACAGTAATCCCTGTGTCACCCAGTGGTTCTTATCCTTGCAGCCCTTTGCTTTTTCTGTTCTGTACAGGTCTGGTGCGGCTCATGGGAATGCCGACGCCCTGTCCAGGAGAGACGCACTGTTGTGCCAGACCACCCCTCCCTCCCGGTAGGAGCTGAGGAAGAGGGTGTGTGGCAGCTGGCCTGGGGAGGTGCGGGGAGTAGTGATGGAAGGGAGGTACATACCGAGATGCTGGCTCCACCCCCAGACCATGTTTGGAGGTCCATGGGAAATAAGACGCACATGGAGCCCTTTAACAGCTGACAGCTCGAAAATAAAGGAGGAGGCCTTGCCATAGCTAAGCTGCGAAGTACCATTTGGGGAAAGCGTGGTGAGTGGTGAGAGTAGTGAGCAAAAGTAAGCTGTTTTTGGATTTTACGAGATAACCCGAGTATTGCTGAACGGAATTGGATGAGAACCTGAGTTTGCCTGCAACCTTGGAATATAAAATACGCCAACGAATACGGATTACAGACTTGGATTGTTTGCCTTGTTTTTTCCCTCTCCCTCCCTGTGAGTTTTTCCCCAATAAACTCCTTTTTGAACGGCTTGCGTGTTGTTGGGTTATTGTACTTGTAGTTGCTTGGAAACCCCACACCCCTATTCCTGCTACAGTTTGTAGTAATTCCTCTTTTTCATCTCTGGCTTTTGGCTTCAGTTTTTTTGTTTTTATTGCTGGCTGAAGAGAGGCACTCTCAGGGCGGTGTCTACACCTAGAGAATATCCAATTCTTACCATCAAAATTATTTTACAATTCATTGTTTTACTCACCTTCTGCCCAGTAATCCCACAGGACACCCTGGATTCATGTGCACTCATTTCTTGTAAGGTGGGGGCTGTTGTCCCCTTCTCCAGGACTTTGCTTCACCACTGAGTGGCACGGCTAGTTGGCATCCATCACCATGGTGATAGCTCCGAACTGTAGTGCAAGGCAGTGTATGACATCACATTACTGATTTCCTCAGCATTTCTGGGGCATTATGGACATTCTGTATTTTCATTACAGTATACAGCAAACTTGTGCTGAACCAGGTTAAAGATGCTGCCCGTGTCTCCAATGACACTAGAGACAGATGCTCCTCCCCCTCATTAAACAATAGCCTGTTTAAAGCCGTAGAGGAACACAGGTGAGTTATGAATGTTGGAATTTGGGGAGACTTTCTATATCTTCTGCTGACACAGTGACCTAAGGAGACTTCCTGTCCTGCTAACAAGATAAAGGGGCGACGTCCTGTCCGTAACACAATCTGGATTCATTTTTAGCATCATTAGGGCGGGGCATCCTGGCTGCTGTCTGCTGGAGCTCAAGCCAGTGACCCAGGTGCATTGTGGGAGAAAGCTGAATAAACAAGCTGATGATTAGATAGTGGGAAAAGTAAAAGAACAGCTGGCTCCTATTTCCCTGAGAGGATGGGCTGACACACACTGACACATTGGTGATTTTGAGAAGAGTTCACGGCAGGTCTTATCAAGCCCTCTGACTGATCTGAGATCTGAGCCAATGTCTATCGCCATCACCAACAGCTTCATTCTGACATCTCACTGAAATCTTTGATAATGATTGTTGATATTTCTGTCTCTTGTTGTGACCTATGTCTCCCTGCACTCAGTGTGACATTGTTCATGCAGATCTAGAATGGGATTCAATGTAGGCATTAGACAGTGACAGAAAGAGGCACAATAGGTTCCAGATGCTAACATTTAGCAACCATGAGTAGAATGTGATTTAACTGTGCATTGTTGAAGCTGGGGGAGTATAAGAGTTGGTTCTGCATGATTTAGGATTATGCAGTCCTCAGTATCTCTGGCAACATTTTTGACAGTGAAGCATGGGAGGGGTGAGGCAGTGGAGAACGGGCAGGGGCAGAGGCAACGAAGACAATAACGAGAATACATGGTACACTGTCTTGATCTTTCAACCAAAGAGGGCAAGAAAATTCTATGAAAAATCAGAGAGAATGAGAGAAAGAAAGAGGGGTGGGGCTTTCTAATTCTGCCAAATACAAGGAGCATGCAGCTCACAAAGGGCTGGCATTCTCTCAGAGATAACAATGTGAGTCTGTCTGTTTCGCCCACAGTACCATGTTTGTTCAGAAGAAAATGTCAGACTCAAAACTGCTCTCACTTGCCTGCTTTTGTGTCTGCTAGGTTGCGCTTCACACTCTATTTTAAGAGCAGATTCCCACGACAGTCTTCATAGCCTGGTTCTCATCAGGACTGGAACAGTTGAGTTCTTCGTCATATTTGTTGTTGTTCTTCTGGCATTTGGTATCCACTTCTGTTTATGGTTTTCCCATTCTGCCCTCTATGCCCTATTTGATTTTAATCTATTTTAGAAGTTGCTTGGATATATTTAACTTTTCCAGCCCTGGAATGCCTTATGTTTTCTCAAGGCTCAGATATTCTGTAGACCAGTGGCTCTCAAACTCGGTCGTGGGGACCCCCTGTGTATGCTGGTTTTCATTCCAACCATAAGTGCAACGTCTAAATTGCAAATAGCTGTTAATTCAGAATTAAACACTTTGAATTTCTATTAAAGCATAATTTACTCTGTTAAGGCCATATTATGTCTGAAATGGCTATGCATGCCATGAACAATAAATCTCCCATATTCACATCCCAGGACTTTTAACCAGTCAGATCAACTAATGTTCTCATTTTCTGTAATGTGCTATACAGTCCCGGCCAAAAGTTTTGTCGCATGAGTGGACAAAAGTGACAATTGCTAATTACCCAACTCTTAATTAGCTAATAAAGTTAGGAAACAACACAAATTAATCATAAGTGTCTAAAGTTTATTTAGATACCATCAAAACAAAAATTTCATAGATGCTTATAAGGTTTATTGCTTGATAATGATGAACAAGCCAGTTTCTACCTGGACAAAAGTCTTGTCGCAAATCAAATTATAATCAAGAAATTGTATCTTTCTCAAAAAGTAAATAAAATAACAAATGAAAAATCAGTCTAGTATTTCATCATGGACTACAAGTTAAGAAATGTATATCTTGTATGGGTTCCTTTGGCCTGCAGAACAGTTGCCATCCGGTTTGGCAGAGAGTCGTAGAGCTTGTTGATGAAGTCGTCGGGGATGGCATGGAAGGCCATCCCAAAGCTCCTCCATGTTCTTCGGCTTGATCCTCCAAGCTTCCTCCTTCATTCTTCGACAGATATGCTCAATAATATTCATATCTGGAGACTGTGCTGGCCATCCCTGAAGGACATTGATCTTCTTCCCCCTGAGAAACTTCATAGTGGAACCTGAGGTATGGCAAGGAGCTCCATCCTGTTGAAAAATCTGACCCCTTTTGTAGTTGGGAATGTACTGGGAGGCAAGAATCTGTTGATATTTGGCACTGTCAATGTTACCATCCACCTTCAGATCTCCCTGGCACCTCCGTATTGGACGTAACCCCAAACCATAATCTTTCCACCTCCAAATTTGACTGTCTTCTGGGTGAACCGTGGGTCCAGACGGGCCCCAGAGGGTCGTCGACAATATTGGCAGTGCTTGGGCTCCATGCTCAACTGACGATTCATCTGAAAAATCTATTTTTCGCCACTTTTCTGCTGTCCACCCTTCCGTCAGGCTATGGGCCTTGGCGTACGCAACATGATTTCTTAGCTGTCTCTTGTTTAGTGCTGGTTTCTGGGCAGCAATACGACCGTGGAGACCATTGCGAGCAAGAAACCGACGTACAGTTCTTGACGAAACAGGCATTGCTGGCGTCCACTCCTCCTGAAGCTGTGAGGCGGTTGACATGGGGCTGGCTTTTGACAGTCGGACAAGCAAGCTGTCATCAGATATGAATATTATTGAGCATATCTGGGAAGAATGAAGGAGGAAGCTTGGAGGACCAAGCCGAAGAACTTGGAGGAGCTTTGGGATGCCTGCAAGGTGGCCTTCCATGCCATCCCCGACGACTTCATCAACAAGCTCTACGACTCTCTGCCAAACCGGATGGCAACTGTTCTGCAGGCCAAAGGAACCCATACAAGACATTCATTTCTTAACTTATAGTCCATGATGAAATACTAGACTGATTTTTCATTTGTTATTTTATTTACTTTTTGAGAAAGATAACATTTCTTGATTATAATTTGATTTGCGACAAGACTTTTGTCCAGGTAGAAACTGGCTTGTTCATCATTATCAAGCAATAAACCTTATAAGCATCTATGAAAATTTTGTTTTGATGGTATCTAAATAAACTTTAGACACTTATGATTAATTTGTGTTGTTTCCTAACTTTATTAGCTAATTAAGAGTTGGGTAATTAGCAATTGTCACCTTTGTCCACTCATGCGACAAAACTTTTGGCCAGGACTGTATAACAAATGATTCCTTTATAAACAGGTTAAATTTTTTCATTCGTTCAATTATAGACTGGCAGGTGGAATCAGTGGGGGCCTTATTGTTGAAAGTGTGGACACCTGGTCACTGAAACTAAACTGTTTGTGGAAAATGAAGAGCTCAATGACAGAGCAAATTGCAATGAGCCAAACCATAATTGTGTTAAAACAAGTATAAGGAAGATAATGATGGTACAACTTACACACGTTTTCAACAACTTTAATTGATCAAGAGATTGGCTGTAACAAAAACCAGCATACCCAGGACCTAGTTTGAGAACCACTGCTGTAGACTGACCAGATATTCAGATCCAACATTAATTCCGGTTCTGGTTGATAACATTCTGGTCCCAGTTCCATTGTTCTCTGCACTGTTTTGAAAGGCATGGATGTTCAGCTTTATAATGATCCAGCAAACCACATTGAACACCTCTGTGACTTGATAATGGCAGAGGCAGACTATTAAGAAGGTCCGAATGGTATATAGATGATCTACGCTCCTCTATGAACAGTGTTCTTCTTTTTATAGTCTGTCATCAGTGGCTTACAGTAGGACTCTGAACGACTCTGTAGGTTAAACTAATCACATGATTACCACAATTCACTTGATTACAGGACAAACAAACTGAAAACACAGGAAGCTCACAGGAAGGAAAGCTGTAATAGCAGTATTACTTAGACAGGATTTATTAATGATTAGGACCTTCAGTCTATGACATCATCAAGGAGCGCCACTTGTGTGTGGTGCATGTCATTATTTGAACCATAATAGAGACACAGTTCATTTGCGGATCTGTAACCAGAACAAAAGATGATTTGCCACTAGGGTTACCAACTGTCCTTTATTAGCCGAGACGTCCCGTTTTTAGGCCAAAATTGGCCTCGTGCCATATGGGACGTTACTTGTCCATGTTACAATATACAATATACAGTATGTGTTGATTTACATCCACACAACATGATACCCACTTCGCCCCCAGTGCCCCGCCTTCTGTCCCGTATTTGCATGATAACTTATTTGTTGAAAGCTTAAGACACCAGGATGGCTTCCTTGTTTTGTAATGAATCTAGTTCTTTTGTGGAATATTTGGAGCAATTTAGGAGCAACTTTGGGTCAAGCTTCCATTAGCTGCAGATATAGATGTTGGTCACACCTCCTACATAGCAGAAACACATTCGGACCTTGGTTTGTAGAGAAGAATCAAGGGTTCAGACCGCACAGTGGAAGTGTGTCTTCTGGGATTTTTGCATAGCTGGGGAAGCAGGGGGGGCTCTCTGTGAACGAAACTGCACAGGACTCCAGCATAGGCCTGACACAGGAAGAGTGATAAGAGAGCACATTCTGCATATGTATTTGTGGGTGGGTGTGTGTATGTGTGTGTTTCTGTTTGTGTGAGCATGTGCATTTTTCTGCCGAATGGCTGAGGAATTCTCCTATGTGAAATTATAATGGACCAAAGCACTGCAGTGTAGTCATGGACAGAGTCCTCCACAGCATTGAGGAAAAACTCCCATTCACCTACAGCCAAGATTGACTTGATAGATATTGTGCTCCCTTAACTGAATTTAAAAAATCAATGCAACCATCAATAACAATTTTGTTCCTTATATTTTTATTTTGCTGCCAAACGCCATTTTCCTTTTGTTTTCAATAGTTTTTACAAATCAATCAGTATGATTATGTGTGGGTGTGTGCAGTACGAACTGCTGACTAGTCTATTACACTGCAATACACACCTCATTTGTGGTAATTGAATGATTACTTGGGATCGTAGTGATTTGATTGCCTTAACAAGTAGCTTCAGAAAGTCCTCCGTTGGCCTCTTGGTGTTGGAGGACAGAACTGCAGGTTCCTGACAGGTTGTGAAAAACGCATTACATACGACCCATTGTCAACAGAAATCTTAATGACACAGTAGTGATTTTATACCTACTTACTGAGCTCCATCTTTTCAGGTTTCATTGCATCTGTTATGTGGTGAAAAATCGAAACATGCTGCTCTTTTAGTTATTACTGAAACATTTGACAGCTGAAACCCAGGAACAATGGGTGTCTATCGAATAGGCTATGACAGAAGAAACACAGGGCTAGTGTCGCAGTATCAGTATATTCAATGCAAAGCTGTTCCAACACAGAAAAGCACAGAGGTCTGAATAGAATGTTTTGTCCCTATCTTTCCTATCCTTTTATTGAAAATCTTCCGCTCTCATGGGACAATGCGGAGAACACTGTGTTGCTCCTTGAGGTCCTTCCCTGTGCTGATAAGCATCTGTGGAATTTCTTGGTCGAGTGGCGATGGTTCCGGCTCTGCCAATTATAGAGTGCATCTGATACCGCTGGTGTCCCACAATTCAGTGTGTCTGTCACCGGCATGCAGCAACGTTTTCTTCCAAACCAAAGGAGAGACACAGACCCTATGTTTATCATAGGCATGAGAGACGGTGATGAGTACCGATGCATAGTCCAGGTATTTTTTGCCCTGATCTTGGGTCGTTCTAAAAAACATTACGGTAAGTGCTTGGGGTGAGGACTGGGGGGTAAGCTGATCTCAGATCTGCTGTTAAGGGTAGATAGTATCTGGAGCCTATGTGGTCTGTAGGATCACTGCACCATTGTGTACCCACCTCCACAGGAGTGTGATGTCATAATGTCTTTCTCCTGTAGAGGTTAACTAGATTTTGGCGCCAGTGCATCAGGCACTTTAGTCTGTTCATTTTGATTATCGTCAAATGGTATTGCATTTGAATGCAATGAGTGTTGACTGTTTGAGTTTTTGAGGATGTGTTTGGGTTTGCGGTCTGCATTATGAGAAGGTAATGGTAATTATTTCATTATTCTTTCACTGTGACATGTCTACCAAACCAAAATCAGCCTGTGAGAATATATAATTTATATCTTCATTTATCGCACTGGGTTTTGGGCTGAGTCCGTGGGTTGGACCCAGGTCTACGTTAAATCTCTTCAAGTGATCATACAAAAGGTGAACATCATGTTGTTAAAAGGTTGTTTTTTTAAACCCTGTAATAAATCAGTCATTGGTGTGGAAATCATTTAACCAGGCAGCCTGGCATTATGCTAGGCTACGTGCCCCACCTCCCTAATCCTACACGCAGTCAAATCGGCCTTTGACCTCAGACTGCTAAAAACACAAGTGTGGTGATTGAACTGTTGAAAAGAGCAGACCCACAACTACAGGTTGTGACTAATGACTGGTATTGGTGGTGGTGGGGGTTGGGTGGGGGACGGGTCAAAGGGCTCTAATTCTCATAGCAGTGGGGGGTCAAACCAAGGTGTCAGACAGACCCAACAGAGAGTCCAGAGGAAAACCACAGGAGGTAAGGTTAACTGACCACATGGCCCCTGAAGCTCCTTGAAGGTTATTGTAAAACACTGAAAAATAGAGAATTGCGAATTGAGAACTTTTTTCTATTTCTGAAACTTCAGGCAGCTGGTTGATCTCTTGCTTTGTCAGACCTGTGGCGACTAAAGAGTAAATGTTTTGGTGTTTTGGCCCTATTTTGGTACTTTTGGCTTTCAGTGAATATGTTGTCATAATCTGTCTGCCCCCTGGAGGTTTTCTGGATTAAAGATTTCACCTGCTTGCTTTGGAACCTTTTCAGGTTTAACCATATTATGGTACATATGTGCAATACTCTGTAAAAATGTGTTCTGCACTTTTCAGATGCAGAGTCCGTTCAGATAAGACAAGAAATGTGGGACAGCTAATGAAGGGGTGGGGACAGGGTATTATATGGGGTGATTATGGAATCTGAATGAAAATGTTACCACAGCGATACTGTCCTTTATTAATCCTACCAAGAGTTACCCCCACCAAAACCCCACCTCCCAAAACAAATGGTAAATGAAAAGTTTCCAATACAACAATGTCTGTTTTTTTCAAAGAAAGGGTGCAGTTACCAATATATACAGTATAGCTCGGTAGAACAGCTGTAGCCAATCTTCCTAAAATGTCCAAAACCAGCACTATCATTAATAGTGTGGCCATACGTCTGGCATTATGCCTGACAGTCCAGTTTTCAAGCGCTCTGTCCTCCGTCTGGTACAATCCTCTGCCGGAAGCGCATTTGTACTCCTTTTGAAGTCTAGACTAGAAAAACACTGTTCTTCATTAAATCACGTTTGAAGATTTGAACGTGCTTCTTATTGGTTTATGTATTTGTCAAATAACGAATCGCCATTGGTCTAATAAATGTCAACAAATACCACGCTTTAATATGACGTTCCTACGTACACTATGGGTGTGAGCGGCAAGCCATGCGATTTTTCTTGTGCTATCGGAGTGTGTTTGGTGTTTGGTGGTATTGGTGCTATCGTAGCCAGCCCTGCAAAATGCAGAAACGGAAGACTTCATACAACTCAAGAGTGGTCAAAAGAGCACAGATTTATTTCTAAAATCAGAAAAGACGATTATCACGCCTTCTGTACAATGTTTCGGTGTGAGGTGGACGTCAGCAGCCAAGGAAAAGATGCTATTGAACAACATGCTACCTCGGACAAGCACAAACAGAACACCCGAAGTGCAGGTACCTCATCTCTTGCATTGTTTTTCAGAGCAGCCATGTCACCTCGAGATGATAAAGTTACTGCTGCAGAACTTTGCAAAGTCTTTCACGCCGTGAAACATCACCAGTCATATCGAAGTGTGGACTATGGTGTAAAACTTGATTGGGAAATCTACAATGACTCCGCGAAAACATTCTAGCACCATATTCTGTCCAAAGGCATTTGGATTACATCAAAGCCAATGACCTTTATTTTTCATGCCATCTGATGCTTCCAACAAAGGTGCAACAAAGTGTTTCCCCATAGTTTTTAGGTATTTTCATTTTGAGGAGGATGTGCAACATGTTCTACTTGATTTTTATAGTGACAGTGAGGAAACCTCAGAGGCTATCACTCATCAGCTATTATCCAAGCTAGAAATGTCCTGTCTAGACCTGAATAAACTTTCTGCATACACAGGGGACAACGGGAGTGTTAATTATGGAAAGCACAACAGTGTTGCTGCAAACTGGCTGGCTCATATTTTGCACAATGCAACGGTACGCTGCGGGAAACCTGGACATTGATGTCGAAAATCTCGTTCAAAAGGTATATGCCCATTTCAGCATCTCAGCAAGCAGAACTGCACAGTTGAAAGATGTCTGTGATTTCGTAGAAGTTGACAAGTGCAATCTACTGCAGCATGTCTTCATGAGCTCTCTTTGCTCCCATCTATTGACAGGCTATTGAAGTGCTGGAAACCCCTGACAAGTTATTTCCAGAGTTTAGGTGAGGAAGAATGCCCTAAAATAATGTGGAAACGCTTCAGTGACTAGGGAAATGTCAGTGATTTGTCAGAGCTTTATTTTAGTTTTCCTCAGTCACACTCTGAAATTGTGTGCTAAGTCATTCACCATACCTTCAGTCTATAAGCTTATGACTGAACTCCGTGGGAAACTTGACAGACGACAGAGAGACTGTATTTCGACTTTGCAGTGAATACCAGGCTCAGGCAGCGAACACCAGATCTGGCTAAAAGATGTGAGGGGGGCTTCCTTGTTTTTTATGAAAGAGCCAAGAAATACCTGAGTGACAGATATGACTTCTCTGACAACAGCTTTCATAGCAAAGTGTCAAAATTAGGTATCACAAGTGCTGTGCCCTTTGAAGAGTTCTGTGATGCAGTCCAGTCCTGCAATCTGAAAGAGATCAACATGGATGCACTGAATGAAGAATATAGCCTTGTGGAAGGAGTTGTCAGTTCTCCTGAGATGGAAGGTTGCCATAGTGAGGAGAGGTATCTCAAATTGTTCAGCAAAGATGACATCCCTTTTAAGAACCTGAAGATGGTGAGTTCCTACATCTTTTCCATACCATGCAGCAATGCTCACACAGAACATCTTTTTTCAATGATGACCACTGCATGGAGAAATGAGAGGAACAGACTGGAAGCAGACAGTGTCAAAGCAGAACTCCAGATCTGCATTACAGAGGGGTGCACAAAAAGTTACCAAAAGTTCCTGGCCAACAGAAGGCTTCTGGAAAATTCCAGGAAGGGACAGAAGTACCAAAAGTAGACCATCCAGCTATTGTGAGTACACATTTTCAATCTCAGCTAGTCTGTATAGGTTATGGTTTTAAATTGGTCACACAATTACATGTTAAATTGCTGCTGCCTGAAGTGTCCTCCATTCTGGGGTTTTGGAAATGGCCACCCTAATCATTTAGCAATACATGGCTGAACTTGGGCTATGCGATATTTGGCGCCTCCACAACACATCCCTCAGGGAATTTGCCCACCGCTCCTCAGTTCACAAACCTGCCTCCTGCATTGATTATTTTTTGATGAATAGCTTACTCACACCCCAAACAATTAATGCACGAATGATTTCCATCTTCATCTCTGACCACTTCCCTATTACCCTCTAAGTGAACATCAACCACCGAGGGGTCGCTGCTCCTCACCGGTGGTGCTTCAACACCTCTCTACTAACCAAAAAAGATTTCACAACATTCATTGAGAGAGGGTGGAAGACTTTTTAGAGCTAAATGAGTCTCCTGAGTTGTCTCCCTCCACATTATGGGAAACTGGGAAAACCATCCTCTGAGGCAAAATTATATCATACACAGCTTACCAAAAAAAGTAAAGATAAAGAATTCCATATTCAAGAAAAACTACTGAAGGAACATGAAAACCCATACAACATGCATCCCACACAGGAAAACTACAATAAATTGCTACAAGCAAAATATTATTTTAACCGACTACAATCAGATACAGTGCAATACTTATGCTTATGCAATGCTCATAAAAACAAGACAAACACATGTAGAATTGGGAGAGCAAACAGGACATGTATTGGCTAAACAATTACAACATAATATTGAAAAGACTATAATTACCTCCATCAGAGATGGTAAAGGAATACACACAAACAATCTTATCGAAAGAAACAAAATTTTCAAATCTTTCTACCAGAATCTCTAAACACCTGAAAACCCCAGTAATCTTCATGACATCAAAGATGTTCTTAGAGGCATTAATTTATCTAAACTAACTGAAAAAGGTGCTGCAGCAGTAGATATTACACTCTCCCAATTAACTACACAAATAACCATCCCTTATGCCAAATGGTAAATCTCCTGGGGCCCGTCTCACGAAGGAAGTTCAACATAGTCAGGGTATCTTTGCGTTAGCTGGTTACACAAACCCTAACTAAGGCAATTACAGCTAACCTGTCTCACGACAGTGGTTAACAACCTGCTCTGTCAACCCTCGTTTTTCCGATCGAGCTATGAGCGCGTGCACACAAAAGGGGCGGTGTTTGTAACACAGCCAATTGCATGCAACATGGAGAGATCCAGAGCATTGTTTCATGAAGCAGTATTGGTGGGTTAGCGAGCTAACTTTGGGCTTAACCCGGAATACGTATATGTACCGGTGGCTAGAAAACATAGGGCAATACATATATACTGCTGCACAGTGATCACATGGGTTTGACGAGTGGCATGTGACATGCGGCTCTAGAAGCTTTCAAAGATGTGCTGGCAGCGTAGTGTAATGGTTAGGGAGCTGGGCTTGTAACTCAGAGGTTGCAGGTTCAATTTCCAGGTTGGGCACTGCTGTTGTACCCTAACCCTTAACCTGAATTGCTTCAGTAAAAATATCCAGCTGTATAATTGGATTGTGGAGAATTTAGCAACTGGGTAAGAGCGTCGGCTAAATGCCTAAAAATGTCAAATGTAAATGTAAGATACAATATTCTGCGGAGAATCTGTATCTCTGATATAAAAAAACAATTACGCAATTCTCTAGGATTGGTGAGGCCATTTTCCAGAGAGCTAATTGGTGAGGGGACAGGAATTTTATAGGATTTGATCCGTTAGCCTGAACTTAACCTACTCCGGAGCAGTTTAGGTTCGTAGCATAAGTTACCATGGTGATGCAACCCGGTTAAAAGTGAGCCATAGTCATGAGACCGAACTCCCAGGCTTAAACCCAAAGTTAGCTCGCTAACCCACTAATCCTGCTTCGTGAGACAGGCCCCTGGCCTGGATGGATTCCCAGCTGAATTCTACAAGACGTTCTGGAAACTACTATCACCTCTGTTTATCAAAATTGTAAATGAAATATTCTCTTCTTCAACCTTCCCTATCCACATGAACACAGCCTTAATTACGTTAATTATTTAGAAAGACAAAGACAAAGCTCTGTGTTCCAGCTATAGACCCCTATCTCTCATCAATTCCAACACAAAAATATTTGTAAAGCTCTGTCATGTAGATTAGAAACAGTTATTATTAAACTAATCCACCTAAACTAATCCACCCAGACCAGCCAGGTCTTGCAATATTCATTGAGCCACTTGCCTGTGCTATAAGACAAACAAAAGCATACACAGTATTAATCGATACAAACAAACACAATATCATCCTATATGCAGAAGATGTACTTCTATACATTAACACATCCATGATCCTCTCTGCCTACAATTTTGTCGCTCATAGATACTTTTTGAAACTCTTCTGATTCAATTGGACCAAATCAGACATACTTCCACTCAACAAAATAGAATAGAATACTCTGGCACAGAACTTTCCCTTTAAATTGACCACCTCTTCCCTCAAATATCTTGACACGCACATTCCAGTCAAAAATAATAACCTCAAACTCAACCACCTACCACTGCTTCAGTCTATCCAGGATGACCTCAATCGCTGGAGAAACTTACCAATTTCACTAATGGGATGCATCTCAGCAGTCAGAATGTAAATTCTTCCCAAAATAGACTAACCTCTTTTCAATGATTCTTCTCATACCCAAATGTGACTGGTTCAAATCCATAGATAAAGCAATAAACGTATCCCACGTATCAAACGTCAGACTTTACAGAAAGACAAAAAACAAGGTTGCCTCTCCTCTCCAAATTTCTTTCAGTAGTGCATATCTTTTCAGTCACATTTCATAACATATTGGCTAACAGAAGACCACAATAACTTGCTTGCTTTGATATCAGCAGAACAATTAACATGTTCTCCACTCTCACTCTGCGATCTACCATTCATTGGGAATAAAATAAAAACACATGAATGATATAACAAACTGTGTATTTCTTCAGCGACTGAGGCCTGGGCTAAAGGCAGCAAAGTCACTAAGCATAAATAAAGCCCATGCACCTTATCAACCATTTGGCACAACCTAAACCTCACAATTAATGGCAAACCATTCCTTTTCCGGTCCTGGCAACAAAAAGGCATATTTTCAGACATATCCTTCTCCACCAAGGAAGGAAAGAATTCTGTGGCATTGGGGCATTGTGGGTACAGCAAGTGTAACACATCCCCCCCCCCCAATTCCAAAACCGAAGGATATAGCAGATGTGGTTATAGCCTGGTGCCATCTCGGTGCAGATGTTTACAGCACTGCACTGTCAGTGTGCAGTTGTAGTTACGCCAAAATTAATGGGACAGCCATGCGGACACATCTGAACAGCTGCAATTTTATGCCTGTCTTCTGGCAGAGAAAGCAAGAAACAAGACTCCAGCATTTTTCCAGAACTCTCCTCATTAAATGTGCTGTGATACAGTATAACTTTCTTTTCTGCACCGTAGGTGTTGTTAGCAGACAAATGAGCCCTCCAGGGTTCCTTTGTGCAGAATGGGGGCATCAGGCATTGTCCACTTGCCCCTGAAATGGTGTGGAATGTGTAATTTATTACTACAGTGAAGTCACAATGTGTATATTGTGATAGAATTCCTTGTCTGATTTGAAATCAGCAGGCGGTTAAACTGTTACCACTGTTAGACCCCATTTGAATCAATAATCCGGAGTTCACACGTATAGGCTCAGATTTTCTCCATTCATCACCTCTGCTCTTATCTCTCCAGCGGTCTTGTCCAGGTGGGTCCTGATCCAGAAGGGTTGAAATTTCAGGAGGCTTTGGGCTCTAGACATTCAGACTGTTGTCCCTATGTGACTGTCACAGATGGGCTGCTGAACATCAGGCATCTGTTTTCTTGAATTTGGACACCTCTGTAATGGTCTCTAGGGTGTTTGCACTGTAATACACCTCTGTAACGGTCTTTAGGGTGTTTGGACTGTAACACATCTCTATAAAGGACTATAGGGTGTTTGGACTGTAAGACATGTCGGTAACAGTCTCAACTTCATGACCCACAAACAGTCTGTGAAACACTCAGTGCCAATTCCTCAGTTAAGACCACTGCAGTATGAACAGTATTTGAGGACTTACCTGTCCTCAAAAGACTCCCCACCCCCATCTTCTTCTAGGATCACAGGACAGCAGTCTACTGCAGCTGAATTAGGAGTGTGGTTGCAGTTTTTGCATTCTGGTTCTTGACAGTTTGCTTTATAGTGCGGTTATGTGTCCGTGACCTCATTCCCCGTGTTTTACATGAAGCTAATGGGCACTTAATGGGCTCCCCCCTCTAATTACTCCTTGTGATGTGTGTGAATTTACTGGGAATTAAATCCAGATTGTTCAAACAGAGCTTGTGAGCTGTGCTGTGTGACATGCTACTCTAATTATGTGGCTCCTGTTCCAGATGACCAGTCATGCTACTGGAACAAGTTAGTTGCAGCCGCGCAACATGATAATCTTCATTAAAAACTGAACACTGAGAAATCTAACCTGAATAGAGATATGTGTGCATACTTCCTCTAGAAGGGTGTCATATGGGAGGGAGAAAAAACTGTTCTTACTTCACCTCAGAAGTAGCTTTGGTCCTTGGCTGAGACTGGGCATATACACGTGCCCGCGTGAGAGGGCCACTCCGGAAAGTCGTGTCGGTTCCGGCAGTTCTCTGCCCAAATGAAAAATGCATTTGTTAAAGAGAAACAAAACGAAATGATCTTTCATTATGTATACACAGGCCTTCTCCTTGCATCTGCATTAGAGCATTTGGAACTAATCCCAAATGTGAAAATCAGCCAGGTGGCCATAGTCTGTCAGTATCTGCCAGAGTGGACATTGGGCCAGATGCAAGAACCACTTTTACGCACAAATTTGTTCGTAAGTCACTCTGCATTCACCAATTTTCTCGTATTTAGAATTTTCTCTTAGGTACGAACAAGATTTACGAGTGGTCCAGAGCTGTCGTAGGAGTCATACGTACAATTTGCCTGCCGCAAAACAACTTTGTTTTTGACTAATGGATTGTGTCTATTTCGTTACTTAGAAGAACTGTTCAGTTTGAATATATAAATTACACTATAAATGATAGAATTTATAATGTATAATTATTTTGAGAGTATCCTGTTTGACAATTGTAGGCCTATATTTGACTGTTTTCTTTTCAAATTGTAGGATAATATCATTCATAATTAATATAATTATATCATTATCATTAGTTTCAATTGTGGCTATTGAGGCTATGGTATAATACTACAATATCTTGGAAGAGAGCACGTCTTTAGAGAGCGCGCTGATCTATTTCCAGAGACAGACGAATGGCTAGTGTCGCGTTTACCGTTACCACGGGCTGTGCTTCGCTGTCAGTCGCTGTCCAGGGGGACATCCGTTGCAACACTGGACAAGGCAACCTCACCAATTATGGCACGTATTCGCTCGTCGGTGTGCGTAACGGAGACTTCCTCCTGACCCCCTCCTGTTGCAGTCATGGATCGTCTTGCTTGCTTTTCTTTGACTCCAGTTTCATATCACACCATTTTTTACATTTATTTCTGTGATGCTACGGGCAACAGATGATACTGCGTTAACTGCACAAGTAATTTTTTCCCGCTCCTTGTTTTTAACAGGTCCCTTAATTCCACTGTTGACGATCTTAAATAGTATGTGCTTTCGGTTACTTATTTCAGATCAATCTCCAAGCTCGTACAGTTTTTCTTCTTGGTTTTGTTTGGCACCATTGTTATGAATGACTTTCCTATGAAAATGGGGCGGGACGACTGAATCTGATGTGGAACGTTCGTAGAAGTCACCTCACGAAAAAAAAGATGAGAAAGATACGATAAGAATACGAAAATGTTCTTGCATGAGGCCCATTGTCACATTATGTGTTGCATATACAGGTATTGTGGTATAATGGTTAGGGAACTGGGCTTGTAACGTTAAGGTTGCAGGTTCAATCCCCAGGTGGGACACTGCCGTTGTACCCTTGAGCAAGGTACTTAACCTGAATTGCTTCAGTTAATATCCAGCTGTATAATTGGATTGTATGTAAAAGAAATGTAAACTGTAAGTCGCTCTGGATAAGAGCGTCTGCTAAATGCCTGTAATGGAATGGAATGGAATGTATTGAACAAAAGAATGGAAACACAACAGTGTTGCAAGAGTGAAGGGACTGTGTGCTTCTGTAATAGTGTGGGGTACACTAAGGGGTTGAGTGGACTTAAACCATGCCAGGAAAGTGCACCCCATACTATAACAGAGCTGCCAGAACCCTTCACCCTCCAAGTACCTATATATATGTCATTGCCTTCTCAGTCACCAGATATGTACAAAATAAAGCATCAATGGGATATTCTGGATGCCTGAGACAGTGTTTTCTACTTCCATCTATTAAGCAAGAGTTGGTTAAATTTATTGTGGAAGAGTAGTGTTGTATTCCTCCTGTAGTATTCCGGATGATGGTAGACTCTAAGCCACGGCGCATACAGGCCACACTGGTAACACGTGTTGGCCCAACACTCTTGTTCACTTTTGTTCAAGTACATTTTCCCATAATTACTATCTCAAATTAAAGCACAAGGACTTATATGTGTCTTGTAGCTATGGCTGACTGAAAGTCAAAAGGAATTGTTTTGCCAGCAGGAAGACCACCCGACGAGAGTCTGGGAGAATGTCTGGCCTACCGCCTTCGTATTCTCTTGCAGTGGAACAATCACTCGGTGTGCTGTATGGATTAGCATCAGCTCACATCGCAAACGAAGCAGAAGTTGGCACAGAACACTTTGCTGAATTGGACCGATGGCGCTGAACTTTTCATCCATATGGGGGTTAAGGCGTAGCGTCAGCAGGATGCTGGGATGACAGGTTTCTGGAAAGTTTGCGAAGGGCAGAGGGCGGAAAAGCTGTTTAGCTGTGCCAGGTTGTTCTCCTAAGTGCTAATGATTGCCGTTGAGATAAATGAGGCCTGGTCTGATGGTCTGCTCTGGTAATGTTGGTCTGGCTATTTATGTTATATACTGTCTCACCCCACTTAGTGGAATCTACTTGTTGCAAGTTGCTCTGCTTAATGAGGTAATTGGTCTATGCAAATAATCTGGTACCACACACAAATTGTATAAAATGTTTGTAGATAACAAGCTTAATAACACATTCAATTGTGATCAGATCCAGGGATCACACATGAGCTTGATATCACACAGAGATGTGATCAGATCCAGGGATCATCCAGACTTTGATTTCTGGCATAAAGAGGAGGCATGTGGCAAATGTAGGAAACAGCCATAAAATCTATAAAAACGGCCCTTAAAACAGACTTAAACGGTTTCAGTGACCTTTTGGGGTCCGACAGAGTGAGCTGTGTGCATTTTATGGTGGAAGGCCTGTTGTCATGGCAACAGTGTGTAGCACAGCGTGAGCTATGTGCATTTTAGGGTGGATGGCATCTTGTCAGGACAACAGCATGTAGCACAGAGTAAACTGTGCATTTTAGGGTGGAGGGCCTATTGTCATGGCAACAGCATGCAGCACAGAATGAGCTGTGTGCATTTTAGAGTTTTTTAGGGGGACAGTGGTAGGACACATCAGGTTGATTGAATTTCGAAGCCTCTGCAGAAAACGTCCCGGGTGGCCTATAATGAGTGGTGCAGGTTTGGGGTGTGGACAGACAGGCCCATATCATAGATTATCCCTCAGGGAAAATGACTGATATTCAACAGGCATTTGTTAGCCCAGAGGGCCACCCTGTGCTAGCATATGGTGAGATTCAGAGGTCACATTCTCTGTGTCAAGACATCTGCATCAAGCCATCTGTCCCACCAAGTTGGGACAGCATTTTAGGATTCAGTATTTCAGAAGGGAGCATAATGAGGGTTTCATTGTGTTTACGAAAAGGGAAGAACACTGGCCTTGGTGAAACTCAAACGCTCTGTTTTAGATTACATTATGTCAAATAATACTCCAAATGTTCTCATACACAACTCATATCACTTGAATAGCCTATGGTTCCTGCCTAGTGTACCTGCTAAAAGCTTGGAGTGGACAGGATGTTGTCTGTGGGTTCATGCATTGGACAATAAAGATTGCTTGTGCTGCCTTACCATATGGCCTTTCTCTCACTAGACCATTATCTCTAAAATAACATAGTCATTAACAGCACTTTCCAGCTTGTGTGTTTTAGACTGCCTTCACTTTTTATGTGGTAAAATTCAGCTTGACGTTAGACCAGGGCCCCTGTCCAAACGTTTTTAACTGGGACTTTCCTAATGTTTTGATCCCTGTTGTGCCTGCTGTCTCTCTCACTCAAAGCAGCACTCACTGTATACATTCCACCAATCAGATAATAGGCTTGCCACACACACACACCACATACTCGTACGTGTATACACGCACGTCTGCACATGCACACATACACTCACACAAACACACTCATGTGTGCACGCACAGGACACACACACATACACACACACGTGCATTCCCACATACTTACATTCACACACACACACACACACACACACACACACACATGGGACACACACATGCACCCCCACGTGCAGGCTCATAAACAGAACGTCTAGCAGAGAGAGATTAAAGACTTTAATTGTACCGCACGCCCTCTTTAAAAGCCTGTGATTCATGGAGTACAATCAGAAACCCATAAACCTGAACTCAACAGCCTGACTAAGAGGCGACTTACAAAGTGAAATAAATTGTGTTTAGATGAGATGGTCTCCATGCAGAGGAACTCCATTTGGAGTATTTGGATTCTGAGGGTTTAAAGAAAAACTTGCTCCAGGGTAAAGTCTGACTCACTTTTTCCCATTACCCTCAGCTCTTTCATTTCACTGCTATGGTTAGTGTATTATGTGACTGTGTGTGTGTGTGTGTGTTATGTGTGTGTGTATGTAAGTGTGAGTGACAAACACAGCTCACACACTTGTGCAGTGATGAGAGGTTGCTAGTGGCTATGTTCAACTCACAGAGTGGAGTCACACACTGCTGGTCTCATACTGATGACCTCATATGGCAGTGTAGTGTAATGGTTAGGGAGCTGGGCTTGTAACTCAGAGGTTGCAGGTTTGATTCCCGGGTGGTGCACTGCTGTTGTACCCTTGAGCAAGGTACTTAACCTGAATTGCTTCAGTAAAATATCCAGCTGTATAAATGTATGTAAAGAAATGTAAACTGTGTAAGTCGCTCTGGATAAGAGCGTCTGCTAAATGCCTAAAATGTAAATGTGAGAAACAAGACCTGCTCACCATACAGTGATGAGTGGCAGGGAGATTTAGGTAAATCTCTGATTGAGGGCTCAATCACATCTTATCATTACATTAGCACCTGATTAGCACACACCTGAATATCTCAGGCACTCCATCACTCACCTGGGAACAGCTACTGTAACCTGCTGCCATGTGATCATCATTGGCCAGGCCCTAGTGCCTAGTCCTGCATTTGAAAATAAATATGTACTAGAAAATCAGTCAGAGTATCAGAGTATGTAATGTGTTTGTAGAGCTCTGATTTTAGTTTGGTTTCTCCCTATCAATGGAGTTTTTCCTTGCCACTGTTGCCTTAGGCTTTTGGGGGGGTCTAGGCCTGGGTTCCCTTCACATCACACAAATAGTGAAAACGTGTAGTAGATCGATCACCGGGCCTGTCTAAACCTGGAGCATGATAACTGGATCTGGACTGAGGACACTGGAACACTGTCTTTTGGGAATATGTGTGGCAATGTTAGCAAGTACAAAGATGCTGGGCACATGTGTCTGTATTTGACTGCCTCCTATTTAGGTTTATACGTTGTGCTTAGCTATGCTTTGTTATCTTTTAGCATGTTCTCTATATGCTTTGAAGACAATTAAGTAATGAGCAAGTGTACGCTGTGTGCTGGAAAATGTGCAGTCATAAGCTCACAGCTTCTGTCTCCATGTTCTTACTGGTTTAATGAAACACAGACCTTCATTTTCCCACCATGTGTGAATCCAAGTGGGATGGCTAGAAATGTGTTTAACAAACCTGTTAAATTCGAAATGTGCTGAACACTGTATGAGAACCAGGAGTGGGGTGCAGAGAGAGAGAGAGAGAGAGAGAGAGAGAGGCAGGGTGTGCAGGCAGAAGCAATGCGCACTGAACACAGTATGAGAAACAGAGCAGTTTTTCCCAAGGTCGTTAGGATTCACATACTGATCCAATTACCTCGAACCCAGGGGCCGAGGGAAGAGGAAAACCCTGCACGGCCAGGCCTGAGAGTTACTCATATTCCTGCAGATGTGAGTTTGGCAGGATGCCCCACATGTGAGGGTATGTGTGTATGTGCGTGCATGTGTGTATATGTGTGTGCGTGTGTGTGTGCGTGCCTGTAGAGGGTGCAGCTCAGTTCCCAGGCTTGTCCCTGATTGAGGAAATTAGGCTGAGGGGGATTAGGTGGGGGTTTTGGGGAGACCGATTGCAGCTGGTAAGCAGAGGGTTACTTCATAAGAGTCGTTCCAGACTGACCCCTGGAATGTAAATTCTGATATTTAGTTGTATTAATTAGGCAATGATGTAAAGCAAACTTGTAACATTTAATATCTCATATTAATGCATTAATATTTAATATCTGGTAGCTTTTCAGCTATATTTACTTACTATGTTTCCTATTGGTCTCCAACAGTCGGAGCTATGACGTGCAGCAAATCACTGACTGCTTTGAACCAAAGGACTTCCCTTAGCGATTGGCTCAAATCAATGAGTCTCTGATAACACATGGTGGCGCCGCCCATTGGGATTCATAAAGCCTCAGTCCAGTCCATTGCTACTCTGTATGTGTATCATGTCGGGCGTGGCATTCTTGAGCATCTTGTGGTCGGCTGGGAGCTGGTAGCTCCACCACATCTGCCACTTCAGCATAGTAAATCCTTTGACACGGGATTGAATCAGTTTCTCACCGTGATTTCCTGACCATACCAGTGCCCTCCAAATGATACAACACTGTGGATTTACAATGAAGGATAATCTGCAATGCATGTCCTCCAAATGTGGACCATCTATAGACGTTCTCATCACACAGCCCTATAAATTAAAGTTATATAGTTTAAAGTTATATAGTTATATCGTTAAAAAAACTTGCAAACTGGGCAGCTGTTCAATGTATGCCACAACTGTGCAGGAGGACCATTGCACATTTTCTCTGGTGCACCATACATAAAGAATGTGTTGAAAGTTTATATGCATTATTAGGAGAAACGTCTCCCAGTTCGTGTGATTGTTTGAAATGGAATATTTGACTGAGAACTTTAAAAAGCTGTGTTTGAAGGCTATCTGGTGGCCAGCACAGTGGAGGTGGAGATGGTTCAAGTCATTTCTGAGCCTGTGGTGGAGGTAGAATGTGGAGTGCATGTGGAGTGTCAGAAACAGGTGCTATCATCAAGGAAATGTGGAAAATCTAAACAAACAAGGCGTTTATTCTAATTCTGTTCATAAGAATATTAAGTGATTTTATAATTCAATTATATATATATATATGTATATATATATATATATATATATATATTCAAATGTGTTATGTTATGTTTTGCTTCTCATCTTAAGTATTTGTTTGCAAGGCCTCCCATGACTGTACAGTGTTTGTGTGGTGATTGCTGATCTCTGTGACTCTTCTCTCTCCAGGGCTGCTCAGAGTCAGGATGTGGGAAGTGTGACTGCTCTGGTGTTAAAGGAGACAGGGTATGTGTACTGTATCTCTCCTCTCCTAACAGTAACTTCAGTACTGTGCTTCTCTTCGCTGTGAGTGTGGAGCTGCAGTATATACATTCCAACATTTATAAGATGTTCAATGCATTCGTGTTTGAAATCATAAAATACTTTGACTTAGTTGGCCACTGGTAAGAAATAATGTACAATCCTTTCCTGAGATATGTAAAAGGTCATTCATTAAATTATCCAAGAACAGCTAGACTGGGCATAACGATACTGTGTATGCTCAAATTCATATGTTTCAGTTTTTAAATCTTGCCCATTTGCCTTGAAATAATCAAAACAAATGTTTTCATAGGACTACTTGATTACCATGTAATAATTTATATTTGGTGGGTATGAATGTAAAAACATAAGGACATTTATCATGATGAGAACAGGCCATTCGGCCCATTCAGCCCACTTGTCATTTGCCTATTGTCTATAAAGTAACCAGCACTGCGTTAGGCCTGGGCTCGAACACCCCAAAGGCCTCTGCATTTATTACTTGACCTACCAAGCTGTTTCATGCACTGTTCCACACGTTTCAATACAGATTAATTCAGATTCTAAGAAAATAAAACTAACCCCCCCTCTTTTATGTAACTTAACTCTGTGGCTTCAAAATTCCATGAAGATGAGAGGGAGAAATACCATGTAAGAGAGTATAACAGCACCAATTATGCTGTAGAGGTTTCATACACACACACACACACACACTCACATACACACAGCTGGGAGAAAAGGCTAGATGGCAGGGAGGTCATTGGATCAGAGTGGAACGCAGTTAGGAAATTGATTAGGCTACATCTCCACCTAGTGGCAGATAAAGATATGAACCCAACTGTTTCAAGCAATTCAAAGTATTCCTCCTTACTGTGTACCAATATGGATGTTCCTCATTCCTTCTTATTATTATATATGAATGACATTAGCAAAAATAGGTCTTTGGGAGGGACCTTCATTGTTACTGTACATGCACCACATGTATTGAAAGTAACCTGACCTCCTATGGTTTGAAGTGTTCAAAATGTGTGCCCTGTGGTTTGGCAGATTTAAAGTGTGCGCTCTGCAGTTTTGGTTATCTCTATGGGTATTTAAAGAGTGCTTCCAGTGGTTATATTTCTATTTTAGTTTGTTGTATTTACCGCCATTTGATGGGTTGAGTTGTGAGCATTTTGATGCAAAACTAGCTGCCATGCATCATGCAGGTGGGTGCTACACATTGGTGGTGGTTGAGGTTAGCTTCCCCCCTTCACTGTAAAGCACTTTGAGACTGTAAAAGATGCTATATACTATAGATGCAATGCATTATTCTCCAAGAGTGTTCTCAACTGCCTTTTCAGGTTTTTTTTACAATTGACTATGGCTTTGTGTGTTCCAGGGTGAGAGAGGGTTTCCAGGCCTGCAGGGCAACATGGGATTTCCAGGAATGCAAGGACAAGAGGGCCCCCCGGGGCCAATTGGTCCTAAGGTGGGTGACAGCAGCAAGCTTCATCCTGTCTCTGCTGGAGCTTCAAAGAAGCTGCCCAAATCTGGCAGCTCACCGGGGAACACAGCAGTGTAGGATGGGGTACTGACAGATGAGTCAGTATGTGTCGAACAAGAAGGTACTTATATAGTCACAAACTGAAGAGCCATCCTCATACCTGAAAGTACAAGTCGTAGTGCAGTTCCGGAAGATCGTATGTGTAAATATGAGCTTAATTTTACATTCTGCGGCCCAACATAACATTTATTTTTTGATGTTGAATTCACTGAACCTTAAGTCATGAAGGCCTCAGAGCAGTTGATAAAAAAAACAACATTCAGACCTCAACCCCATCTTTGCATTTCCCTGTTTGAAACAAACAACCCCAGTGCTGCCCCCTGCTGTTCACTGAAGCATGAGCACATTCGCCCTCCCTGCTCTTTCTCTCATTGACTACATTTACTTGCATGCTAATAATACAATATTTGTCCAAGTATGGAAGTTTTCCAAGTAAGACATGAGTCATGTAAATGGTATACCTGGAGCATGGTATTCAGAATATGGCAGTATTCAGTGTAAGCAAAGTCTAAAGTCTGAAGTCATGTGAGCTATTATTAAAAGAATATTAGGGTTTACACCATACCCAGACTTGTCTAATCTGCAGTATTTTCACAAAATATGTGCATGTCTTTTTTAAAGTACAAATTATGTCCGTGCCTGCATACCTGTGCACATCTTTACAAAAGCACAGATGAGGCAGAGACTGAATTTATGCTGTTTTGAAAGACATGGATAGCATGCAGCTTTTTGACAGCAGTAAACACCACAATGGTGACATTTTTCAAAAAAATCATCAAAAAATGAGGGGTCGGATTTGTGAGATCCGTTTGGCAAATTGATGATTTCTCAAAATTATGAGAAATGGGTTTTTAAGGCCAAAAAACAAAACAAACCAGTGGGTGGGATCAACCCTTCAACCTTAGCCACATTACTAAATGACAGATTAACACACATCTAAAGATGTAAATGGGATTATCAGCAGGGAATTACATTTTGTAAACAGCATATGACCTAAATTGGAATAGCATATTCAATAATCAATAATAACAATATTCTGAGTGTTATCTGCATGTAATCATACGCAATGGTAAAATTCCATCTACAGGGACACCATGGAGACCCAGGAACCCCCGGACTAAAAGGAACGCGTGTAAGTAGCCACAACAACACACATCAGTCCAGCATTTTTAAAACCTTTACTGAATCAATTCCTGAATATCCATACAGAAAATCACAGCTGGTGGTCCATGGAACAGTTTTTATATTTCCTCAACAAACACTCATAAAGTTGTTTTCCATTGTTCTTTGCTCTGTTGTAGAATGTTGTGACTAAGTTGTGATGACATTGTGATGACATTGCTCAGTTGATGTATTTGTCCTACAGGGACTCCCAGGTTTGCCAGGGTTCCCAGGAAACCCAGGTCTTCCAGTAAGTAGAGAAACCCACAGGAACCTGAACATTATCAGCACACTGCCTATCTTCTGGGAATCATTCATTAATTTACAGCAGGCTGCCTTGACACTTCATCCAGTCTAACTTTGTGTATATAGTCTCTGGACTTACAGTTTTCCCACAACTGCAGTGCTAACAGATAGTGTTTTTAAAACATTGACACATCTTTCTAAACTATAAATGCCAAACTAACAAACAAACCTTACTTTAGCAGCACAAAACGTTCATGCAAACCCCATGTAAAACCCCATTTGAAAAAAAAGATAAAGCATCAAAATAATTAAATGAATCTTTGAAATTAAAGAGTGACTGCATCAACTCAGTAATAAAAACGATATACACATTAACAGTCTGTTAGGTCTACGTTACAGACAATGAAATAAAGACATTTAAGATGAAGTACAGGGCCCGTATTCACAAAGCATTTTAAGGGTAAAAGTTGGTCGTAACTCCGCAATTTAGGAGCAACTCCGAAAAATAATGGGCGTGTCACTCATAAATGTAGGACTCCTACATTTTTTCGATAAGAGTATTTCACAAAGGGTTTGAGAGCTAAAAACAGCTCCTAAGTCCAGGAGAAGTTAGAAGCAGCCAAGAGGACTTCTAAGTCGCTAAAGACCTACTGATAGCGATCCGAAAATCTGCTGCTGCCGGCAATCGCTGTCGCAATCGCGTCAACACTGGAGATATTGAATGATACAGAGCTCATAAAAAGGTACCGCCTCAATCGCGAGGGTATTATATATATAATATAATATATTATATATAGATACCCGCTGATTGTTTATGAGATGCAGACATGTAACCAATTGACTAGTCAGTATTCTTGGTTTCATGTTAAATCAGTGACACGTAGCCTACATTTGTATTTTAGAATCTTTATTAGAATATAATAGGGGTGCATCGGATCATTTTCGGATCAGCAAAAATAATAATAACGGGGACCAAAGGCGCGTTTCCACCAAAAATTACCAGGAACGATTCTCAAGGAATGGAATGAATGATAATTTCAGTTTTTCAATTTAAGTTATTTCACTAAATCTTTATTCGAAAATTTCACAAAATACATTTTTAGATTCAGTACGCCTTAGGCGATTTAACTAGGGTGGTCTTATGCCTGAATTAATTTAATAAAATATTAAAAGATCGCTAATGTTTAAATTGTATTTAATTCGGTCGCGTTTCTAAAAACCTGCCTCCCAGAAAGGCATTTAGTATGAAAAACAAAGCAAACCAAAACATACATGGTTGTCTATCTCTTCGCTGTAACTCTGCATCGAGATTTAGGGAATTGTTACTGTATTTCTCTATGATGGTTCAATTTAGCTATTAATCCGCGGATCATATGCGTGCCGAACCGTGGGGGTTGATCCGTACGGATCACGGATCAACTGCGATCCGTTACACCACTAGAATACAGGAACAGGTAGGCCTCCATACCCATTTACAGTAGCTAGCATATCATTCATTTGCTAGGTTGAAATTGCGGGCAGAGACCCATCCCCTATATCAGCCAATCGCTGTGGGCATTCTGAGTAAGCTCGTTCATGAGAAACAACGTCATCCATAGCAACGACGTTAACCCCGCCCTTACTCTTAGCTTGAAAATTCTAGGAATTCCTTAGTATGAGTTTGTCTTTGCAGCTTTGTGAATAGGTTTTAAGGTGGGACTCCTAAATAAAAGGTTTTAGTGCGATTTAGAAATACTCCTAGTGGTAAGATAAAATGCTTTGTGAATACGGGCCCAGATTGCTCATTTTCATCAAGTGTATTGTGTCGGTTTTCATGAGCATCATAGTAGGTATATATTTACATAGGACAGAGATTACATTTGTGTTGCTGCTCTCCACAGCCTGTGTGTTTATGGATAAGGTGAAGAGGTTTAATCTCTGTCTGTGTTCCTGTTTCTCCCCACAGGGCATCCCAGGACAAGATGGTCCCCCAGGCATATCAGGAATCCCAGGATGCAATGGGACAAAGGTGTGATTTCCTTGCCCATGGTGACTTACATTTTACACATATTAACCCTTACCAGAGTTGGGTTTTTTTTGCATGTAATGCAAATGCAAAATGCTTTACCCCACTCCTCACTTTATTTTTATATTTTCCAGGGAGATCGAGGCACAGATGGGCTACCTGGCCTTCCTGGACAGAGTGGCACTCCTGTACGTTGGCACATATCTATAAAAGGAGATATATGACCAGTCATTCAAATAGTAGTGCTCCAGACCAATGCTGTCTCATGTTACTGCAACTGAACCAGTTCAGACTGCAGCAGGTTGTAGGCTGTGCTGTGCTTTTGTCTGAAACAATAATGTTTGCGAAGGTTCAGAACAAATAAATAATATGTACTTCACATTCAGTAAATACATTTTCATAACTTCTAATAAATAAAACATGAACTATATGGTTTGATCTTATAGATTAATTACTATTTGTTGGTAAATATTACATGTATAGATATCATATTGTTGTTGTTATCACAATGATTCATATACCTACAAATACTTTTTCAGGGTGCCCCTGGTTTTCCAGGAATGAAGGTAAGGAAACACAAGATTTAACTTTGGTTGTAATTTAGGTTATTTTTCATATGTACACATACACTGTGCACAGTGAAATTTTGTATATTGATTAATGGTATTATTTTGACATCCTTACAGATTACAAGAGTGAATTGTTATGGTATGGTTATATGCAGAAAGTACCATGTTACAATTTTTTCCCTCAATACACTCAATTGAGTTTGATATACTCTGAAAAGTTCATAAATGGAGTGTTGGACTTCCAGGTGGCATATCCAGTTAAAGACACTGGTTCACAGTGGAATTATGCACCGCACAGTCTGGATATAATCCTGACTGACCTTGGCTAGGAGTCCTGTGAGGCCATGCACAATTGGCCACCCAGGGGGGAGGGTTGGTGTTGGCAGGGTATTGGATGTTTCCTTGTGCAATATTGTGTATCAAATTGACAAATGATGTTGCAGTGGGATGGAATGGATTTAGTAATAAAGAAAATTGGGAGTAAAAGAGCTACGTAAAAAAATATGTAAATAAACAGCACTGTGTCTTTCCCCCAAGGGGATCCGGGTGGTGTCATTGGTGGCTTCATCCCACACAAAGGAGACAGAGGCTTACCTGGAGTACCAGGATTGACAGTATGTTCATTCCACGGTTATTTAAAAGATGAAACGTTGGGTTTGACAGGGGTTTGTCTCTGCACCATAGGTGTAGCGAGTGGGGGGGATGGGGGGCTCATGTCCCCCAATATTTAAAACTTATATCTGTCCCCCCAATAATTTGTAGATATAAAACATTCTCTTTCATTATGTCCCCCTCCAATATTTAATATGTGGTTACGCCCTTGCTCTGCACCCCTGCCATTGTGTAATGAGATGGGAGATGCAAGCGACAGTGCAGTTCGCAGAATGGCTGCATGCTTTCGCCATACATCCCTGTATGATTGTGTGTGAATGTTTATGAAAGACTAGAAGCAAGATGGACTGTCTCCATCTTTAATTGACATTTAAGGTTGATGTGATTGTAAAAGTTTTGCCTGTTAACATTCCACAGGGAACACAAGGAATTTCTGGAATCCCAGGTCCGATTGGACCTCCAGGACTAGAGGGTCCCCGGGTGAGTGATCCGACCGCTCTGGTTCTGATAATATTGGACCACTCTGGTTCTGTAATAATCCAAACAGTTCTAAGAAAGGTCCTATGTAGTAAAACCACAATAAAAACAGCACATACAGCATACGGAAGAATACATGAACACCAATGTAGATTAGCATGTGTCATGTCACCATACTTGTATGACTATATCCTTAGATGGGCTGTTACAAACCAGGACCATATTCTAAATCCCAGTTTATTCTGTGTCTAAGGCTTCCCAGACTCAGTTGCATACAGTACATGCATGAACACAATAGTGTTGGCTAAGGTGTCATTTGTTAACATTTGCATTTGCATATCACTAATAAATCCTATTCCATTCCCTCTCCAGGGCTTTCCAGGCCCCCCTGGACCCACTGGAGAGAAGGTAAGCCTTGTAATTATACCTGTGTACATATACTATTCCTACCAGTGGACTGATCATTTAAGTGCTGTGTACTCAAGAGTCTCTCAAGACTACTTTTAAGAGTCAGTAAAGTAACAGGAAGTTGTCTTGTCTGTGGTTACTTTAGGGTGATAGGCTGTCTTTCCAAGGTGAAAAAGGTGAAAAGGTGAGTCACAAACATAACTGCTGCTTTTGTCTTCTCTTTATACCTTTATTTAACCAGGTAGGTCAACTGAGAACACATTTCTCATTTGCAGTGACAACCTGAAGGCTGCACCAGCTATGTGACTTTGTCTCTTGCAACTGTTTTATTTTGTGTCTAACAGGGAAGCACAGGTATAAGGGGCCCTCCTGGCCCCCCTGCATCTCAGGAAGTGGGAGCAGTTCCTGTTACACATTATCTGCCTGGACCTCAGGTGCTGAACTGTCACAATAATCTGTCAAAAATATGAATATTTCATGCATTGCATTTCAGTAGCCTGATGGTGAATTTGTCTGTTTTTCAGGGTGAAACGGGCGCACGTGGTGACAAAGGAGAGAAAGTAAGTCTGACTCTGACTGATGTTTAACAGAAAATATCTCAACACTGATCTATAACCTAATAGATCTCAACACTGATCTGTTACTTGAAAGATGTCAGCCCCAATCTCTTACCTGAAAGATCTGAACCCTGATCTGTTACCTGAAAGATCTCAACACTCATCTGTAACCTAAAAGATCTCAAAATACTTAGCCAGAAGCACCCTGATCTGAATGATCCATAGAAGTCCTAGAGTAGCTTAAGTGACATCAGTGTCTGTGTTTCTCCGCAGGGTTACTGTGTGCCCTACCAGAATGGGGTCAAAGGTGAAATTGGTCCTCCAGGCCCCAGGGTAAAAGAGCAATGGTTCACTTCACTCAGTTTCAGCAAATAAAGCAGATTTCACTGTCAACATCCCATATCCATTATTTATACTAAAGATCATGTACTCTCTCAAATAATGTATGAATACAGCCATCAAGAACATTGTGTAACATCATGTATGTCTTGCTGATACAATGTGGACTGGACTGAGCTTCTTTTTTTAATTTCAGGGTAAACCAGGCAAGGATGGAGAGAATGGGAGTAAAGTAGGTTCTGGCTCCAGCTACTTATAGCTGGGATACTGTATTTTCACCCAAAAATATGACAAATTAATTTATCTAACCAAATAAATAACTGCACTTTATATGCTACTTTAGTCATCGGGCCATTCATGGCCATTTCTGATATTTAAATGTCTCATACCCTGACCATGTAAATGTTTGTTATCAATCAGGGAGAAAGAGGTTTTACTGGAGTACCTGGATACAGTGGCAGGCTGGTAATTGAAATTTGAATACTTGTCTTAACACTGGGTGTCACCCTTAAGCCTTTAATCATAAATGGTACTGCTTCATCCTCAGTGTGACTGAGGCTCAGCTTTCCCTTTTAAATCATAATTATTGTAATAATAAATATTCTTATTAATTTATGTCAATTTGTTTGTGTATATTGCTAGATATAGGTAAATGCCAAAATAAAGGAAACACTTAAAGTAAATGAAGGGTTCTGGTGGCTCTGTTATGGGGTGGACTTTCCTTAGAATTAGTATTAGAGTGCACGTTCCCTGTTACATTGTGGGTTCCATTGATGGTAGCACTCTGTACAGTCTCTATCTCAGTGCTAAATAGATGTTCTACAAGAATCATAAGGCCATTTAACAATAGTTGTCATGCTCTATGCTGTTAAAAAACTGCTAAACCTCTTATTGTTCTTATTTATACAGGGGGAAAAGGGAGAACGGGGGCCACCTGGATATGTACGTACATTTGGATGTTGCACTTATTGGTAGTGTTGTGTGTTCCTTGACAGTGCAATCTTGTTTTCCATCAGCAGATATCACTATAAGCAATCATTTTGACCAATGTGACAACTTAACCGGTGATACGTTTTTATAATCTGAAACAATTAGTGAATAGGTGTAAATGACCCAAGTAGTGTCTGTGATGCTATTTTTCAGTAGTTGGATAGTGGAAACCAGAATTGTAGACCAGACAATATATATATAGTTTCCTTCACCATCAAAAGACACTTGGAAACTGGAGGAAACTCTGACAGGAAGAGGTCTGGCAGACCCAAAGCCACAACAAAATCTGAAGTTTCTGAGAGTCAACAGCTTGCGTTATAGGCGGCTCACAGGACAACAGCTTCAAGCACAGCTTAACGCTGGTCGAAGTAAGGAAGTCTCAGTTTCAACTGTGAAGAGAAGACTTCGAGCTGCAAGTTTGACAGGTCAAATGGCAGTAAGAAAGCTATTGCTAAGATGGCAAAATAAGAAAAAGAGGCTTGCCTGGGCCATGAAGCACCGCCAGTGGACTACTGAAGACTGGAAGAAGGTCTTATGGACCGATGAATCAAAATTTGAAATCTTGAAATTTTGAAAGGTTTTTGTAGGCCGTCGAGTAGGCGAAAGGATGGTTCCTCAGTGTGTGACACCAATTGTCAAACATGGAGGAGGAAGCGTGATAGTCTGGGGCTCTTTTGCTGTATCCAGAGTTGGCGACTTGCACAGAGTGACTGTTAACCCACGTTAACCCATTACTTGTTCCTTGAAAAGGACCTATTTTTCAGTTTTTGGTAACCTAAACTTTTTTTCTTTTTCTTTTTTTTTTTACCTCTGGCAGTTTACCGCTTACCTTTGTACCATTTCAGGTTATTCACTGGACTTGAACTGCTTAAATTTCTGTCAAAACTGGAAAATGGGAGTCTTCTAAAACTTTTGACCGGTAGTATATATTGAAAGATCATATGATTGATCGTGTGACTCATTGTAACAGGGTGATGGTGTTCCAGGCCGCCCTGGTCCCCCTGGTCTACCAGGTGTAAAAGGAGAAACAGGTATTGAAGCTTAACACCCCATCACTACAGTTATTTTCTAAATCTCACATAAGCATCCCTCTCCCTCTTCCCATTTAGCTACTGATTTGTATCTTGGGGAGGATGGGTGTATAAATGAAGTAAATTGGTGTATAAAAACAAAGACTGCTAAATATCATAGGTGCAATACAGGCGATGAAGTGCACAGTACCATACGCAAACCACATGCATTTTTTAAAATTTTACTTTTAAGTTTTACTTACGGTTTATTTGATAGGAACAGATACAAATGCACATTGACAAATTGAATACACACACAATTGTGTATGCAGCGCATGTAGTGGCACAACTGGCATGTCCTCTCCAAAACGAAGATATCAAGAACATACTAAAATAATCTAAACATTAAAAATGAATACAGGAACTGCCCTGCCCTTGAGGATTGCCTGCCAATAATTTTTTTTTTTTTCTGTAGATTAAATAGAATTTTAGTGTCATACCCAAAATGAGCAACATTGGCACAACCACATACAACAAATCTACTGATTTGACACTTTATTGCTCTCTATTGGTCTATATTTTTCTCTGTAGATTTAGCAAGGTATTTGGCATGCATGTAAAACATTAGTTTAAAAGAACATAAGCAAACCCTCATTTCCAGCAATTTGCGGAAGGTATCTAACTTTACACACTCTGCCCTCGGCCTGCAGGTTTTCCTGGCGTTCAAGGAGCCCCTGGCCTACCAGGTGAGTGGCCACTTTAATTTCACAGTATTATGAATCAACATTATGTTCATCAGTATTATGATATTCTCAATCACATGTGTGTCCTGGCCTTCCCACTGACCGCTGCTGGTACGTCCCCACTCTGTGTCCCATGGTCTCTTCCAGGCAGGAATGTTGATGGCCCAGCAGGAGAGAGAGGTTTCCCAGGAGAGGTTGGCCAAAAGGGAGACAGGGGTGCTGATGGAGCGTCCCTCCTGGGACAAAGAGGCCAAGATGGGCTCCCAGGACTGCCAGGGCCCCCTGGACCTCCAGGTACCAACAGTTCAGAAGTCATACCTGAGAGTGTGTATGCATGAGGACAGGGTACAGCCAGGGTACAGTCTCCATATTTGGCCTCTATCACCACTAATTGCCAGCCTCAGCCTTGGTCCTGAAGAATGGAGTTGGGAGTAACAAATATCACATAGGCCCTGAGTGGGTGACATGACTTCTCTACTATCGAGCTGCAGCCAGACTGGCTTGCTTACCTCATGGTATGGGTTATTTTCCATGATCTCCTTTTTCTATGTGCTCTGTTATCTCTGTTTTATCAACTCAACTGCTGGCTTACTTCAAAGGAAGCTGTGAAGCTGTGGGAGAGTTGGCGAGCTGTGTGATTAAGTAATTGCTGTGCTAGAAACTGAGGAGATAAACATGGAAGGAAGTAAGGAGCACGTTGCCATCCCTGATCACAGCAAACAACTGTGTTGGATTTTTCCAAGTGAAATCTCAACCTTGGACTTCAGATGAAGCATAGTCAGCTGCACTGTGACTCCTGTCTGGTCACTCTTTCCACAGGTGATGGAGACTGCAAAATAGATACAGGTTCCCAGGGACCTCCAGGCCCCCCTGGACTCATTGGAGAACAGGGACAGAAAGGTATGAGGAAGACTGAATTCACCCCTGTCACTACAAGAAGCTCTGTCCCTCTCTGTTTCATTGCAAATATTGAGAGGTTAAAAGTGCACATCTGTCCAAATCTGTCCTCCAGCTTAAGCTGTAATTATCTGTGAATGGCTCATTCATTTGTGCACGTCAATGCACAGAACATCCAATAATCTGAATATAAGTACTCAAAAATATTAACACCTGAATAAAATATGCATGAAGTACTTAACTGTAGATGGCAGTAACATTTTAAAACGCTTAAAACACTGTACATTCCAGAGAAGGTTATTAACCAAAAACAAACAATCATATAAAAGAAGAATTTTGTTCTGAATATTGGTGAAAATAGATTATTAGAAAATTATCAGTAATGTACAGGAATTAGGAAAGAGTTAAAGTATTTCAAATGAAACATTTGACTCAGGTCTGGTATATTTGATTAGTTCCCTCTAGCTATTAAAGGCAAAGAAATGCAAACATTTGGCATTGATGGAGTGAAATGTTATCCATGTGTAATTTCTCTCAGGTGATGAAGGAGACACCTGCGTGCATTGTGAGGCCTTTGGCCCCCCTGGATCCCAGGGACCAAAAGGACAGCAAGGTGAGGAGAGGACTGCTCAATTTCGAAGCCTTGAAGCCTATGTTAAAGCATCCACTGTTGATACTGTAAGGTTAATCTGCAACTGAGTCATATGGAATGTCATGGAAAAAAAACTCAGCTGCACGGAGACCCGTGTCACGCAGGACACAGAATCTCCCGCTTTCAGGTTTAAATGTGATATTTATAACAAACACAACGGAAAGGGAGGGAGCAGAGACAAAAGGGAGGTAACGGTGTCAGGAACGGTGTCGGGAAAACCAGACGCGGACCAAGAAATGCAATAATATCTTTTATTGTAGAAACAGGCGATGGTCAAACAGGAGTAAACAGAGCAATGCAGGGATCCAAAGAATGGTCGGGGACAGGCAGAGTTCGTTCCGGGCTTCAGTAGTATCAGGGGCAGGCAAGGCGTAGTCAGTGGGCAGGCGAAGGTCAATAACGTAAAAGCAGTGCAGGGAACACAGGGAGGAGCGGGAACGAAACTGAGATATAGACTGCTGGGAACACTGGAGCACGAGCACAAACACAAACACAAACACAAACACAACAGCGAAAACGCTGGAGAGTTGTATAGGCATACGCAAAGCACAAGACAATCTGGCCACGAACATGGGAAAACACACAGCTTAAATACATTTAGACATAACAAGAAACAATCAGGAATAAACATGAATGCAGCTGACTGCAATCAGACACATGAGGAATTAAGTGAAAACGATAATACAATAACGAGACAATCAGGAAATGAACATGGGAAACGAACAGCTAACTACATCAGACATAACGAGAAACAATCAGGAATTAACACGAATGCAGCTAACTGCAATCAGACACATGAGGAACAGGTGAAAACGATAATACAATGACAAGACTGGGAACAAGTAAGTGAAAGTGAAAACACGGACCAGACAACCAGGAAAACATGGAATAAATGAAAACACCTAATTACGGGGAACACGAACACGAGACGTGACAAACGGGGTGTTTTGGTGGCCTGGCCATTCAGAATCGCAGCATCACACAGAGTAATATAGAATCGGGGTGTCCCCCTGTGCATCTTTCTATAGCATTTCAAATTTAGACAAACAGGACAATTTTTTCCTTCCACAGGAAGAAGGCAGGAATTTTATGGTGGCAGTTTGGCTGTGATGCCCCCCACAAAAAACACAACCCTCACAGCCAAAGTGGTTGCTGTGGCCTCAAAGTTACTAAAGTGTCCTTTCCTGCCTGTTCACCTGAAAGTACATCACATTCAGACACTACTCCAAAATTCATAATGCTTATTATGACTGGCCATCAGGTCAGAAAGCAATGAAAGCGAGGAACACGCCTGCTATTAAATCCCTACTAAGCGTTACAGCTTGTCAATGAAGCCAAAGAATGAGACCCCTTTCCCCTTTTTGCACATTTCTACAGTCAGTATCATCAGCCACTATCAGACAGTCACACAACCAGAATTGCAAGGTAACTGTGGAGACGACCACATAAAGTTAGCTAGTTAGCAAGATAGACAAGAGCTACTACAAAACATTTTGTAGAACTTTCCATAATTCAAATAATTCCCAGTTTTCTTCAGGAGGGGTTCGTTTAGTCGCCCCTTGGCTATGACAGCCTAATGCCATTAGCCATAATAACACAATGCTGTAAAAAGAGTACATAAAACGCTAGCATCCTACACTACAAAGAAAGGCAGCTTGAAATATCATCTGCCAACAGTCAGTGTTTTGGATGTGTTTATCAATGGGTGAGTTGAGGGTAGAATTAGGCTATTGTCTGGTAATTGAATAACATGGAGAAGTACACTGCCTGGCCCAAAAAAAAGTCACCACCTGGATTTAACTAAGCAAATAGGTATTATCCATTGGATAATTACTGCAGTGATTAATATGTTTTAGCTGGCAACAAGTTAGTTAACCCTAACTGATGCAGTGAGTAGCTTCTCATTTCTTAAACAACCATGTCGGAAGACATATCCTGTGGTCGTGGAAAAGAGGTTAATCTGTTTCAGAAGGGTCAAATTATTGGTCTGCATCAAGCAAAGAAAACAACTAAGGAGATTGCTGAAACTACTAAAATTGGGTTAAGAACTGTCCAACGCATTATTAAAACCTGGAAGGATAGTGGTGAATCATCACCTTCGAGGAATAAATGTGGTCGGAATTTTTTTTTTAATGATCGTGATCGGCGAGCACTTAAACGTTTGGTGAAATCATATCCTAAAAAAAAGTAAGAGCATTTCCATACCCACAATGCGAAGGGAACTCAAGGGATTGGGACTAAACAGCTGTGTAGCCTTAAGAAAACCACTTGTCAGTGAGGCTAATCGGAAAAACAGGCTTCAATTTGCTAGGGAGCATAAAGATTGGACTCTGGAGCAATGGAAGAAGGTCATGTGGTCTGATGAGTCCAGATTTACCCTGTTCCAGAGTGATGGGCGCATCAGGGTAAGAAGAGAGGCGGATGAAGTGATGCACCCATCATGCCTAGTGCCTACCGTACAAGCCTGTGGGGGCAGTGTTATGATCTGGGGTTGCTGCAGTTGGTCAGGTCTAGGTTCAGCAACGTTATGTGCCCAAAGAATGAGGTCAGCTGACTACCTGAATATACTGAATGACCAGGTTTTTCCATCAATGGATTTTTTCTTCCCTGATGGCACGTGCATATTCCAACATGACAATGCCACGATTCATCGGGCTCCAATTGTGAAAGAGTGGTTCAGGGAGGGGCGGCACGGTGGTGCAGTGGATAGCACTGTCGCCTCACAGCAAGAAGGTCTCAGGTTCGAATCCAGGCCGGGGGCCTTTCTGTGTGGAGTTTGCATGTTCTACCCGTGTCCGTGTGGGTTTCCTCCGGGTACTCCGGTTTCTTCCCACAGTCCAAAGACATGCACGTTAGGCTAATTGGAGAGTCTACATTGCCCGTAGGTATGAGTGTGTGAGTGAATGGTGTATGTAGTGCCCTGCGATGGATTGGCGACCTGTCCAGGGTGTATTCCTGCCTCTCACCCCAATGCATGCTGGGATAGGCTCCAGCCCCCCCGCGACCCTAACTAGGAATAAGCAGCTGAAGATGAGATGAGATGAGATGAGATGGTTCAGGGAGCATGAGACATCATTTTCACACATGGATTGGGCACCACAGAGTCTAGACCTTAACCCCATTGAGAATCTTTGGGATGTGCTGGAGAAGACTTTGCACAGCGGTCCGACTCTCCCATCATCAAGACAAGATCTTGGCAAAAAATTCATGCAACTCTGGACGGAAATGAATGTTGTGACATTGCAGAAGCTTATCGAAACTATGCCACAGCGAATGCGTGCCGTAATCAAAGCTAAAGGTGGTCCAACAAAATATTAGAGTGTGTGACTTTTTTTGGGGACGGGCAGTGTATTTTGTACGAATATCTTAATAAGGTCTTAAACTTAAAATGATTATATACTTTATTATACATTTTAAGTCTCAACAGCAAGGCAGATAAGTCAGAACCTCAGCCAGGTCAGCCAGTCCAGTATTATGTGCCCCCATCAGAACAGCCAGTCCAGCAGTATGTGCCCCCATCAGAACAGTCAGTCCAGCAGTATGTGCCCCCATCAGAACAGCCAGTCCAGATGTATGTTCCCCAATTAGATTCAATTTTCAACAACCACAGAGCTATCGCATGTCCAACACATTAAAAAACTGGCATCAAAATGTATTGTTTACTGTGGACAGCTATAACAGATATGTTTTTATGGTCTTTCTGATAAATAGACAACACCAATACAAAATAGTTCTACTACCCCTGTTGAACAACAGAAGACGAGACTTCAAAACACAAGCTACCATGCTACCTGCCTACAAAAATCCATTCCTATGCCCCTACTTCTTTGAACCAATGGATGTTCACCGATGTTGAGTAGAAGGCAAACGTCCTACTTTAAATTGTGCATTTAATGGAAAGTTTCATGTCCACTGAGGATGTGACTGTATGAGTGGGCGGATATTTTTAAACTACAAAAACTTATAAAAACATTTGAAAGCAAAAGGAAAATGTTTTTTTATGATGATCCCAACAGATACAACAAGCAAAAGGCACATAAAAAATTGAAACTAATAACAAAATGAAGAATGAGATTAACTTTTGGCATTACAGAGAGTGATACGAACTGGATTAATTTAAATATAACGCTTCACGTCAAATTTCAAAATGGTTACATGTAAATGTAGATGTGACAAATAAATGTAAGATTGTAAGAATGTATCTGTACATAATTTACATTATGCAGCCTTGTCAATAAATTCAGACAAGGACTTTGACAGGGTGGGATGGAGCTATTTGAATTATACCCTTCAGTCTTATTAGGTTGAAATACAACAACCTCACATCAGTTGTAATAACAAATGGTTTACAGTCATCACATTTGAAAATGGCTGTCTCCTTTCCCCCTTTTTGTTTATCATTGCATTAGAACCATTAGCAGAAGCAATAAGAAACCATCAGGAGAGTTACTGTGAGAGGATGGGAGCATACAGTGCCCGTTTAGAATCCACACCCCGTCTCAAAAATGTCACCTTCTGTTGCCTTACAGCCTGAAATGAAAACATATTAAGGAACTGTAGCTTCTTGAGAGAGGTGGTGAAAAATGCATGCCCTTAGGAATAGGCATTCCGAAGTGGGTATGTGCACAAGTAATATGTATTCTGATTGATCAAGTAATCGGGTGGTAGTGTTTAAATGCCTTATATTTGCTAATGTTTGCAATTTTTCTGTACTTGATGTCCTGTCACTGTTTGCATGTTTTCCTATGTGTCTGGATGACAGGTTTCCCTGGACCTGCAGGCGGCAAAGGACAACAGGGTCCACCTGGGATTGCTGGCCGTCCCGGCGACCCAGTGAGTGGGATATATGCGTTACTGTGTGACTGTGCCATGAGTGGGATAGACTGTGTTACTGTGTGACGTTGAACAGATTGACTCTCACTAGAAGTGAGATGGTATCTATAACTTCAAAATCCCATTCTCCCACCGCCTCTACTTTTTGAACAATGTAGAATGCCAGGATCCCTGTAAATTCTGTTCCTGCTCTGCTCCCAAGGGTATCTCCGGTTCCCCAGGACTGATGGGTGCCCCGGGAGCCCTTGGTGAGCCAGGTGACGTCTATGCGGCTCCAGGGCTGAAGGGGGCGAAAGGTACACCAGGCAGCACCGGGGGTAGGGGCCTGCCAGGTCTGGATGGGCTCCCAGGCCTGGATGGGCAGCCAGGCCAGCCTGGACCCAAAGGAGAACGAGTGAGTGCCCATAAGTACCCAATTATTGATGAGCTATTTATTTCACTACCATCACTACAATTTTTACTGGAGCTTGTAAATGGAAGAATGAAAGAAAACTTTACAAATTATGTTTCTTTGGCTGGATGTGTCTGCTGGGCTATTTTAATTGAAATTATATTAGAGTACATGGCCTGGCTGTCTGGGAACATGCAGGAAAATTAATAAAATGACTTATGTAGATTTCCCACATGGCCTTATCCATGGTATCGGAAAGAGGTCAGGCTTATGGAGCAGGGAACCTCTTTCTGAAATAAAAGGGACCTCTGCAGATGGGATGGGTTACCCCTGAGCCAGTCTTAATCAGTCAAAACCAATCTAAACCAGTCTTAACAGATCTGAACCAGTTTAAACCACAACTATTCTCCCCTGTCTCTGCTCCTATCAGGCGACTGTGGGTATCAAAGGAGACCGGGGCAGGGATGGGGACCCAGGTGTTTCTGGGTTCCCAGGAGAAAGAGGTCCTCCAGGGGTCCCAGGATTTGGTCTTCCTGGGGAGCAGGGGGAGAAGGGCAGTCAGGGGGTGCCAGGACGACCAGGAGTTCCTGGAGTTGTAGGTGGGTTCAATGCCTAAATCTCCTGTGTGGGTCAAATCCCTTCTGGACAACATCAGAGGGAAGGACTGCACTGATCTTGCACGCTAACTTTGATTGTTCTCACCTTGTATTAATGCACATCTTGTAAGTCGCTCTGGATAAGAGCGTCTGCTAAATGCTTAAAATGTAAAAATGTAAAATGTACTGTGTGACCTTGGCTGACTCTAGTCTGGTCTACCATATTCTGGTCTATCATGTTCAGTGCAAAGTAGTGACATACACTGTATGACCAAAAGTCAGTGGACACACGTACTAATTATTTTAGTTCAGGTGTTTCAGCCACATCCATTGCCAACAGGTGCATAAAATCCAGCACATAGCCATGCAATCTCCACAGACAAACATTTAGAATTCATAATGGTTCGTAAAGAGCTCAGTGACTTTAAACGCGGCACTGTCATAGGATGCCACCTTTGTACAAGTCAGTTCGTGAAATTTCTGCCCTACTAGATGTGCCCCAGTCAACTGTAAGTGCTATTATTGTGAAGTGGAAGCGCCTAGGAGCAACAACAGCTCGGCCACGAAGTGGTAGACCACGCAAACTCACAGAGCGGGGCCGGCGAGTGCTGAAGCGCATAGCGCGTAAAAATCGCCTATCATCTGCTGCATCACTCACTACAGAGTACCAGACTGCCTCTGGAAGCACCATCAGCACAAGAACTGTGCGTCGGGAGCTTCATGGAATGGGTTTCCATGGCCGAGCAGCTGCACACAAGCCTCACATCACCATGCGCAATGCCAAGCGTCGGCTGGAGTGGTGTAAAGCACGCAGCTGTCATAGCCGCAAAGGGGGGTCCAACTCCATATTAATGCCCATGGTTTTAGAATGGGATGGCCAACAAGCTCATATAGATGTGATGGTCAGGTGTCCACTGACTTTTGGCCATATAGTGTAGGTTCAGCCCAAAACCTGTCTCTGTGGTCAGTTATAATGAGCGACAGGGGTTCGTATATGAGGGTCGGTGAGTTACACAAGTCCATCTCTTATTCTCAGGACCCAAAGGTGAATCTGGGAAAGGGGTTAGCTCACCTGGACCACAAGGTGTGCCTGGAGCTCGAGGAGATAGTGGAAGACCTGGCCTCCAAGGTGAGCCCTAGAGCTGTTGATGTTTTGATACTTCGGTATAGGTCTGCAGCAGCACAGGGAAATTAATCTCAAAGAAGACAGATGCTATAGGGTATGACGTGGTTATTTTATGAGTGCTAATCCAGGACAACAGAGACATGCAAACCCATAATAATGCTGTACTTATGTATATGTTTCTGTACCTGGCTCTCAGATTTGCCTTGTACTTGTACCTGTCTCACCTGATTGTCCCTGTAACTGTTTCTCTGATTTTCCCTGTTACTCTCTCTCTCTGATTTTTTTTTCCCAACCACCCCCTTCTCCTGAGGCCTAACTCAATCATTATTTTACAACATGTACAAAGTTACACAGGCCCCTAATGGGGTAATGGGCGAACTCCAGGGGATTTGGCCCCAAATGTGTTTTTGACAAGCCCCAAATCTTTGGATCATGATGCCTGCGAACTAGCAGTTCTCATGCATTTAAAACAAAAGCGAGTTGACTTTTAAAACAAATATGTTTTGAATTAAATGAACTAGACCTACTGGAGAACTCATCTGCTGTTCCCCATTCCCTATTCCCGGTTCCTCTGTGTCTACCCCATTGAGTGGTGATTGAGGGTAAAGTGATGTGATGTTTCTCCAGGGGATCAAGGCCTTCAGGGGAACCCTGGAATGCCGGGTTTCCCTGGAAAGAAAGGTGATCCAGGTCTCCCAGGAATCGGATTACCTGGCCTCCAAGGGCCCAAAGGTACCTCCCTCCACACACAACAGTCTTTCCTCTCCATCAGATATAATACATGTACTTGAAATGAATAGGCACTTTAAAGGCAAATCCAATGTGCTCCTGTTGTAGAACTAAGCTGGTGTCCCTCTTCGTTCTTGAGGTTATTCTGGAATACCGGGTGCACCTGGGATACCTGGAGAACCAGGAAGATCTGGGCAGGATGGTTTCCCTGGACATCCAGGCTCACCTGGGCCAAAGGTATATGTGTGGTTGTGAGAAAGCCAATAACAGAATAATCAGGTACAATTGGAAAATGTAGACCCTCAACCTTTTAATTCAACTTGTTTCTGCACAGGCTCCCTCTAGTACTACACTTTGGCCACTGAAAAAGCCTCAGTGCCTCACATAAGCTGTAGCTGGATGTTTATGGTTTTAAATATCGTAGACCCCAGCTTGGAGAAAGACCAGTGCTTAGAAGGATCAATCAATGGACATGTTTTCTCTGTGTAAGCAGAGCACTTCCTTTTAGCATGTCCATGCCGAAAGTTAAACAGCTTTTTGAATTACAGGGATGCCTTTCTTTGAGAATATAACTTTACAGTTGGGACAGTGTAGTGAGCTCATTGCTGTCTGCATTCTGATGAATCTGCTGGATGTCTCCAGGGGGAACCAGGACGGGGCTTGCCAGGGCCCAAGGGCTTCATGGGGCCCCAGGGGATTGTTGGATTTCCAGGAGATAAGGGCAACATGGGGCTTCCTGGTATTCCGGGACAAGAGGGACAAACAGGGCTTCCTGGATCGCAGGGAATTAAAGGTACTCTGAACCTCTAAGAGATTTGCGCAAGACCACTGCATTCAACACCAGGCCTGGGTCAAATACATACTTTACTACTTGAACAGGTCCCAGAGAACAGCGAATCATGTTAATAACCAAAATGTATGAGAGAACAATTTTGTTATGAATATTAGTGGAAAAAAACAATTCTTTTAAAATTGTCAGTATTCTGCAGGAATTTACTGGTGTCCAAAGGGTTTAAGTATTTGAAATAAAGCATTTGGTCCTGGTCCGGCTACCAGCACTTACTCCTGGGCAGCTCCTGGGAAATACGAATTACAATAATTAAATTTGTTCATCACAAAACGACTTTATCCAGTGCAGTTTGCAATTCTAGCAGTATATTTGATACTGAATTATATACAGTATTTATTGCATACAGGTATTTAGTGGTACCTTAGAGGGTCCAGCATATGACCATATGCTTGTTTTGCACACAAAATGTTTGTGATCCATGCACAACGCAGTATGTGACCTAAGTGATTGATATAGTGAGGTTAAATCGTGTTTTATCATGTCTCATCACTTAGAATAATCATCCTTTGGTAATTAGCCGTTGGTGGTGATGGTCTCACAAGACCAACCACAATAGAGTCCCTGATGAAAACCTTGAATAGAGTGTTCTACACACCTATCCCAGATGAGTATTTGACTCTGAAACCCATGGGTGCTAATGGGCAGCTCACCTTGTCTTGCTTTCATTCAATTCCCTTTGTATTCTCAGGTGATCCTGGGCCCCCAGGGCAGCATGGGATTGAGGGGCCACCTGGCCCCCCAGGACCGGGTGAACCTGGTGCACCAGGGCCCATTGGTCGTCAAGGCTTACCTGGCCCCTTCGGTAAGCCCACATCTGCCCACTCACTTGTATTGCTGCTCTGCATTGAGACTTATACACACTCACCTGTTGTACTGAATTGAAACTTATACACACTCAGCTGTAGTGCTGCATTGAGACCTCTACCCACACACATGTAGTATTGCATTGGAACTTATACACACTCACTTGTAGTGCTGCATTGAGACTTATACACACTCACCTGTAGTACTGAATTGAGATGTATACACACTCAGCTTTAGTGCTGCACTGAGACTTATACACACTCACCTGTAGCATTGCATTGCATTGAAACTTAACTTAACTAATACACACTCACCTGTAGTACTGCATTGAAACGTATGCATACTCAGCTGTAGTGCTGCGTTGAGACTTATACACACTTCCCTGTAGTATTTTATTGAAACCTATACACACTCAGCTGTAGTGCTGCATTGAGATGTATACACACTCACCTGTAGTGCTGCATTGAGACCTATACACAATGACCTGAAGTGCTATATTATCCTAGGATAAGTATTAAAAGTACATGAGTGGTGTTGGTTGGTGATGAGTGTGTGATGGGGCAATGTGTCGGACAGGAAATGTGGGAGAGAAGGGGGAGAAAGGGTACCCTGGCTCTCCAGGCCTGGACATGCCTGGGCTTCAGGGGCAGAAGGGTGACGCAGGATTCCCCGGAGGCCCAGGATCTAAGGGGCTTCCGGGGAGACAAGGCTCTGCTGGAAGGGATGGGTTCCCAGGCCAACAAGGTGAGCTTCTTACACAGGAAACTGGGCCCTCAGATAGGCATGACAGGAGAGTTCACACATACGGCAGCCTGTGATTCATCCACATAGAACAACCATCACAGGGAAACAAAGAGCACACTATGTTACAGTACATTATTTATTTGGTTAATTAACCCCATTATCCAGGTTAATATTTGGCTTATTATTTGCTTGATATTTAAATAATCAATTGACTGCAAGTACCTTGCCCAGAGGTAAAATGGCACAGCCTTTAGCCAGCAGCCTTTGGAGAACAGTCCTAGTTCCATAATAACTATGCCACACCAGTCTAACCTCAGTTCATGTGACTCATGTCAAAGCATATTCGATAAGATAAATTGTGCCATGTGTGTGCCAGTTACTCACACTGCCTGTACAATTGTGTCCTGTGCTATTTTGTTTTTGAATCTGCTTTGGTACTCTAGATGCTAAATGCCCATTTGGGTCCTGTAGCTACCTGTACCATACATGTGAGTGACAGCCAGAGTCACATGTCACACCTTATCCACAGGCCCAAAGGGAGAGATGGGAGTGATGGGAACACCAGGTACCCCTGGATATCAGGGAGTCTCTGGCAACCCTGGCAGTCCTGGGGCGAGAGGTGAGTGGGTCCCCCTTGCTCACCACTGCAGCATACGTCCATCATATGGCTCCCTTCAGCCACACCTTAGACTTAGCTGGACTTATGAGACTAGAGAGTGAGCAGGTAGACAGAGGGCACACTAAACATCAGCATCAAATATCACGTGAGGGCATGGTGGACTGCAGGATATCACAGAAGGTTACAGTTTTGTTTTTTTAAGTATAATTTCTTGGGTCAGATGATGCCATCATTATTGGTGACGTTTAAGTGATGCAGCTTGTTTGATATTTAGAGCTTCTGTGCATGTCATTTGTGCTGAAGGATCATTCAAACTAGACTGTGATGATTTCACTTTAGTTTTTATCATTTGAATTTCATTGTTTGATCTATCTTTTGTCTTTTGGGGGTTATGGCTCTCTTAAATATGTTTGTTTATTTACTATTTCTTGCAGTATTTCTTGTTTTAATTTTTTTTATTGAGTCACCCTATACACAATACAATACAACCACCAGACTATATCTGATTCTTTGGTATTCTTCTGACTTTGATATTGATCTGATGCTGTGGTAACAGTTTGTCAGCTTGGTTTCAGTTTGATTCTGTGGTATCTGTGTGATTTCCTTTTTTGCACCAGGTGACACCGGTATCATTGGGCCAAGCGGAGAGTTTGGTGAGCCAGGACCAAAAGGAGACAGAGGAGATCCAGGACTGCAGGGACCTGCTGGGAACATGACTGATGTGGACATGGAGCACATGAAGGGGGAGAAGGGTGACATTGGGGAGAGAGGTACAGACATGAGGGGCATCAGAGTCCTGGGGACAGGTGTGGCAAGGATCCAGTGCATGGAACACAAGTGGAGTAGCAGTGCCAGAAACACACAGTGAGGCTCTGCCTGAGTAAGGGCAGGCACACTATACCTTTACCTCAGGCTGTCATGGAATGGGGTGACCTATCAGTGTATCGAGACAGGTTCAGGACCACACTCTGCGGGTGACCTAGAATATTCAGTTCAGACTAAGGAACTATGACTGAGAGTTTCTACAGAACAACAGATAAAGGACACACTGTTTACACTCTTCCTTGCAGGTGATCCTGGACAGACCGGTGGAAAAGGATTCCAAGGACAGAGTGGAATACCAGGAATGCCAGGAAAAGATGGAGATCCAGGGTTACCTGGACAACCAGGTAAACCACCTATATTCTTTGAAGTGGAAATGTTACGCTGCGCTATATTATGTGCTATGATTCTCTGAGTGTCAGACCAATCCCCGGATTGTGAATTCTTTCCAGGGAAGAAAGGTGACATTGGGAAACCTGGAGAGCCGGGAAGTGTTGGATCGCCTGGAGCGAAAGGAAGTATAGGGGAAATGGGCCTGCCAGGTGGGGAGCACAAATGAGTCACTTTCTTTCTTTCAAAGTGATGTGCCCTGTATTATTGTGCTAAGTGGTGTATTATATTGTGATTCTGGGAAAGGGTACATGGGTGCAGGTGTTGCTATGTTTCTACAGGTTCTTTGGGAACGAAAGGTGTTAAAGGAGGGATAGGGACACCTGGTCACCCAGGATTCCCAGGCTTATCTGGAGACAAAGGACAAAAGGGTGATGCAGGTCAGCCAGGTGTGGGGGTTCCCGGACCCCCCGGAGAGAAGGTTGGTCTCGACGTGCTTTCGCTTGTTCTCAATACAGTGTTTATGCAGTACAGCACCCCGCAATCTTTCTTTTGTTTGTGTATCTGTGTGTATGGGTGTGTGTGTGTGTGTCTATGGTCTGTGTATGTGCCTCTGTGTATGCCTGCATATGTGTGTTCGTGCGTGTGTGTGTGTATGTGTTTGTGTATTCGTGTATTCATTAGGTGCAGTATCTATGATTGTTTGTTGATTGTCCTCTCTCTCTTTCTGTCCCCAGGGCCAGTTGGGCTTGGTTGGCTTTCCTGGCACCTCGGGAGAGAAGGGACAGAAGGGTGGAATGGGTATCCCGGGAATGCCTGGATTGCCAGGTGTCAAGGGAGGCCTGGGGTCAGAGGGTCAGCAAGGTCAGGAATTACATCGCCGTTACTGCACAGTATAAATTGCAGTGTCACAGTATTCTCTGTTGCTTGGCAACCACAGGTCATGGGGTTCTGTTCTCCTTGCAGGTACCCCTGGACCCCCAGGTGAGAAAGGTGTCAGCGGCCTGCCAGGTGCCACAGGAGAGCCAGGGGTTCCTGGACGACCAGGTAAGTGACTGCTGCTCAGAGCAATGACGGTTAAGGGCACGGCTTTGCACCTATGAAGCCTTATAAAAAGTGACTGGTTTGTTTGCTTATTTTATTTTGGGGTTTTCAAGTGCTTATTTATAGAGTTTTAAAATTGAAAACTGTTGATAAAGATGTTACCAAATTGGTAATGTATTTCTCATTTGTGACCCACTCTAGTGAATGTGGCAAATGTTGTGAGAATGAAATTCAAGCTACAGCCACCAAAAACTGAAAAAATTCACCAAAAGCCTTTTTGTTTATTTGGGCTTTGGAAATAAGCCTTTGGATAATGACACTTAATGTAATGCACATTATGCTTGTTCTTTTAACATTATAACAAAGATTTTTTGCAATGATGTCCCTGACAAACAAACAAACAAACAAACAAATAAAATGTACCTGGCCGAAATTGAGACTTTGGAGAAAAAACCGCTTTGCTAATGAGCTAATCTGATGTCTTGAAAAATTAAATTTTAGTTGCATTTCTATGCTGGTATTCTGAGGGAACTTTCATCAGACATGTGTTTAACGGTACCTAATTAAGAAATAATGTAGACGGCTAAGTTTAAAGTGTGATAAGGTGACACAAGCTTTTGCATAACATTGTATTACTACGGAAACCAATACTTTGTGGAATGTTATCAGGTGAGCCAGGTTTCCAAGGCCCAGCGGGACCCCAGGGGGAGAAGGGTCAAGCAGGTGTGGACGGGATACCAGGTTCCTTAGGAGAAAGGGGTGACCCAGGTGAGTGTACACACCATCCTGGGCCAAGGGGCTGTGGAATACCTATGATCCTATTGTTCACCTTGTGTTATTGGACGTGGTCTCCTCTACAGGTTTGCCTGGCAGAGGGCTCCCCGGGACTTCCGGACAATCTGGCGGTAAAGGTGAGACTCCTGACCACTAGAAATAAGACAGGCCTAAAATCCAACAGCACCCTCTACAAAGCCACCACCAAACTCATTACAAAGCAGTGGGCGCATTCAGCTGATGGCCTGAACATTAAGTAAATTCCAGCACTACTTATATAGCTTTCTGGCACTTGGACATAACCTGAACATTCCTCTCTGGCTTATACTGTGGGTAAGTATTAAAGAAATGTATATGCATAACTAAGTAACAAATAATCAACTACCGGGGACTTAGATAATGACCAATTAGACAAAAAGTTACAGAATTAAAGAAAGGACCAGAACAGCACAGCTCCCCCTCCATACCCTGTATACATAATGCAGCAGAGAATCCCTATACCAGCCCCCTACCCCATGTGCAGAGCCACGCCCACATGCAGAGCATCACCCACACCAGTCCACTACCCCCCACACACAGACCTGCTTCTCTCCAGCTATAAGGTTGACCCCTTCCACATCACTTCCTCTACAGGTGACAAAGGCAGTGCAGGTCTCCCAGGTATTCCTGGCAGCCCAGGTATGCCAGGAATAAAGGGGACTAAGGGTTTGTCAGGTGACCTGGGCCAAGCAGGGTGGCCAGGAGAACGCGGCCTACCGGGGGCCTCAATGGAAGGGCCCAAGGGGGACACTGGACAGCTAGGCGAGCCAGGAGAGCCAGGTAGGGCCACTACCGGTCTGGTACAATGTTGTCAGGTATCCACTCTGTCAGTTACAGGTCCTGGTTGGATTGAGAGATGCATATTGCCAGCAGGTTCACTATCACTTCTTCAAGATATAATTGTAATAACTTGTTCGATTAACTGATGGTGCAATGTCAAAAACACACATTAGTAAAAGTAAGCGTGGGACTAATAATCCTTCAGTGAGGGGATAAACCCCAGCAGCTTTGCATTTACCTGACAGGTGGACCTGGAGCTCCAGGTCCTGCTGGAGTTTCAGGAAGTGTAGGAGCCAAAGGAGAAAGGGGGGAAGAGGGTTCCCTGGGGCCTCCGGGACAGCAGGGAGACAAAGGGGACAGAGGCTATCCTGGAATTTCTGTAAGCCACTGTCTGCCACCTACACCCTCACTCTCATCACCAACATCACTGCTTTCACTGCTATCAACACTGCCATCAACACTGTTATCATTACCATCAATGGTATCACCATCGTCACTGTTATCACCATCATCACTGCATCGCCATCATCACTGCTATCGCCATCATCACTGCATCACCATAATCACTGTTGTCAACATATTCGCGGCTATCTCTGCTATCATCATAATCACTGCATCACCATCATCACTATTATCTCCATCATCACTGTATCACCACCATCACTGTCATTAAGATTAATGTTGTTATCACCATCATAACTGTTATCACTACTATCACATTTTTCTAAATTATCACAGCATATCATCATCACTCTTATCATGACAGTCATTGTTATCACTATGGTCACTGCATCACCATCATCACTGTTATCACTATCCCAGTGACTCCAGGTGCTCTGCTGTATGTCACCACCAACAGTGTTTATAGAGATTTATCTTCCTGTTGTGATAATTGTGATTGTTCCTTTTTACATTGAATCTAAAGGATTATTTTCATGATTGCTCAGTAAACAAACATTGCTTTAAATGTTCCATGGGATGCTTAGCTACACAACAGAACTAGAAAAAGGTACAATTTGGTTTCCTCTAGATTACATGATTTACTTCTGTTTGTGTTTTTGTGTGTGATAGGGACAAACTGGCCTTCCAGGAGTCAATGGGCACAAGGGAGATATAGGACAGCAGGGAGTTCCTGGATTCCTAGGTACAGTAGATGACTCACACTGCAGTAGGTATATGATTGGGCAGTCAGTCCCATCATTGCACTGACTCACATTGCAGTGTATATGTGTGTGTGGGTGGGTATGTGTGAAAGTTCATTTCCCTCGATATAATAGCTTAAGATAAAGGTAGGGAACAAAAAATGGATGTAAAAGGAAAAATCAATATAAAGTCATTTAATAGGGTGTTGTGTTACCACGTGTGGTCTGCATGCGCTGTAGCATAGAGTCTACTAGCATTCGGAATACTGCAGGAGCTATACGACTCCATGCTTCCACGAGAAAGTCAATAAACTCACACCAAATTGATGAAAGTGGTGTCGTTTCAGAATATCCCATAAATACTTGATTGGATTCAGATCTGGTGACTGAAAAGGCAGTGAAATATGGATAACATCAGTGTCATGGTCCTAATTTTTTTTGTTCACCACGTTTACAATGTGTGAGGGGTGTGGGCACAGCCTTGTCATGGTGAGGAAAAACACAGCTGTCAGTTGGTCTTATACTCGGTACTGGCTTGTTGTGGTCACATCTTATGGGGGAGTGAAATTGTTGTCTGTTTCCTCCAGGGACAAAAGGTAACACTGGAGTGATCGGACTCAAGGGAGAATTGGGAGACAGAGGTTTCACTGGAGAGAAAGGTATGGGAGTTATATTGCTATACATGCTCTGACTGGTTAAAGTGTGTATTCAATCCAACAGCCTTTACTGCTGCTGCCCCATTTACATTAGAATGTTTACCCTGGAACCCTTCAATTGCTGTCACTTCTGTGCAAAGCATCGACTAAGACAGTGTTTCCTAATGTAATTTTGTTGATAAAGTGGCATTACATGATTTGAGCAAGCCCCACATGATACGATCAGCAACAACTTAACACTAGGAGTGCCAGGTTTCCATACATACAAGAAGATGCCAACCAACAGGCGTTGGCATTTTAAAGTAGTAATAATTCCATTTAGTACATACCATCTAAAAAATAATGATTTGATTTTGTTTAGGCATGCCTTAAGAAACATTAGGATACCTAAACTTCTTATTTCCATGAGCAGAATAATGTATTCATTAGCATAGCATGCCACTATGTGTACTTTTCATGGTGTATACAAATTTTTTTAGAACACCCGCATTTTCCAGTTTTTACTTAAATTTAAGCAGTTCAAGTCCAGTTAATAACCTGAAATGGTACAAAGGTAAGCGGTAAACTGCCAAAAGTTTAGGTTACCAAAAACTGAAAAATAATGTACATTTTTTGGCAGTGAGTAGTTTCCTACACCATCAAAAGGCACTTGGAAACTGACAGGAAGAGGTCTGGCAGACCCAAAGCCACAACAAAATCAGAAGACAAGTTTCTGAGAGTCAACAGCTTGCGTGATAGGAGGCTCACAGGACAACAGCTTCAAGCACAGCTTAACACTGGTCGAAGTAAGGAAGTCTCAGTTTCAACTGTGAAGAGAATACTTCGAGCTTCAGGTTTGACAGGTTGAGTGGCAGTAAGAAAGCCATTGCTAAGATGCCAAAATAAGAACAGAGGCTTGCCTGGGGCATGAAGCACCGCCAGTGGACTACTGAAGACTGGAAGAAGGTCTTATGGAACAATTAATCAAAATTTAAAATCTTGAAATTTTGAAAGGTTTTTGTAGGCCATCGAGTAGGCGAAAGGATGGTTCCTCAGTGTGTGACACCAACTGTCAAACATGGAGGAGGTCTGGGGCTCTTTTGCTGGATCCAGAGTTGGCGACTTGCACAGAGTGACTGTTAACCCACGTTAACCCATTACTTGTTCCCTGAAAAGGGCCTTTTTTTATAACTCTGAAATGTACATTATTTTTCAGTTTTTGGTAACCTAAACTTTTTTTTTAACCTCTGGCAGTTTACCAGTGTTCGTGACTGTGTTGTATGTTGTATGTTGTCCTGCACTTTTAGGCCGAGCCTATCCTAATTTCGTTGTACCCTGGTATAATGACAATAAAGATATTCTATTCTATTCTATTCTATTCTATTCTATTTACCGCTTACCTTTGTACCATTTCAGGTTATTCACTGGACTTCTTACATTTCAGTAAAAACTTGGGGGTGTTCTAAAACTTTTGACCGGTAGTGTATATTTTAAGATATCTTTGACTAGAATATAAAGCAGAAAGTGCATGTAACTGAACATGTAAAAGCTTTTAATTATAATGAAAAATAAATAAACCGACATGAGTCGCGGTGATATGATACTGATCAGCAAGACAGCCAATTCTTGGGAAAATACTAATGTAAAACCTGAATAGCATTACATATACAGAAAATAAATACATGAAAACACGTTGTCAATGTATAAAAGTCAATCGTAGACTATGTATTAGCCTACAAAAGGCTAGAAATATCTTTGTGTGCATATCCATGTCTAGAAAGTGCTAGAAAAGTTCACAAGCAAGCTAGCTAGCACTACTCTCAACTTGTTCAGCTACGGTACAACGAGTCCCACCAACTCGGATAGCTAGCCTAGCTGGCATTATGTATGATTAGGTAACCTGAATAATCTAGCTAAGTTAGCTTGCTACAATAACATACTTTACTTAGCTAGTTTACAAGATTGTCAAGTTAGGTCATTCATGTTAGCTAGCTAGCTAATGTTAGCGCCTATATCATTTTTCTCTTCCCCTTCATTGCTACTCTTAGCTAATCTTGACTCAAAATAACAGGCTTTTTGCTATAATTCTTGTTCTTGACAGCAAGGATATGACTGGAATATATGTCTGTTTCCAACACAGTTTTCCCAATATCTCTGACGTTTAATTTGCTGGCTGGTCTCTTTGGTCCATTGTTGCCATCTACTGTGCAAGTAATGAATACTTCATCTTTTTCTGAACCTAGGCAAATGATGAACTATATTTCTTGGTTGATTTACACATGCCAAAATATGTTTTTTTTTTTATTTGATAACGGTTTGCATTTTTAATACTTTTGCATTTTTATATTATTTGTGGCATGTAGCTGTGGTATAACTGGAACAAACCACTCCAAGCCATGCATTCTTAGGATATATATATATATACGCACTTCTGTGGGGGGCTTTCAGCCTCGTGCTGTGTCACCACCTCAGGTATGCATAAATATCCTGACAACCGCTTGTTGTGGTTTATTCCTTACATCTTGCGTTCCTTATGTCTTCTCCCACCCCCTCACGTATACTCACCCATTAGACTAATAGTTATGTGATACATAATACAATAATTGGGACATGTGAGTTTCATTATTCCATTATCATATGTTTAGGGGAGTGTCATATTTGCGTGAGAGAGGCACCAACGGCAAAAATAGTGTAGTATTGAATTACAACAGTCGTTATTTTTGCTATTTAAATTCAAACAAGTGTGCTGAACAAATATACTGTATTTAGGAAAAGTCGGGGACTGGGGTTGACATGACTTTCTCAATGGCAACGTTATTTTAATTTTAAAATCACCAAATTCCTGAAAAGCTTCATGGTGATCCTAGTGTTTCGTAAAAGGGCTAGAATATGAGTTTTGTTTATATGTGCACGATGCTCGTTTACATTATGCAAATTGTGAATTTGCATTCTAAATCTACTGAACTGACCTCATGCCTAATCTCTTGTTTCTAAGGAAATGTTGGCCCTCCGGGACCTCCAGGCCATCACACAATTATCAAAGGAGAATTCGGATTCCCAGGACCTCAGGGCCCCCGTGGGCCACAGGGACCGCAAGGATTTCCTGGCCTTAAAGGGCTACAAGGTGAAATTTCAGTCCCCATGAATAGACTATGATGCAATATTTCTAACATTGCTACTAACATTTGAATTAATTTTATTTGTGTATTGATGTAAGGTTAGTTTTCAATCGCCTTGATCACACAGACCTCTCTACCCTTTCCCTCAGGTGTAACAGGACAGCAGGGTGGGAAAGGAGACGAGGGTGTGCCTGGGTACCATGGCCGCCCTGGATCCAAGGGAGAACCCGGCCCAATAGGGTCCTCAGGTGAGCGTGGCCCCTATCCAGACCCCCTGCTCTGCCAGCTCATGGCCGAAAGCCCCTCCTGATCACCAATGCCGCCCTCCGCTGTAGGACCCAGAGGATATCCTGGCCCCACAGGGCCTGACGGTATCCCAGGCCAGGTGGGCCCCCCAAGGCCCTCCTCCATGGACCACGGCTTCCTGGTCACCCGGCACAGCCAGTCAGTGGAAGTGCCAGTCTGCCCTGAGGGCACCAGCCTCATATACGAAGGGTACTCCCTCCTGTACATCCAGGGTAATGAGCGTTCACATGGACAGGACCTGGGTGAGTGACCAAGAGACGCATGACCATTACACACAGACGAGACCTGAGTGAGTGATTGTTACACACAGACGGGACCTGAGAGAGTGATTGTTACACACAGACGGGACCTGAGAGAGTGACTGTTACACACAGACAGGACCTGAGTGAGTGACCATTACACACAGACAGGACCTGAGAGAGTGACTGTTACACACAGACAGGACCTGAGTGAGTGACCCTCAACTCTGCTCTCTACAGGAACTGCGGGGAGCTGCCTGAGGAAGTTTAGCCCCATGCCTTTCCTTTTCTGCAACATCAACAATGTTTGCAACTTTGCATCCAGGAATGACTACTCCTATTGGCTGACCTCCCCTGAACCCATGCCCATGAGCATGGCACCGATCACCGGGCAGAGCATCAAGCCCTTCATCAGCAGGTGAGGGCGGGGTGGCAGGGTTTTTCCAGGCTCAAGAATAGGCTAAGGTGGTAACTTGACGTGGGCCAGTGCAAAGGTCCGACATTGTGTCGTTCGACCTTCACCACTGCCTATGACCCTCTGGCCCTCCAAAATGGACCCTAGCTATCTTCTGTGCCATGTTGTGTTTTTGGCACATTACATAAACCATTTCCCCTTCAGAATGGCGTAGCCAGTTGCGACTTTTCAGCCATTGTGGGTCAAACCCACTGGCTCTGTGCTTCCCCAGATGTTTGCTACAGTATATGGAATGCATTAAATGACTTGATTATTGATATATCAAAAACAGGCTTAATTTCCATTTCAGCCTTTCTATGTCTGTCTCTTGTCCCTCTGTTGGTCCTTCTGTGTCTGTGTCTTGTCTCTATACTGGCTCTTGTCACTCTTGCCCCTCAACTTGTCCCTCCCTCTCCTCATGCTGCAGCTGCTGCTCTATCTCAGATCTGATTTGCATACTTGAATATAAAAAAAGAAAATGGTTAGAACTTTTTACAAATTTTACAAAAGCTGTAGTCCTCAAAGCATAAGTGGCAGGTTACGAAATACAAGGTTGCTAGTTGCTAATCCCATACTTAACGGGTAACGGGTAACTTAACTTGGGCTGGCAGTGTAGTGTAATGGTTAGGGAGCTGGGCTTGTAACTCAGAGGTTGCAGGTTCAATTCCCAGTTGGGGCACTGCTGTTGTACCCTTGAGCAAGGTACTTAACCTGAATTGCTTCAGTAAAATATCCAGCTGTATAAATGGATTGTATGTAAAGAAATGTAAACTGTGTAAGTCACTCTGGATAAGAGCGTCTGCTAAATGCCTAAAATGTTAACGGTATAGTGTACAGTTCTGCGTTAGTAAGATTGTGAAATTGGGATATGTGGTTACAATCACAATCAATAATAAATGTACTGAACGGATAATATAATAATTGTGTTTTGTTATATGAAAAGCACAAGCAGAATACTTTAAAGATTTAAATGCATTTAAAAAGGACTATGAATGTATTACCAGTGCATTAATATATATGTTTAATTTTGTAATTTCATGTTGACATCACGTTAGATCCTCATCTGCAACACACTGTCAATGTGGTATTAATGTCATTGCACTGCTTAGGAAAGGTTTTCTTAATACTGTTACAATGTTTTGTAAAGGTTTTACTAATACCATAGCAATGTATTGGAAATGTTTTAGTAATACCCTGGTAATGAATTGGAAAGCTGTTCGTGAAACTCTGACAATGCATTTGATAGAGTCTAGTATTACTCTAGTAATGCCTTCGGACTGTTTTATTAATGCAGTAGAAATGTTTTGCCAACATTCTGGCAATGCATAAGAGAAGTGTTGGAAACACCTTGTTAATACATAAGACAGGTGTTGGCAACACCTTGTTAATACATTAGACAGATGTTGCTGTTACCTTGATAATACAATGTCAACAATCTAGAAATGCATAGGAAATATCTTAGAAAAACATTCCAGAAATGTCAAGCTGTTGGTTTTATTGTATTAGCACTTGCATTTTATTAAAATTTCTAGTAGGGATGAACCAGTCTTAGTAAATTGGTCATTAATGTGTCACTATTTGCGACCGCAAAATAGCCGCAACAAAATAGCGATTGCATTACTGTAAATAGTGAAAACATTACTATTACATGTGTGTAGGGGTTTTATCAAAGACTGCATGAACCAATAACACTACCTATGATTAATTACATAGCTCATGTTGTTTATTTCTGCAGGTGCATATTAACTGAAGCAATTTGAGTTGAGGAACTTGGTCATGGGTGGTTTCAAATCCTTGAACTTGTGGCTGCAACAGTTGTCTCATAACTACAGCGACACACTGCTGTGCATACCTGTCAAATTTCTTATTGCCCATCATCTTGTTTGTGTGTGTTACAGGTGCTCTGTCTGTGAGGCTCCTGCCATGGTGATTGCGATCCATAGCCAGACCATAATGATCCCGTCATGCCCTACTGGCTGGGATTCCCTGTGGATTGGCTACTCCTTCGTCATGGTAAGTGTTCCCACCCACTCCCCCAGAAAGACACCAGCATCAGCCCACACTGAGAAACACAATCGCCATGGTTACACCAACAGTAACAACCACAGAGATGGAAATACATATGTATTTTTTGGAAGATGCATTAGCTGTTGTAGCTGTTACTAGGGTGATATCAGCTAAATTGGGCCACTTTTTGGTTAATCGCTTGGGAAACTAAGAAAAAAGCAATGTATGACATTGAATTGTGTTTTTATGGTTAATAAGGACTGTTTTTAATATTTTTGTGTTGAATTGATGTAATAAAATATAATTGTTCAGGCCCTACAGCTTTTTAAAACATCAGATGTCACATTTTTTTTAGATGAGCAGTGTTCAGGTAAAATGGGCCGGCTGATCAGCTAAAATGAGCCACTCAAACTGCAAAGCGAAACAGAGTCATTTCTCATAAAATAATCAAATCATCTTTAATCTCAACACACTAAAACATTGTATTTAAATAACATTAAATGAACTCATGAAGAATAACATTAAAGCATTAAGAATTCATAAAGAATAACATTAAAATTCATTCATGAAGTACCAATTACTTTAGGAACTCATTTTGGAACATGAATGTGTCTGTGCATGTGTGTGTGTGTGCGTGTGTGTGTGTGGTGTGTGTGTGTGGTGTGTGTGTGCCTAACTATGCAGGCTTACATGCATATCTGGAATTAAAAATACTCTCGGAACAACTGTAAAGAAAGTCATATTAAAACGGAGACAAGGCTACTCTTTTTAGACTGATGCTTCAGTAAATCACTCATTCATCACAGTGTGTGTGTGTGTGTGTGTGTGTGTGTGTGTGTGTGTGTGTGTGTGTGTGTGTGTGTGTGTGTGTGTGTGTGTGTGTGTGTGTGTGTGTGTGTGTGTGTGTGTGACAGAGCGCTAGATAGTGTGAGCTAGCTCACGATGCGCCCTGGACCAGAGCTAACACACACATACATAATTAGAAGGGAAAATGTGAAAAAAGGCATGTAATATATACAATAATATAATAATCTATTAATAGCCTACTTTTAATAAGAGGAACCATCAAAATATCTGCTAAAACTCAATTCAGAAGGTGGCTCATTTTGGCTGAAATGCATGGCTCAATTTACCTTAACACATTAAGGTCAATTGAGCCACTAACAAAAAATGCTTTTTTTATAAAAAAAACTTTTTTTTTGCAAACTATCAGCATTATATCTGATGGAGGCCATCAGAGCATGTAGTATACATAATCATTTATAGATGTACATTTGTTTTTTATTGATTTATCAACCTTATTATTGACAAGTACATTTTCATATGTCAGGCCACTCACCTTGAAGTTCTCCTGGGGAGTCTCTATGTGAGGCATTGTCCCGACCACCATAGCAACCATAGACCACTAAAATCAATTGTTACATGTCAAGTACAGTTGTGGCAACAGTTTAATATCATTTGCAGTCATTGGCTGTTAAAATGGAAAGAGCTGAGACGCTCAAACCTTAACTGGCTCATTTTACCTGATGGCCCAATTTTGCTGATATCACCCTATATGGTGAACTTCATTAGCATTTTTACATGGCAACATTACAGAAAACTAGTCTTGCATATCTCTCTGCCTCCTCATTGTCTCTTTGTCTATGTCTCTCATCCTGTAGCACACCAGTGCTGGTGCAGAGGGTTCTGGTCAGGCTCTGGCCTCCCCTGGCTCCTGTCTAGAGGAGTTTCGCTCTGCTCCCTTCATCGAGTGCCATGGTCGGGGCACCTGCAACTACTACGCCAACTCCTACAGCTTCTGGCTGGCTACCATTGAGGAAAGCGAGATGTTTACGTAAGCACAGACCATTCTGTTCCCCATTTCTTGCTCTCCTCCCCTATGTCTGTTATGTATCTGTCTCTGTGCATTTGAAATAGAAATGGATTGTGTGCTTATTTAAGGCCTTGATGTTAAAAACAGAGATGCACAGATCATAATGATTCTAACTACATTCAGAAAGATCCCCATTCAATTTTTTGCAGTTAAAGATGACACTACAAGATTCAAACGTTTCTACATACTGCCTTCATCAGTGACATGGTGTTATATGCTGATGGCAATCTTTTATACTCTAATTTAAAAAAATTACTGCAAGTGTACAGGTTAATTAGAGACGAATTGCCAATAAGGCAGGCTATCGCGTACTTAAATCGTTGCAGCTCGCGTCCTGAAAGGGAAATTCTTATCTTGTTTCAGGAAACCCGTCCCCACCACGCTTAAAGCAGGAAGCCTTCGTACTCACATCAGCAGATGCCAGGTTTGCATGAAGAGGACGTAATGCTCCCAAAACGTGGTTTATAATGCGTGCCTTTTTTCATTTTTGTTTTCGTTTGTTTCCTTACAAATGGTGCTATTTCATGAGAAGGACAGATTGATTCCATAAACAGACAGCTTGTTCCTTTCTGCTATGAATACCAAAACATGAATATAGCGTTGAAACCAAGGGTTCCAAGCCGAGAGACCAGAAGGTGCTTGGCTTGTTACAGAGTACTCCGCTACGTTGCCAAAACGTGTCTTTACTGAATGGCACTTTGTTTCTTACTGCACTGACTATATCCTTATGTAAGCAGGTGTCCATTTTAAAGGAGTATGTGTTTGGGGCAGGTGCTATTCACTATATACCTATGATACATGTTTTTCATTAAATAATGCCTTGTTTTATTTTTTTTACAGTTTCCACCTTGTTTTTTTATTTTATTAAAGAGATGTACTAATGCGAAGGCTGGCGTCGTGGCAGGTTACAGATGATTGTAGATGAAATCACCATTAGTTAAAGGTTGCCACAATACTCACAATTGGTACAGGAGGTACCATCAGCTCGCTTCATTGTAAATATATCGCATCCAAAGTACTAATCACCTCCAAAACATGTCAGATAATGATATTCCTTTGTGTGAAACATTTTTTCATTGCCTTCCTCTCTGTGTCATGTACGATGTCAGCAAAACCCCCATCATGCCCCCAAACATTCAGCATATTCCAGTATTACTCTTCTCATTAATAATGGTAGTGGTGCAGAGAAGAGCTGATGAGAAAATAATGGAGGGCTCTGTCAGCATGTCTGTGGGCGAGGCTTACTGCCATGGTCAGTAGCAATACCTGCCCCAGGCTCACTAACAGACAGGAAGTTAATAATATTGCGTGTCTGATGCTGCCATTTCAAATGCCAAAGCACTGGCCTTGCGGTGAGTTTCTGCCCACACACTGTAACAATCTAGTTGAGTCACACCAAAGACTTTAAACTGCTACCCACTGCCTCTCTTTAAAAGCCAAGGGTTGGGAGTAGTGTAGTTGCCCCGTGATAGTCTGGTGTCTTGTCAGAGGGGTTTACTTCAGTTACTTTAGATCACAGAAATTGGGTGTAGATGGGAATTATCTCCTTACAAACATACAGTCCTCAGCACCAAAACCAATGATGGACCTGTGGATCCATATGCAAATTTAATCATATCCTTCACATACAGAAGTATACAAAGTTTTCCTTTTCTTACAAAAATTTGGAATTTGTGCTTCCAAGATTTTCTGCACTTGATGGTTTTGTCTTCAGGGTTATTATAGGCAAATGAACATGTGCTAATTAAACCACACACACACACACAATTTTCTTACACTGAACTTAATTATTACACTAATTTCCTTTTAATCTCTATGCAAAAATCTACTAACATTCTGATTCTACTTTTGTGGTGTCAGCAGGCATTAGTTAGATAGTCTGTTAATAAATCTGTAATGTCAGTCAGAGATGGGCAGATGTATATATGAAAAAGCCTTACAGGACACTGACTGGTGGAACTGAGTTTTCTGCCTTTTTTGTATCTTGAATTTCTAATTGGCCATATTGTAATGCACCTACAGTTTTATGGTTAGGGGGACATCACATATATTAAAGGTATCCAGGAGAATATACACACCTATTTATATGTGCCAAAGTTTTCTGTCAGATGTTGATTTGAACTGACTTGAACATGAACATGAGTGTTCTCAAGCAGTATTAACTGTACTTACCAATCTGCTCTGTCTTCCTGTCTGTAGGAAGTCACCACATGATTTGGTTGGTTTGTGGTGCAGTATGTGGCTCTGTTTAACAAACCCCTTACCTTTTCACCCCAGAATGCATATTGTGTTATTCATACAATAAAGTCATTTGTACAAAAATGTACTGGCTTGTTCGCTGCCCGCCTCTGGTGTGTCTTCCTCTTCATTACGCATCTCAAACATATATTTCAGTTTAATCCTGATTCCTCCTCAATAAAGGTCTTACAAATCCAATCTTTAAAAACCACATTGCAAGCATGACCACAGCCAGACCTGCCTTACTTTGCACAATATAAAAACATGATCTTCTTGGAAGTTAAAATTCAGCTTTGCTGGGTTGCCAAAGCACTTAAAGATCACAGAGAACAAACACTGAAATGTACATTAGTGAGAGGGGGTGAAAGAGAAAGGTTTTGTACACTTTGTATCGGTAGCGAATTGTCGGCTTGAAATAAAGGACTCCCATAAGAACCCCATACCTTTAAACCAATGATTACTCTGAACCTGGTTCTGTTTACATTTCTTGATTATCAATGTATTAGCTGAATCAATAACAGCAGGTATAGCTTCCCAATGTTAGTCATGACAAAGGTGTTTCGAATTTTCAGCTAATTAGCAGATTATCCCAAGATTATCTGAACGTGTGGACAAATGTAGACTCTCCACACCCAAATTCAAGGAATATTAACTTTGTAATATTCGTTAATTCTATCTATGCAGATCAAGCAGTATAATGTTAATGGGGGGGGGGGAGGTGGAGTAGAACACGTGAATACAAGAAAGACTTTGTTCTGCAGTCATTATAATGAGTTATTATGTGTCATACAGCTGTAGCCTTGACTCACAGCTCCCAGGCAGCAGCTAGACCTTTAGAAGGTGTGGTGGAAGCAGGGATGTGTACTAATCAAGGCCCTGGTCCCAGTCAGATATCAGGCACAGAAAAGATCAGATCAGATAGAGAGTGGGGTGGATGTGTAGCTCAGATGGAGAGCTGGGTGGAAGTGTAGATCATATGGAGAGCGGGGTGGATGTGTAGCTCAGATGGAGAGTGGGGTGGATGTGTAGTTTAGATGGAGAGGGGTGGATGTGTAGCTCAGATGGAGAGTGGGTGGATTTGTAGATCAGATGGAGAGCTGGTGGATATGTAGATCAGTTGGAGAGTGGAGTGGATGTGTAGCCCAGATGGAGGGCAGGGTGTATATTAAAAAAAAGACAGCAGTCAGGTCCCCCCCTTCTGTCACAGCAGGCAGGAATTTCTCCAGCATTGCTCCTCCCTCCTCGCACTACTCATTACTCATTTGCAGAGGTTGTAAACCAACTTGGTTGCAGTGCAAAGCTCACCCACAAGGGGGCGACCATTGAAAAGGGTGTTGCTTTGAGACTGGGTGGAAGCAGGTGCGCCCTCAGCAGAAGCCATTTTTTTTTTTTACTTCCAAATCTCAAGAAATCGAATGTATAGCCTGGATGAAGTCTAGAGGCACACATTATGTGTTTATATTTCTGTAAACACAATAAGAGCAATCGATAGCTAAATTGATAAAGAAGAGAAATACTACTGTTCTGGGCACCACACTGCAATAATACAGAGCAGAAATACCACTATAATGAGAGATCGGCACGAGAGATCCAGACACATCAATTCCTCTGAGTCCTGGGAGGAGAGATCAATCCCGGGCCACAAATGCTCAGGGTCGCCATGGAGCCGCCCCACCCTCCGCCTGAGGGTGGGGAGGCTGAAGATAAGAGGGGAAGAGAAGTAAGAAAGCAAAGAAGTAAAGGTGCTCAATAACACACAATCCTGCACGTGGACATGCAGATATGCAGAACACACAGACAGTGTTTACACACTTACTGTAGAACACACTGATACAGCACTAATTTCCTACAGTTCCTACCGTATTGACGAGTCTTGACAAATAAGTTGTTTTCCCCATCTTTCATCCTCCTCTCCCATCATGCTGCATGTAAACAAAGCTGGAGGCATATTCGAACTTTGGCCCAAAAAGAGGTGAAAGGAATGTGGGTGCTACATATTGGTAGTGGTTGAGGTAAGTTTCCCCTCTTCACTGTAAAGTGCTTTGGATTCTTGAAAGGTGCTATATAAATGTAAGCAATTCATATATAGATTAATAATAAGGGTGTGTGTGTGTGTGAGAGAGTCTGTGTATTCTGTGCCAGGGAAGGTGGGTGCAACCCGCTCACTTGGTAAACGCTTGAACTCATCTATGTAGACCTGAGCTACACTTGTAGACACACGCATAAACGCACATGCACAAACTCACCCGCATTCACACACACACACACACACACACACACACACACAGGGTTCCTTCAGTCCTTCAGCATTAGTCACATCTCACCTAATAATTCAGTAAAACCTATTTATAGAGTAATGTAATACATGTATGTAAACATCTTTAACTGCAATGTTACTAGGGGTTGTTATTTCTTTTTGTCGTAGTTGTATCATATCTGTTACTTGTGTCATAGTCAGATATACTAGTCGCAGTCAGAAACACAGGAAGTGCACAAAAATATGTTGATTTCTAGCTGGAGGCTTAACTGCCAGAATGCATTGACCTTTTTCATTTTTTGTTGTCTCTTGCTTATGAATATATTACGAATATGCAATGGTTTGTTGCCTAGCCGCAAATTGCTGACAAGAGAACGTTCACCTGAATTTATTTCAGCTTGATGGTCAAGTTCAGCTGTTCCTGAACACTCTTCTTCTGCTACCTGCTATCTGCTATCTGACATTTTAGTCAAGTATACTGACAAAAATAAAAGGCCTAATGCCTAAGAATAACGCTGGCATTTTCTCTACCCGTTATAAAATGCTGGGCACGTGTTTCTCAAATATTAACAAAGCCTGAATTAACCAAGCTAAATTTAAGGTAGCGAACTAAAGTTAGGTAGAAATAAAACAAGGTTAGCTAGCTAAATTAAATGAGTTTACCTTGTCACAGTGTGGGCCAAGACATTAACTCAAACATTTCTGAAACAGCAAAAGCATACTCCTTATAAATTGTTCGCTCTCCTTTGGAGAGACAGCAAGCTAGCTAACTTGGCTAACTTACTTGTTGGCTGACTTACATTCAACCTCAAAGTTACCAATGCAGAGCAACTGAGATGGTAATATTCTTCTTAAGAAATCAATTCTATATAGTAAGATACACAGAAATACTCAAATAAAATATTAGCTGGCAAGATACTGTATGTCTAGCTGGCAAGGACTTTTTTTTGGTTGATTAGTTGATTTGGTAGTTTTTTTGGCTGAGAGACAAATGGTGAGTCAGTGAAATGTGTACATGTGTTTAAGTCAACAGTGATATACAGACCAGAGGGGGCAGATCAGAGACTCCAATCATAAAAGACCATGATTAGCTGATTAGTTGAATCAGGTGTTTTAGTGCTAGGCTAGAACAAACACCCTTCAGCCTGCACCCTGCCCTTCTCAAATAAGATTGGAGACCCCGGATCTAACTAATACCTTCTCGTGATTTTAAATGCTTACAACCACTTAATACTAATGCTTAAATGACTACGACTGTATACTCCAGCAAGCAATCTGAGGTTTGTAATGTTCAACATGCCTTCAAAGTGCAACATTTGCATGTCTGTTGAAATTAAATAACCATTGAAAGGCATGCATGACTGTGACATCTACTGTAATAACAAAACAAAACAAAAAAATAATAATAATAATAGAGAAGGAGAATTATTTATTTCTTAATTCGTGTCTGTGTTGGTTAACTTTTGCACAACTTTAAATAAATCAAACCTATAGTTTTTTTTAGTTCTGCTGTTAATTTCAGTGTCTATACAGCTATAATGTTCAGCTATAATGAAATTGAAATCAAAAATGGATTGATTCCTGACCCTTAACAGGAAATAACACTGCTGTTAAATCTATAAGTGGGAATTTGTTTTTGCCATTCAACCTCGGATTGCACATTAAAATCAATACAAATGTACAGGTAACCCTTGAGTAAATGAAGGATACAAAGTATATTGAAAGCAGGTGCTTCCACACAGATGTGGTTCCTGAGTTAATTAAGCAATTAACTCCCCATCAGCAGGTCTGGCCATTATTTTGGCTACCATGACTAGAAGAAGAAATCTCAGTGACTTTGAAAGAGGGGTGATTGTTAGGGCATGTTTGGCAGGAGCTTCAGTGATAAAGACTGCTCAACTTGCTGATGTTTGACGAGGGACAGTGGGTGATGATGATGTTGGCATGGAAGTCATCATGAAAGGGAAAGACATCATCAGCTAGGGGCAACTGTCGTTGAAAGCGCATACTCCTCGACCGTGATGTCTGTGCATTGGTTGCTCTCAACTTTACATTTTGTGCATCCAGATATGTTAAAAGTTTACACAATCCGCATTTTGTATTGCGCTCTCCGAGGGGCTAGACACTTGCAATGCAAAACAAATAATCACAAATGTTGTTGTAAAGTACCCCAGTTAATGTCACGATACAGCTATTCCTGAAAATAAAGCTACAGACAGCTACTGTACGTAACAGGGACAAACCTGGTTGTGAGGTAAGGCCTTGAAAGTATTGTTTCAGAATTTTAAATATATAACCTAAATGGCATACATATTGTTTCCTAAAACTTCTAATTAAATGAATAATTTCATATATAATACGCACATTATATTTGTTTTATTGAAAGGGTGCAGAATTTCTATTGACCAGTCTGTCATCAGCTTGCAGTCAGTATAAAAACACAGTTCTGAATTTGAACAATTGTCTTATTGTGCATATGCGTTCAGTAGGGTGTACAATATGTCATGACTCGACCAGCAAAAAGGCATTTCCCCCACGGCCCAATCAGGAAAAGTAAAAGACACGCCAGGAATGCACAAAGCCAATCAAGGTCATGACTGGCAGCTGTGAATACTTAACCGGGAGGATATTTAACTGGCTGGCGTCTTCTGTTCGTCGCTTGAACATTAATTTGCATTAGCTTCAAATTACCTGCTTTTGTTTTGTGTTCTGACCACATTGCTCCTTGTTTGTTTCCTAGAGTTCCTGTGTTTAGTTTATTCCATGCTTTGGAAAACGTTTTGGATTTACTGTTTAGCTAGTTTTGTTTGTTCCTGTTCATTTGTTATTTTGGTTTGTTTTGTTAGTACTATTACGTGTCTTCGCAGACACGGTTTTGCTTTCATTTCCTGCCATCCTTATTAAGGATAATAAATATCTGAAACGCATCTCCGCATTCTGAGTCTCTCTCGCCTGCACTTGGTTCCACACCTACCACACCCCTGACACAATGGATTGTGAATAGTTTTACCTTCAGATGCTCTGTGGCCTTCTCCCATCACAAGTTCTGCTGTGTCTATTGCTTTCACCCCCACGACTTGCTCAATTTCCAGGGATTGCTCCACCTTTTGTTCTATCGATGTTAATATTCTTTCCTTGCTTGGCCAACCGTGTCTTTTTCCCGCATTATGTTGTAGGAAAGTTTTTCTTATTTTTTTACATCATCTACTGTTTGCTTTAATTGATTATTATTTAATTTTTTTGTGATGTAACTCTTTTGTGACTGTGTTTTGTTGAAATAGAGGTATTCTTTTTCTTGTGGTTCCCTCGCTACTTGTGCCTGGTATCCATTTCTTGGTGCATTATGATTTGGATGTGTAAGCGTGCCTTATTGTTTTGGACCCTTTTTTATGGGTGTTTCCTACTCAAGGGCATAGATTTAGGTAGGGATGGTAGGGACATGTCCCTACATATATCAAGCGACTACTGAATTGTCCCTAACAATAATTTTGATTGACAATATAAACGTTGTTTTGTCCGTCAATGTCTTGTCAATGTATCTGGCACACAAACGGTTAACAGATCTCGTTCTCTACTATGAGTCTGGCCTCCCTAACCCAAAATTGATAATTTGATTGGCTTTGCCATTTCTTGCTAACATTGTGCGTGTGTGAAAGGCTGTGGGCTGTGTACATTAGTTGAGCCAAAGCTCCGCCTACTGGAGGATCTGGCGAGCATCAGCAGCAAGTGAGGAAGACTGACTGCAACACTTCATCCTGTTAGTAACAGTTTGTGTGTTTAGTCATTACAGTTTCTTTATTTAAGTATCATGTGCGTTTGTGACGACCTTAAGTACATACTATCCATGTTTAGTACTTTCATAGATGTATTCATACTTGTTTTTGTTATTATTCCTGGTTAGTAGAAACTACCACAAGCTAACAGCTAGCTTGAGGGATGATAGCTAACAGATAACTTGGCTAGCCATATTTCAGTGTCAGACTTTATGTTGTTTATTCTTGTTAGAGGTTGCATTACATCGGCTGTGTGTGTGTGTGTGTGTGTGTGTGTGTGTGTGCGTGTGTTAGCAATTTGGCTAGTTTGGTGATTTGCTCAGGCAGAATGGCAACCAAAAAAAGAAAGGTGGGCATTATGAGCTTTTTTACAAAAAGTCAAAGTGTAAGTACTTGAGGAAGTTTTCTGAATTGCTAATTTGCAACAATAATAGTAGTAATAATAATACTCAACTACGCCATACATTTTCTCACTCTTCATATGGCATGCATCAACGTATTATTTTGTCAGGTGACTGCAGCAATCCAGCCAGGTAGCTCAGACAGAGGAGAGGCAGGTGGAGGGGCAGAGTCACAGGTGAGGTTGAATACTAACTTGGTGATATGTCAGTTGTTAGGTTAAGTATTGTGACAAATATTAGGCTGATGATGTATAATAATCACAATAATCATAATACTCAACTTATGATTTAATTTGTAAATCAATCAATCAATCAATCAATCTTTATTTTTGTATAGCGCCATTTACAAACAGGTTGTCACACAGCGCTTCACAATTGGCATTTTCCAGAGGGAATCAAAAAAACAGAAAACCATTGGAGCCAATGTGGGAGACTGGAAAATTATTCCCTGACCCCTTAAAAGGCGGTCGAGATGAACTCCTGGAAAATTGTGGGATACAGAGAAAAACAACACAAATAGTCCTTGAGGCTCATGTGGCTTAACAGACCACTGGAAGGGCATTCTAAGTGTAGGAGTGGGGTGGACCTCATCCCTCCAGATACCAGGGCAGGGCGGGGGATGGAACCAGCAGCTAGGGTCTGGGCCAGCGGCATCCAGCTAACACATGGCAGGGGTGGGGGTTGACTCTGGGGCAGGTGAGCTCCGGGCAGGTGCCACGAAGCCGGGAGAAAAGAGGAAAGGTGCAATTATGACGATGATAAATATCACACGGATCAGGGGAAGAGTAGTGATAACACTTTTGCACCAGCAGAAGTAATCTAGGGCAGCATAACTAATTAGGTGAGTGGCACAGGGAGCACGCAGCCATGAGGGCACTCAGAGACCATCCCACCACATCATCAGCAGTCCTGATAGGGCGGATCATCACTTATGATTGGTGACAGTAAGGATAGCTCATTGCACCAGAAGGCTCTATTGCTACGCCCCCTCCACATCTGCACCTAATGACTATAAGAGAGATTAAAGAGATGTGTTTTTAACCTAGACTTGAAAATTGAGACCGTGTCTGACTCCTTCACAGAGATGGGTAGACTTTTCCACAGTAAAGGAGCTCTATAGGAGAAAGCTCTGCCACCTGCTGTATTTTTTGATATTCTAGGGACTACCAAGTTGCCTGCATCTTGTGAGCGAAGTGAACGTGGGGGATTGTACGGATGAAGTAGATCCGTCAAGTAAGAGGGTGCAAGTCCATGCAACACCTCATAAGTTAAGAGGAGTACCTTATAGTCTACACGATAGTTTATAGGAAGCCAGTGAAGTGACGCTAACACAGGACTAATGTGCTCATATTTCTTTGTTCTAGTCAGGATCCTTGCAGCAGCATTCTGTACTGAGTTATTCTGTACGAGTTGTAGATAACTCAGTGATAACTCACTCTTAGTGTACGTATAGTAAATAGACAAGCATGCAAACATGTCACATATGACATTACCCAATTTGGCACACTTTCCATGTGTAAAAATGTCAAATATTACATACTACAGTATTTCCAAAATTGTGATGAACAGATGTTTTGCATAAAGGAAAGCATTTCATCAACAAATTATGGTAATTAAAAAATAAATAAATCAGTTTTATTGAATTTAAAAAAATCTAATTTTACCATTAGCACTTCTGTGTGGATATAGCTGAATATACTATCGAATCAATAGATGACATGTGTGTATAGTTTTGATGACAATATTATTTTTTTATAAAGATATTATCTGAAATGAAACCAATAATTTCATACAACTACTTTTTTCAGTGGGAATGGGCTGTTTTGCAAAATGCAAGTCTGTGTAGATGCCTGTGTTAACTGTTTTGAGAGCATAGACCTTAGTTTGGAGGAACCTGCCAATCGAAGTCTGGCTTTATCTAATATCTAGATTTTCGTTTTTTAAATATATGCAAATGCATGCATGTTTAATGAGATGTTGCCTAATTTTGCCTATATTTAATTAGATATAATTTAAATATCAATTTCTAGAAAACTTGTAATACAATTATTTTGTAATTATGCAAGTAATGGTAATGGCAACTGGCAAAGTTTCATGGTGATATCTTTTGATTCATTCTTTTTCCCTATTCACCAAAACAAATCCACCGGCACCCTAAGTGGGTTCCCACAGTGAATTCTGGCCACTGACAGCAGTGCATGGAACACAAATAGAGCTTCAGTAGACAGGTAGGATTTCAGGTGAAATAAACTATGTACCCGAAATAAAACATGATTTTTTCATCTGCTACTGATCCAAATGTGAATCATTTGGTATAATGTAGGTTACACCGTCTTTTGTCAATTGTCATATATGATTTTTAAATTCAATTTGTGTGTAAAGGGGACAGTGAGTGTTATGAAGTATAGGGATATATTGGTATGCATGCTGCAGCCAGAAAGGTATTATGCATGTCAAACATAATTATTTGAACCCCCCATACCCAGACACATTACCTCTCTTAGGGGCTATGATGAGGAGATTGATTACAGAAACATTTTTATTTGTGGTTTATAGCGATTGCTAGATTTTGTTCTTGCGTCACTTCTGAAAATCACGGTTCAATAACCTAGAATAACCTACCTGAATAAACACCTAATAAAAAAACTTCAGTCATATTGCAGATTTCAAAACCGCTATCAAATGATTAGCATACAACTGCAAATATGTCAGATTTATCAAGTAAAGCATATTAATGCAAGAAAGGATCTAAGATATTTAGCTAACTGTAATAACTGAAACCTCCAAATTAATTAAATCGGTTAGCTGATGTTAGCTTGTTAACCAGGACAAATGGAAATGCTTACAAGCTGTGCATATCAAACTTTAACTTTAGGCAGCCATCATAGGTAGCTAACAGTTTGCTACCTAGCCTGTTAGCTACGTATCAGTACCTGACAGCACTCTGCAGTGCAGATCCAAAACCTTTTCCTGAAACTGGAAAGAAATCCATGATGACTTCCCTTTTTGCATGCTTACTGTTCATAGCTAGATAAAGAGGTACACAAGTAGAAGTTATGATTCCAATAAATGCTTTAAGATATAATCAAACCTTATCATATGACATTTCATTGCATTGACCTCTCTAAGTAGCTAGCTAGCAAGTACAGAACTTGATTGATAGACAAGAGAGAAGTTACCTTACTTTAACTAATCACAACACCTATGAAGCCAATATGAAGTGACAGTGAAGCAATATTCTCATTTCACATTCTACACTGTACATGCCAACATCCAATTGCCCCACCCTAAATCTTAGTACACTGGTCATTACTAAATAGCTCACCCCAACCCTAAACCTCAAAACACTTCCCTCTGTCAATAAAACATGTAGGAATGACAGAGAATGTGAAAAGCAACAACAACCACCCCAGCCACAAAAGAAAAAGAGTCCAGGTTTTGACATGTTTACTCGTCAGGTGATTCTTTTCAGCGCTTGTGAGTGTTTCTGTGTGTAAGCTATTGCTCAACCATGCACAAGGCATTCCAGTGCACATTGTAAAAGTGTCCTGGCTCACCGGGAACAGCAATGGCTCTTTCTGCAGGCTGTGATCACATTCAACATTCACACTGCCTGACACCCAGACAATGACTGACCCAAAAGAGCCAAAGGGCCTACAACTCTCTAAATGTAAACTAGTGCAAGACACTCAGTGAGGGAAAATGCAGAGAAAGAAAGCAGTAGAATTTTCACTTCCAATGATACTGATACATCTGCCATCGTGGGAAGAAAAATATACTTTGGGGTATCAGTGGCAACTGCAAAACCTAACTTTATCATAGAGGTCTGGTAAGGATGATGTGGGCAATCTGAGTATAATTTACCTTCATTAGAGAGGAGCAGAAAGAAAACAGCTTCTCAGAACCCAGGCAGCTCTTACATACCTACATAATCAGATCAGTATAGCTGAGAAAGGACAGGAAAGGACTCAAGGTGTATGCGACCTGCTTTGCTGATATGTTTTTCTGTGAACAAAGGACATTTAAGTTATTTAATCATCAACTTTCAGATCTGAACAATGGACAGCTCCTCTTATAAGTTTAATGAACAGTGGCTTTTTGGGTTTCATTTTAAATTAAACTGACAAGTATTTCAAGATTACCCTGACAGACCAGGCACAGAAGCTGACTGGCAGTGTTTTCCATATTGTATTTGCATGCGAGCAATCACCTCCTGTCCCTCTCATTAAAAGCTCAAACAAACTGAATATGGCTGTCAATTTTTAAGGTAGGTCAAGCCTCTATCTTATTTTATTTGATCAAATATGCTTAAAGTCGCAAAAATTCACAGTCCTCAGTTACAAACATGCTGAGCACCAATATGCAGACCTCAAATATATACAGATACATTCTGCACTCTCGAAAGCATGTCCTCAAAAGCCCCATTCTTAGAATAAAAGGCATAATAAAATAATTGATGACATGGTATGTCAAGTTTATGCTATAAAAATAAAATCCTTCAGGTGGATGAGCTGTGACTATACACACATCATCTGTGATCCTCCGGGGGTGGAGATATAGGAGATGACGGCATGGCAAACAACATGTTTTCATGGAAAGTATGATGCGTGTTTTGATAGGACTTAGGTAAACCCTGTATAAGGTTGTCAGAACTGGCTGCCATCCAGTGGAAATAAGCCTGCTACTGCTGCTGACCCCTCATTGGGGCCAATGCCGGAGAGCAGAGACGTGGGCAGACAGAGCATAGTCATGTACCACCTCAGGCGGGGAGAGGTACTGCAGTACCTTTGAGGAAAGAAACAATGCAAATGGAAGACAAGAGTGGCAAGTAGGAGAGTGTGTACCTTTGGCAACCCATAACAGTTCTGTTGATAAGGCATACAAACCCTTGCCAAGTAACCCAATTAAACACCTGTTCCAAATACTGTACATGCTGTGCCCATTACAGAGGAAATAATATGCATATATTGTACATTGATGCATCTACCGCTGGCAATAATGTTCTACTGGCACCAGGTCTTTTTATTTTCTTCTTCAGTAAATAAGGTAGTGTATTTTTTTATATGGTATCATGTTTAAACAGCCTAGTTAATTGCCTCAATGTAGTTTCTTTATTATTATAAGTAGAAAGGGGCAAATGTTTTTTTTTAATCTCTTTTGCAGGTATGCTTTCAATTTATCTGGCTTAGCTTAGCCAAGGTGTGTCACTGAAATACCTGGCCTAGAACTCCAGGTGGGCTGTCATATGCCTTTCACTCAGGAGTAGCTTCCGTCTAGCCACTACCATAAGGGTCTGATTGATGGAGTGGTGCAGAGATGGTTGTCTTTCTGCCAGGTTCTCCCATCGTTGCAGAGGAACTCTGAAGCTCTCTTAGAGTGGCCATTGGGTTCTTGGTCACCTCCCTGACCAAGGCCCTTCTTGCCCGGTTACTGAGTTTGGCCAGACGGCCAGCTCTAAGAAGAGTTGTGGTGGTTCCAAACTTCTTCCATTTCACAATGATGGAGCCCACTGTTCTTCTGGGTGCTTTCAATGCTTTAGCAATGTTTTTATACCCTTCCCCAGATCTATGCCTCAACACAATTCTATCTCGGAGGTCTATGGAGAGTTCCTAGGACTTCATGGCTTGGTTTTTACTCTGACATGCACTGTCAACTGTGGGACCTTATATAGACAGGTGTGTGCCTTTCCAAATCATGTCCAATCAATTGAATTTACCAGAGGTGGACTAGAATCAAGTTGTAGAAACATCTCAAGCAGTATCAGTGGAAACAAAATGCACCTCAGCTCACTTTTGGGTGTCATATCAAAGGGTGTGCACACTTGTGTACATATTATATTTTACATTTAGATAAATTAGCACAAATGTCTAAAAACCTGTTTTCACTTTGTCATTATGGGCTATTTTGTGTAGAATTCTGAGACAAAAAATGAACTTAATCTATTGTAGAATAAGTCTGTAACGCAATGAAATGTGGAGAGGGTGAAAGGGGTGTGCAGACTTTCCGGCTTGACTGTATATACACAAAAGTACAAAACATAAAGAATGCGGATATTTGGCCAAATGTAAAATTTAATTTAATTGAGGGAAGAAATCTTTTCAAAAACATTTTTCTTTAAGTTTATAGGGTGGCTATGATGAGAGGGTGTAAATCGGACTGGTCTTAATTGTTAGTGGTGAGACAAAATGTATAAGGCATTTGTGGTTTAATCTATTGTGGTGGAGTCATTCAATAGAGCAAGCTCTTTGGGTCCAGGCCCCTTTATTGATGGCCTCTTTATCATGTAACCTACTTACTAAACTTAGTTTATGGGTCTGCTGTTCTCCAGTTATCAAGATACTGATTACTGTAAATCTACAGGTCCGTAGCAGCCCATTGCAGACCCGTCCCCAAACTCCCACAGTGACACCTGTCCTGTTTATTCATGGCCCCGCTTTATGGCCTCTTTCCCCTGATGGGTTGTCACATTAATAGGGTAAGTGACATTAATACACTGGCATAATGTACCATGGCCAAAACAAAGATTGCCATATACCTCGATTGATTTATTTCATAAGAAAATACATTAAATGCATCCATGTTGTTTGGGTCAGGAGTATATTTCACCCCTATAAACGAATACTGATAGACTATAATGATTAAGCCAGCAACCTATCTACTTGCATTAATGAAGTTATATAAGGATATCGTTATCTTATGCCAGCTCCTGCCATTTTAAAAATCTAGTTTGTGGGTAAAAGGCAATGTAGTTGTGGGTAGTTTGTGATGTCAATGTAGTTTCCACATCTAAAGGTATTTGGTTAAGACAACATTATTTCTAGCACATGGTGCAAAAATCATGAGGTATTTTAACATTTGGAAAGTGTTTTGAAGAAATTCAGGCTAAATAGTGTGCTCAGCGCTAATAGCAATGTGTGGTTCAGATGATGGTGTTGTTGACAGACAACTGAAAAGAAAATACTTTTACAATTACTGGTCAGCCACTCCTCTCCTCCATCAGAAATGCAATTCTTTAATGTAGTATTTCTTGTGAACAGGTGTCTGATAAAACCACCGCATCAGAAATGGAGGCTGTTCAGAGCTCTGAAATGTTCAGATTGCAAGTTTCGGATTGCATACCTGTTTGGTTGACCATTCATAACTCCGAGGTTCATATATCTGATGTTCTACTGTATAACAAACAGTAGAAATTCAACTTTGGTATATCATGTGGTCGAGTTTAATGCTCTTTTGTTGCATTTTTGCCACAGGAGCAGGAGGAGGGGTATAGTACTTGATTTAACTGAGCCACAGCTAAAAGATTACAAAGTAAAGGGGGGCATCTCTCCTTGCCGTGAGTGAGTTTCAAGGGTTCAGCATGTGATAAACAATGAACATTGGAATAGCTTAAAAGAAGCTGGATTGGTCAACTGCAATTGCATAAAAGAGCAATTTCAGCGTTATGGATGTGACATTTACACTCAAAATGAGAAACTAAACTTGACTCTAAAAAAGCAATGGATATATTTAAGACAATGTTACTGAATATTGTAATTTGTAGTTTTTGTGTTATGGATATGGACAGAAATGGACAAGCATTTTTGAGTGACTGAACATACCATGAAAAGTCTATAAATTGTGGTATCTACAACTAAAATGTTAAATATGTAAAACATTTAGTAGGAAAGGGTTTGGAGTATACAAGAACTGCACTTAATTTCACGTTCCATTATGGATATGACAGCGTCCTGAATTTCCATTCATTAATGAAAGAATTATTGCCCAAAAATCATCGTAAACCATTATTTAAAACTGAAAGTAGCGCATGTTCATATATTTTAAGTATAATGTTGTAAATTGACAGAAATCCATCGCTGTATCCCTGAGGACACAAACAAAACTGTGAACTGTTTTTAAGATAGTATGGCTTGGAATCCGCTGAATAGGCTATTCAGAACTGCTTGGGCAAACAGGTATTGCAGTGTGTGAATAGCGGTATGCATATCATAATTGTGAGTGCAGTAGGCAAGAGGAGGCATAAATCTTACCTTTAAACCAATCATAGGTCTCAATATGTACACTTATATTTATTCTATTTCAATTTTGCCAATGCATGGCAGTGTGGTGGAGTATTTGCAGTTGCATTTTAAATATATAAAAAATGAAAATAAAATAATAATAATAATTTTGAATGTGTAGCTGCGTCCTAAACTGTCTATCTGTGCCTCCAGATTCAAGTTTTTCTAAAAAGCAAATTCACCAAGACTGAATTGCGAAGTCAATCGCACAAATTCACTAAAATTATTATGTAAAGCAGGTGATTGCCCAATCGATAGATAACCTATGTTGAACACAATGAGCAAAAAGAGTACGTTTGACAAGCATGTTTTAACCGAAGCGACCCACAATTCGAATAAAGTAAAGGAAAAAGGACAAGGCATGTCAAAAGAAGACCCTGCATGTCAGTTAACTTGAAGTTCACATTTGGCTCAAATATTGCAAAATGGGCACCTGAATGGTGCTGTTAATAAAAGCCCCACTAACGTCAAATGTGAGGCGTGAACCCGGCAACAATCATGATGCTACTATGAAAATCAGGAATCAGGATGCGGAGATATGTCTCTTTACGAGGATGCAGTACATGAAGACATTTTATTCTGCTAACCACCAAAGTTACCTAGCTGAATGACAGTGGGATAGATTTACAGGCTGCTTCATCCATGAACTCAGAATTCTCCATTAAAAGTGTGGAATATGTACAGATGCCAGGGTACACAGGACATAGTTGGAAAGGGTTAAGAAATGTAAATGTTTTAGGAATCCCTGCAGTTGGAAACGAATCTTGCACTGACTTTCTGCCTTATTTGAGATCTTACTTTTTGTCGTTTGACAGTGCCTTACTTAAGCACAGATGTTTGTGAACAAGATGAAATGCTTGATTAACCTAATTTACACATAGCCCCAACTTTATGAGTTAGCAAAGCTAGTGGCAGTCAGCGAGCTATGAGTGTTTGACTCATATATTTTGACTCATATTATGGGATGGGTTCATTTATAAATATGTATGTGTTGCAAGGTGGCAGGGGTGGCCACCCTACCAGGTGGTGAGTGGATGGAGGACACACCTAAAAACAGAGTTTAAATAGGCCAAGGTCCGGTTTATTGATCTTTTCCTTGATAAAATAAAAACAAAACACAAAAATAAAGTAGTTAAATCAAAAGCTAGGATTTAGAGGGGAAACTGTAACAAAAAGCCAGCACCTCTTCCTCCATGCCCCAAAACTCTCCAATCAGGCATGGTAGGCTGTGCTTTAATAATGGCCTAACAAAGGCAATGGCTCACAGCTTAGTTGATTGCTCATTATCCTCAGGTGAGCCTGCCTGTAAGTGAAGCCGCTGCTGTCCAAGGTCCTGTAGTACTCTTCAGGCTGTGGGAGGGTACAGGAGCACCTGACAGCAGCGAAAAGGGTGGCACAGCCCTAATCCACCTCTCCCCGTGTCACATATCCTCCCCTTCAGCTCCAACTAAGGGGAGGACGTGGAAATCCCCAGACACCGGGAGAGGAACACCAGGGCTCTAGGAGGTCCTACCCCCAGGGTCGAAGACCAGCCACACTTTTGGCACCACAGAGCCAACACCGGAGGCATAACAGGGCAGCTGTGTACCCCCTGCTGGCGATGAGGGGCTCCCAGGGAGGCCGGTGACAGCAGATGACAAGGGGCCCTCAGGGAGGCCGGCAGCAGCAGGTGATGAGGGGCCCTCAGGGAGGCCAATGACAGCTTACAACGAGGGGCCCTCCGGGAGGCTGGCGACAGCAGGCAGCAATGGGCCCCCAGGGAAGCCCGTGACAAGGGGCCCTCAGAGACCATTGATGGCAGGCAACAAGGGACACTCAGGGAGGCTGGCAGCAGCAGGTGATGAGGGGCCCTCAGGGAGGCCAATGACAGCTTACAACGAGGGGCCCTCAGGGAGGCTGGCGACAGCAGGCAGCAATGGGCCCCCAGGGAAGCCTGTGACAAGGGGCCCTCAGAGACCATTGACGGCAGGCAACAAGGGACACTCAGGGAGGCTGGCAGCAGGCGACAAGGGGCTCGTGGCGAAACTGATGACCCCAGGTGACGAGAGGACCCCTGGCAGGTTCTCAAGGGTGGCTGATTTTGCAGCCTGGAGAGTTGTGGTTGCCTGGGAAGCCTGGTCTGGGTGTGGCCTTGGCATAGTGGAGGTCTGTGGGAGTGCCTGGCCTAGTCTTAGGGCCTTCCTCTCCTCCTCACTCAGGGAGAGGAGAAGCTGGTGGACAATCACATCAATTGCTGGACAGTGGTGCTAATGATGAACGTCGCTTCCGCACCCGTTGGTTTCCTGCACTGGGCACACAGACTAGTGATGGGGTGGCTCCCCACACCACTCAAACAAGGGAAAAGTTTATCTCGGCTCCACCCAGGGGTCCCTGTCTCTGGAATTATCTGGGGCCAGCGAAGGGTCTCCAGCACCTCCCTTCTATCCATAGGCTCCTCTGCCCGGGCAAAACCTGCCGCCAGACAATGCAGGTCTGCCATCCACTCTCCTGGGCAGGCCTCCAAGTCCTCCCAGGTAATGGCCTGGCCTTTTCTCTGCATTTTATTTATTATGAATTGAGGAACAGCCCCATCCACTCAAGCCACCAAGGATAATTAAGTTGCCTGCATTCTCCACCATAAGTAAGCAAGGTGGCAGGGGTGGCTAGTGATGTTACGTCTGACACCGAAGGTCCGATACCTGCTTCAAAACTTGCAGTCATTTCAACTGAACCTCTGCTTGTAATTAGTTCTTTTTTCTAATTCTAATTTTAGACCATACTTGACCTTGATAAAAGTTGGCTTTGCTGAGAAAGTTTTATTCAGATAAAATGCATCTTTTACAGAACCCTTTCCTTAAAAATGTAATGGATATGACAGTCAGGACCCTATCTTTATACGGCTGATCAATAATGTACTGTAGCTAGATTCTTCTAGATTATTTCCACGTGGTATTATTAACCTCTCAAATATTTAAAAAACTGAAGAGAACAAGCTTGAGTAATACACAAATTATGTAAACCATATCCTAAAGTAATGAAAATTGGCAATCTGAAAAACCCTATTTTTTGTTGTCTCTCAATGATAGATTCAATGGTAAGAACACATATTTTATAGAATAAATTAAAAGTAAGTCAGTTCGTCAAAATATACCCTTTAACAGTACATTTGAAAGACGTCTAATTAGGAAATAAGTAACTTTATATTTTCATGTACAGGTGGACAAGAAAGTTCTGAAGTAAACTGACTATCGTTATATTTATATTTATATACTCATCCAAAATCTTCCACTGGGGCCTGTGGAAATGTACAGATTGAGGCTGGGGTGCAGGGGAAAGCAAATCCGCCAGCTGCTGTTGTCATTAACTGCAGATAGAATGGATTGGGGCTTTGAAGAGCAGTGAGGCAGTTAGTTCCTGTATGTAGAATCTTTTGATGTTGAGTTTTTTGTTTTTTTTGGAGGATCAGAGTTCTGATGGTAATATCCTGACAGGGGGATGTTGCACTTTGACTCAGACAAACAAATAAAACCAGACGACCTTGTCTTGCAGCTGTAGCTGGCTACAGGGCCTGGGTCTTACAGAAATAACCAGACAGAAGGGTAGCTGGCTACAGGTCCTGGGTTTTACAGAAACAACCAGGCACAAGGCTTTTGGTCACACAATCATAAGCGGTCTTAGCCATGTTTCACCCGTTTCAACTGAAACAGGCCCTGTACTGTAAAGGGGGCCATTGACTGAATGAAAAAGAAACCAAAATGTCTCTGTCTATTTGTCCTTGCTCAGTTAAATCAAGTACTCAACCTGAATGAATCCAAATATCAATATTAAAGTGGAAAAGCCTTAGAAAAATCATTAAAATCATTAATGTAGCCCACTGAACAATCCAACAATGACCCCTTTAGCACCACCCTTTGCAGTTAGCATTAGTATATTTCCATGTTGAATCTACAAATTCCAAGTAGTGCTGAAAAGCAAAAAACTATAGCAAATGCAAAGACACCTGGAGAGCTGCAGGGTCTTCTGGTTTTCATTGTTACTCAGCAGTTAATTGATAAATTGGAGAAGGTGATTATAAAGTTAATTCATGTCATTTGGTTTCTTGAATCTAAATAGGTTCCTGAGTTTAAATAGAAAAAAACTCAAACAAGCAGACCCTGCAGCTCTCCAGGACCAGGGCTGGGTATTCTTGTTCTACACTGTATTTTTAACACTGTGCTTTGACACTGTGTTTTGTAAGTTACACCTGCCAAATACATAGATATGCAATTAGTAATAAATCATTTTTAATACGTAGTGCATTTCCTTTCAGCAGTTCCACTGTGTGGAGCCTCTCTGAGGTTTCCCATTGCTGTCTGAAGACTTTGCATCTCCTTGCTCTGACCATCTGAAACTTACCATTCTGAGGAACATTGTAAGGAAAGACAAATGCTGTGTTTGAACGCTTTATATTTTCTTCATTTCGTTACTTTGTTTTCTTTCATTTATTCCATCTGAACATGTCACAAGGAAACAAAGAAGGGAAGGAGGAGAAGATTCAAGGAAAAAAGAACAGAGGAAAAATATTGTAAGAATTTGGATATCCTGGTTCACTCCAGTATAATTTTGAGGTGACCTCATTTACAACTGACTGATATGGCTACATATGAATCTGACTTAAATTATAAATGAAATCCCCCAAAAATGAAATTTTAAGTGAGAAGTTAAAAGTTTTGATCAAAAGCCGAAAAACACAGGAAATTCTAATGAGCATGAAAACCTTTAATTTCACATATGCACTAATAAGGTTTTCCTGCACACAGCTTTGACACCTGCTACAGTACTGTAGCTATGTTGGTCTACTGCACTTCAAACAACATGTAGGCCACTCACCACACCAGGTTGCTTAGGATTCAAACATTCTCTCAAACAGCCTAATTCATACTCTTAGAGTCTTTTTTATTATCTAGATTGTCTGACTGCAATTAAAGCAGAAATGCATGGCCTATTTAAAATATCCAAAATTTTTCAGAAGTCCACTGTTAGGTTCATTATCCCTCTACACCTACACCTTTAACTTCTCACTTAAAACAGTTGTTTTTACTCTGGAAGGTGATATTATATTAAAGATGCATTATGCAACATTTCCACATACTAACAACCTGTAATGTCGAAATTTGTATGAAAATGGAAAGAGGACAAGTTGATTTGAATAAAGGGAGGGACTGGAGTTTGGATGGAACACTAAACGATGATTGCCACGTGGGATGCCACAATATATTGTATTGTTCTAGGTTTGCTTATAATGTTAGTAGGACAGCTGTACTGTGACAGCTGAAGCCTTATTTACCAACCAGTCAAGAAATAGCTAAATCGCATGCCAGGGTTAGCTAGCTAGCTGTTTTTGCCAAAGTTATGGTGTTGCAGAACATACTTTTTGTTTGTTTGTGTTTAGTGACCAGGGTAGGTTGAGCTGAGACAGTTGTAGATGGTATTCTGACAGGCTGTAGCCGGGTGTTACATTAGCTAGCTATGGACCTGTGACAACTGCCAGCTGACAGTGGATGCAATCCCCAACCAGTCAGATGCAACCCCCAGCTTGTATAGCTAGCTAGATACAAGTTTTACAATCAGTCAGATGTGATTCCTGTATAGTGGATGCTACATTTTGCTCTAGTGTAGCTAGCAAGCACAAAAGACTGTTTCAGCTATGCAATCAAAAGCTACCTACCTAGCTAGCTAAGTACATACACACATACGCAAAACTGTCTGACATTAGCTAGCTATTATAAAGCAGGGGTGCAGTAGGTGGCCAGCTAGCATTCGGCAGGTAGCGTTATACACGATAATCAAATTTGATTGATTGATTTATTGAATTAATAACATCAGGTTTCTATTATTTACTCATTTGCTTGTCTGTCTCTCTTGTCATTGTGACATTTACAAAAATACAAAAATGTAGCCTTCTTTCCTTACTTAAACGTATGCACCACCTTTTCTGTCATCCTTTCAATACACTGGGAAAGCCAAACCCTAGTAACAGGACTCTCCGGGATGAAACCGGAGCTGACTGGACGCCCTACATTTCCAATGAGACACAAATGAATGGCTTTCCTTCATCAAATAAAAAGAATAGTGGTGTAAAATGTTGAAAATGTCAGGGAAGCATTCCTTGAATCATTTGCTGATAAGCAATCCCTTTTATTAAGGAATAGGGCGTAAAAATGTAAAAATGTAACTACAGATCTGAATCACTATGAAACTTTGCACTCTCATAGGAGTTCTTGTTCAATATTAATTTAGCCATTTAACTTTTATGGTGATTTCTGTATGGTTTGCTTACCTACAAATAATTTAAAGAACAACCCCAAGCATTTTTTTAATGCTTTAATTGTTACTTTCTTCAATATGATGAAGGAAAGGTTGCATCTGAAAACGGCTGCATATGAAAATGGCTTTGAAAAAGAGATCCATCGCGGAAGTTGCTTGACTTCAGTTTCTGTTTTCCCAGTGTATTACTTGTTTTAAGCAAAAGGGTTGTGGGACTTGCAGTCATGTATAGGCAAAATCACTACTACATTGTTGTATGCATTGTCAAAGGGGGTGAATGAGGACAGATCGTGCTTACTTACTTAATTTACTAAACAATTCAAATGTTCCCTGCCATGGCAGCCAATTAGCCCCTTCTGGGTCACAAGGAGACAAGGGGATGGAAAGAAGGAAGGATGCATTTTGAATATGTGCTGGTGGTGCACAAAATTCATTTTTCAAACATGATCCTCCTCTCATGACTGTCACTGCAAGTGAAAAATAACACTGCATAACCTTTGACCCCACAGTAAATGGCAACAGAATTGAAAATACAAAACTTTGGGCTTAGCCATTATTTGAAAATGTGCTCTGTTACTGGAAGAGCAAACCTCTGCATTGAAGTGGACTATGGCTGCTCGCCTCATCATTGGATTTAAGGAGCTAATGGGATTTACTTGTGAAAGACAACATGATGTCTAATACTAGGTGGCAGTGTAGTATAATGGTTAGGGAACTGGGCTTGTAACCGAAAGGTTGTAGGTTTGATTCCCAGGTGGGGCACTATCATTGTACCCTTGAGCAAGGTACTTAGCCTGCTTTAGCAAATATCCAGCTGTATGAATAGATTGTATGTAAAACTGTAAGTTACTCTGGATAAGAGCATCTGCTAAATGCCTGTAATGTACTATCTCTTAATTTTTTATTTTGTCTTATCAGATCAAATGGATCAACCTGTCCAAAAACAGCTATATGTTGCTCTTCCTACAAATGGCCAAATGTGATTGTTGGCTGATGGATATATTTATATTGCCACTTTGAGCCTACAAAGTGATAATATGTTATATAAAAATGACAAGATGCAGATAATGAATCAAAAACATCATAAAACCCAGAATTGACGTAGTGTGTATTCTGCAGCAGTTTTTCAATATTTCATGAAGTGGTTGGTGCCTTTAGTTTATATTGGCCTACTGCACAGATAAAAAGTTAAATAAACTAGTAGGATGGTAGTAAGACCCTATCTAGAGCAGCGGTGGGCAATCTTACCCTGTGTGGGCCGGTGTGGGTGCAGGCTTTTGTTCCAACTGAACAGTGACACACCTGATTCCACTAATCAAAGCCCTGATTGAAGACTTTGATTAGCTGATTAGTCAAATCAGGTGAGCTACTGCTCGGCTGGAACAAAAGCCTGCACCCCACCGGCCCACACACAGGGTAAGATTGCCCACCCCTGATCTAGAGTGTACATGAGAGAAAGAATAGGAAAAGGGTTATTTACTGTGTGCTGCTTGGGATTGTTGGCTTTAATCAAAGGAAAAAAAAGTTTTTGTGTGTAGGTGTGTGTGCAGATTAAGTATTAAAGTGAAAGCAGCAACGGATGATTGCTGCGAGATTTGCATCGTCCCATTGCTTTCAGCTTCCTTCATCCCCCCTTGTTGCTTGAACCCCGGGGACAGGAGATGGGCGTGACCTTTCAGGGGGATGAATGAACGTATCATGTTATTATGCGCCTTGCATGCATGGGGACGGCACACCACTGACACACTTGCTCAGTACACTGGGGGCGGCAAAGGAGGCTGGTGGGGGTTGGATGATCAGACATTTTGCTGACACGACAGATGCTGGCTCAACAGTATTCCCGCATCTCTTGCGAGGGACCAGACCTTGAAGACAGATTAGACAAACAAACAAGCACAGTAGCCACCGATCTACTTGATCCCCATTTCTTCCATAGAATACCAACAAAAGATGTACAGCTCTAATAAAACAAGTCATTATATAAATATCATCGGACACCTTTAAAAGTCTCTTTTCCCCGGGAATCTGAAGGCCACATGACCATTCATGCTGGGTACAATCAATCCATACTCATTTCACAATCCGCACCTACCCAGAGCATGTCGGATACAGTTAGCTCTGGGGTTAAGGCCGGTTCGCATCACACGCCATGCAGTAGAGAGCTCTGGACTTGTGTCTTGTTTTCTCTACTGGGTGTTAACAAACTGAAGATGTCCTGAGATTGTGAGCATGAGAGCAAATTTAGCCAACTAAACTGCCTAAGACACCATAGATAGATAGATTATTTTATTGTCCTTTTCAGGAAATTTGTTGCCACAGTCTGTACAAAAAAAGCCTCACATAAATTACATAAATACAAATATACACACCACTATTACATACATACTGTACATTAAATATGCGCCCACATGGGTACATCCACATTTTTACCAACATACACAGTCATATTCATCTATACATGATTTTTACCAAGGTATTTTGTTCAGTGATGCTATGGCAGAGGGGACAAAACTCCTGCCAAAGCGTGCCCGTTTCCAGGCAAGGGTTCTGTATCTGTGACCTGATGGAAGTAATGTGAAGAATGGGTTGAGGGGGTGGCTGGGGTCATGTGCAATGGTACGTGCTCTGTGTGTAATGGCTCTGCTGTTGAGGTCTGAGAGGTTGGGGGTGGGGAGGCCAATAATTTTGGAGGCATTGTGTGTAATGCGTGTGAGTTTGTTCCTGTTGGAAACAGTTAGCATGTTGAAAAAACAAGGGGAACAGTAAAGGAGAATGAGTTGAAGTATACTTTGGTAAAGCAGCAACAGAAGGTGGGGGGCAACAGAAAGTGCTCTGAGTTTGCGGATGGCAGAGAGTATTTGTTGGCCGTGTTTGTGGATGTCAGTAGTGTGTTGATCAAAGATAGTGGCCAAGAGATGGGCCAGGTGATTGGTCAGGTGATGCAGGTCGTCAATTTTCTATTTTTTAAATGATTAATCTCCTTTTAGAGCCATAATTCTTTCTCCTTTGTTACTAAGTTTGAAGACTTGACTGCTTTCAACTTTCAACTTTCAATTTTTGTTGACAGTCATGAACAGTAATTGTAAAGTGATGTAATTGTTTCACTTTTTGCACGCGCGATCTCTGAATCTCCATTGCGACATCTGTCATACTGTAAATTCTCTATCTGCTTGTGATTGATCTCTCTTTCCACAACATTCTCAAGGATGGTAGACAAGAGAGGTATTTAACAGTCCTGCTATTGTTTACACCATTACTGGCACTCTTTTTTTTTTTAGATAATGGGTTTTTAGATAAATGTATTTAAGTCTCCGCTTACAGTATATACAGTATATACAGTATATATATATATATATATATACAGTATATATATGCATGGTGAAATAATGACACTGAAGTGAAGTATTGATATTTTTAAGATAATACTTTCCCCTCAAATAACCTTCTATACCCCATGATTCAGTCAATAACATTTACATTTTACATTTTCAGCATTTAGCAGACGCTCTTATCCAGAGCGACTTACAAGATGTGCATTAATACATGGTAGGAACAATCATAGTTAGCGCACGAGATCAGTGCAGTAATACAGCAATAGACATCGTTGCAGGCATCTGCGTACCATACCTGTAACACTGGGAAGGAAAAGGTTAGTGTATTTAAAAAAGTTAAAAAAAAATGTGTTTAACAAGTAAACAGTGGTGAAGACAATTTAGCTAGATGGACAGAGTTCAGTGGTAGTGGAGTCTGAAGAGGTGGGTTTTGAGTCTTTTGCAGAAGATCGCAAGTGATTCCGCGGTCCTGAACGATTGCGGAAGGTCGTTCCACCAGCGAGGGATCAGGACAGAGAAGAAGCGAGACCGCGAGGAGCGGCTGCCAGGCGCCCGGAGGGATGGGGCAGTCAGTTTGCCAGAGGAGGCGGAGTGGAGGGGTCTGGGAGGGGTGTATGGAGTGATGAGTGACTGGAGGTATGAGGGAGCAGTACCTTTGGCCGCTTGAAAAGCAAGCACCAGTGATTTGAATAACCTCTCAGCAAGTTGTATTGGAACATTGCTATAGTAATTAAAATACCAGTGATGTTTGAACATAAGAACATAAGAATACATAATGACGAGAACGGGCTGTTCGGCCCATCTAGGCTTGTCATGTCCTAATCTAAAGAGTGTCTAGTACTACATCTAACCTGGACTTGAATAGCCCAAGTGTTTCTGCCTCTACTACCTGACCTGGCAAGCTGTTCCAGACATTGACAACTCTCTGTGTAAAGAAAAACTTCCTAATATCTGTGCTGAATTTGCCTTTAACTAATTTCCACCTGTGGCCTCTTGTTCTGCTGACCCCACTTATCTTAAAAAATAAAGATTGGGAACTTTATATGTGAGATTGGTAATATTTTGGTACTATTACCAATATTTATTGGGTAAATGCATGCAAGAGTGGCTCTCTGCGTATCGGAGCTACAGTCGACAGCTTGGCGAGTTCCATCTTGGAGGAGATGGTTCGGCAGGTGCTGAGCTTGTAATACGAAGGAGGGATACAAGTTGACTTGTAAAGAGGGTACAATTGGGAGAAAATTGGAAACATTTGAAACAAAATAAAAATAAAAAAATAAAAAGAGCTCAATATCAGATTGAAAATTATGTACTATAAATTAGTTCTACAATGAAAGTGCCCCCTTTATAATGTTGTAAGATCATAAAGGGATTGATATTTTACTTTACCGTATTTAGCTCTCTGCCTCTAGGAATGGAATACTTATTCTGCTTAAGATAACTACCACCATGCTCTCAAAGTAAACAGTTACACATTTACCTCAGTGAGAATGAAAAAATGTTGATCTGAAAATGTTTAACATTTTTCAAAAGATTGAATTCTTGGATACTTAAAAAAACTAATAATACTAAAAAGTTCCAAATCAGGAAACAAAAATAAAATTAGAAATATAAAGAAGCAGATTTCTTAGGGACCTACCTCCTGTTGCTACAGCCTCCGTTGCCTGACTTTGCGGCCTCTGGTTTCTTGCCATATGCTCTCACCTCTGTCACTAGCTGTTAGCCCATTCTCCAGTCCTCCTCTATGCTGCATGACATCACTGCATCACCCATAATGATGCAGTGTTGTGGCATTAAATCACATGTCAGACCAGGTTTATAGCTCTGGCTCAGCACAGTCAAAAACAACAGAGTTTGTTCTTCTGTTCTCCTATAGCTGGTAAGCAGACAGACTGCTGTTCCTTGAGCTTGAGATGTGAAGGGAAGGGTAAGGTGAGGTAAGGATTTTAGAATTGGAACAGCAGTACTAGTGTTAGTGTTAACACCAGATGGGCCCAAGACCCTGATTATCCGCTGTGAAAAGCCAACTGTATAAACGGATGACTAGTTGACAGTGAATAATGCCTTATAAAGCAAATACTGCAGCTGTAATAATGGGACCCCTTCTACTGCTGTATAGAACACTCATTAAGTAGGACTGTGCAGCTACCTGCCAATCAAGTGACAGCAGACACACAATTAAGTGTTTGAAGAATGAGCAGTCAATGACACCTGCATGCTTTAAACATGATACTGTACTCCCACTGTCTCCATGTCTCCTGCTGATCCACAAGGTCTGCATGCTGCCACCTTAAGTGAGGATAGAGGGCTACAAAATGAATGAAAAGGCTGAGCTTTCCCCACCAGACCAATAGAAAGTTTAAGATCAATGCGGGAATCCTGCATGGCCGATGTACAGAGTGATTACTGTCCAAGCAACTCGTTAATCTTGCTCCTGTCTCACATCTGCTGGAACTTGGAACGGAGGAATCAATCAGTGCATGCCTACAAAACAAAGAATTTAAACAAGACAAGGGACAGCTGAAAAGCTTTATATATGGATATACTGTATGTGGATTATTGCAATCTATGAGGGGAAAATTGTGGAAAAACACATCCTCCCCCATTTGCAAGCAATGCACAGCTTTAACAGAAAATCTACTTTACCATTGGGTGTAACTGATTTGAAAACTGAACAGACCACAGCTGCCTCGTATTGCACAATTTCTTTAGCTATAGATTTGACCAGCTTTCACAGCACTCTGAAATGTATGTGGTGTATGAGTTTCCCATGAAACACACACATATACAGATGCTAACTGCAGGCATGCACACTCCAGGCACAAATCTAAAGGTGACAAACATATTGTGAAATGATTTCCATTTATTTACACACAGGTCACTGCCTCTGTAATTTGAATTATTGTACCCATTTCAAGAAGTCACTTTCAATTCCATGACATTGTGTATATTCATATGTTCCATAAACCACACATACGGACCTATGATACAAGGATATATTGATAATTTGAAGGCCACATTGGGGATATATATATACAGGATGACTGCAAGTCAAAAGAGCTGAAAGAAGGTGAAATAATTCAAGCACCAGCACATGCCATGCATAAATACATAAAGCAATGTTCAAACACACACCAAATGGATGATTAAACAAAAATGTGGAGTCCTATGTCTTGTGTGATGATTAAGACTGCCCCCACCCCCTATGTAATTTATTTAATTTATTTATCATTTATTTATCAAGATGCATTGAAGTGTGCACAATATTTCTCATCTTTTACTGCCATTTCTCCACATAGAAATAATCCCTTGGGCATAAAGATGTCATCTTTGATCTGGGTTTTAATCCCATAATGGGTTTGCCATAAATTTGTTTGTACTAACATACAGTAGATCACCCTTGTCAAATCGAAGCAGACACTGTGGCATTTCAAGGCCCTTATTTGAAGTCTTGTTGCTTCAGAAACCTACTTGATGGTAAATAGTCAACACCTGAATGTGAATACTTATATGTAGCAGGGAGAGGTAGGTACATCTCCTTTAAGAACACACCCACTAATCGAGTTAGTCAGGTGATGCAAGCGGTTTCATGTTCCCCATATACTTCCCCTTTATAAATGGCATCTCAGGTAGATAACATCAGGCATTGACTCTTCCTCGTTGCTTTGGCACGAAACGGCTTTCGTGACGCTTAAGGTATGTGTAACAGGTCAATACTTAGCTGTATTCTCTACGCCACCCTCAAAAGTGAGGTGAGGGACCTCTCAAATTGTTAATACCTTATATGTGGGAAGTGGACCATCAGTGGCTAGGCACTCAGAACAGGACAACTTTTAAACTATCAAAATGTATTATTAGTTTGCACTGAATACAATCAGCATTTCTGTATAAAATATTCTCCACCCAGACTACTAACAAAATAGGAGAAGGAGCCCCCTCAAAAGTATATGGACAGTATTAGCCCAGCAGCAAGGATTTACTATCCACACAAAACATTAACTACACATTAAGTGCATCTCCACACATAGCCTACTAACAGAATCAGAGAATAAGCCCCCTCATAAGTATATGGGCTATATTAGCACAGCAGCAAGGATTTACTCTTCACACAAAACATTAAATACTAATTTGGTGCAATAAATAGAATATATAGTAGAAGGTAAAACAATTACTACAAAGGGGAATACTATCTCATATAGGCTAAGAGAGTAGCTCATCACAATATCATGATAGATATAATAGGTTACTCTATGGGCAGATAGAGTGTGCTGGAAGTTTCAATACAAAATACAGATACGATTTAATACAATTACTTGTGTGTTTAAAAACGGAGACAATAATTTACCAGGCCTGGTCAAACAATATCATTACGGGCACGGGTATTTCCTATAAGGGGTGCGGGCGTCGGAGAGAGTACGGGCTATAATGAAAGCTTTAACAGGAACCGTTTTTCGTTTGAACAGTAACACTTGTTTCGTCAACACTTCTCACTATAACATGGAGAAAATATATCAGCAGTAACGATCAGTCGTCTCTGTCCACAATCAGTACAATACCGCCCGAAGCGTGGTGTAGCGTCCTGCTCCGACCTCCCGCACTCCTGAACAAAGAGCTCCCGCGCTCACAGAACTTTCGCTTTTTAAAGGTGCGTCTCTTTCGGACCGTGCCGTCATAGGTGCACACCTCCAACACACCTCCACTGAACCTCCAAATATGGTCAACTCGGAAACAGGAAGAAAGAGGGCAATTGGCGGCATGTCCAAAATGCATTACAAAAAAAGGTAAATTACGTGGCAAATATAAATAATGAATCCCTGGTAAAACATTAAGGGACTATTGCTACATGTCAACACAATACCAGGGAATAATAACCAATTGTAATAATACAATGGAGGAAATAAGTCGCCTTGATGTAATGGATGGAATTGTTAACCCTTACACTTCCCACTCATTACATATGGTTTACTCTTGCTTTGTTGTTCAGCCAGTTCATGATATGTCATGACATATCAAATCCCCCCTAAGTCTCCGTTTGCTAAGCTTAAATAGATTGAGTGCCTTAAGTCTATCATCATAACTTTTACCTTTCATACCAGGTATCAGTTTAGTTGCCCTTCTTTGGACTTTTTCAAGAGCTTCTATATCTTTCTTGTAGTGCGGTGCCTACAAGATGCGGTGTACTGCACACAGAATTCTAAGTGAGGTCTGACAAAGGCATTATATAACATTAATATAACCTCCTTTGATTTATACTCAATAATTTTTGCTATGTATCCCAGCATCCTGTTGGCTTTTTTCACTGCTGTAGCACATTGCTTTGATGCAGATAGGCTTTGATCAACTACAATTCCTAAGTCTTTTTCAAATTGAACACCTACTAACTTTTCTCCTCCCATAAAATACTCCTGTCTAATGTTTTTATTTCCCACATGCATAACTTTACATTTAGCAATATTGATTGTCATCTGCCATGTATCTACCCATTTTTGGATTTTGTTTAAATCATCTTGGATTGCTTTAGTCGATTCCAAACTGTTTGCCAAACCCCCAAGTTTAGTATCATCTGCAAATTTAACTATTTTGCTATTAACATCCATGTCAAGATCATTTCTGTAAATAAGGAAGAGCAGAGGTCCCAGCACCAATCCCTGTGGGACACCACTGCCCACAGCACCGAGGTCAGATATGGCCCCACCTACTGTTACTCTTTGTATTCGCCCTTGCAGCCAATTATGAACCCACTCTGAAACTACTCCTGCAATTCCTACTGAATTCATTTTAGCAATGAGCCTCTCATGTGGTACCTTGTCAAATGCTTTCTGAAAGTCCAAATATATAATATCATAAGCCTGGTTCAGGTCAACACACTTTGTAACCTCTTCAAAAAAGTCCAGGAGGTTTGTTAGGCATGACCTCCCTTTGAGAAAACCATGTTGGCTCTCCCTTAAAATACTATTATTTTTCAAGAATGATTCCAACTTATCCCTAATAATACATTCCAGCATTTTACATGCGATGCAAGTTAAACTGACAGGCCTATAGTTCCCTGGGTCAGTACGGTCCCCTTCTTATATATTGGAATTATACTACCCTGCTTCCAGTCATCTGGTATTTCTCCAGTGATTATGGATTGACTGAAAATATCTGTCAATGGTTTATATATAATTTCCCCAAGTTCTTTGAGTACTCTGGGATATATGCCATCCGGGCCTGCTGCCTTATTTGTCTTAAGTTTTTGTAGTTTTTGTAGTACTTCTACATCCCTTATCTCGAAGTCCTCCAAAACATTCTGTACCTTGTCTATACATTTAGGCATATTTATAACCTCTTCTCTAGTAAAGCTCTCCACAAAGTAACTGTTTAGTGTGTTTGCAATATCCTTATTATTATAAACCAAAGTTCCTTTCTTATTCTTAATGCACTTAACCTCATCCTTAACTTTCCTTTTTCTACTACAATATTGAAAAAACTTCTTAGGATTACTTTTTGCATCTTGGGAAATTTTTATTTCAAACCGCCTTTTAGCTGATCTTATTTCCTTTTTAGCCTTAGCCCGCATATTACAATAATCTAACTTGTTTCTCTCTGAGTTATCCTTTTTATATACTCTGTACAGTCGTTTCTTTTGCCTCAAAATCACCCGTAAAGATTTAGTCATCCACTGCGGAGACTGTTTTTTCATCCTATTTTTCCTTACTATGGACCATGACCACTGGATCCACCCCTGCTCTGGCCAGGAGCTTGTCCACGTGTTCCAGGAGATCTCCAACCTGAGCACCAGGCAGGCAACATGCCATGCGAGATTCCTTTTCCCGCGAACAGACTATACTGTCTACACCTCTAATAATTTAATCCCTCACTACAATTAACTCCCTTTTCCTGGGTGGCATGGCCGCCAGGGTGCCCTGGGGCTCATCAGTCCTCCCGCTCACAGAGGGCTGGGCCAGATCCTCTTCCTGCAAGGGCTGGAATCAGTTGGACACCACAATCTCTGGAGATGCCGCCCCTGCATGTGCGCGCCCTTTTCTACGCTGGGGCCCTACCGTCACCCAACTCTCTCTCCCTACCTGCTCTAGAGTGTCCCCCCTACCCCGCTTTGGCGTGCAGGCTAACTCTCTAATGGGCGTACTAATTAGTTCCTGGAACTCTACAGATTCTGCAGGGCAGTCGAGACCAGCAAGTTGGGCTTCGAGATCAAGGATCTTGCTCTCGAGATGCTTTACAAGCTGGCATCTGTCGCATATGAAACACTCCTGGAAGCCTTCTTCCAGAAATAACCTCTTATAGCCTATATATAACTTCTTATGACCTCTTCTCTAGTAAAGCTCTCAACAAAGTAGCTGTTTAGTGTGTTAGCCATATCCTTATTATTATAAACCAAAGTTCCTTCCTTATTCTTAATGCATTTAACCTCATCCTTAACTTTCCCTTTTCTACTACAATATAGAAAAAACTTATTAGGATTACTTTTTGCATTTGGGAAAGTTTTATTTCAAACCGCCTTTTAGCTGATCTTATTTCCTTTTTAGCCTTAGCCGGCATATTACAATAATCTAACTTGTTTCTCTCTGAGTTATCCTTTTTATACACTCTGTACAGTCGCTGCTTTTTTTGTCTCAAAATCTCCCATAAAGATTTAGTCATCCACTGCGGAGACAGTTTTTTCATCCTATTTTTCCTTACTTTTGGGATGAATTTACACTGTACATCTACAATAACCCTTTTAAATATAGTCCATTTTTCATTCACAGTTCTGCAATCTAGAAGTTTTACCCAATCTATATTACTTAAATTCTCTCTCATTTTATTAAAGTCAGCTCGTCTAAAATTAAAAATTCTAGAGTTAGAGGAGGCTGTCTTAAGTGAGGATTAGGGAAACAGGGTGGCTGCCACCAGGGACCTGATCCCTTCTCACATAGTCAACATACATCTTGCTCCTAAATATTTTATTATCATATGCTTGAATTATTTGGGTTCTTTTGGGGCGGTCAGGCATTTTAACATCCCATCTGCATGTTTAGTCCCCTCTAACAAGATGCCAAGAATGGGTCATAGCAACTTGTGAGAGGACCCAAATGGAATTAGTGTGGCCGAGGTTATTTGCACTGTCGTAATATGTTCCAAATGTACTCAGAATCCAGGATTAATAAGGAACAGATTGGATCTTAATCTGGACAGCTCAGCAAATCACATTAATTACCTGGATGAAAACAAACAAAGCAGTGACTTTAAAACTTGCTACAAGGTTGCCAGGGGAACAGACTTGTGGGGACAAAGTGAATATTGGTCTTCCTCTGTGCCTTTGGATGGTCATGATGGAAGGCTGTTTATCGACAGGGATTATTGTACCTGCCACAATAGCTGCTATCCATGGTGACACAGATGTGTGGGGTTTTAATGATTTCCTGCTGCTAAGTTTGCTTTTCTCTTTATATAATTATGACAAAAATGTATCCTCCTACACACTCATTCCCTACTCATGTACTGTACTAATACTCATTATATGTTTGATCACAGAGAGAATAACATAAGACATTTTCTCCATAGGGAAGGACCCCACAGAAAACTTTTATTTTTTTATTTTATAGAAATATATTTTATTTTATAGAGATTAACAGATACCATCCAAATGGAGTAATTCTCCATGAGATTGGTAGGGTTTCTTTTATTGCAATGCTATAATGCAGGCCGTACGTAGGAGCAATACAATCCTGAATACAGTGGGAGAGCCACTTTATCTGTAAAAATTACAGCTTTAACCAAATTGATACTTTCTCATTCCCATTATAGCCTGTGGTTATTTTTTCCGTTCCCATGTTACCATGTTCGCTTGCGCCGTCATTATTTGGATCAGATGTGGACAGCAAGGTCATTTGCTCATCCGAAAGGTTCAATGTGATCTGAATACTCTGGTCACTGCCTATCTGACTGTGTTCTTCCTGCTGGCCAAGCCCACAGCCTCTGACAGGCTGATTGGGGGACAAGGTGAGGGGCGGGGTTCCAGGTTCCGCACCCCCTCACATGCTGTCCGACTGTACGTACAGGTCTGAGGGTGAGAGTTACAAAAACACTGACAGCTGGAACACTGCCTATGTGTGCATTGATGATGTTGCTCTTATGATTGAGTCTTAGGTACTTTATTTATGATACGAGATAGTAATGTTTTCCTTTATTATCATCATTAAGCTCTATGCATGCACTTAACGTAACGACTTTGTTGTGTGCTTACATTTTAGCACTGTTTTTAAGCTTGATGTTACAATATGTAGTATGTATTTTGCTATGATACCCTTTTAGTCACTCTGGGTAGTAGTGTCTTCCAAAATCATAAATAATAATAATAATAATATTTCATAAAAACAGTGCTTTGCACATAACACTAATGGCAACATGCATGGGGGTTCCTGGTTCAACTGGATGGAAACTACTTGTTATCTGAAAATGTTGTACCAAAAGAACAATGAGCACAGTGGTATTTAAGAGGGTTATACATGTGCCCCCTGCACACAGTCAATAATTCTGCAAAACCACAATTCAATGCACTACAGGAAGGAATGCAGAGGGTTTACCATAATCCCACATAATCATTCTTAACTATAACCTCAACAAAGATGAGAGGAACTCCACTGTGGTGATAAACCCCACTGAGAGGCGCTGAACCGCTTTTCCCTCAGAGTAGTGCTACATTTAATACATGCCAATCCTGCAGTCATTCATAATGATGTATCATTGATGATAATGCTAATTCATCCCTACTGTATGTCCCCATTCGTCATGCCATTATTAAAGAACATCTCAAATTTAAACATTAACTTCGCAACTGAGTTGGTTTGTTGATAAAGATTTCATAAGGTACAGACCCCACCTATAAGTAAAGTGAGCAGATCCAAACAGTCAAAATGCAGGAAAAGCAGAATGAATGTGTGGGGCATTGTGGGAAACACAGAGGTGGGGTGTGCATGTGTCTGTGATGGTATTGTGGAGGGGTGGGGGGGGAATCATGTCTGTATATTAAATCTATAAATGTATGTATTTCATTGCAGGAAAAATCAAAATAACAAAGCGAGAGCTTTGTCCCATTAACTATATCAGGAACTACCAATTACTTTAAAAATGTGAACCGAGAGCCATAAAATAAGCCTAAGTAGGCATCATTGTATTGTCTTGGGAGAAACATATTTACTACAACAGAATATCCTGTTTGAAACTGAAGAAGTCTCAACAGCGTAGATGCACATATTCTCTTGTGAGGAATCCCAGATGCGCAGGTCTCCTATTCCATGGGTCACCTTATTGAAATTTAGGGGCGGTAGATATTTCCCCAAGTACAATGAGAGTAGAACAGAGTGATACAGTCATGCACAATATTCTTAGTCATAACAAACATTTTGTGATGTGTGAGCCCTCCCCTTTCATGACCCACTTCCTTCTCCCCCCAAATAATTTCCCGTCAAAACAGTCAAAGGCTTTCATTAAAAAAATACAAACACTATACAAAGGTGCCCCCCGGGCCTTGTGTCTTGGCAGTTACCTATACGAAGCGGTATTTACTGGTCACCACCTATAGATGCTAGTACAGTTTTGTTGGATGAGGTACTTGGGGTTGAGGAATTGCACATTGATGGAATATTTCAGCACACAAAGAAGGCAAGGACAGGGGAAGGGACCCGTCTGATTTGTAAACCTGCATTGCTTACTAATCTGACCATGCAGTGCAATCAAATGTGCATACGCTACTCCATGTTGGATCACCGCAAAGATGACAAATGGGGCTGGCCTCCTTCCCCCCCAAGTCCCTGAGTCACTCAGTCACGAAGAGGCTTTAAGCATGGATCGATCTGTCAGGCTTACTCTTAGCCTACCAGGGATTAAATGCTTTCACAGCATCATTGTGTTATGGAGAAGCAACATGGAGGGCCCACTTACACAGACCTGTGTGACCTCCAATACCACCTTCAAATTGGTTTACTAGCAGAACAAATGAACAGTTATGCTGCAAAAATATGCACATGAAAAACAGTACAGTACAGTACAGAGTACAGTTATTACATATAATAAAGTACTTAAATAAAAGACTAAAAGGATTTAGTAATAAAACAATATAAAAGTAGAATTGTTCATATAAAAAGCCATAGTAATGTTACAAGCTTTAAAGTATGAATGAGTGTTGCTTTTCTGTCCTGTGGCTGTCCCTCAAGCCATAGCAGAGCCCAATTCATAAACTCAAAGTGAGATAGCACAAACAGAGCTTTAAGGTATAGCATCTGCATTGCTGAGTCTTTCCCATAACGATCTCATTAATGAAAAGAAAGTAGACTGGTGTTTGATCTGATCATAGCTTACAAAAAAACTGTTTTTACACCTTTTACAAATGATTTCTATTTTCCCTAGAGTTGGATAGGGGGGAATTTAACATAAATCATGCAAACTGCAATTTGCATTTGGTCACGTTTCGGACAATGACTAATTGTGAGGAATGAGTTATGGTGGCATTATCCATTGGAGATTTTAATTTCTCCCACTTAATTATCCTTTTTTTCTGTTCAGAACGTGAGGTTTAAAGGAATCCACATTGGAATGCATCTGGTAGAAATAAATCTTTGACTAGTTTGTTCAAATGTGTCATGAAACAAGAAAACCATCTAGGTCATGTGTCAGGATTACTTAGCAACAAAATAAAAATAAAGCTCACAGAGCATGAGAAGGAGTGTGTGTGAGAGAGAGCGAGAGAGACAGACAGAGCGAGCGAGAGACAGAGAGAGATAACTCTGGTATTACCTGGTGATGTAAAACCTACAAACATGGGATATATTCAAAAGGCAAACATTCCTCAGCATTTCCTGAGAGAAATAAGAACATAAGAATACATAATGACGAGAACGGGCCGTTCAGCCCGTAATGCATCAATTAGGAAGGGAAGTCTAGAGTTGCAGGTGATTAACTGTTTGCAAACAAGCTCTGGACTTCACCTCCTATTTTTGGTGAACCCTGATGTAAATATCCCTGTCCCACCTCCTCAAGATACGTGAGGCAAGCTTTCAGTCCTGACAGCATTGAAATCACCAAACAAATATTACAGGCATCCCCAGATTGTCAATTTTTTCATGGCAGTCGGAGCAGGTACCATCCCGTGAGTGTTTTCTGATGAATAAACATTGGTTACCAGGGTTACAGTGAACTGAACCATTTCATTTTTATATTTCCATGTCATTAAGATGACCCTTAAAATGAAAATGCAACTGTAAAAATACCACCTGATCCTGTGTGGTCTAAGGCAGATGGGATATTACCCCAATTTCATTAAATAATGTGGTTAATATATTAGTGTGCTTTATCATTTTGAATCTCATTGCTTAGAAATAACTGAACTTTTATTTTTTTTAGAGAGACATTATGACAAATTGTAATTTTCAATTAAGTTGCTATGAAACATGTTTAGAAATAGAAGCTCTGCTGTATATATTCCTCTAATGATTCAGAATTTCCTATAACCTCTTCTCCTAAAATATTAAGTTCTGCAATATTTGCTTTTCTTTGTCGCACGTTCAAGATTTGATTGTAACAATCTTTTCTGACAGCGAAGCTCATGCTAGTCAGTGCTTCATACAGTCATGTCCAAATGTATTGGCACCCTTGCATTTCTTGTAGATGATGTTCAATATCTTCTGAAAAAATCGGAAATTGAAACAAATTTCGGTCTTCACACATTCATACGTTTGATTTACAACAGAACACAATCAATCAATAATAATACAAATACAATTTTAAAAATGTATGGCTTCAAAATTGAAAAGTGGCCACGACACAATTATTAGCACCCTTTAGAAATACGTTTGGTTGGAGAAAATAGATTATCGTTTGTAAGTCAATTCTCCTGTGACAGGTTGCAGGTGTCCACATGGTATAAGTTAACTAATTATCCATAAGTGAGAAAACAGTATAAGTAAGTAACTAATAAGTGAGAAAAGTAAATCATTTTAACAGATTATGCCGCTCTACCCTGGATTTAGCTGTCCCATTTAAAATTAAGTCTAATATGTGCAATAGAATCATAGGATCATACACTGCCCATGCCCATCCCCCAAAAAAGTCACACACTCGAATATTTCATTGGACCGCCTTTAGCTTTGATTACGGCACGCATTCGCCGTGGCATCGTTTCGATAAGCTTCTGCAATGTCACAACATTTATTTCCATCCAGAGTTGCATTAATTTTTCGCAAAGATCTTGTATTGATGATGGGAGAGTCGGACTGCTGCGCAAAGTCTTCTCCAGCACACCCCAAAGATTCTCAATGGGGTTAAGGTCTGGACTCTGTGGTGGCCAATCCATGTGTGGAAATGATGTCTCATGCTCCCTGAACCACTCTTTCACAATTTTAGCCCGATGAATCTTGGAATATGCCCGTGCCATCAGGGAAGAAAAAAATCCATAGATGGAAAAACCTGGTCATTCAGTATATTCAGGTAGTCAGCTGACCTCATTCTTTGGGCACATAATGTTGCTGAACCTAGACCTGACCAACTGCAGCAACCCCAGATCAGAACACTGCCCCCACAGGCTTGTACGGTAGGCACTAGGCATGATGGGTGCATCACTTCATCCGCCTCTCTTCTTACCGTGATGCGCCCATCACTCTGGAAAAGGGTAAATCTGGACTCATTAGACCACATGACCTTCTTCCATTGCTCCAGAGTCCAATCTTTATGCTCCCTAGCAAATTGAAGCCTTTTTTCCGATTAGCCTCACTGACAAGATGATGGTTCACCACTATCCTTCCAGGTTTTAATAATGCATTGGACAGTTCTTAACCCAATTTTAGTCGTTTCAGCAATCTCCTTAGTTGTTTTCTTTGCTTGATGCAGGCCAATAATTTGCCCCTCCTGAAACAGATGAACATCTTTTCCACGACCACAGGATATGTCTTCCGACATGGTTGTTTAAGAAATGAGAAGCTACTCACTGCATCAGTTAGGGTTAAATAACTCAAACTAAACATATGAATCACTGCAGTAATTATCCAATGGAAGGCTCTTACCTATTTGCTTAGTTAAATCCAGGTGGTGCCTTTTTTTTTTCCGCCAGGCAGTGTATGTGATCCTCATCCCTTAAGAGGGAATGTAGAAGGGCTGAACGTAAATGGAAAGGTTCTAAGTTACAAGTAGACTACAGCCTTTTGAAAGATCATATGTTTATATTCAATAATGCAGTTAAAGATACTAGATAAGCTAAGTATTTTTCCAATCTTATATCTGAAAACATTCACAACTCAAGAGTGCTTTTCAACACTATCAATCGTATTATTATTCCTACACCAACCTGTAATCAGGAGCCATCCCACTGTAAATGTTTCCTGTGATCAATGTTTGTTTTAGCAGTTTTTAAGCATATTTCTGCTGAGAAACTTGTGGAGATAGTGGCACATGTAAAATCATACACATGCTCCATGGATGTTATTCCTACTAGGTTACTGAAGGAGGTTATTGGAACTGTCGACCCTGACATTTTCTCTATTGTTAACAGCTCTCTGACTACAGACACAGTTCCTTCTTGTTTTAAATGTGTTAAATGTTCAGCCACTTTTGATTAAACCTAATCTGAATGCCTTTTTAAATATTTATAGACTAATTTCAAAGCTGCTATTTCCTTTCCTGGAGAAGGTATCTCAACACAGCTATTATCCATCATGAGTAGAAATAACTTCTTCCAGTCTGGTTTTCGTTCAATGCACAGAACTGAAACTTCTCTCTTTAAAGTGACCAATGGCATTCCTTTAATTGCAGACAATGGTGAATGTTCTATTTTGATTTTACTACATCTCAGTGCTGAATTTTATACAGTCAATTAGCAATTTTTGTTTAGACAGTTTTCTGTCTGTATTGTGTATGTTCCCCAGCCCCCATTACTTGTGGTGTCCCCCAAGGGTATATTCTTTGGACCATACCATATGTAGTCAATCTGTTGTCACCACTATTTACTTGTTCTACACTATTTATTTAAAAAAAACTTTCTTTCTTTCCCAGTGTTACAGGTATGATACGCAGGCGCCTGCAATGATGTCTATTGCTGTATTACTGCACTGATCTTGTGCGCTAACTATGATTGTTCTTACCTTGTATTAATGCACATCTCGTAAGTCGCTCTGGATAAGAGCGTCTGCTAAATGCTTAAAAATGTAAAAATGTAAAATGTAAACAAGACATATCTTCATTTTTATGCTGATGACACACAGCTCTACTTGTCTGTTAAGGCTGCTGAATGGGGTGAAAAAGCTACCCTACATGACTGTCATGACATAAAGTGTTGTATGGCTCAAAAAGTCAGACGTTTTAGTGTTTGGACCAAAGAGCGTATCTGAGCAAATAATTTCTAAACTTGACACTCATACCTTGTGCAAAATCTACTTCAATTAATCTTAGTGTTGTTTTTAATCCTAGTTTACATTTTGAACCTCACACAAACAAGCTGTACAGTCATGTTACAATCAGATGAGAAATATTGCCAATATTGCCTTTTCTGTCTTTTACCAATACTGAGAAGGTTATACACACTTTTATCCCTTCAAGATTGGACTATTATAATTCATTATACTCTGGTTTAAACCCACATACCCTGTGCCGGCCAGAAGAGGATGGGCTCCCCCCCTTTTTAGTCTGGTTCCTCCCAAGGTTTCTCCCTACCAAGGGAGTTTTTCCTTGCCACTGTTGCCTTTAGGCTTGCTTGCTTTTAATATTGATTTTAATATTTTACTAATAACTTTTAAGGGAAGACATGGACTTGCCTCTGACTAGATCTTTTACCTACATATTCTAGAGTGGCCCCTCAGAGCCTCTTTAAAAACCTCCTGACTGTTACAGAGTCAAAACTTAAATCAAAAGGAGACCGAGCATTCTCAGTTAAAGTTTCAAAGCTCTGGAACAGCTTACCTAATTCATTGTCCTCTTTTAAATCCATTTTAAAAACTCACTTTTATAAGACTGCCTTTAAATTGATGTGATTTACATTTTTATTTTATTTTTATACACTGTTCTTTTATTGATTTTTATCGACCTTTATTTGACTACCTTTGTTACCTGTACATTTTATTTTACATTTATTTTTAAATTCTCTATGTAGCGCTTTGCAGAATTTTGCAGGAAAATTCATTATAAAGTTATTATTAGTATTATCTCACTGGAAGCGAATTGGTCGAAAGATTCGTTTTTGTAACAGAAACGTGTAACATGACCTATATGTACAGTTTGCAATGGAAGACGCACCTGTTTAACAGTTAAAAACACCAGGAAGAAATAAATATTCCAAACCACCATCTCCACCTCCACCCATGGATGTCACATTACTGCTCTCTTGGCACACATTGATTTGAAAAATTAAGAATACAGTCATGGTGTCTCCAGGTCAGGCACAGTACTTTGACAGAGGCCAGATGGAAAATGACTGCCCCGCTGTACTTATATTCACTCTTGTGCCAGGATAAGAGACCTTAATGCCAAGAACACATGCCACTGTCAGCTTAGTGCATGACCTGGCACGGGCTAAACAAAACATGGAAAGTCATTGGGAAAACATCAGGATCACAAATAACATGTGGAACTATGAGGAGGACAACAATAAGGACCCAACGCAGCAGTGGCCTGGTTAATTTAATCTCTCTGCCGTTAATGCCACAATGGTCAGCTGTTCATTTTGGATGAAGTTCACATCGAGGCTTCACACGTCTAATTTAATTTTCTTTATGAACGATTATGAAACCAATAATTTTCTCTCGTCCAACTGGACAAGCTAAACTGCGAGAGGGGAGCTTCTCTGGCAGCTAGCCAGAGTGCTACCTCTGACACGTTAGCAAGCAAGGCTTTATGGGTGACCTTGAAGAGGTGTTTGAAGCACCACACACAACTGAACTCCATCCATCCATCCATCCATCCATTGTCTAAGCCGCTTATTCCTGGTCAGGGTCGCGGGGGGGTGCTGGAGCCTATCCCAGCATGCGTTCCGGGCGAGAGGCAGGAATACACCCTGGACAGGTCGCCAATCCATCGCAGGGCACACACACCATTCACTCACACACTCATACCTACGGGCAATTTAGACTCTCCAATTAGCCTAACGTGCATGTCTTTGGACTGTTGGAAGAAACCGGAGTACCCGGAGGAAACCCACGCGGACACGGGGAGAACATGCAAACTCCACACAGAAAGGCCCCCGGCCTGGATTCGAACCCGAGACCTTCTTGCTGTGAGGCGACAGTGCTATCCACTGCACCACCGTGCCGCCATACAACTGAACTCATCCTTTAGATTTAACAATGCCTGCAATACAGAGCTGCACTGTTTGATCACATTTTTCTTCCAAAGTTCTATATTTTCGGACACTGCAAGATATTTGTTTGCAATTCATTGAAAATGCTCCCATGGTAAACGTGATTGACAGTAGTTTAGATATGTGGCCTCTTACGAAGAAGATCAATCCAATTTTGAGTTCCTCTTATTTAGAGGCCTTCAGAGATGTGATATCCCAACACCCCACCGCACAGAAATGGAACTGCAAACCGCAAACATTGTGTAATGCAAGTACAATCATTTGAAGAAAAAAAACAATGAATGGATGCAATCCAGAATTCATCACAGTGCCATTCAAAGCATCGTAAATACTGGGTTTAATAGACACTTAATGCATATGTATAGTCTAATAAAGCATATCTAATGGTGAAGGAGAGCAGGTGGATGGCATAATGACCTTGATGATGTCCATTTTACAGTTTACATTTCATCAGGATTTCCGATTTGCATTTTACATGTCAAGTAAGTTTTATGAGCTGAACGTACATGGTTCAATTCCTTCCACAGTGTTCTCCATACATTGCATTCCCTGTAACCTCAGCTCAAGCTGTTCTTCACAGGGAGAACGATTACTGAAATAGCTCTCTTGGATTCCTTTACTGTATTTGAAGAAAGCTGAAGTTGAAGAAAATGGGAATACTGTACAGAAACTCAAGGAATGGAGAGAGGTGTTGGATCAGGCGAGCGATTCTGAATGCAAGTGGCATGTTTGCTGGCAGAGGGATGAAAAACGATCCTGTGTAGCCTGACTAGATTTTCGTAGTCAAATAGCAAACAATGGCTCAAACGCAGACACAAAAGAAAATAGATGGCAATTTAAACTCACAAGTTTAGAAGATAAACCATGTGCCCATGCATGCTGACCTCTAACCCTTCCCTTTCTTTTAAAGGCTGTCAACCTTATGAATTTGCATAATTACCTTACAATCAGACACTGCATACCAATACTGTATTTATAAAATTATTAGCAAGGGAAAATGACTGGGCAGGATAGTAACATATTATAGTATAATTCAATACTATTCAAATACATAGACCAGTATGTAGATAGTATTGAATTACAAATTTACAACAACAGCAAACAATATATACAGTATATATCGGGAAGTACGTTTATCTATAGTATAAGCTTGTGCTCTGAAAATGTGTTTGTTTAAACACAATTTCAATTGTTTGAGCACTTGTTTCTTACAGTTTATGGAGGCATTCATGCTCTCAATGAAACTGAGTGGAAATGTTGACTCCCTCTGCCAATCTCTGTCTTCCTCAACAGACCTGCCAAATAGTGATGGCTGCACCACCTGTCACTGGGGGATTTTTTTTTTTTTTTTTTTTTTTTTAAACAGAGGCCAACGAATAACAGCCTGGTAACTATTGCCTGCTATTCATAGATTTCATCCAATTTTGATCGTGGTGTCAAGGGATTTTAGTTCTTTAACTTCCCAAACCTCTAGCTGTCAGTACATGTACATAGCAATACTACTTACTATACAGTAGACTCCATTTTTATTCATACCCTTGATAAAGATGAACAAAATAGATCATATAAAATAAACTATATAAGGACTGAGGTATATTTTATGCTCAAAAAAATCAGAAAAATCTAACCCTACATTACTAATACAGATGTTCATAAAAACATATTTTGTTTTATATAATATTATTGTTTTATTTCCAGAAAACATCTGGATCACAATTATTCGTACCCCTAACTATTATTTTAAATGTAATACAACAAAAACAAATCATCACAAATATACAACTTATTTGAAGTTCATTGGGAGGTTATGGCACTATATAGTGGCCTGCAATGGTTTCCTGTTTCCCTAGGGTATAAAAAGGAGGGAACACATATTTTAAATACTGTGGTCAGTCATCATCATGGTGAAAGGCGAATAACTCACTGAAAGCATCAGACAAAAGGTTATTGACCTCTACAGATCAGGAGATGGCTACAAAAAATCACTAAAAAGTTAAAGGTACCACTTTCCACTGTTGTGTCAATTATTAGGAAGGCTAATGCCACTGGAACAGGTAGAGGACGCAAGTCTATCTTGCCCCCACGTGTAGTGAGACGGATGGTCGACAAAAACAAAATGGTGGTAGGCAAAAATAAGTCCAAGGGACACAGTTAAAGATCTCTAAAACAACCTGGCATCTTGGGGTTACAAGGTGTCTAAAGCTACCATTCGGCGACGGCTACATGACAATGACCTTTATGGCAGAGTTGCAAGAGGGAAGCCTCTTTTAATGACAATTCACCAAAAAAGGTGTCTTGAATTCGCCAAACTATATCTGCACTACAATTGGAACCATGTCTTGTGGTCAGATAAAACAAAAATCAAGCTTTTTGGACATGCACATCAGCGTTATGTTTGGCGTCCAAGGAATGCAAGTAATGTTGAAAACCACCTCATGCCTACGGTGAAACATGGTGGTGGATCTTTAATGCTTTAGGGTTGTTTTACATTCACAGGCCCTGGGGCCCTTATTAAAATAGATGGAACCATGAACTCCAGCATGTACCAAGACATTTTGTCCAAAAACCTTGTTCCCTCTGCCAGGAAGCTACACCTCAGACCTTGGACCATGGACCTTCCAACAAGACAACGATCCCAAACATACATCCAAAGCAACTAAGAAATGGTTGACAGAGCACAATATCGATGTCCTGACATGGCCATCTCAGTCTCCAGACCTGAATCCAATTGAACATTTGTGGTTTGAGTCCACAAACATCAACCCAAGAGTCTGAAGGAACTAGAACAATTTTGCATGGAGGAATGGTTGAGAGGTTCCATAACCTCCTACGACACTATTATTAAATATACTTTTCTGAATTTTGTGAGCATAAAATAAAGCACATTACTTATATAATTTATTTTATAGAATCTATTTTGTTCATCTTTATCAAGGTTATAAATAAAAACTACTGTATGCCTGTCATACATATTAGAAGTTTTTAACCATCTTGTCCACTCACAAACATATGCACTGTGGCCTGACAAATGTGCCTTGATTGGGGTGCCGAAATACTTTTAAGAGCTGACATCCCATTAGTACTAGTATAATCAGTATTGTCTTTGTATAACTGACCCCTGCGCTATACAATATAATTGACCATGTGGCTGAGACCAGCTTTTACACCACAACTACTCAAAAACCTATAATCAAAGGCCATGAAGGTGACACCATTACAAAACTGAGTTCATGCTTTTAGAATCACAGTGAAAAGCTGTAGTTTGTTAGTTTTAAAATATATATATATATATATTATTATTATACTCGTCATTTGCATTTCGATGTATTCAAACTTTTTAATTTTATAAAAATTAAATTACATTTTGGAAATTATTTATTTACATGAATATCAATGTGCATCGATTGAAAAGATTGGGTATAGTGCATACAATCTGGTCGATAGGCTTATAAAACATAATTTTCCGAAGGATAATAAATGACGCGAGTTGCACGATCAGTGGGCAGTGATGACCTGTGCGGGCTTCAAGAGTTACCAAGAACCCCACGTGTTATTCCAATTGAAACTGCGTCACAACTGAAGTGAAGCAAGACTGGGCTGGGTGGCACAGTACCTTCTAGTGCACGTGAGCAGTGTTTCCACCTCTTACCTGGACAGCCTGTGACTGTGGGTGGAAAACAGGGTAACGGTTGTTTCGGGGTTTCGCATACACGTAGCAACATAATAGAACAGCAACAAAGTTGCAGCATAATCCTTTGCGAGGGCAGACTGCTTTTTTACGTTCTGGAATCTTCTGACGTGTCAGGTGTCCGGGGAAAAAAACAATCACCATGAAAGAAAAGCCTAAATAGATGTCGGTCATATCTGTAATATGTACAGCGCCACTTATGAACGTAACCCAGAATGAATCTAAAATGTGTAAAAAGAAAAATCCAGAACACGTTATTTATACACAGTGGATTACAGCAAAATCTGCCAAATGATCATAGTATGCGAAGGCAAATAGAATACTGTAGTCGTAGACGCTAGGGGCACTAGTGTCGTGCAGCTAGGCGAAAGCTCTTTAAAATAGACAACCTTGCGAATTACGTAACAAGTAATATGCGACATGGATTCTGTTTACAATTTTACAGTTAAAAAACTTGGACCAAAGGCAGCATGACGTAGTCTACGGTACTTTCTACATATGCTAATTAAATGTATTAATCTAAGGCTATACTTCACTGCGCAATGTGAATACAAATTCTGGACTGCGACACTGTTGCGTTTTCTATGACAACTAGACTGCTGTACTTGTTTACAACTAAATAGCTAACTGAAAACGTTTCTGAAAGCACATTACTCGCGCGACATGCTGTGTATCACAGTGTGGATTTAAAACTAAACATAATTTTCGCCACAGTTGTCAATGCTCTTTAAAGAGAAGAAACAACCAATACTTTTATTAAACATTTAAGATATTCCCTAAACTATCCAATGTTTAGTTGCTATTCCGTTTCCTTTTAAATTGATAGGCTAACGGAGAAACATAGACAAACGTGCGCACAGGCACGCACGGTTTTCACGACAGTATAAACACCATATATTTAACGAGTGGGCTAGTAAAAAATAAAATAAACTCACGGTTGTCAAACCGGCGAATACGCTACTAACATCACTGCTGTGCTGTCGCACATTGATTTGAAAAAAAGAGGTATGATTCATGATGATGCCATTGCACAGTTCTACAAAATCCAGATGAAACGCGCGTCTTTATTTTTAGGAAACACTTCACACTGTAACTGTGTAACGAAGTTCGAGTCAGTTTGACCAGTGAGCGGATGAGATAGGCGGATTGGCAGGTACGCCCTTCAAGGTTGCGCCGCCTCCGTATGAGTTTTTATTTTTTTCTTTTTTGTAACTAACGTTGGATGTGTAGAACGTCACATGTTGTTTTTCTGTTCAGTTCAGTCACTCAGTGATATGTGTTATTTACTGTTAAACTGTTACAGATACCGAATGGAGAGCTCGGCGCCGGCACTGAAATAGCGCAAGGAGATACAGACGCGGTTTTTTTATTTGCGCTTTACAACGGAACATACAACAAGTTAAAGAAAGTGAGAGTTAAGGACGCCAGAATGGCGAGTCCGCCAACGACAGGAGGACACTTGTTTTCTAATGTGAATATTAATAATAACAACATTAAGAAATGCGGATACCTGAAGAAACAGAAGCACGGGCACAAGCGGTTTTTCGTGCTGAAAGAGCAGAGCGAGGGCTTTCCTGCCAGACTGGAATACTACGAGAACGAAAAGAAATGGAAAAACAAGGCTGCTGCTAAGAGGGTTATACCTCTGGACTCCTGCCTGAACATCAACAAGCGAGCAGACGCTAAACACAAACACCTGATCGCTCTTTACACGAAGGACGAGTACTTTGCAGTGGCTGCTGACAACGAGCAGGAGCAAGAAAACTGGTATAGTGTCTTAACAGATTTAATGAATGAGGGGAAAGTGTATGACGGGGGCATCTAATTCGGCTTCTTCTTTGGTGGGATTTGAAGAGGCGAACTACGGTTGATCACGCCGGCGAACGCCGTTTATAAGGAGGTATGGCAAGTCAATTTAAAATCAAAAGGACTGGGGCAGAGTAAGAATTTAACCGGGGTGTACAGGCTGTGTTTATCCAGCCGGACCATTAGCTTTGTAAAACTGAACTCGGAGGTTGCGTCTGTCAGCTTGCAGCTCATGAATATACGGAGATGCGGCCACTCGGACAGCTTTTTCTTCATCGAGGTGGGCAGGTCTGCCTCCACAGGACCCGGCGAGCTGTGGATGCAGGCGGACGACTCTGTGGTGGCGCAGAACATACACGAGACGATATTGGAGGCGATGAAAGCGATGAAAGAGCTTTCGGAGTTCAGACCGCGTAGCAAAAGCCAGTCCTCCGGCACGAACCCTATCTCCGTCCCCACGAGACGGCACTTGAACAACCTGCCTCCCAGTCAGACCGGACTGCTCAGGAGGTCAAGGACGGACAGCATAGCGGCGACGTCGCCCGTCAGCAAGTTCACTTCCTGTCGGATACGGACCGCCAGTGAGGGGGACGGCACCATGACCAGACCCTTATCGGTGAACAGCAGCCCCATCAGCCCCAGCGCTAACCGGACCAACCTGAGCCGGTCAAACACGGTCAGCGCCAGGCCTTGCAGAATGTTTGAGTCTTCATCGCTCCAGCACAGCAAATCCATGTCCATGCCGGTGTCCCACTCGCCGCCCTCTGCCACCAGCCCAATCAGCCTGTCCTCCAGCAGCGGCAACGGCTCCACCTCCGAGGCCATCCAGCGGCCGTCCAGTGCAGCGCCTCTGTCTCGGGGTCACCGAGTGATGGTGGGTTCATTTCCTGCGATGACTTTGGATCCAGTCCGGGCGATGTCAGGCACCAGTCGGCCAACAGGAGCAACACGCCCGAATCCGTCGCCAGCACGCCCCTCATGAGGGCAATGACCTGCATGGTTACATGATGATGGAGAGGCTGACCTTCGGCCACATCTACAGGCGGACGCCCACGGAGGAGGGGCTGGACCTGGACAAGGCCTACAGGAAGAGGACATACTCACTCACCACCCCGCCCCAGCAGAGGGCGCCGGCGCAGGTTTCTTCCACCTCGCTGGATGAGTACACGCTGATGAGGGCGACGCACGCCAACGGCCACTCGGGACGCAGCTCTCACACCGCCTCGCCGAAGGTCACCTACCCCGAAGATTACGGCGACATCGAAATCGGCTCCCTCAAGAGCTCCAGCGGCAACCTGGGCGACGACGGCTACATGCCCATGACGCCCGGGAGTGGCGCCGCCCGGCGGGAAAAACGAAGCCTACATGCCCATGAGCCCCATGTGCGTGTCTGCCCCAAAACAGATCATCAACCCCAGGTGTCACCCCCAGACAGCTGGGAACAGAACGGACTCCCCTGGCAGCTGCTCCTGGAAGACAGCGGGTACATGAGGATGTGGTGCAGCTCCAAGCTGTCGGTGGACAGCTCGGACAGGAAGCTCACCAACGGCGAGTACATGAACATGTCACCCGTCGACCCCTGCGTCTCCCTGACGCCCACGGACTACCTCCTCAGCTCGCTGGCCGGCGAGCACCCGAGACCCGGCCACTCCTTCGGCCCGCTGCCCCGCGGCTGCAAGGCGCCGGCGCCCCAAAACGGAGACAGCGACCAGTACGTCCTGATGAACCCGCGGGGTCAGAACGCGGCGGAGGAGTCGAACTACTGCGCGATAACCACCGGCCCGACGGTGACCGGGACCCCCGCGGCGCCCTCTCCCGCCAGGCAGAGCAGGAGCGAGATCCTGTTGCACAGGGGGAGAGCCAACAGACCCTCCAGGTTGATCCTGGACACGCTGATGACTTTGCCAAGTATGAACGAGCACCCTCTGCCAGCTGAGCCGAAAAGCCCCGGGGAGTACATTAACATAGATTTCAGCGAAGCCTCCCAACGCTCGCCGCCCTCCCTGCCTGCGGAGAGCCTGGCGCCCTCGCCGAGCTCCGGCAGGCAGAGGAGGTCCCCCCTCTCTGATTACATGAACATTGATCCGAGCGATGCACAGTCGCCCAAACTGGGGGTGCTGCAGCTGGGCCTCTCGATGGGGGATCCAAATTGCCGCGCGCCCCTGCCAGCCGCAGGAAGAGTACCTCAAGGCGAAGGTCGGCTCCACGTGCCTGCCCGGCTACGGGAAAGACGATTACACAGAGATGGGTTTTGACATTGGCAGCACCCCCCTGCAGCCCGTTTCTCACAGTTTGGAGAGCGCCCAAACCACCAGCCCCACCAACGGGGTGCAGGGTCTGACCCTCAGCGACGAAGGCGCCCCGGTGTTGGAGGCCTTCCTGGTGCCCTGCTCCCCCGTGGATCCAGACCGGGGGGCCAAAGTGATCCGGGCCGACCCCCAGGGGCGCAGGCGGCACAGCTCCGAAACCTTCTCCTCCACCACAACGGTTACGCCCGTCTTTCCCTCCTTTGCCCACGATCCCAAGAGGCACAGCTCTGCCTCGGTGGAGAACGTGTCGGTCCGGAACAGCGAGGGCTCTGACGAGGAGTATGGGAGCCCCATGTGTCGCAAGACCTCTGCAGGATTTCAAAATGGACTCAACTACATTGCCTTAAACCTGATGGACGGAAATCTGGGGAACTGCGAGAATATAGCGAGGCTGAAAGCTGCCAGCTACTGCAAAGGAGGCATCAACGGGATCCATGCCACTCCTTATGTCAGCCTGGGATTCAAAGAGACAGCCACCACAGTCAAAGGTGAGTGCTGCTTCATTTGAGGCTGCGCAATGAGCTAGCTGTTGAAACATCTCACTCGATTTTAATATTATATGCCTATTCGTTCATTCCAATAACTATTCTCGTCAAATATTTATGTTATTTTCCCACATCCAGGGCTGCTGATATACCAGTGCCCTAACAGTCAACTGGGCAATGGGATTATATTAAGTGCAGTAGTCCTTACAAGTATGAAATATTAGACTAATGCGTTTGAAATTTGAGCTGGAGCATGTTTCACTTTTATATATTAGTCAGTCAATTGTAATAAATAACATAATTGTGACACCATAAACAAAAAACATCAAAGTGTGAAGTGATTGTTCACCTATATTGCGGGAATTGGAGGTGTTTGCAACATTCAATAATTATGCTGGCAGATATGAACGTTTCAGTGTCGATTGTGTACGCGCTGTTTGATAAAAAAAAGTTATGCAAATTGTCTGAATTATTTTCCCGTATTTCGATGGCTCGTGGCAAATAGTAATTGGCGATTGAAAATGAACGACACTCTTAAATGCTATGTGCGGTTACGTTGTTGATGATTTGAGCTATTCTCAGGAATTCCGAGTGATATGATTTGGTTGAAACTTTAGTGATCTAGTAAACAAGGCTGAAAACACAGTGACACTGCAAGATTAAGCGACTTCATACTATTTTGTAAACATTTAGTTCAGGTAGCCCTAAACTCAGAATGTAACAATTCGAGTATTGAAAGCGCCAGAAAAAATACATATAGCTGTGCACAATAACTGTATGGAAAAATACACGTTTATTGAATAATGCATGCGGTTGCATTAAATTAAGTGACGCAGTTGTTTTTCGCGTAATGCAACGGCCTTGAGGTTATAGTTCAGATGGCAAAATATTAAATACGTGTGTATGAAGTATTTTGGTTAGGTAAAATTCTCATTCTCAGAATTTAAGATTTTGAATTACTCTTAGCTACGTGGCTGTAAACAAAACACAGAACACTCCCCTCTAACTAAATAACTTGAAGCTATCCAGAAAAATGACTATTACGGTGTAGCACAATTTTACTTGGATTGTGCGACGTATCGTTTAGGGTAGCAGATGAAAAATGTTTTAGGTTGCATCTTTTGAAGCATTTCAATTCACGCTTTGTTTTTGACAGACTGAACCAGATTTTTTTATAATGAGTGTTTTAGCGAATGCATAAACACGCATTTTGTTATTCCGAATGTTTAACGGAATAACATATCGGTTCGCAGGGGCGGGGCACTTACATTAGCCATGCGTGGCGTGTAACAAGCCACGTACCCTAAAACGACACATGAGAGTCCAGAGTCCATTTTGCACTGGCCGTGGAAATTATAATTGAGCACATTTAAGGGAGCTGCAATAAATTTTGTTTTGAAACAGTTGTCAATCCAGGTTTAATCGTAATTGCATTCATTTTAGAGAATGTATTCCCTGTTGACCGTTCTCAGTATACCGAACGTATAGTCTACAGTGATGTGACAGTGGCACAGTGTTAATTGTAAAATCTCAAAGTACTTGTTAAAGTGTTCTTGTCAAACTTTCCATATGTGACTGCAATTCTGGCAGAACCTATTATCGTCCGGAATAGGAACATAATTACAATATGTTTTGCTTGCTATGCAGTTGTATTTTTTTTTTCCTTCTTATCCTGGCCATGACGATTTATGGTTCTTGTTTATCAATTTAAGTAAATTCAAACCGTTGTCGATTCTGCGCGTGCCAGATCAGGATAACGCACGTTTACAGGCACTTGGTGTAATTTTGTTTTCTCCATGGAAGCTCTGATGTGTTGTGGTCTTAAGGGCGAGTTGGTGCAGGGTTAATCTTTAGAACTAGGCGTGGAGTGGGTGTCCACTTAATTAAGCAGCAATAACAACACACTTGGTTTAGTTTTGGTTTTGTCAGCTGTTTTTTTTGTAGGAACAGGGCAGTTCCTATTATGCCGATTTTAAGGCTCTCAAGTTTCTGTGCAGAACGTAAAACATACAGTGGTCAAAGCACAGATTACACATCAGCTGAGACCTTACTAAAAACAACAACTTTATAAGTTTAAGAAGCTATGAATGAGGGGAGGGGCTGTTTTTCCAGCTGGCATATACTGTTGTCTCAGGCAGCTGTGAACATAACTCGTGACCCTACTGTATATAACAGATAAAGCTAGGGAGATTTATCTCTCTCTTGAGTGCATCAAATTGCTGCCCCTTGGTGTGAGGCAGGTGTGGCGGTTTGGTGCTCTGCTGTAATGCTGACTTTCCCCAGATCAAACATGTGCTTTCCCCCTATCGAGCATGTGCACTCCAGCCCATGAGCCTGTTTTCAAGACGCTGCGAGTGTCTTTTGCGGAGTGCTTCGTACAGGGATCACTCTGAAAAACAAGTGGGTCAGTTGTTTATCAGTTGTCAGGTACTCAGTTTCATGATCGGAATGCAGACCGCATGCAAAGGCTGCTGGAAGAGGTGAAAGCTTGCTTGTTATTTTGACCTGCTGGCTCTGTGAGCTTTCTCCCACATGGGCATGCATGCACACAGCTAGGCAAGAGACTAGAGTTTATTATTATTCTTTTTTTAAATCCATATATTTTTCTCTAGTTTGACATGGGGAAATAAAAACATCCAAATTCAGTAGTATTGATAATAGATATTGCATGGCATTCATGTGTCTGAAATTGTGTGGCAGAAAGGATATTGCAGAATAGATTGCAGGGGTGGAGATGTACACTACCGGTCAAAAGTTTTAGTTTTACTGAAATTTAAGCAGTTCAAGTCCAGTGAATAACCTGAAATGGTACAAAGGTAAGTGGTAAACTGCCAGAGGTTTAAAAAAAAAAAAAAAAAAAAAAAAAAGTTGAAAAATAATGTACATTTCAGAGTTATAAAAAAAGGCCCTTTTCAGGCAACAAGTAATGGGCTAACAACTTACAGCTGTTCTGCAGCAATGGAAGTAAATTAAGCCTCGAAAGTTGATGCAAACCATTCCTACAGGTGTCCCAACCTTCGTTGATTACTTACAAACCCTCTGTTACAAACCCTCTGCAGGAAGTAGTATATTGCTATCATAATGGTGAGAAAAAGGCAATTAACAAAGGAAGACAGACAGACAGACCATTATAACCCTTAAAAGTGTAGGTCTTTCCGTTAGAAAAATTGAAAAGAAGTACAGTTTTCTACACCATCAAAAGGCACTTGGAATCTGGAGGAAACTGACAGGAAGAGATCTGGCAGACCTAAAGCCACAACAAAATCAGAAGACAAGTTTCTGAGAGTCAACAGCTTGCGTGATAGGCGGCTCACAGGACAACAGCTTCAAGCACAGCTTAACACTGGTCGAAGTAAGGAAGTCTCAGTTTCAACTGTGAAGAGAAGACTTCGAGCTGCAGGTTTGACAGGTTGAGTGGTAGTAAGAAAGCCATTTCTAAGATAAGAATAAGAAAAAGAGGCTTGCCTGGGCCATGAAGCACCGCCAGTGGACTACTTCTTCGTTTGGGTATGCTCTTTTTCTGCTCCCTTAGGCTCGGGGCCGAGGGGCTATCCTTTTACCACCTCAAGCCTAGGGGGGGGTTCACCTGGACTATATTTCGGGGCACATCTCCAGCAGCCATGTCACCGTGTCGTCGTCCAGAGCCGACAGACTATGGATCCCATTGGGTGCCCGATAAATCGGGCAATCCAGGATGACATGGTCTGCGGTTTGTTCCTCTGCGCCACACTCGCAGGCCGCGCAGGAGGCCAAGCCCCATCTGTGCATCGATGAGCAGAAACGCCCGACGCCGCTCCAGAGGCGGTTAAGCCTCACCCACGCCAGTCGGGGCAGGTCCACCCCAATAGGGGGAAAACCGACGTCTGGGATGAAGTCACGGAGTCTAGAGGTGTTCTTCTCCCACTCCGTGCTCCAGGTGTAATCCACCCACCGTGCCGCACTGATGTTAAGGTCGCTGCATTGCTGCAGGAGTTCCCGTGCGGCAGGCACAAATGGGTGTCTCGACTTGAGACGCCGGGGAGGCTCAGCTGTTAGAGTGAGCCTTTCATGAAGCAGATGGTTTGGCTTCATGGCCCGGCATGCAAGACGTGCTGTGGCTCGCGTGCGGCGAAGCCCAGCGTGCTGGATGCCTGCAAGGATGGAGAGGTTGTCCACAGGAGTGGGACGCAGGCATCCTGTCACAATGCGCAATGCTTCGTTGATAGGCGTATCAACGAGGCGGGTGTGGGCACTGCGACACCATACTGGCGCGCAGTACTCACTAGTCGAGTAAACAAGGGCCAGGGCTGCCGTACGCGATGTTCTTGCCTGACCCGACTAATCGCCTCATCAATGCCACACGAGATGTTAGCTTCTTGCGCAGTAACGCAAGGTGTCGGTGAAACATGAGCGACCTGTCCAGTGTCACGCCGAGGTACGTTGGCTCAGCGCAACATGGCAGGGGTATTCCGCCGATATATACTCGGAGCTCACGTTTGGCCTCCTTGTTGTTGAGATGGAAGGCTGCCAACACCGTCTTTGCCTTGCTGAGCTTCAATCTCCATTTCTGGAGGTATGCCACTAGTGTCTTCATATCCTGGCCTAATGTCCCCTCCAATGACTGCCAGTCTCCAGCAGAGTACACCAACGTGAGGTCATCCGCATAGGCATACTTCCGCGAGACCGTGTCAGGCAAGTTATAGGACTTGGACCGATCCCTGGGGGACGCCGTTCTTAAGGCGTCGTAGCCTACTTCACTGTCCGCTACCGGTGGTGAAGGTGAAGATGCGATTTCGGACAAGCTCCATGATCATTCTGACCATGTGCCTGTCCGGCAGCAGGCGGAGCAGCTTGCAGGTGAGGCCGCGATGCCATATGGTGTCGTAGGCGGCCGTCAGATCGACGAAAACGTCTCCAGCCTTCTTTTTGGCCGAAAAGCTGTCCTTGATGTCTTGAGTCAACAGAGTGACTTAGTCTACGGTCGATCTCCCGCGTCGGAACCCGGCCTGCTCCCGGGGGAGCAGTGGGTCGACGATCGGTTCGACGCGAGCGTAGATAAGACGCTCAAGGATCTCGAAGGGGATGCAGAGCAAAGAGATGGGACGGTAGCTCTTAGGGTCCCCTTCAGGCTTGTTTGGCTTCGGGATCGCGACAACTAGGGCTCTTCTCCAGATTTTGGGGATCTTCAGTTGGCGCAAGCAGGAAGAGAGGAAAGCTCTTAACCAGGACTTCAGAGCAGGTGCAGCATGGAGTATAAGCTCCGGGCAGATGGAGTCAGGGCCCGGAGCTTTTCCTGGCTTTATGTGCTGGAGGCCAGTAGCGAACTCCGGTGTAAATTCGCCGGAGATGTTGTCCCTACTAGGTGTTGGGGCCCTCCAGAGGTCAGACACTTCTTTTGCCACGGGTTGTAATGACTCGTGGTCTTTACCCTCGTATACCCCATTTTTCACAAATTGTGATGTGATTTTATTTGCAGAAATGGGGCAGTGATGAGGGGAGTGTCTTGACCTGCCAGTGAGGTTGTTCAGGATACTCCATGCCTTGCGGCTGGAGTGCGAGACGTCGATGGTATTGACAGCCTCCTCCCAGCGGACTACTGAAGACTGGAAGAAGGTCTTAAATTTGAAATCTTCAGTTAATCACGCAGGGTTTTTGTATGCTGTCGAGTAGGCGAAAAGGATGGTTCCTCAGTGTGTGACACCAACTGTCAAACATGGAGGAGGAAGCGTAATGGTCTGGGGATCTTTTGCTGGATCCAGAGTCAGCGACTTGCACAGGGTGACTGGCATCCTGAACCAAAAGGGCTACCACAGCACTTTGCAACGCCATGCAATACCCTCTGGTCCACGCCTAGTTGGTCAGGGGTTCATCCTACAGCAAGATAATGACCCAAAACATACCTCCAGGCTATGTCAGAACTACCTTAGAAGAAAAGAACAAGACGGTAGGCTTCAAATCATGAAATGGCCAGCACAGTCTCCAGACTTAAACCCCATCGAGCTGGTTTGGGATGAACTGGACAGAAGGGTGAAAGCAAAGCAACCTACAAGTGCAACACATTTGTGGGAACTTCTGAAACAGTGTTGGGAAGAACTTTCCAAACAATATTTAATTTCCATTGTAGAAAGAATGCCACGAGTGTGTTCGGCTGTTATATCTGCAAAAGGTGGCTACTTTGATGAGTTAAAAATTTAGATTAAATTTAGTTAAACAAAACGATTTCATGATTTCCTTTTTATCTCCAATTGTTTATTTGTTCTATGCTTTAATTTGTATAGTACATTGAAACATTAAACTGTGTAAATTTCAAAAAAAAATGCAGAAATGGAGGTGTTCTAAAACCTTTGACCGGTAGTGTACATCCAATGTGGTTTTGTAATGCAGCATACATGTGGGCAGAGAACATTTGCATTCTTGGGGCCATCAGAGCAGAAATTCGAGGAGAGGGATTGAGTTGACTGAGCACGAGTTTGTGTGCCCAGGGAGTACGGTGGCCACCACCATTCCCTGACCTAGGGAGTGAGAGAGAGAGAGGATGATTGCAGGCAACTTCAAAATTTCACTGCGGATTACCTGAGGTAAGGGAGAGGGGGAGCACACAGGGTCTGACCCACTGCAGGCCCTGTTCCTTGCCGAGCTGGCAGCCGATTGGCCGATTCCTTCTGAAAGTGGCTCAGCGGAGAGTGCTGTCTTTGGGCCAGGTAGCACAGATGGAACACGGTAGGGAGAAAGGAGTATGCTGGGAAGGCCTCGTTCTGAACCAGACAGGTTATTTATAACAACGAAGATACATTTTACATTTTAAGCATTTAGCAGACGCTCTTATCCAGAGCGACTTACAAGATGTGCATTAATACATGGTAGGAACAATCATAGTAACACCGGGAAGGAAAAGGTTAGTGAATTATTCTTTTTATTTTTTTGGGGGGGGGAGTATAGTGTTGAACAAGTAAACAGTGGTGAAGACAATTTAGCTAGATGGACAGAGTTCAGTGGTAGTGGAGTCTGAAGAGGTGGGTTTTGAGTCTCTTGCGGAAGATCGCAAGTGATTCCGCGGTCCTGACCGATTGCTGAAGGTCGTTCCACCAGCGAGGGATCAGGACAGAGAAGAGGCGAGACCGCGAGGAGCGGCTGCCAGGCGCCCGGAGGGAAGGGACAGTCAGTTTACCAGAGGAGGCGGAGCGGAGGGGTCTGGGAGGTGTGTAGGGAGTGATGTGTGACTGGAGGTATGGGGGTGCAGTACCTCTGGCTGCTTGAAAAACAAGCACCAGTGACTTGAATCTGATGCGTGCTGCGATGGGGAGCCAGTGCAGAGAGGAGAGTAGAGGGGTGACGTGGGTAAACTTCGGCTGGTTGAACACCAGACGAGCGGCAGCGTTCTGGACTAGTTGCAGTGGCTTGATGGCGCAGGCCGGAAGGCCGGAAGGAATTGCAGTAGTCCAGACGTGAGATCACCAGGGCCTGGACCAGGAGTTGAGTGGCCTCTTGGGTGAGGAACGGTCGGATCCTCCGGATGTTGTGGAGGGAGAAATGGCAGGTCCGATTGATCGCTGCAATATGGCTCGAGAAGCACAGCTGGTTGTCCAGGGTTACCCCAAGACACTGCAGCCATCACAAGCAGGACAGTCATTCCAGGCATTTAACCTCTGATAAGTGACTTTTGTAGTAGGAATGCAGGTTATTCAGTTTATTGCATCCCCACTCACAGCCTCTGGGTCAGCCCACAGGGGCATTGGGTTCTGATCTCTTCAATCAGACTGAAAACAAGTGAAAAACCTGACACAGGAATGTGTCGAGGAATTTAAATCACAGGCTGTCTTTACATTATAGTGTAAATATTTTTGGATCTGATTCAGTGAAAGGCACATTCCTACACCTCTTTGTACTATCACCAAATGTAGCGTGGAGATATTTCCAGTGACAACACATTCCATGCCACTTTGGCTACACGTATGCGTGCGTAGCGAGGGCATGATCATTAACGGGGCATGTAACAATAACAGTAACTGTTTTCATTTATTTTGCATGAACAACAAGCATGTAAATTATTTGAATAATCCATTGGCAAATGATCCCAGTTCTGAGTTGTCTCATGCCCTTTTATCCTCATTGACTTAGAGATTGTAGCAAGCTAAAAGACAAAATGGAGTTCAATTCAGTAAAATCAGTTCAATTTAGTAAAATCTGTTTCATAATTTCAAAGTATAGGCTATACTTAAAAGGTAAATCCCTCTGTTATATCGCATTGCACTCAAAGCTAGCAAACAAACTGCATATTTCTCATGATGCGCAGAACAGGTGATTGGATCTCAATATACCTCGAATTTGGGCACAGAGAACAAAGAGTAGCCTAAATTTCATATAGCCTACAGATATAAGAAAATGCTGCACAATTTTGTGACGTAAAGAAGAAGAATTCTATCACAAAATCACCAATAAATGACTATTTCAGATATTAGATTTGCAATGACAGTTGTCAGAAACACCCCCAAGGCATAACTACGTATCACGTGACTAGATATTTCTTTACACTATTATCACTTTCAGTGGTAGTTTTCTGTGGATTGTTGATTTCAGAGTTTGATTATCAATAAATGCACCATTATGGCGTTTGTTTTCATTCCATCATGGCGACAGTCCATTGTTAGCTAAAATTTGATAAGCAGGGTGCACCCCACCCCCGAATCCCCCTTCCCCTTCCCCCCTCCTCCTTGGAGTGTTATAAATCAAACTGGTGACCTTTCACCCCATCCCAAGCTAATAGCAGGACTCTATTGCGAAGATTACTAATGTGCCCTTGTACACCAGTGTCACGTTAAATAACTATTTTAGCGTGGTCATACCTTGCCCTACCTCCTTGCATATCAAGTGTTTGGTACAGGCAGAGAGGAGATGGGGAGAGGAAAGCCCTTTTAAACAGTATCTTAGGCCTCCTTGGGAAGGGTGGCTTTGCGGTGGCAGATGGCCGGTTCAGGGCGGTGCACCTGAAAAGCCTCCCTGTTATCAGGCACATCAGCGCCACTGACAATACATTAATGACTACACACCATCTGCTGCCACTGTAGAAAGGAAGAAAGGAGCCAGAGAGGGGAAGAAGAGGCCTCCACATCCTCTTAATGGAGCCACTGACCGGGTTCTCCCAGTCATTGGATTAATTCAGAGTTTGTAACATTTATGACACATGCATGAAGATAATCTCTCCCTGCCACTCATATACCCATACATTTACACATATTTTCTCTTAAACGGGTATTTCGTTTCCCAGACACTCTATTTCCAGCCCCCTTCCCTCCATATTTTGAAATAATACTTTAAGGTACAGGAGCCAGAAAGGTGCGTGTCTGTGTGTGTGTGTGTGTGTGTGTGTGTGTGTGTTTTGGACCCTTCCTTACATGGTGGCCTCTCTGGCCCTGCCTGCGGTGATGAGCTGTTGTCCTGTACGTTTCCTCAGGGCAAGGCCCTGTTTTGCTTAAAGTGACTGTAAGCGATGGGGCTAGATTGGGGTGGGGGGATTAGTTCCATGTTCTGTGTTTCCACACAGTTACTTAACCTTCGGCAGCGGAGCAGAGAGGGTAGGTCTAACAACCTCAGATATGCAGCGAATTAGAGGCGTTGTGTAAGACTGCATAACTTTTTGCCCCTGACAGGGATGTGTAATGCCTCCACAAGCATGACTCCCCCTGGCCTTTACCCCCTCCTTCTTTTATGGTCTATGAATACTATTCTGCATCACTCTGTCAGGAGAGCGCAGTTATTAGGACTGATCCAGCAGAGGTGATGTAGGAAAGCTTGTCTGTTTGCACAATCTGTGGCGATTACTCTGTGATGTTAGATTACCCTGGCCATTTGCAGGGGGGGATGTAGGAGGATGGATGCTTGTTTGGATGAATGCATGTATGATGAAAATGCAGTTTCAACAGGAAATATGATGATTTGCCATAATAAACCCTTCAGGGTTTCATTAAGGACGTTCTCTATACTTGTGCTGTGACACAAGTAAATTGGTTTGTGTCAGGGGAAAGGCAGGAGAAAGCAAAATGTGTAACAAATGGTCTATTCAAATGATTATTGTTATACGTGTGTATTAGATACCAGTGGAGCAGATGTGCGATGCTCGTGCAAAGCACAAGCTTGTGGCGTGAATGTAGGACTGGGTTTTTTCTGTCCGTAACAAAACTGTTTACAGGAAAAGTGCTGCCCTCATATTTAGTTTCTTTGGGCCCTTTCACTGTGTGGGAACTAAACAGGAGGGCGCAGTGTTCCCTGAGCTGAATCTAAATACTGAAAGATGAAAAGATTCCTTTTGGCCCTGCCCCTTTCCTGTGATTGGACAAAATGCTTTAGTGCCGGTTTGAATGCAGAAGCAGCCTCCAGTAATTAGTGTCTTGGCTCTCCAGCGGGGGGCCGCCGTTGGTGTATGTCGTCTCCGGGCGGATAATTAGACGCGTAAGGAGCGTCTCGTGCACCGCAAGGCTGACAGCAAACTCAAATGTGATTGAAAGGTCGGACTGCAGCTGTTCGAGGATGCTGGGTATTTTGGTGCCGTGTTTAGCTCTCTCTAAACAGCGAGCGTTTGTTTTTAGCCTTTTATTTTCGGTGAAAATAGCGTGTGGGTGGGGGCAGGTTTGTTTTTGTGGCTCTGTGCCCCCCCCCCTATTGTTTTTGATCATGTTCTTGTCTGAGGGCCAAACACCCCAAACATGCTCAGGGCCACAGTCTCAATTAGGATCCGGTTTGAACACCTAAGTCCTTCATTGATCTTTCGGGTTTGCATAGGCATGCACGGAGAGGACGTAATATGGGGGTACGGTGACTGAAGAGCTGTGCTGTGCCCTTGAGAGTGGCCACACAGAGGGGAGGGTGAAAGGACATTGTAAAATTCACGCCCCCCTTTCTGTCAAAGAGCGCGAGCGTAAACACACCGAGGGGACAATCCATAACGGGACGTGCCACGAGAGAGAGAGAGGGAGATGATGAGAGAAAGGGAGAGAGGTTTACAGTGGCTGTTAAGCACTTTGCCAGATCTAATTTCTGTATGTGTGTGTCCCACAACCAGGCCTAAATATAGCCAAGTAGAAATAAATAAATAATGAAGAGAAGGACATGTGGTTTGGAGGAGGAGCGGGCTGGGGGAGGGCACAGGGCACGGGTTCATTTCCTGCTGAGTTATAGTGGCACAGCATGTACAGCAAAGGTCTGAACTCCAGCGGCTTAAAATACACCACCACATTGATTTCTCACATCGTGTTCCAAGAAAACAATGGGGGAAGGTTGCGTTCTCTCTACGCCTCTGTTTGGCGAACACACACACAGCTAAAAAGCTGAAATGCATGTCATTGCATTAGACGGAGTACGTAGGTGTGCACACAGCAGTCTTAGTTCCCCCCTGGCTTACAGCATCCTGTCAGAGGGCATGCGGGGTGTAGACAAAAACATCTCCTCAAAATCCTGCAAACAGTGCTACACATGGAGAGAGAGTCGAAGGGATTTACAGTGTGAGGGAACCATGCCTCCGTAACCCTGCTGTTTAGTTAGAGTTTGAGGGCAGAACCGAGATTGACTAAAGCAGGACATGTTTGAGCCCCCCCCTCCCTCCAGTGGCTCAGCTGGAGATTGGGGTGTGTGAGGGAGTTATTGGTTTTTAAGAGGCCTGTGCAGACCAGGTATCCCCTGACCAGGGGGTGCTCGAATTGCCCTGTACCCCACCGTCTCTGGCTCCAAGGTGGACTAGGGTTCGCTATGCCTAATTAGCCCTGTGACCCCGACCCACCTACACTGACTTCTCTGTTGGGAGGAAAAGCAGTCCACTTATTCTCAATACATGAACGCCGCCAGATAACGGTTATTAATTATTTGGGCTTGTTGCTGATCAATTCTTGCACGCCGCTCAACACACTGGGACGTCCTCCAAAATGGCTCAGTCTCTTTCTTTTACATTACATTACATTTTAGGCATTTAGCAGACGCTCTTATCCATAGCGACTTACACAGTTTTACATTTCTTTCTATAAAGCTGGATATTTTTTACTGAAGCAATTCAGGTTAAGTACTTTGCTCAAGGGTACAACAGCAGTGTCCCACCTGGGAATTGAACCTGCAACCTCTGAGTTACAAGCCCAGCTCCCTAACCACTACACTACACTGCTCTTAATGTGATTAACAGGTTCATTGAGGTGTGAAGCCGGCCTGCATATCATGGCCACGCGCAATGCAGGAAGCAGCGATGCAGTAGAGCAGAGCACTGTGGGATAATGGCAGCTGGGCCAGTGAGTTCTTAAATGAAGTATCAGGCCCACGAGAGAGAGAGACAGCATTGAGCTTTTTTGCGTTTGAATGCGCACTTGCAAATCGCAGTATGTATTGTATCTGCCCCTCCTGGGTACTGGGTCTGCTTTTTCATTTTATGAGCTTAGATCATTAGCACTGATAGTTTCAAAGACCACCCTCAGCTCGGCGGCCCTGTGGACTGCTAATTTCCCAACACTGTGCTTATAAACATAATAACAATAGGAATGGAGGGGCTGCTTCTCTTGAACGTACATGTAGCACTTGTAACAGCTTTGACAGTGAAAGAATGATACAGTACGTTTCACTTGTAACCTAGAACAACCCCTCGTGCACTCCCAGTACCTCGGTGTGCCCAAGGTGAGCGGTGGTGGCCTGTGCCTTTGGTTTAGAGCCATTCTGATCTTATGTGGTTCTTTTCCAACTAAATGTATATCTTAACTTGCATTAATATGCTTTGTTCAGTGCTTGAAGCCAGATAAATAACGAATTAAAATGAGGCCGGAGACAGTGATCACACTGGCGGAAAGGAGTTAAATTGAGGGTTTGTGTAGTGAGGAGCCATGTGAAAATCTTTTGCTCGTTATAAAAGAGCACGCGATAGATGCTGGCAACAACTGGCCTGAAAGCAGTTCCCACAGCCGACTTCCGCTCCAAACGAAGCCCCTAAGTACAAAAGGGCAAAGGTCAGGCATTCCGTCTCCTCAGAGAGCGCCCGTTCTAGAACAGTACCTGAGATTCATATGCAGTTAAAACAGATTCTTTCAAGGGATACTTTTTGCAAGCCATGATATTCGTAGAAACTGTTCTGGTGAGTGGGTGCGTTTGAGAATATTGTTTTTCTCCACTTATGCACCTTCAGTTGCTCATATTCAATGAGCACAAATCATACACTCTCCACTGTTCCCATGGCAACCATGTAAAGCAATGGTGCAAAAGCATCCAGAGGTGAGAAAAGCCAGTGGTTTACAACAGGAGCAGGCCATCTCCGTGTTTCCCCATAAAGCCCTAGTAGGCAGGGTGACAGGTCTCACATGGGGGAATGGCGTGGCGCTGAACACACGCTAACCTATCACAGGGGTGCTGTTGTAGTGCACAGGAGTAGTGAGGAGTTAGTTTATAAGTGTGGTAAGTTTGCAAACAGGGCTGCAAAACTGAAGTTCAAACTTGACCAAAATAGAAAATTATTTGCTTTTTTCCTCCCCCATGGTGGCCCGCGATGTCCAAGTAGTACCATCTCATGTATGCCTGTACGCACACTTGAACTGTGTTTCTAATCCCTGAATGTCTTTAAGGCAGTTAGGATCACTTAGCCTATCTGTTAAAATGTCTCTGCTTCTGTGTTTCTCCTCCAGATTAAGCAGTGGACGTTTCTCCACCAGTCCCTTGCGTTTGGTGTCTTGGCCAGCTGTTGGGAGGTGTGGGGCAGCTGGATCGAGTGCAGCTGCTGATGAACTCCCAAACGGAAGCGGAATAATCACAGAGACACCAACCCGCATCCCCCCCCGCCCTTCCCCCCAACTCTATAATCAGGAACCATCACGCTGCTTCACTCTGTATACCTACAATCACACAACTGTACGATAGATCAATACAGGTAGATACAGTATGTATCTTTATTCGTTTTTTTTTTGTTGTTGTTTTTTCATTCCCACTTTTTTTGAGCTCTGGACTGCAAGTGGCCAGTTAAACCTCATTCACGAAACCTGTGATACAACCTGCTGCTCACCGGTCACACAGATGTACGAGTACATGCACACGTCAGAGGTATCCATCCACACGAGCATCTAAGTGCTTGTGTTTGCTGCCTGTTTCTACACAGGTGGAATTTCATCATTTCATTCAACAACAAAAAAATTCAGTTATGAGTTGATTTAAGTCCTACCTCAGAGGAAATGCCAGGTAATCCACTTGCATACTGAACATATAAACGTTTCCGTGAATATTCAAAGCGGAATGTGTCATATTACCAATCAAAAGCCTTACTAACTTTTTTCGTATAATATTTCTACTAAAGATGTTTAGTTTGGACCTGCATGTGCAGAAAATCAAAGATGAACCGTTTGCCATGAAAACTGAATGTTTCTGAAAGCAGTATGTGAAAGCATTGCTCACTTTTGATAGAGACAACTTCTAAAGTTGAATTTAATTTTGTACTATAATTTTTTTTTTTTTCATAGATTTTACATTTATTTTGATACAATGATTAATACATAGAAGGTCTTGTGAGGAGGACATTTAACATTAGATTAATAATAAATACTGACATATATATAAACACACATTCGTATGCAAAAGAGGCTCCTGAGAAAAGGCATATATACTGAGTGGCCTTCAGTATACTAAAAAGCATACTGAACGGAAGGGAGGTTCTTCTGAACAGAAACGTCTAAAATCCCACTGTGTTTCTGCATCAAGTAAACAGCACATCTTTACTGGTGGACAAGTAAAGTACCGGCATTCAAATCTTAAGCACGTTGACACACTTTAACCTTTGACCTCCATCACCCATAATCCTCCGGTGGTGACTCCTGCGCTCGCAGCCACCCATCTCAGTACAGTACTGATAAAGCCTCAGTCTTTTCCCCCAACTGTGACGGCCGTGTAGTTTAATGCATCCAACGTTCTACCGCTGAGCCTCATGCTGGCTGAATGTGATTGGCTGAAAGACTTATCGGTGGAAGGGCTGGTTAATCGAGTGGGTGGAGAAACTCAGCGATGGTGTTTTCAGGGATGTGCCGGGGGCATGAAGCCATTGGTACTGCTTCATCACTGGGAGAGTCGGATTCACTCATCCGCACCATCGCAAGGTCTTGCACAACACCTAAATCACACAAGACAAGACAAGTTTGAATGTAGAATATTCAGTGTTCGCCACTGGAGATAAGTGAGGAAAAATAAATGAATAAATGGAACTAAATTAATTTAATCAATGGAACGAATGTGTCTGACCTGTTGGTCTGAGCTCAACATTGCCCAGTGCTGTACATAGCATAGAAAGTATACAGAGTATACAACTAAAACAATTTTAAATTTGTTGATCACTTACACTTTGTTTATAACTTAAGTCATTTATTGTAAATATGTGTTTGAATGAATGCCCCAAAACAACTATAGCACTAATAAAGGTACGCGCTTAATGCAATAGTCCAGCCTGGAGTAGACTTGCACAGTCTGTACTCTGTCTGATGGAATGCCACTAAAAAAAGATTTTATAACAATGTTGTAATATAAAAATGAAAATGAAAAAAACACAAGTCATACTTGATATTAGATTAAATCTTGCTACGTAGGTACAATTCACCAACAGCATATGGAATATTTACATTAAAAAAAACAACTTAGTTTACAGAATGAAACCAAATGAATAAATATTGTGTTAATATGTTTGTTTAAAACCTTACGACGAAATGAAACTTTGCTGTTTGTACATTTTTTTTTTGTTTTTGCATTCAAAGCTTAAATGATTATCTGATCTGTGTTTTCTTCTTGAGTATGTATCTTGTTTCTAAATATCAAAATATTAAATATTAAGAGGCCTGATTGATCTTGCTGTGTCTTCCATTGTATATACTTCATATACTGTTAATTGTGATGCTACATAAAGATGATAATTTAAACTAGTGTGGTTAAATATTGCTTTAGTCTGTATTGATTATGGATAGCACATGCAATAAAAAAACATTATTTAAGAATGCCATTGCTTGTGTGTCTATGCTTTTTCAGGTTAACTAACTGCAGAGCATTCACATTTTACCCCACATTCCAAAGTTTCAGTTGTAAGAACAACCATTTTATAGTCTTTGAAGTAAAAGCGTAAAGACTCAGACTCAGGTTAACACATTATTCTGTGTTAATTAAGCTGTTAAGATGGCACATCATTTGAAGTTGAAGCACACAGCAGCACACCATGTTGTTCACCATCTTTGGCAGCCAATTAGAAATGCTCTACAGACCTAGCTAGGGCAAAATTAATTATGAGCTAATTACACTATTGTTTTCTGTCCATTCTGCAATTTAATGTAGGATTATACATTCTCCTGCCCGTGTAACTTAAAACTAATTAACATAGCAGGAAAAATGCCAATGGCTTGTATGTGTGGAAGGGGGAGGTGGGGGTGAGGTAAAATCACTGCTTGTTTACCTGCCAGTTCAATACCAAAGTACACCTGAGCAAGCTCTTTTTCCTGACATCACAGTACCTGCGTACATCTGATAACGCACTTTTACCTACCAGGAAAATACCAGTGCACACATGGGTACGCTCTTTTTCCTGACAGCACAGAACCAGCGTACACTCTTACCTGACAGCACAGAACCAGCGTACAGTCTTTTGCCTGCCAGGAAAATACCAATATACACCTGACCATGTTATTTTTTTCTGCCAGAACAGTACCATTGTACACCTGAACATACTGTTTTCTTGCTTTTTTCTTGGTACACTTGATAGTTGACCTGGTTTCATTTTCTTTCCCACCCCGTGGCACTTGAAGTTTGCACAGTATGGGTGTGCCCATTTTTAAATGCAGCATGGGGCTAAGGACTTAGCACAGTACACACTAAATATTTGGCACTATAAATGTAAAATGGGATATTTAAAAATATGTGTATGCATTCACATGCAGCAATTAGCCAATGGCTGTTTGGCAGAATATGAAAAAGGCAACATATCCACATTGACAAAGAACCTGTTTACGGAAAGCATGTGAGAGCATACATTTTGTGAAATGTAATCCTGCCCCAAGGGAGACACTACCTCCATAGGCAGAGATCCATGACCGTGCTCCAGGAAATTGGATGTTTCCGGAAATCTGTGAGGGTATTAAGTTTCATCAGCATGGCTTCCCCCAAGTATCATATATAATATGAGCAATAAGCAATATTAAACCTCAAGGAACACTCCCCATTACAGGGATGTGCCCCCAGTAACAAGTGTAACCAGGATCCATCACGACGGTGGCAGCAGAGGGGTTCAGGGAGTGAGGGAAAGAGGAGAAAAGAAGGAGTATAGTGAGCCAATAGAAGGCAGGTGGTCTGAAGCTGCTCCACTGGGTAGTATAGGTTTGGAGGTTTGGGCTTTGGGGGGCTCTGTGCCTCCATCACACCTAACTCTCACTGTGCCTTGAACCAAATTAATTAATCAATAGCTCCTGTAGAAATTCATTTGTTCGGATGCTTTATATGATATTTCTATTATTGGGCAAGGAAAATAGCAGCATATGACAAAAATGTGAGCATACAAATATAGAAATTCTCTTGGAGCTGACACAGCGATAGCAGGCTGAACTTGATTTGCTCCCAGATATGAAGTACACCCATAACCCCAGTAGTGCTCTACCACACTGCTCTGGAGGATGTTGGTGTCTGCCCTCCACACACACTCACTCACTCACTTACTTACTCACTCACAATCCTCTGCCTGTGCAAAGAGTAGTGAGTCACACTAGTGGGCGGGACCAGGAGCCAGGTGATAACTCATGGCCCCACCCTCCAGTCATTATGAGTACAGCAAGAGCTTGCCATGGAGGACAAAACTCACCTGGTGGTCTAAGTAGAGACTGTCTGGCAGGCATCCTTATTTCTATGTCACTATGTAATCAGTTGTTTATAACAAGGAGCCTGTAGTGGCTGGACACAATTGGTCTCGTAGGGTGTAAAATAGTCACTGGTAGTTCTGTGACAGATTTGTGTTGCCTGTAGGGTGTGAAATAGTCACAGGTGAGTACTTTGGAAGAGTGCACCTGCTTCAGCTGCAGCGCTCCTTGTGTGGTTGGGACAGTGGTGAAATTAAAATAAAGTCGAAAGATTTAAAAACCTATTTGACCTGTTTTTCATAACTCATATATTGCTTCTGCAAGTACAAATGAATATGCACTCAAGTACCAGTGGCTATGTTAAGGAGCATTAGGGTCACAAATGTAGTTCACCTATAACACTAGGAGACCCACCACTGATCTATACAATGAGATCTGAGAACAGTTTAAGTATGTTATGTAGCTTGGTGGCAAAAATGGAACATGATTCGATTTCCATAAAGTCAGATTCATTATTATGATGTACAGGTAACTGCCAAAATAAAGGAAAAACCAAAATAAAGTGTTTTAATAGGATGCTGGGCCACCATGAGCCTCTAGAACAGCTTCAATAAACCTTGGCATAGATTCTACAAGTATCTGAAACTCTATTGGAGGGATGTAACACCATTATTGCATGAGTAATTCCATCTTTTGGTGTTTGTTGAGGGTGGTGGAAAACGCCATCTCATGAGCTGCTCCAGAATCTCCCATAAGTGTTCAATTGGGTTGAGATCTGGTGACTGAGATGCCATGGTATATGGTTTACATCGTTTTCATGCCCATCAACCCATTCAGTGATCACTCGTGCCCTGTGGATGAGGGCATTGTCATTCTGGTGAAAGCACCTTTGTGGAAGCACCTGCTTTCAATATACTTTCTATCCCTCATTTATTCAAGTGCTTCCTTTATTTTGGCAGTTACCTGTTACCAGTTGTTTTTCAGGACTATTGTTATGCACAACTGTATGCTAAATCATATCAAATGATGCTTATACATAAATTAAAAAGGATACTCATATTTTATTAGTCTTTCAGCTTTAATTTTTTACCTGCTATTCTGTTGCTCCTGGGACAGGCATGTAGCACAGCCATTTTGCCACGATGGCCTCGCTTTGGATATACGTCAAATAAAAGAAGAAGAAACCATTTAAAAATGTTTTTAAATTAAAACAACAAGAATGATACATAACAAGAATGACCTATAATAAATAATAAATTAAGGTTATTTATTAATTTATGGTATACATTTTTAACTGTCATTAAAGGAATTGGGCTCATTTTATAGCCTTGTGGTAAGAAGCAGGAAATACTGGCTGTGACTTCACAGACTGGAAGACAGACTAAAGGGAGATGGATTGCTTCCTGACAAACAGCCCAGACAAAGGGAATAGTTTGCCTAGTGTGGTGATCAAATCTCTCCCGGCAGCCCAACATTTCCAAGCCCAACAGAGCAGGATACTCAGAGTTTCCGATTAGCCGACCTCGAAAGCTCATTACCTCTTCCTGCCACCCCCCTTCCCCCCCCACCCGCCATCCCATTACAGCCTTCAGGACACAGATTATTTAGCAAATAATCAACTGGGACAGTTATGGATTTTAAGGTTTGCGCTGTATATTTCCTTTCCATTTCCAAAAACAAGCCATGTTGAAGCATATATCCACTGTTTTATTAATGTGACCACATGGTGGGTGAATTGTCCTGGGTCATAATAGGGTTCCTTCTCAATTATTTCAGCAATTCGGCTAATTCAAATTAAGTAAAATAAATGCGCTGGGAGAACAATGACCCAAAAATACCCTTTCCAGTCATCAAGAAATGTTGTGAAATCATTCTCGGACAGAAATTATAACTTTATTAAGAGTTTATTGGCAAAACTGCAATGTGCAGTTTACCTCCCCAAGGTTACTTACCCCTCACTACAAAGAGGGAGCCAATATTACTGGACAGATTAATCGAATTACTCTGCCAATCCAGGAAGAAATAATGCAGTGGTAGCATATTGCATAGGAAGTTCTGTGGAAGTAATTTAACTAAGCTTTTCCTGTTTGCTGCTCCCAGCAGATGGAGACCCAGTTTCTCTTTAGTGGGGCAAGCATTGGGCTAACAGGCTTTCAGTTTAAAAACAAACCACGCCAGGCAGAATAGACAGACTGATTCAGTTATGAACATAGACTGAAACTACAGAGGCCCATGAATTCACATGTTGTGTTTCTGAAACGGATGACAAATGTGCTCCTTTTGAAAGACGACAGACTGAATGAATCAGTGACAGACTGATTCATCTACTCATCTACACCTTGAGCCCAACCCACTCTTACACTCATCTGTCCCATGTTTTACTTCTCTGTCTTGCCAACAAACATCATCAACAAAAAGGCATCAGCAGGAATTAGACAGAAGAAGAGCCTACAGATGTATAACCTCTGTACTATGATAACAACCCACAATGTGGACAGTGCTTTTATCGAGAGAGTGATTAGCTCTTTTCTGCATGGGCACTGTTCTGTTCTTCAGCCTCAGCCTTAAAGTATTTCAGCATGTGCACCAAGAAAGGTGAAAGATTGGTACATTTGACACAACCTCTGCCCAGGGTGCTCTCAGGTGGCGTATCCATCTGAAGCACTGGGTCTCCATGCAGTGGTGCAACTCCATGGTATGGAATCCAATCCTGAGTCCACCATGCTTTATTTTGGAGCATGATGTAGCTATGCGGCAGACGGGGTCTGGTGTGACCACACTCATGTAGACTTCTTGCTGCATGCTGCCTTTTGAGCGGGATGTGGCAGCATGTAGCAAGAAGTCTACATGAGTGTGATCACACCAGACCCTGTCTGCCGCATAGCTACATCATGCTCCAAACTGCAGCATGGTCAGTTCACACCCCATCTGCTACATGTTCACCTTGAACCCCAGACTGCGGTATGGTCACCTCACACCCCAAACCACAGCTACAGTCATTTGCATCAACAGTGCATCAGATGCAACAGTGCATCAAACATACCTTGCTGATTAATAATACACTTGCCTATCTGCATACCATGTTATAGCTTAAATGCTGTACATGCAAGAGGGGGAAAGAAGTCAGCACTCAAAATATAATTTCCTGAGGAATTAGGCTTCCTAATTTCTTTTTATTGCATTGTCTTATAAAAATCGATGGACCTTGTTAGCTTAACATTGGTCAAACACTGGCACATTGCATGCTTGACTGAAAGTCAACATGGTAATAAAGATACCAAACATTTGACACAGACCACAGATGTCTCTGAATATTGTGCCTAATTGAAAACCTCTCTAACAAATTCTCTACCCTTCTCCTATAACCTTACATGGCCGCTAAAAGCACAGGGGACGTCAACGTTCATGTCCTTTCAGCCCACACAACCAGACCGCATTTGCTAGACACTCAGGACTTGATGCCTGTGAATTGATTTTTAGTGTCTGCTATCAGCTTTCTCTTCCCTGCTCAACGGCGCACTTGTGTTGTTCATATAAAATAAAGGATCCAGAGGAGCTAGCCAGGGAGAATCCTATTTCCAATTGCCGGCGAGCCTCTTTCTCATGTTGGAGTCATAGTGCAAAAGGAGTGCGGATTGATCTAAGATCATGAAGATCGCGTTTGTGGCGTCTGAGCAGCAGGGATGTAGCACAGCGGCTCACTGAACCCAGAGGACCCTGGACACAGGCATCGCTGCCATGAATAAGTAAAGGGAATGGATATCGAATAGGTGCTTCTTTATTTATAGACGGTCAGCAAATGCATTTCCGTCTGGGGAGTCGAGAGGAAGCCAATTCCAGAGGGGTCTGGGGAAATGGAGAGGGGTGGCAGAGTTTTTTTTCCCTTCTCCATTTCCATCTCTTTCTCTTGCTGTTTTTCCCCCTCTCTCTGTCCTTTTCTCTCATTTTCTCTTCTCTCTGGCTTGATGTCAGCTACCTGTGCAAGCACCTGCGTCAGTGTGGCGCGGAAGAAGAGAGCCTGCCCGCTTGACGCACGAGTACGTCACTCTCGTCCATGTGGCCCTGAGCTCCCTGCTTAAAGTATTTTAATCGCTGTGCTATGCTGCATACCGTATTGCCAAGGTATCGAGACCATCAGCCGGAAAACAAACTGCAGTAAACTGAACACGCTGGAAGTAGGTCACATGCGCTTTAAGCTAATGCCACAGAAAACAACCTGATCAAAATGTAATCAGATCTTGATCTTTACCTTCATTCGCTCTCTGGCTTCTCACTCCATCTAGGAGCAGGGAATATCCCTTGTCACTAGAAAAGAGACTACATTTATTTTGGCCGTAAAATTACGAGTGTATACAAAGTGTGTAATTTATTCATTTTACATTTACATTTTAAGCATTTGGCAGACACACTTATCCAGAGCGACTTACAAGATGTGCATTAATACATGGTAAGAACAATCATAGTTTGTGCAAGAGATCAGTGCAGTAATACAGCGATAGACATTGTTGTAGGCAGCTGCATACCATACCTGTAACACTGGGAAGGAAAAAGTTAGTACATTTTTTAAAAAAAAAATTTTTTTTTGAGGAGTAAGCAAGGATACATATACAAATTGAATGAGTAGGCAGTGGTGATGACAAGTGATTCCGCGATCCTGACCGATTGCGGAAGGTCATTCCACCAGACAGAGGAGAGGTGAGACCGCAAGGAGCGGCTGCCGGGCGCCCGGAGGGATGGGACAGTCAGTTTGCCAGAGGAGGCGGAGCGGAGGGGTCTGGCTAGGGTGTAGGGTGTGATGAGTGACTGGAGGTAAAGGGGAGCAGTTCCTCTAGCCGCTTGATAAGCCAGGCCAGTGTGCATCGCATGTATGGCCACTTGAAAAATGATGTCAGATTTCATGTTTGAATTTTTTTTTTGTACATAGCAGATACAGGTAACTATCAAAATTAAGGAAACACCAGCATAAAGTGTCTGAATAGGACACTGGGTCCCCACAAGCCACCAGGACAGCTTAAATGCACCTTGGCATAGATTCAAGCAAGCAAGCAAGGTTTATTTTGGAGTGCACCACATATGCACTCATCTACTTGTTGAAAGTGGTGAAGGGTGACTTATCTGACCATTTTTTCCACTGCTCAGTAGACCAAGTTGGGAATTTGAAATTATTCAGTAAGATAGGCTACATCACTGTCGTGTGATGGGTACAGTGCAGTCTCTTCTAGAAATGCTTGACAGTGCAACAAAGGAATAAAGAAGAGAACACAAGGTTATGTGCAGGATGTTTATTTTGGAAATGGGTGGCAAAGAATCATGCGCAAATCCAGACGAGGGCAACGCTCCACTTCTGGATTTCAAAGAAAATAAACTACAACCATAAGAGTTTATATAATACACAGACTTGGTAGGGATCCAAACCCAGACAAGAGAGCCATTCAAAAGTGTATGGATGTACAACATCTATGCTGATTCATACCAAAGTTCAACAGTGAGAATATGCTTAAGAGTAGTGGTGATTAACACACACACACACACACACACACACACACACACACAAATACACACTCAAATTTGTGATAATCTTATGGACAATCAATGGACCATTCAATGTCAAATCACGGGGGTAAACACCACCCATGTCGGTTCTTGCTGCCACTGCATCAGAAGGTACAAAATGATGAAAAAGATGCTGTTCAAACATTTTTTGTAAAAATGTTTATTGGTTGCAAAGATAAAAGTACATTTATTTCACCTACTGTAAGTCAGGCATTTTGTTTTCAGATATTTACTATAAATAAAAATAAAAAAGTCCGTGCAAGTGCAAAAAACAAGTGGTATTTCGGTCTGGCTCGATTTGGGCCCCAAGAGGTTCAACTCTGAAATCACTGAAATCTGGTGATTTTTATAGGGTTATTTCTGTTATGGGTTTTACGAATCTGGTCACCTTACTCATCATCAAATGTGAGTAATATGGGGAAAGATCAGATTTGCAGTTATGCCATGCTTATTCGAAGATCAAATAAAAACTTATTGAACTCGTTTGACTGCTTACACTACAAACAAGATACACAAACTGTGCATAACATTACCTCTCTTGTCACTCTCTTCTTTCTGACATCGCCCTAGAAAAAAGTATGTATGTCCATCTACAAAATAACAGAATGTTGTGAATGTTTTTAAGTTGTAACACTTGGGACAGCTAAATAAAGTCTTGAAACAGGAAACATGCCCTGCTTGCTAGTTAACTTTAATGTGCTGCCAGTAGCTAATAGCTAGCTAGCTAGTTTAGCTATAACTATATAATTGGACAGACAGGATATATAGTATTATTAGTATTACATTGAAGTGTTTGTAACACAAACGCAAAATTTTGTTTCGTTTTGGTATAGAGAAAGCCGAAGATGCTTCATTCTGTAGCATTGCACATGGGAACTCTGAATAACATACTGAGGGTTGCAGCCCTCTACGTTATCACTAGTCGCAGCCTTAAAGGGAACGTAGGCTGCGGTTACTGTGAGAAGGCAATAATGGTTTGATTAATTATGCCTAATTCTTTGTGTGCCTGATCGCTACAACATAGTATACATACACTCAGTGACCACTTTAGGTACACCTGTACACTTGCTCGTTAATGCAATTATCTAATCAGCTAATCACGTGGAAGCAACTCAATGCATAAAAGCATGCAGACATGGTCAAGAGGTTCAGTTGTTATTCAAACCAAAAATCTGAATGGGGAAGAAATATGATTTAAGTGACTTTGACCGTGGAATGATTGTTGGTGCCAGATGGTGGTGTGGATCTCAGAAACTGCTGATCTCATGGGATTTTCATGCACAACAGTCTCTAGAGTTTACAGAGAATGCTGCGAAAAACAAAAAACATCCAGTGAGCGGCAGTTCTGTGGGCAAAAATGCCTTGTTAATGAGAGAGGTCAGAGGAGAATGACCAGACTGGTTCAAGCTGACAGGAAGGCGACAGTATCTCAAATAACCATGCGTTACAACAGTGGTATGCAGAAGAGAATCTCTGAATGCACAACACGTCAAACCTTGAAGTGGATGGGCTACAGCAGCAGAAGACCACACCGGGGTCCACTCCTGTCAGCTAAGAACAGGAAAGTGAGGCTACAGTGGGCACAGGCTCACCAAAATTGTACAGGTGAAGATTGGAAAAACATCACCTGGTCTGATGAATCTCGATTTCTACTGCGACATACAGATGGTAGGGTCAGAATTTGGCATAAACAACATGAATCCATGCATTCATCCTGCCTTGTGTCAACGGTTCAGGCTTGTGGTGGTGGTGTAATGGTGTGGGGAATGTTTTCTTGGCACACATTAGGCCCCTTAATACCAATTGAGCATTGTTTAAATGCCACAGCCTACCTGAGTCTTGTTGCTGACCATGTGCATCCCTTTATGGCCACAGTCTACCCATCTTCTCATGGCTACTTCCAGCAGGATATTGCGTCATGTCACAAAGCACACGTCATCTCAAGTTGGTTCCACGAACATTACAATGAGTTCAGTGTACTCCAATGGCCTCCACAGTCACCAGATCTCAGTCCAATAGAGGACCTTTGGGATGTGGTGGAATGGGAGATTCTCAACATGAATGTGCAGCCAACAAATCTGCAGCAACTGCGTGATGCTATCACATATCATATGGACCAGAGTCTCTGAGGAATGTTTCCAGCACCTTGTTGAATCCATGCCACAAATAATTCAGGCTGTTCTGGGGGCAAAGGGGGGTCCTACCCAGTACTAGAAAGGTGTACCTAATAAAGTGGCCACTGAGTGTATATATATTATATTGAACAATTTCTGGTGGATCTTTAGCTAAACCTCCGAACCTCCTGTGGCCAGGATCCTGTTCTTAAAAGCGTACATTAAACCTACGGTTACTTTGATAGTCATGCTACACTGCATATATGATTCTACTTCATTTGAAGTGGGGGAGGGGCTGAGGCACTGTTGGCAATGTGTGTTGCTGCTGTACGCTGGTGAATGAGAATGGTGATCCGTGAGGTTCTTAATCTGCTGGCTTGCGTCGGTCAAGAAGAGCATAATGCGAAACTGATTAATTTTTCATCATCATTTTATTGGGGCACAGCAAAATATTACTGGGGCTCATGCCCCAGTAAATGGGATATAACGAAGCCCCTGCCTGAGACTGCCTGAGACTGCTCAGTATTTGAGTGTGACCGGTAAATCAAACAGTTTTGTGATTTGCAACAAAGCCTATTGAATTACAGGATCACAACTGTTCAGAGAGGAACACAGTAACTACCTCTGTGCGAAGTTGGTCCAGTGCTTTCCACAATCATCTCACTGAAAAGGTATTGGCCAGCTTCACTGAGGCACTGATTTCAATGAAGCTTGGCTGAACTGGCACTGTGTTCAGCTTTGTTTCACTGGATCAGCAGTATGGTTTCACTGGGGCAGTGCTCTGTTCAGAATGGTTTCACTGGGTCAGAAACATGGTTTCACTAGTGCAGTCAAATTCAACAAGTGAGAAGATCACAAAACGAACTTGGGAGAGTTTAGGAATGGGGGGATCAAATCTTAGAATCTTTGCCTAGAGCAGAGCAATTTTTGCCTACTCATTGAGTGTCCCTAAGATACAAGTTCTATCATTGTAACATATAGAGTCTGCTGTTTAACCATATTTATTTATAAAATTGATGTAAAATGTCATATTGATTTTGGCTTTAAAAAATTAAAATTGTTTCACTCCACACACATACAGTTCCTCATATACACATGCACAATTACTAACTCACTGCACCTCTTGGCAGCAACCACTTCCCCCCTGTCTTCTGCTTTTAACAAATATTATCCTTTAATCCAAAGCTGAGCTTTCTTTCCTCTTTGAAAATGGAAATTCTCCATCTGCGGTGTAACTTCAGACTTTACTGATTTGGAGGCAGTCTGTTATAGTGAACAGGTGAATAGAAACACAAGAATAGAATGTGCAAGAAGTAGGGCATACATAGGTCTCAAATGACAAAAAATACATGTACAACATGTTCTGTGCGCCAGCTAAGGAACATGTTGTGCTAGCTGTTGCCTGAAATGTATTGCAGGGAAAAGGAGTATTACATTTCACTGTGTACATCATAGGTATACCTGCACACAATGTGTGATTAATGAAGTCAATGACAACTCATGCTGACCATCTCACAGAACATTCCCTTAGACAAATACCGTATAATTTCAATAAATTAGAACTTAGAACAGGTGGAAAACTGCCTGATCCATATAGTTACATTTAAGAGTACCTGGAGGACAGGAGTCTCTCAGAATTAGAATGTGACTGATATAGAATAGCGAGCTGTATTTCAGCACAACAGGTAGCACTGGCTTTGCAGCATATTAGTTTCTAACTTAATGGATTGCTGGCAAAGAGCATGCTATGCTAGTTAAAAAAAGCTCAGCAAAATCTGGGGTTATAACTACGATTTAAAGAACAAGAAATGTTTTTGTTAATTTCAAACTCAAATTAACTACTTTTTTTAATTAGACATCTGATTACTCTGGGAGCACAGAAAATATAATTCTTTTCATGAGCCAATAAAACGCAAGCTTCAATTTCACCCTTATCAGATGACTGGGGTTATAGAGCCATAACACATATTAATGGTACTCATTACTAGATGGAGAAGTACAGGACAGCTCAACGCTTGTTATTACAGGTTAGTACAGATGCAGACCCGGCAGGTGTCAATCCTGGATGCCCTGTGAAAATAGAGGAGGGAAATGCATCCTGGGAAATACTGTCTCACTGAGAACCGACACCGCATGGACTCCAATACATAGTATATACAGTACCAGTCAAGAGTACACCTGCTGGAAACTAGGTTTATCTCATAATTGACAATGTTTTACACCGTATACCAGTGGTGGGCCATCAGGGCCTGCAAGGCCTAAAAAATATCTGAATCACAGACTGATGCTAAATATATTATATTATGATGGCTGAAATGTGATTGGTTAAATGCTTTAATATGAAAATACACGTCTGGAAGCAGCGCAACCAGAAAAGCTATGAAAGGAAGCGAACAGACCATTTGGAATTATTTAATAAGTATTCATGGACAAAATATAATTAACATCAGTCTGTGATTCAGACATTTGAGCGGACATTTTCAGCCCTAAAGCGAATTAAAACTTATGCCAGAAATACGAAAGGGCAGGCTCGACTTTCAGCATTAGCTTCGATGGCGATAGAAAAGGACTTCTTGATGGAACTGAAACACACGGATAATCTGTACGACAGAGTAATTGAACTCTTTTTGAGGAAAGAAAGGGGGATGGATTTTGTGTACAAATAATAAGGATTTTTGGTGAGTAAAATGTTGCTATTTTCCTAAATAATATTGCAATTTTATGAGGTTATTATTGATGATTTTTATGTGTGTCGCAGCTGTAGCACCTCGGTTTGTTTCTTCAGTAAAGGCATTTATTCTGGATACACAAGTTATCTATCTTCGATGCAACGGCAACGGTGTCTGTTCGGTTTGTTTTTGCACTTTGTTTATTTATCTTTCTTCAGTCATGTTTCATTCTCGCTCTGTTCCACGTCTGTCATTGTTCCTGTTCGAGTTCCTCTCCTTGTCTTGTCATGCACTTCGGGAAATTCTATGTTTTGGTTTTTAGGGAGGAGGAGGAACGCATAAAGAAATCGTGCGAATAAAGCGGAACGTGAGAAGCGTACAGAGATAGGACGAGAGAGAATGACAGCGATAGTTAGAAGCGTGAGATAATTAGTGATTAGTAGTGCTAGTAACTTAATCTAAATCCCTAATGTTAGTAGATTAGTTGGTTAGTACTATATACATCTAACTAATATATACAAAGTGTAATTAGAAAGTAAGAAGGAAGTAAAACGAGATTAGAAACGAAGACGGAAAAACCGAAACATAGAATTTCCCAAAGTGCATGACAGAACGAGAATGAAACATGACTGAAGAAAGATAAATAAACAAAGTGCAAAAACAAACCGAACAGACACTCAAAACATAACAATAAGATGGCTTTTATAGCCATAAAATAGTTATTTAGGGGTGGATTGATTCAGACAGAGCACTACTGAAGGCCTAGGTGTGAAATGCACGGCCCGCCACTGCCGTATACATTTCTGTAAATACTTGAAAATGACAAAACACACATGTAGCAATAAACAAAAGTAACATCAAAGCAATGTTCAAGAAAATTGCTAATTTTATCCAAATCTTGGATTCCTCAGAATAGCCACCCTTTGCCTTGATAACAGCCTCACAAAAATTGACCATTCGTTAATAAATTTCAGCAGGAAATCACCCGTCATGTCCTCAGTCAATCCAAAAGTCAGTGCACAAATGGGGTTATCAAAACAGTCCAAATCAAGGCAAGTAATCAATCCAACATAATGCTCTTTTCCTCTTCCTTCACTCACCAGCGCATTTCCCTATCTGGTACTTTGCGGTTTGTTTGAGGCAAAGGTACATCTTTTATTTCTTCCGAATTATGGTGAAAGTTGTGACAGGTGCGCTCCGTCCGCGCCAGACTTCCCATTAAGGGGTGGTAGTAGGAGGGCGGTACATAGTAGCCCGCTGACTCCACCCCCGCACCATAATGGGAAGTTCAGGGCTGACGCACCACACCTGAGATATGTTAGCTAAGTGTTCACACAGGAAATAAAAGATGTACCTTGCCTCAAACAAACCGCAAAGTACCGGAAAGGGAAACGCGCTGGCATTGGAGAGTGATAGAGAGATTTGTGTTTGGATTGATTACTGGCTTGACTTGGATTGTTTTAGAAAACCCTGTTTGTGTGCCGACCCCTGTTTATCGGAGAACTTGGATTGGAATAACGACTACGTACTACGGATAATGACTATGAGAGAGAATAACGGACTGTGCTTGTTTGCTTCCCTTTATTCCCCATTTTGTGTAAGTTCCCCTAATAAATCCCTCTTGTATCCTAATTTTCTGTTGTATGGCGATTTTGTTATCATTCTTTGGCTGCGTGGAAACTTCACCCCCCTGATCCTGCCACAATATATACTGTATATTTTGGTGTCCCTAGGGGTTGGGCGACACTCACTGACCTTTGCAGAGGGCATAGGCAGGGTAAATAACCCAGAGGAGGCAGTATATAAACAAAACAATAATTTATTAACCTAATACTGACAAAAACCACACAAAACAAAGGGTGGGGTCTTCGGGGGAATACAAACACATAAGGTCCACAATCCTCACTCGTTGTCAATGTCCAAAATCCAATTCCGTAATCCAGGTAAATTCCTCACACAGTCCAAAAGTCGGTACACAAAGGGGGTCCTCAAAACAATCTGGGTCAAAACACAAGAAACAATCCAAAAACACTTCTAAACACTCTCTCTCCAAATCCCAGGTAGTCAATAGACTTCACAGTTCTCTCCACAACACTCTCCTCAATCACCACCCTACTCCTCCTCCGTGTGATGGGAATGATTCCTTTTAAATAGGCCACGAAATGGCCTTCAACTGTTCGTTACTCCCAATGCCATGACTCAGGTGTTGGACTGCAGCCTGCTGGGAAATGTAATGTTTCTGGCTCCCATGTGTTGAAGGGCCAGGCAGCCATTTCCTTGTGCAGCCCCTTGGGCTGCCACAATATATATATATACACTACCGGTCAAAAGTTTTAGAACATCCCAATTTTTCCAGTTTTCAAGTCCAGTGTATAACCTGAAATGGTACAAAGGTAAGTGGTAAACTGCCAGAGGTTAAAAAAAAAGTTTAGGTTACCAAAAACTGAAAAATAATGTACATTTTTTGGTAGTGAGTACATTTACATTTTACATTTTAAACATTTAGCAGACGCTATTATCCAGAGCGACTTACAAGATGTGCATTAATACATGGTAGGAACAATCATAGTTAGCGCACAAGATTAGTGCAGTACCGCTTACCTTTGTACCATTTCAGGTACTGCTTAAATTTCAGTAAAAACTGGAAAATGGGGGTGTTCTAAAACTTTTGATCGGTAGTGTATATATATACATATATTACAGAGATATATAACAAACATACTGTATATATATATACAAGTCTTTTCCTTATATGTATATAAGGTTTTGTTTGTCCCTATGATAGTCCCTATCCCCATTATAGCAGCCCTGGCCAGAAAGAAAAATTATATATTGCATCATAAATAGAGACATAACTATATAAAGGATAACTCATTGTATGCCTTTGATTAGTGCAAACCTCTACCCACGACACTGTACTCTGACTGGTTTTGACTGGTTTGAAAAGCTTGGTCTTCCAGAGCCGTGCCGCATTTGCACTCCCCATGCACAGGTTTGAAGCTGTGTGCAGGACTGAAAGAAACTCACTCTCCGTAAAGGTGACATGGAGCAAACTGAAGTGTTGCGCAGCTGAACTGATGGGATTAACTGTGCCACCAGGGGGTTGATTTCTGAATCCACCCTGTTCCCAGTGCTACCCAATTGTCATTTACTGTTCAGTCAGGTTTCTAGCCAAGGCCAGTACCTGCTGCAGAAATCAAGTACTGGTTGGCATCGGGGGAGTCAGTGGTGCGTGAAAATCCTTCAAGGACAGTGTGGGATGTTGTTGTAAATCATAGGCAAGCTGGTCATTGCTAAATGCAGTGATGGAACCAATGGGATTAACCAGGCAGTCAGTGTGTTACTTCAGTTAGTATATTACAATATTAACAACTTGTGGCAGCCCAAGGGGCTGCACAAGAAAATGTCTGCCTGACCTACAACACATGGGAGTCAGGAAACACTACATTTCCCAGCAGGCCACAGTTACACCTGAGCTGAGTCAAGCAATGAGGACTAACGACCAGCTGAAAGCCATTTCGAGGCCTATTTAAAGGGCTGATCCTGAGACACACATGGAGAGGAGTAGGAACGTGTGTGGGAAGGAGTTGCTGTGTGTTTGAATAGTGAGTACCTGTGAAGTCTTTTGACCAGCCAGGATTTAGAGAGAGTGAGTGTTTTTGTGTATGAACTTGGATTGTTTGAGGACCCCCTATTGGATTGACTACAGACTGGATTACGGAACTGAACTGGATTTTGGAATTGGATTTGGACATTGATGACGAGATAAGGATTTGTGGACTTTGTGTTTGTATTCCCCTGAAGACCCCACCCTGTGTTTTGTGTTTGTCAAGTATTTGTTTATTAAATTATCATTTTTGTTTCTGAATACTGCCTCCTCCGTGTTCTTAAACTTACCTACGCCCTCTGCAAGGTCCGTGAGTGTCGCCCATCCCCTGGGGACACCACAAACTATTAACTAGGCAATAAAATGAATTGTGTTTTTATTGTGCAATTATTATTGTTCCTTATGATACATAAAAGTAAATAATTGGGGCCCTGGATGGCACAATGGTAAAGGCGCTTGCCTGGAGTGCAGGTTGCCCACTGTGGCTGGGGTTCGATTCCCCAGCTGCTCCGGCCAGGAGTACCACTAGGGGGAGGCAATTGGCTGTCTGCCCCAGGGAAGGGGGAACCAGCATGAGCTTGACGCATTCACAGAAAGCTTCTCTGGCTGTATCGGATTCACGGTTGGCACTGAACAAGTTCCATTTTGGAGGAGGCGGTTAGCTGTTCCTGACACTACTGGTACCAGAGTAGTAGCTGCTTGGACAAAACAAGACAAAACTACAATGGGAATGTAATGTGAGTAAAACAAGGGACTGGGGTCAAGAATAAATCTGGAGCAACACAGGAGCAGCGTATCACAGGCTCCAATACCTCGATTATCATGATATCTGAGGAAACTACATTGGACCAATCGCTGCAAACAATCTACAACTATACAGAGCCGAAAACAAGGAAATACCAGCATGATGGGGAAACATTGAAGAATGCAACATCATAATATCATAATCTAAGTTTAGTAGCTATTCATGAGACATTTCCTTTCCTGACAAATGAATTAGTCTCAAATACTTGCCGTGATTGTATGTGTGACACAAGATAAAAAGATTACGTCACTCCCCTCTGAGCAGTCCTTAAGTACCACAGACTTCAACTAATCTTTCTTCAGTAGCAGAGCTTGTGTTTGCACGTTGGTACAAAAACGGCCTTGGAGTCATGCACAGCTAGTGGTATGCTCCTTGAAGAGCATGCAAACTTTCCCAACAGAAACTCAGTGGAGTTTACAATCTTCTACATTGATAGGAATAATTGTGTTATCATAGTGGTGACTTAACTTACAATTGACACTTCATGCATGCCCACTATTTGCACACAATTTGGTGGTGCACAAATATTGCATAATCACATAGCAGGGGTTGAGTACACTGTTCCTTGCAATGTTTGCAGTGGTACGTAAAACAATAGGCTCTCGCACGTAACATTTTTATGGCCTCTCTGTTCCAGGCTGCACCATCATATGGTAGGTTTGCTTCACTTAACATTGACAAAATGGCAGAGGGCTTTCCCAAAACTTTCAAGGAGGAACACATGTGATGCCTTCCAGTCAGTGCAGCAGTCACTGGAGCAGTCACTGCGAGCAGATTTAGTATTGCCATTCTTCAGTTTATTAAACCGCCACCAAAGCAACAACACACCAACTACAACAACAATGACAACAAACAAAAACAACAACGAATTAACCACTATAACCAAACAACAAACAAGGGGGATTTCACAAAGCAGGATTGAGGAGCTTTGTAAATATAAAAAAATAACAATTTATTCGCACAAATAACAATTTTTACAGACATTAGCCACCTACCTCCTTATTCCTGCTTTGTGAAACACCAAACCAACAAACCAACCACAACAACCACAACAATAACAAACAACATCACTTCAACTTGTGTATGCATGTGTTCTGTGAGAGAAGAGTTTCTATTACATGAATCAAAGGAAAACAAGAAAGAGGCGTGTCTTACAGTACAATAGATGATACTGTACATTTCAGAAGCTAAAATGTACATGAGAATAAAGATTGGTGTATGAGAGGGATTCTCTTTTGTACTACAGTTTGCATGATAGATTACCGTGTTTCCTTGAGTGCACTCAACTGTTCTGAGTTCCAAACAGCTAACAATCTGCTCCTTCTCCTCCAACTCACACACCGCCACCCAAGAGCACTGGGCACAAATGGAGAACAGCACTCAAATGGCACTGAGCAGGCACGGTCACCTACCAGCGTAACAACGGTCTGGCGCTTGTCACAGCCCAGACACGGCTTGCATACCAATGACTGATGACATGAAGGAGGGAGGGAGGGAGCGGGCCAGGCTGCAGGGAAGGAAATAGAGGTGGGGGGGACCCTGTCTGGGCAGAATGGTACTGTCCCAGGCACTACAGCTCCCCAGAGCCAGATTCCATCTGCGGCGGCTTAATGCAGCGGCTGCCCGAGCGCAGCAGAAACAACTGTAACGCCCACTGGAGAGAAGCCATAACAGTATGCTGCTTTGGAGGGAAGATAATAAAAGGCATCATTTTTGAGCATCCTCAGGGCCTCCACATACAGAGCTGGTTTATTGCCATGGGGACTGTCACTCTGGACACAGACAGATGATGGCACGTGATGCACAGTTTATAAATGGAATAAATCATAATTTGGAACATTTAACAATCAAAACATTAAGCATTTAACAGTGAGCATGCGTGTCTGGTGATTGTGCGAGTGTGTGTGTTCCTGTTATGTGATCGAGGAACGTATTCCCTGTGGAATCAGAGCATGACTAGATATAAAATCTTTCAATTTATTATGGGATACAATTGGAAGTCACTGGAACTGCCCACTCACAACTTGCTAAAAAATGCAACCTAAAAAGCAAAAAAATATTGATATTAAATAAGTGTAATGGCACCTCCAAAGAACTAAAAACTGAAATTAAAACAACTTCCCAGAATTCTACTAATCATGGGCTATAATTTGCTTTGCTCCTGTACCATTACAACATCATTAAAAATAACAAATGGCTTGCATATCACTGGTTCTTATTGGTGGTCAGATGGTCAGATTTTTATCTCAGGCAACCTGCTCAGATGTGGTGATGGAAGGTGATGGAAGATGGCTTTGGGGAAGGCAGATATCCGCATGCAGGTTCATTAGGGGCTTATTGCCTGGAAAGGAAGCTTAAAATCATGGAAATGGAAAATGGCCATTGAGATCTTAACAAACAACGTAATATATGAGGAGATCCATTATCTCCATCGGCTGGGTCTCCATTCTCTTCATTAGCATTCTGACGTGCCGAACAGTGAGAAGGGCCACTATACACATTCCTACTGTACTTGTACCCATGCCAGTCCAGGATCGCTGTAACATGCAGCTTTTACTTTGGACACTACTGCAGTGCTGCTATGGCACTTGGTGCTCTCAAACACTGAAGAGTCAAGTCCCATCAATTAGAACTGTAGAACCGCCTGTGACTACAATGCACACAGTGACTACAACTGACACCATTTATAATATTACAAAGTTTATCAGTTCAGGTCTTCCCTTTCAAATTCATTGTTTGTGTGCATATGTACAGGTGTGTGTGTGTGTATTTCTGTTTGAGTGTGTGCGCACATGTGAATGTATGTACGGTACAAAACTGTGTGTGTGAGTGTGCGTTTCAGTGAAAAAGGAGGTCAAAATGAGTTTCTCACACTTGGGAGGAGTGCTCTATTTATGAGACCACTGAGAACAGTTTCCAAGTAAATCTGTCCAACATTCCTCAATCTGACAGGAATCAAGACTTGAATGCTTCATTCTGGCCACAGGTTTAAAAAGGACAATATGTTCCTTTGGGTGCTCGTGTGTAAGCATGTGTGCGAGTGAGACACTGACTTGAGGAAAGGCAGCTCATCTTGTTTTCAGGAGAAGAAAAATCAATACGCAGTTTGAGCAGCAACCCTGGTGTGAAACTCATCTCCAGCGGCTCTCAGTAGCCATTAACACATGTTATGACCGCTCAGTGATGCAATTTCCTTCTCATCAATGAATCATTTCCATACGGTGGAGAGGTTCTGGTCCAGAACAGCGGTTTCATTTTGAACACCACTAAACTAAAAACAGAAACGGCCAATGACACACACCATAGGGCAATGTGTGATCAGTTGGACAGAAACAATAAAAGAAGAAAAAAGTGACTTTTTGTCCATGAGTGTGCTACCTCATCAGCCTGTGTGGCTTCACTGTGGAAGTGCCCTCTACTGTGTCAGTTAATGTCACGTTCATTACCATATTTCTTACACTAATCCGGGCTCTGATAACTGACCCCTGATCTGACCCCTCCCCCCTGCCTTTGGTTAGATTAAAATTGTTTAAATTTAATTGAATTTTTTTTTTTAGGCATTTAGCAGACGCTTTTATCCAGAGCAACTTACACAATTGACATTTCTTTACATACAATCCATTTATACAGCTGGATATTTTTACTGAAGCAATTCAGGTTAAGTACCTTTCTTAAGGGTACAACGGCAGTGCCCCCACCTGGGAATCGAACCGGCAACCTCTGAGTTACAAGCCCAGTTCCCTAACCATTACACTACCACTACACAGCCGCCTACCTAGATTTTAGATCCTAGATTCTAGATCTCTTAATATGATCTGGATGGCTCCTCCACTACTGAATATCAGCTGATCCACATATTTAAAATCGGTGTAGAGCTGGCCAATAAAAGGCCTCCGTTAGCCTGGGGATTTCCTGGATGTTGTTCCAGCTCACCTCTGGGTAGGTATTAGATGACTGACATTGAGAATGTCTGCTCATTCAAAATTGGACGCAGATGGACAGACACTGTGAGACGGCCACATATCCCCATAAACCCCACGTCCCATTCCCAAATGGACCCCATCTACAATACGCCACGAGGGGACACCCCAAACAAACTTTCATGTTTGTTTGGGGTGTCCCCTCAAGGGAAGCCTGTAGCCATTGTTTTTGCAGTGGATCTATAGATCAGGTTAGAGGTTGTGAACCCCAGGGATTGTCAGGCACTGGAGGAGGGGCTAGCTCTCTCAAACCGTGTGTGCAGCTGACTTTAAAGCCACTAGGAGAGCCATTCATTTTGTTTACAGCATTGGCTTATGAGGAAACGCATCACAAGCCCTCCCGAGACAATGATTGATGTCAGGACCCTTAATGGTTAATATCCCAGATCTTCACAATTATACCAGCAGCATAACTGCACACAGGCCAGAACCTGAAAATTAAAGCACAAGACAAACACTCCCTTCTAATACAGGAAAACGACTCTGCATCAACACAGTGTACAGGACAATCCCTACTCCATATTATCACTGTGTATGACAGAGACAATCCCTCCTCCATATTAACACTGTGTATGACAGAGACAATCCCTCCTCCAGATTAACACTGTGTATGACAGAGACAATCCCTCCTCCAGATTAACACTGTGTATGACAGAGACAATCCCTCCTCCATGTTAATACTGTGTATGACAGAGACAATCCCTCCTCCATATTAACACTGTGTATGACAGAGACAATCCCTCCTCCATATTAACACAGTGTATGACAGAGACAATCCCTCCCCCAGATGAACACTGTGTATGACAGAGACAATCCCTCCACCAGATTAACACTGTGTATGACAGAGACAATTCCTCCTCCATGTTAACACTGTGTATGACAGAGACAATCCCTCCTCCATATTAACACTGTGTATGACAGAGACAATCCCTCCACCAGATTAACACTGTGTATGACAGAGACAATTCCTCCTCCATGTTAACACTGTGTATGACAGAGACAATCCCTCCTCCATATTAACACTGTGTATGACAGAGACAATCCCTCCTCCATATTAACACTGTGTATGACAGAGACAATCCCTCCTCCATATTAACACTGTGTATGACTGAGACAATCCCTCCTCCAGATTAACACTGTGTATGACTGAGACAATCCCCATGTGCATAAGGGACTCTCATCTTTAATAAACTGTATTGCTTCTTTCAGTTGCAGACAAATCTGTCTGAATAAATTACCTACAAGGTAAACAACTAGACAAAGAGAAAGAGACAATTCATGCTTTTTTAACAGATGTTAAATTATCCAGGGGTTAATTAGCCAAATAATGTAATTAAAAGATAACTTTTCAGATTTCCCATTTGTGTTATAGGACACTCTTTTCCCTCCAAACTGACAAGTTGACAAAGTGGCTGAAGCAGAATTAAACATCCCTGCCATTTAATATAGCCATAATTAGAATGCACAATTCCACATTGAGCCTCTGTTCAGTGCTGCAGTGCTCTCGATTGTGGGATTTCAAGAAACCTGGCATTTAATAAAGGGCTGCGGAAATGTCAGCATTAGAAGCCCAACTACATACCAGCCCCCAAGCCGTTAAGAGGTTTCCTGCAACATTTAATCCCCATATATTCCAGGATTAATATAACACGCTCATGTGACACCACCACGTGTGTGTTATACCATTTATTCATGAAGTTTCATGTCAGAGAGAAACCTATCTCATTCCAAGGTCTGATGCCATCACTGATCACTGCACATTGTTACAGTGGATCCGACAGCTCACGGCAGACGTGTCAAGATGCATTGTAACATGTGACAGCAGCGACATGAGAGGTCAAGTGTTCTCTGGGCATGATATTAAAGAGCCCACCATGATTTTGAATTCTGAGCATTGTCAGAACAGTGAAGTTTTTATTTCTTATTTTTTTAAGAATTTGTTTCTGATTTTCTCCCATTTTCTCCCAATTGAGTAGCCAATTACACCCTCTATTTTTCATGTCAATCCCCCCCTCGTATTGCGAGTTCACTGCAGTAGCCATGTGACCGGCAGTGACAGAGGCGAAGTATCGTCTCTTCCGAGATGGCACTCGCTAAGCCTGTCGACCGTAACTCCGTTACTCCAGAGCCACTCCTAAACACAGCAAACTCATGTCGGCTTCCTTCCCCCCTCCCTGTTGGCTGTCCGCCCCGTAGTGGCACTCCTGGTCAGAGCTGACTCTTGCGCGGCCGGTGGAATCAAACCCTGGTCGCAGTGGCAAGTGAAATTTAAAGGGCAGGTCAAGCCCTCTGGTGGTTACTCTGATGGGAAACAGGGCCTGAGAGGAGATTCACAGTGTTTAACCACACCCAGCCTGCTGCGTGTAGCCTCTGAACAAAATCTGTTCACTATCTCCTCACATTCTCCCCCCTTTAGGCCACTAACCACTTAATTGGATCAATTATGTGACCTAATTGGGTTTCTAGTCCTTAATTAGGGAAGGAATTCTACAGATTGCAGTTATCCATCACCAAGATGACCTCCACAGTTACTGACAATGTTTATTTTAGGAAATATGAGTAAAACTCATTGATATACAAATGATTTTGTATATACATTTCATAAATACATGAAATAAATCTATGGTCTTCTGTCCACCTTCTCTTCCAATGTCTCCCCTCCCCTCCTCTCCAATCTGAAATCCATATGGATCCAGAATTAAACATTCACCCAAATATAACTAAAACTATACTGTAACCAAAAGATAGTAGTTGATAGTAAGCAAAGGGACCAATTTACCGCATCAATATCAATTATGTACATGTGCAGAAGAACATTTTTAAAACCACACAAATATATTATTGAATAACAAACTGTCATAACATTGACTATGTGGCAATACGTTTGTTTCATTACATAGGGAAAAAAGGAAGGCTTTCTGTACACAATCATAATATGGTAGCTTGTGTTGCTTTAATCTATTTTGTGATGAAGCCTCTAGAAAGAAAGATCCATCTATGAGGCCATGAGGACACAATACAGATAGTAGATCAGCTTGTCACATCTTAACATGAACAGAGCCTTAAGGGAGGCTATTTTTAATTCCATTTTTCTTTACAGGACAATTTTCAATACCCAATCTCAATTTTGGGCCAGTCTCATTGCTTCAACATCCTCCATCAAATCAGAGGGAGCATGTTATCAAGAAGATCCTCTGAAACATACATAGCCTAGTGTGTTTTCACTCTGCAGTCCACCAACAAATTCTCTATTCCTCCATTTTCCAATCCTCCCCTCCATCTGGCTTCCCCTGGCTTGAAACTCTTCCTTTTCTGCCGGTTCCCCTTCCCTCACCTCAGTGGAACCCAATACTAACAAGCATTGGGACCGGAGCTTGATCCAGGACAGAGGTCAAAGGTTCGGCTTCAGCATGGTCTCATTTTTCATGAAAGAAAGAACCGTGGTGGGCGGTGGATAGAGTAGCAGTCTAACTCACATGTATCTTGGCTGGTCCGATACGAGTGTGCGCTGCCTATCAGGGGCGCGGTTCGAAACCCATCTCTGCCAGACCGGCCCTGGCCGTTAGCCCCGGTTGGGGGCGGCGTTCGGCTGTCTGCCCCAGGGGGAGCGGGGAGGGTGCTGTCCTCGGGTCCGTCGTGAAGCACATAAAGGAGTCTCCAGAACGTGGGTGGGCAAATTCCGTCTCGAAGGAAGCAGAGTTTGCTGCCCTCAGAGAATTAGCTTGCCTCGTAGAGACAAGTGGCGAACTCGTGCAGGGAGGGCAAATCTAAATAAATAGGGGGTATAATTGGCCACTAAATTGGGAGAAAAATTGGAAAAAATCGGAAATTAATAATTTAAATAAATAAAGGTAAGAACTGTGCAACACACACAGCCCCATCAGGCAGTCCAGCTGTCATGAAGGAGCATAAAGAATCATTCACAAAAAAGCAAACAGTATCCCAATTCAGAGTGCCACTAACATCAATTTGAACCCTGACAGCAAACACATGGACACAAGTTCTCCCTGCAGTGCATTCCTAACTGGGTTGGAGGTGCAGTGGACTGCTGTGATAATTAAACTAATTAACAGAGAGATTAGAGGAACACAATAGTGCTGACATGGCATAGGAGGAATAACTATGAGGTCTAGGGGTTTGCTGGGCCTAAATCAGAGGAACAGTGGGAGCTGTAATTAGCTTGAAAAGCAGGCCAATGTTATATGAGTATTGACATGAAATTACGTGGATCCAATTCACAATAGTAGAATCATTCAACTCATATCTGAAGGGTACTGTCAGACAAACTAATGGAAATCAAGAATGGCACACGAAGGTCATTTTCACACAGTAAATGAAGCAGCGTGCACACAGCCCAACAACAGTGGAACCTAGCCTCTCCATTAAAAATGCCAATAAGTACCATATCGTTGCCTTGGCAACTATGGCTACATTATTAAAGCAGCCGTTGTTTCTGTGGTTCTTACACAATTCAGATATTTGTACAGTACATTGTAAATGCACTGGAGAATGTTCCATTTCTTACTAAGCACTGATTGTTCTGGAAAACAACCGACGGGAACAGAGAGCAGGACCCAGTATGCCCTTGTACCTTAATAACTATATAAAAAGTTATTAAGGTACAAGGGCAATACATGTGGATTTACAAAACAGGCCTAAGGGGTCAAACTCAATTGATACCTGTTTTACAGGCATATTACAATGTTACTGTTTGTCTTTGCCTTGAGGCACATGTTATAATTTACATGCATATGCATTACTGGGATGAACATGAAAAACAAAGGAGATTTGAAAAAGAAAGTATCCCTTATACACAATATTTAAGTTACTAAAGCCTGTGTAAAACACAAGCCTCACATTTGAATAAAAATGTTAAGACCTGTTAAGCTGTTACCAACAGTGCTTAATCTTACTTTTAAGCACTGTGGAGATGTGAATAAACTCAGTATTACAAAGAAGCTCAATACATTTTGATTTACAAATCTAAAGGTTTCCATTTGGTGCTTACATTTGCATTCATGATAAACTATGAAATAGGTGAACTATAAATCAGAGTTTCTATTCCTTTTCAGTCCACATTATTCAATGAGGAGTAATTTTCCCCTTCTTTAAACTGTCTGCAATCGCATCAAACAAGCATTTTAATAAGCTTCCCTTCATAGTTCAGTTTCAACAGTTTAAATGGGAGCATGAAAGCCCTCATCCAACATCATCAGGTATTTTCCCTTTAGATATTCAACATACTCTATATTCACTCAATAGTCTCATGCCTTCTTTCAGGATGACTTACAGAGTTTCCGTTTTTGAAAACATTTTTGAAAACATTTAAAGAACATTATGTATTTATACAGCTGGATACTTACTGAAGAAATTCAGCAAACAAACAAAACAAAATAATAACTTCAGCAGACACAGATTGGTGCAATCTCTGCTCTTGTTCATTTCCAATTGAACTTGGATACATATTACAATTGACTATCAAATGGATCCATGGGTACCCCTCTAATGTTTGTTTTAATTTGCACCAAAATGTGGTTTAATTGTGTCACTAATTTCTGAGGTTTCATACAGCTCAAAATGAATGGAACGCACTTGTATTTGAATCAAATTGCAAAACAAACTAGGAATGAAAGTGTGAAAGTTTCGACATGGAAGAAAGAAAAGGGCTTAAGATAGCAGCTCTCGGAGGTTCAAACTTTGAATGTCAGAGAGTTGCTGTTCTAAGCTACTTTTTCTCCATTTCTAATTTGATATTTCTTTTATGTTCCCTTTTAGTTGAGGATGCATTTAAGAGTTCTAGAGACAACCACAAGTTCAAATATCATGCCTTTAAATTACTGCCTATGAGTACCCTAAAAACAGCTGAATCTCCATTTTTATTCTTTTTTATGTTTTTTAAAATTGGAATAGTTACAATGTTTTTCATTTTCATGAAAGAAGGTTATATAAATGGCTATACCCTTACCATTTTTCTGTTCTTAGCTGCTATATGAATTCCATGGGTTAATAACAATAGCACCTTTCAGCATTAAGACTCAGGAATGTGGAGGCAGAACAAATAGGAGGCATTTGAAGTCTAGTGTCCTGGAGAGGTTTTTCAAATAAATTCTGTAGCAAAAGAATGATGAGCAGGAGTGCTGTATCTACACTCTTCAGGAGATTTCAGATCAAATAAGTAATTTCCAGAACCTTTGCTAATATAGATTTTTTATGCTGTTCAGTGATGATAAACAACTGCAATGACATAATTAATTGGACAGTAATTAGCCTAAATTGCTTACAATTCCCAACATTTAGCATTGGTTGTATGTTATACCATGATGTAGTGCATTGCTCTGACCCAGCCACATGAAAAAAGTGCATGCATAAAGACTAATTTGGCTACCACTCTTGTGTTTTTGGGTTTTGGTTGTCTCGTTTTTCAGACAAATAAGCTTGTAGGCAATTCAGCGCAATACCAAGTAACCAAATGTTGGGAACTTATTTGCATGTTGGGAACTGTTGTTCAAAAAGGAAACTATATTGAGTAGTTTGACAGCAAATGTTTAGCATTTAACTAATGGGAAACATTTTTCCCACCTGTTTTTACACCTGTGTTACAATTGGAAGCAAATAAGATTGATAAGACTGAATTTGAATTCCATAATTAAAGCACTTGGAATACTTCAGAGGCGGGATTAGAATTGGGGGATGGGATTAGAGGTGGGCGTATCCCAATTGACGTCACGGCATGATACTCTGCAAACCTGTCGGGCCAACCTGTTGTCAGCCATTCTGACCTGACAGCAATTTGAGAGTGGAATAAAGCCCTGTATAGCTCATTAGACTATAGAGTGGTCCCTCAGGGCAGGTCATCAGACCACCCCCAATCTCTGGCTGTCATGGGAAGCTGCTACCAGGTCACGTCAAACCAATGCTAAATGGCATACAGACAACACCTATTAATCCCAGAAATAAGGTTTCGATAGTTTTTCTTGGATACACATAGAAACATGTTGCATTTGACACACTTCACAAAGGTTTTCCCATGGCATCCTGCTCTTCTGCATCTTGATGCATTGGTTGCCTCCACTATCTTCGGCAAATGGACCAATCCATATTTTCGGACACCATCATCGGGCTGTGGCCTGACAAGTCTTCTCTTGCTTGGAGGAGCATACTCTTTATCATCACTGCCTATCTCTTCATCATCACTCATCAACTTGCTGACTTCCACCACATTATGCCCATGCAATCATTTACTCAGCCAGGAGAAAATTGAAGTCAAAATATTGGAGTGTCTTCTTTATTGCTTTCCCAAAGGCCTGATGGCCTGACCTGTACTGAATCCAGCTGTTAGTGGCAGGCAGATCGATAAAATGGAGCATTGTGCATTGTGGAGCATTTCTTGTTCGGTTTGACATCTAGTAGAAACTGATCATTTGGTCGCACAGATCCACCCCTCCCATGTTGTTGTTTTTAAAGTTTCACTTTTAGCACTGTTCTTTCTCATTTAATTCTTAATTTCCGCTTTTATTTATTATTGGCTGTCATACCAACTACTAACTATCGAAATAGATTACATCAAGCGTATTCTTTACCTGTGAACGCGGGCCTCGTCGCCATGGCTTCCCTGCAATCTGTATGGCTGCCATTGAGCTCTCTGAGATCAGGGATATTATGTATCAAATATCTTAAAAGTTACACTTACGACACCTCCTAAGAGCTTACTTTGGAGTTGAATCACTCTTCACTTAACGTGGTCAGTAAAACATAGTTATCAAGCAGCTCACACTTTCTCTTAGGGAAGTCTTCAAATATTCTCAAGAGTAGCTTGTATGTGTGTTTTGCGACAATCACGGATGCCGCAAATGAAAAGATTAAGATGAAGTCATCAATCGGCGAAATTGCAAAGAAGAAGAAGTTGGGTTGCCAACCATTGTGTTTTTACTGACATGACTGACTAAATTAGACTATTTTTAACTGACATGCCATATTTTTTACTGACACCCGTATTTCGGTCTTAAAAAGTGTGAAAATAAAGAAAATAATACTCACGCTATGGTGCAGAGCTGCCTTTTGTGGCTTTTGTGGTCGTACATCATAATATTTGCAGAATTTATCATTTCTTTAGTGGGTTGGAAGATTTTGCTGTCTTTGACAGTTTTAACAGTCAATATTCCATTCAGGTACATTATCTACTCTCTTCATCAAACTTTAGTTGAATAAAATGTTCGTAACTAGGAGGAAAGTTTGACGGCAGTCAGAAATTTAGCAGCTAAGGAAGTATAGTCTGATTTAAAAGTCTCTATGCAGCAGTTATACTTTGCAATCATTCTGTAGTAAATGGGACATTTTTGCAGACAGACAAACCTTTTTACGGGTTTACGGACAAGGTGAAATTAAGATATTTTTTTACGGACAGTTGGCAACCCTGGAAAAATCTAAACTTTCAAGAAGGCAACATCTGGCACTGGTTCGTAGTCTTATTTATTTATTTATGAGACACATTTGTTTCATATTGCAATATTGCTGATGAACAACAACAGTTATTACAATTATTTTGACTATTGAGTCAAATTATTATTTTATTGTAGTTATACTTTATATTCAGGTGGAGGTGCTTTAACTTGCATCTCGTAACTGCGCTATTTCTCAAAGTTGCTGACGATATTACATCCCGCACAAGATCAGTGACAAAGATGATTCCCTGACGATCTTGGCGATAACGTTTGACTAATGGACTAATAGGAGACTCTATGGTCAGGTTTGCAGAACTCCCTGGTTGTATCATGTACTGTTTCTCCGGTTTTAAGGTTGCTGATATTATCGAACAGGCCCCTGAGTTGTATCCCTCTGTCCACACTGTGATTGTCTACGTGGGTACAAATGACGTCATGTCAAGGCAATCATCTAAACTTCATGATGAATTTGTGTCACTAACCATGACCATAGAAAGCCTTGGAAAAAAATGCTTTCTATCCGGCCCAATCCCAAACTTGAAGAAGGGTTCTGAACGTTTCAGCCACCTCTACAGTCTACACCTCTGGCTACAGAATTTCTGCAGTGCCATGGGGTATGGATTTATTAACCATTTTGATTCCTTCTGGAATAGAACGGACTTATACAGAAAGGATGGTATTCATCCTAATGGTAACGGGGTAAAGCATCTTACTTCTAAGATTAGGCCATTTTTATTGACTTACTCTTATTGACCTGCACCTCAGCATGGCCTCATCCAAGATAGCCCCTCTGTTGAAAGTGGTCCAAGTCATAATTCTCGCACTATAGCTATTACTTGCAAAAGGGGCCATGCATTTGATTTTAAAATTAAATCTATCATTACAACTCGTATTCATCCAACCTTCAGATCTGGGAGCTGTAACCCACAGAACCTTACTTACATAAAGCTCAGTACACCCTCCAATTGACCTTTATAGAATGTTATGATTAAAATGGCACTTTTTAATGCTAGATCTCTCTCTAACAAGTCTTTTATCATTAATTATTTTTTTACTTAGATTTAGTTTTTCTTACTGAGACATAGTCTAAAAAAGACGATTTGACTCATTTTATTAAAGCCTGTCTGCCTGATTATAATTTTATTAGCGTACCTAGAGAATCTAGCCATTGATGTTATTTCCAAAAATATTTTAAGTGTTCTTCTATATCAGCTGATCAATTTTCCACCTTTGAGGCGATATGTTCATGATCGATGGCTACAATGATCCAGTTCTCTGCGTAGTGGTTTATCGACTTCCTAGACCTAGCAGTGGTTTCTTTTCAGAATTCTCGGAATTTCTATCTTCCCTAGTGCTGAATCATAATCAAGTTATTTTAGCAGGTGACTTCAACTTCCATGTCGACATCCCGTCAGACTTGCTTGCCGGTGAATTCTTGAATCTTACGGAGTCCTTCAATTTTGTGAAACATATATCTGGACCTACGCATAACCATGGTCACACCCTGGATCTTGTTTTTACTCTTGGGTTGAGCCTAAATAACCTCATGGCAAAGGCCTCCAGTGTTTCTGATCATTATTATGTAACTTTTGATGTCAATCTCTCAGTTATTCATACTGTCAAAAAACATATTTTTCGCTCTCACATCATTAACCAGCAGACAGCTTCAAAGTTTTCCGTTGCTTTTATCAGCCCTAGTGGCCCTAGTAACGCATTCCTTTTGTACAGTTGAGCATTTAAATAAATTCAATAATGTTTGTCTGACTACTCTACATGCAATTGCTCCTTTTAAAACCAGGCTAAAAACCTGTTGTAAAAATGTCCCCTTCAATAAATGATCATATCCACAGCTTAAAAAGAGCCTGTAGGACGATTGAACGGAAATGGAAGAATACAAAGTTACAAGTACACCTGCTAATGAAGGATTCTTTAACCTCCTATAATCAAAGATGCGATTAAAGATGCGAGAGCTAAGTACTTCTCTGATTTTATCGCTGCCCATAAACATAATTCTAAAACATAATTTTAACACAACCGATCCCCTTGTAAATCCTGCACCTGTCACTGTTTCTGTTTCATCCCATGCTGAATGTGAAAAGTTGTATCCTTTTTTGTTGAGAAGGTTGATTATTTTAGATCTAAGATCACCTCATCTGCACCATATTGAGGTCTACTGCCCACATCCTAATTTACTGAACTCCTTTAGGCCCATTTCGCTGCTGGAACTTATTGATATTGTGTCTCACATGAAACCCTCCTCTAGTCCCTTAGACATTATTCCACCTAGAAGTTATTGTGACTATTGGCCCCAGCCTACTCTCCATTTTGAATAGCTCTCTCTCTTCTGGCTGTGTTTTGGATATCTTTAAGACTGTGTGTATTCTTAAAAAACCTAACCTTGATATTTTGGTCATGAATAATTATAGACCGATTTCTAAACTACCATTTATCTCCAAAATCCTGGAGAAAGTGGTATCTAAACAACTCCTTGAGGTAGTAGAAAACAACAATACATTTTAAAAATTTCAGTCTGGTTTTAGGCGCCATCACAGTACAGATACTGCTCTCCTCTGGGTCTTAAATGACCTTTTGATGAATGCTGACTCAGGTGACTGTACTGTGCTGGTGGTGCTTGATCTGACCGCAGCATTTGATATTGCATTAGATATTGATCATTCTATTTGAATTGATCGACCGAGAAATTACGTTTCTGCGCTGGAGTGGTTTTCATCCTACCTGTCAAACAGGAAGTTCTCAGTGTCTGTAAGTCATTAGGTATTATGTTTCCTCCACCGCAGTTACCTCCTGTGGTGTACCGCAGGGCTCAATTCTTGGACCAATATTGTTCTCTCTATATATGCTACCCTTAGGCCAGATCATTTGCCAGCATGGAATTTCCTTTCATTGCTATGCTGATGATACTCAGCTGTATCTATCAATTACACCTAACAATTTTAATAAGCTGTCTATTCTACATGGCTGTATTGCTGACATTAATAACTGGATGTCCAGTAACTTTCTACAGTTAAACCCAGACAAAACCAAGGTTCTTGTCATTGGCCCCGTGCCCATCGCCAGACCAATTCAGTCAAGCCTGGGCTCATTAACATCAAGCCTGTAGTAAAGAATTTAGGTCTGGTTTTTGACCCAAATTTAAACTTTGCTGTTGTTGTATTCAGCCACAACAGCAGGTCTGGGAAAACTCACATGATGCTTCTCTTTGCTCAACCATCTCATGCAGCTATCCTGGGGTTCTATCCATTGGACAGTGGAGGCTATGAGAACTGGCTTGTTGTCCAGCCACTTTGTCACAGCAATCTCTACAGGTTTTCTGGTGACCATTTCAGAGTCTCCCCTCCCTTGCTCCTGCAGCTTGTGGTTATTGGACATCTTTACCTTGCATTCTGCAGGGATTCAGTTTTTCATAATGATTCCTGTTGCCAGTAGACCATTCACCTGCAGGGCATCAAGTAATTTGACTGAGGTGAAGTACCTATCAAAGTAGAGGAGAGTTCCACTTGGAACAGATTCAGCCACTCGGAGAACTGGATTTCCTCCAATTCCCAGTTGCTGATCTCTGAATGTGTTCTTGCCTCTGTAGACTTCAAAGTCCAACATCAAACCATTTGGACTGGCAAGGACAAAGACTTGTATAGCTGTGTAACAAGAAAATGTATAGCTATGGGAATGTATAGATGAAAATATGAAATAGCTTCGTGTTGAAAATGTACAGCTAAATTATAAATATCTAATTTCCTTCCTTGTATAATAGGAGGATAAGGAGAAGGCAGTCATGGGAGGCTGCTACCAAGTCACGTCAAACCAATGCTAAATGGCATACAGACAAGACCTATTAATCCCATCTGTTTCAAAGGGAGAGCGCCTCACATTCTAACATTTGCAGATAATCTTGGTCAAACACACTCACAGTAAACTACCCAAGTGGGAGGCAATGGTGAACCAGACAGAAATTTGGTGAAGGTGACCTGGGAAACATGTCTGGAAAAGATGTGGAGTGGATGGTGTGATTACAGCATCAGGGGGCAGCAGTGGAGCAATTACACACCATGTGGTTCATTCTTGCCTCTTCCCAACAGCTGTCGGAAGGCCCTTCACCTCCAAAATCACCTCCATGCCTGCAGCACACAGATAAGCTGTACCTAGCCTTCATGGCTCTCCTGGAGGTCCCCATCAAGGGGTAGAAAGAAAACTGTCAGGGCAGCAAGTATTGGGGAAGGGAAATTGATAGATTTTTCAGGTCAGATTGAGAGTACATTAAGAATGAATTTGGGGGAGTTAAGACTCCCAAGAATCCCAACACCTCTGAATCTTATGGGAATCTCCCCCAAAGGGGTGAACAGCACTGCACACAGCAAACTTCACCAGGACTTTTTGGGTCTGTGCATGCTGGTGCTAGACATCAGTAGCGTCTAACATTTAAAATAATTAAAAACCATCTATCTGGAATACAGGTGCATACCAACTTCAAATTAATAATTTATCAGTACTAAAATATGGGGACATTATATTTCTGATGAATATCTATAATGATATGTAATCATGCATTCTTCCAACAAATTAAATCTGTATGTGGTAATGTTCATTGTTAAATACTTGGCAGCTGTTTTACTTTATCTACATAGCATATAGCCATATCATGGATAAATCAAAAACCCTCATGTCTTGTGGCAAAACCCAGGGAATTCAGGTCACAGAATGCTGACTGAGTGGAATTGAATTGAGTTTTGGCGAAAGGACATATGAGAGGAATCTATATATATCTATATAGAGGACGGGAGAGATACAATTTTTTAATAACAAATAATAAGTAAATAAGTCCAAACTTTAGGCTTTCTTTAACTACATGAGGCATTTATTCATCATAAAATGCATGTTTATTCAACAAATAGTATAAATCCTTGATGATCCCAGAATGTCACCTGCAAAATACAAAACACACACAAAAAACAATAAAACACAGGAAGCACTAAGCAAACTATTCCTCTACAAACAGAAGCTACTCACACTGCTCTGGTGGCTTGGTGAGGGACTAGAGACTCTGGGTGACCTCCTTTTCAGCTGGATAGTTGAGGGAGGGAGGGACACAGGGGGCTGTTTCTTCTCCACAATCTCACAAATTCCATTTAGGCACGCGGTCTAAGGCTAATAATCTGGATGCATTAAAACAGAATCTGTGTTCTGGACACGTTGAGACATCGAATCTAAGGGCAGCATACAGTGAAATGAATCAATGAAACCTACCCTGCACTTTGCTATAGAGAATATATTAGACATCTAAAGTTCCGCACATAGCGACATGCTACAGAATGAATAAAGATGCACCTCATTATAGAGACCGTATTAAACATTTAAAGTTCCCTACGTAGCGACTTCTACTAGAAGACAATCTGGACACGTTAAAACTCAGAATGTAAAATACGGAGTGAACGCACTGGAGATCAACACTTAAACTGGGAATATAGTAATTAAGTTACCCTGAATTCTTCGCATTCAAGTTTAACATAACTCCTGCCTGTTTGATTAGCTTGTTAGTTCGCTTGCTAGCAAATAAGATAACGTTAGGGTTAGCCAAACATCGTTCTTTTGCCAGGATCCTCCAACAATGACTAATAAAAATAACTACTACAACCTCTCCTTCAACTATTTGTAATTTAATAAAAAAGCGAATCTCTCTCTCTCTCTCTAGGTGTCTTTCACGTAATCTCCTACATGTCTACACAACAGAATATCATAGTTTGTGCATGATAACCTTGATCAACCCCTCCCCTCTCTACTTTAATTGGATGTACAGTCATTATTTTATTCCGATGGCTGATATATTAGCCTTACGGAGTCATTTTTGCCATGTAAAAGATAGGAGAGCAGAAAATGTGGAAAAAAATGCATTTGAATGGGGGCTTATGAAGGCTTGGGGAGGAGGAGGCCATACCGTCCTCCGGCTCAATTTTTCCATTGCACTAGGGGCGCTGTTGAGAATTAGGAATAGCAACAGGGGTTTTATGCATCCTAGATTCTTAGAAATGGATTTGAAGGTGATTTTTTGACATTGTTATTTTCACAGATTTTTTTTCACATTTTCACAGATTTTTTTTCACATTTTCCACAGATTTTTTTTCACATTTTCACAGATTTTTCCTCCCCATCCTCTATGGATGAGCTTCCTCTGATATATATATATATATATGTCTTTTCACTCACTCACTCAGGATACACACACACACACACACACACACACACACACATACACACACAGCTCTTGATGGTCAGCTTCAGCTCAAACAGCTTATTGATTTTACTTTGGACTTCCATCCTAGAAGGTTGGCTAATGGGGCGTGTGGCATTTAACCACTTCCAAGACAAATCCAACGGAGAAACGTACAATTCAAGAAAGTGTTCAAATGTTTTATTTGTACAGAACTTAAATTACTGCGGTGTACTCCCTTCATCTCGTCCACATTTCCTTTTCCTCCGTCTTGGTCACTCTCCTCTTTTCTGAAAAAAACAGTTTATGCTGCCAAGTGGTCACAACAAAGGTGTTTTTAAAATTGCACTCAGATGATCAGGTGAAAGTCATTTAGGTTTCTTGTATGTTTGAGCTGGGAACATTGAGGCAATATCTTTACTATTTACATGCCTGGGTATTTTTTTAAAACCCTCTTGAACAAGCTCTATCTTAGCTGTGGGTTATTTAATTTGGGAAAAGGTGTGTGCATACAGTTGTGCGTGCGTGTATGTATGTGTATGTGTGTGTGTGTCTATGTGTGATGACCCAGTCCTGACCATTCAAAAGCATCTGTTCGCCAGACAGACTTCATGTGGGAAAACTCATACATTAGAAATGGCCCTGAGGACAGAACGGTGATGGTTGTGCTTTATGACTTCTGGAGATAGTAGTAAACACATCAGAGAAAACACACATGCTCTCTCTTCCTTTATCTCAAGCACACACACACTCTCATGCACACACACACACACACACACACACACACACACACAAACTCTATATGTCTCTCTCCCACTCATACACATATACAAACTCTATCACGCAAACTTTCTCTCTTTCTGTCATACACTAACATACAGACACATATGCACATACACACCCACTCCCACATGAATACAGACACAAAAACAGACACACATTAAAATAATGACATAGGCTGTGTTACAACCATGGTGGACACAGTGACTGCCGTACAATCGTGGGGGTAACAGTCTTTACAGTACTATAATAGAGGACACATTGGGTGCAGTACAATGATAGGGGACACAATGACCACAGGACTACCACAATGGTCAGAAGGTCACAGAGATCACGTTGACTGCAGGGTCTCTGTCTTCTCTCTCTGTGATTGGACCACTCACTCCAGGCGAGCTGGGTGAAAGAGAAAGGGAAATAACAAGCACCAGAGCTGCAGAACAAAATGAAAATCTTCCTCTTAAACGTACATGGCACTAACTGTGGCTTTGCCCAATGAACACATACTGCCAATTGTCATACATCATGCAATCGCATAAATAACAGATTGGGTCAGGGCACCCCCAATGCTGATACATAATAAAACTGAATGTATATTTCTTTATTCATCATTCACACAGTCTAGGCCACTCTCGTGAATTTCCCTGGGTGTCCAGGGGCCTACAAAGAGGTTAATAACATAGCGGGGGTTCGCTTCATTCTGCCAACTCCAATAATCCTCAGGTCTATAAGGGATTCCCCTACACACACCATCACTACAGAAACATATTTCCCTGCTGAAAACAATTATTAACATGTACCCATGTCCACAAGTTAAAGCTATTAACCATGTCTCCTAAAAATAAGTTTCTTCATGTTACACGTTACAAGACTACAATAAAAGTGATCTAATTATGTAATTTGATTTGGACTGGTGACCTTGACATGGGGTGGGGGGGGTATAGTCCACCTGTTATTTCTGCTTCCTTATTTTTCCTGATTTCCCCTGTGTCCCCCCCACACTCCTATTCATACGGTTCAGATTGCTTCCCAAAGAATCTCCCCATGATCCACTCTTGTGTGTTTCAAAAGGAAACGTGTTGTAAGCCCCGGCATGAATCAATAAAATACTTCCAAGGTCTAATCTTCGGGTAAATTGGTAAACATACAGTATTGCAATGTAAGCCACTCACGGTGAGGTGAATCAACATGAAGTCTGAACGGCTTCTCTGTTTTTTATCCTCACATTATACAGCAAAACCATATTATCGAGTGCAACTGCTTATGTAGATATGTAGAGTGTGTCCCAACTGTCCCTGACAGTATTCAAATTTAGCTGTTGTGTTTTTGCATTGAGCCAAGCTAGGCATACAAGCCCAGATTAAAGCACAGGTCATGGTCACATAATATCTGAGGCAATGTGCACACCTCCTGAACGGCTCCTTCCGCTTGATGTAAGACATGGGCGGTTCTGTTTACCTCTTTTTCCTAAGCAATGTCAGGCCACATGTTTCCAAACATGGCACTGTGCATGGTGCCGAGTGCCGGTCTCCAACCATCCTGAGTTTACGTTGGAGACCAAACAGGGCAACATAATGGTGCGGGTGAGGGTGTGGCGGTGCAGCAGGCACCATCAAGCAGCAGATCACACCCACTGTCTCCTTTTCTCTGGCTGACATGCATTGCCATGCATTGCCTGGTCTCCCTTTAGTGGGTGAGGGCAGACAATAATAACAGTGTGAAATGACATTCATCAGTTCAAAGTGCAGCTTGTTCTGTTTAATTCCTTCCCAAACAAATCAAGGGGGCACACAGCATTCAAGTGTGCCTGATCAACACTCAAGCTGGATCTTAACAGGGAGGTGATGGCTTCTCTTCTGTGATTCTAAATGATATGGTTTTATTTCAAACCCCAAAGAATGCATTGCAGGTTAGCAAGGTAAAAAGCTGAAAAAACCCAAAGTATATAAAACAAAGGATTCTCTGATTAATTGGTGATCCACAGCCATGCATGTGGTGCTTGCCTCAAAGATTTTTAGCTTTATTTTGAATTTGATTTGGTTCGTCAGCCTAAGAAGTTTAATATGATTTTTCAAACTCTTTTTGATGTCCTAAAACATTTAAAAAAAACTTAATTAGTGCCTACGAGACGATTACGTATTATTTGTTAATAATTTTTTAGTTTTTAAACAAAGATTTAGGAGATACATTTTCAGACAACCCCTGATGTTTCATGAACCAGCTGAAACTAATCTTCCCAACAGGTATAAATTCACCATGTACCTTTTCCCCCTTGTGCTAGCTGTTTCCGGGGCCCCACCGCCTCCCTATCACCACATTTGTTCCATGTTGTTAACCCACATTTTCTCTCCCCTTGTCATTTGATGTCCAATAAGGAGGTCAGCAACAAGTCCTGCCTCTGGACTCCAAGCCCAAGAACTAAATTCCTGAATGCAACCTTGCTTAAAACTCCATGTCCCACATGTCAATAAAACCTCCTGCATTAAACACATTTATGTTGTATGATAATTTATTACTAGCTACTGAATAAAATGCAAATGGCTCAGTCAGTCTTCTTGCTTGTACATTGAGCTGCTTTTTTCAAACTCTTTCTTCGGAACGTTAGAAAATCAAATGTACTGAGAACAGACCACATACCGGCACTAGTTTAAATTTCATGGAGACTTGGAGTGACTGGAATCGAGAGGGACAGACGATCAGATCAAACAGCCTGCAGGACCTCAGTGCACGTGACAGGCTAAATGGAAGACAGGTATGCATATTTATGGAGGCTACTGTAACCTTCACCCAGGGGGAATGCAAAGACTCTTAAAGTTTGCGGAATTGCAGCCTTGCTCTGCCAAGAACACACAGCCGGGTGTTTGATTTGGCCGTGCAGCTGCACATCGATTCCCCAGCCATTACAATGCACTGGAGAGTAGCATGGGGAGAGCATGCAGGAGAAATTGGGGGACATGATAGCGCCTGTTATCCTGGTGATGTTATTCAGCATCGCTTAAACACAGTTTTACCCCAAGGACGTGTTCCTGGGTCTGCCAGACTGCAAGTTCAGTCTAATTAATGAGAAATGTGCTGCTGGGTAGATCTGAAATTCAAAGTGTGGGACATAATGACTTTCCTGCCTTGCCCTTTTGGCATTCATTGAAATAACAACCCCCCCCTCCATGGGACATGTCACTTACCAGTGGTTTGTGTGGCCCTAGGGAGGGAGGTCTGTAAATGGCTGTAAATAGTCTATCTGCCGCCTCTGGTAAACACTGAGCTAGCTCTGACCACAGCAGAAACAGATCAGAGCAAAAAAGCTCTGATCACATCTCAGGTGCAGCGCTGCCTTGGTAGAGTCATAGATACCGTACCGTTATGTAGAGCAATGCCCAAGCATAGGTACTGTAATGTTACTTATACTCTCATACAATACGTGGGAATAAGAAGCTCAAAAGCTGTTCTTTTTTGTCTGTGGCGTTAGGAGAGGTGCTGATATATACTTGTAGAAGTCGCTTGTTTTTTCCCCTCAGGTGACGATTGGCGAAGTGCTGTATGTTCTGTTCACTTCTGTTCTTTCCTCTCAAAAAAAGGTTTTGTTCACACATGGTAGTACTAAAAAGACACAATAACCCTTCTGGGCTACTGCATTGGAAGAGAACAGAGGACTGCGGACTGTTCATGTAAATGTAAAATGTAAAAATGTTAATGTGTAACGCCTCCGTGTAGTTCATAAGCAGTACTCAGGACAGGTACCTAAATTCAGCTGCTACCTAAGACATTCATTGACAGAAAAGGGTATTTTACAACATCCAGGATGCGTCGCCATGATACATGAGGCCATACCCACTAGAGCAGCAGTGAAGTAGAACTGAAATTGCCTAAGTAGTACTGAAGATTCTTTTCACAGCCTGGTGCGGCATGCAGTCATCGCTGGAGCACAAGAGTTTCCATTTGTCAACAAATATTATGGAGCACAGGCATAACTGAATGCATCAGGCCTCCCGGGTGGTCTAGTGGTTACAACATTCGATGCTAGCCACTGCGACCGGGGTTCGATTCCACTGGCCGTGCCAGTATCGGCTCTGGCTGGGAGTGCCACTAGGGAGCGGCAATTGGTTGCCCTAGGGTGTGGGGAGGGAAGCCGATGCGGGTTCGCTGCGTATAGGAGTGGCCCTGTGTGCGCATACCAGAGTTACGGTGACGGCTAGGCGGGTTCCGGCTCGGAGGAGGCGGTGCCCAGCCGCATGTCACTGCCGGTATCAGGACTACGGCAGCGAACTCGTAAGATATATGAGGGAGTGGGATAATTGACGTGAAAAAGGAGGGTACAATTGGATACTAAAAACCGGGAGAAAACAGCAGAAAGGGAAAATATAAAAAAAAAAACGAATGCATCTCGGTGTACACAGAGGATAAATCCTGGCTGACTTTGAGAGGTGTTGCGGGCAACGTTTATGTCTCACGGGCTCTGGGCCTCTTCGGTACAGGGATATTGTTTATGAGAAATGTATTTACTTTACAGCCGCACAGTGGTCACAGGGTAATCATCTTGTGCCAGCTAAACTCACAGAGCGCATTCCTGTGTGGTTTTCCAAGGAGGGTGAATATATGCGTAAACATAGAACATGACACTGTACATTTTCTTGCCCTTATCTTATGCAAACTTGTCATCATGACTCAATGTTACCTTCCTGGGAAAAATTGAGTATTTTTATCCTCAGGGGGATGGCATGTCGTCTCTGACAGGCTTTATTGGTATTTGCCCCCGCCCCATTGCTCCTAATCTGCAGTCGAAAGCACGAAAAAAAGGGAAACCTGACATAGCACACTCCCCTGCATCGGGGTCAGTGGTGAGACTTTAAAATGACTGTGGAAGGGAGTTAACGATGATCTCTGATCAGCAGAGACAAAGCAGTATGTGGAAGGGGTTGTGCTGTAAAAGGACTAGGATTTTTCACCAGGTTGAATTGATGGGAGACAGGAATTGACACAACTGTGCTTTATTGCTGTACAGGTATTCATATATAAAATGGCAGAAACAAGATACACAACGAGACGCATCATTTTTCCCCTTCACAAACATTTAAATGGAACAAAAAGTTATATTTAATTTACAAATAAGAGGGAAAAGCGATAATGAAAAAGCAGCAACATACATCTTTTTTTATTGTACTAACACACAGTATGGCATGTCATTACAGTGATATGCATGTACTCTGTATTGTAAAATAGAGAGAATTACCCTGATACAGAGTCTCTGTTGTTCTCAGAACCTGGGGATACTGTTCACCAGATTGGCCATTCTTTGGGCCACATTCAGGGTGAAGCAGGACAGGGCTAAAATTCACCCAGGGGAATATTAGCACCCATAGCAATCTCAGCATTACAGAAATGACCACATATGCACAGAAAAAAAGAACACATAGATCTACTAGAGATATGAACCAATTTATGTTCTTGGTCACATTGATCTATTGTAGAGATCTGAGCTTATTCATGTTCATGACCACAGGAATCTACAATAGAGATCTGAACTGAATCTTGCTCATGACCACAGGGATCTACTGTAGAGATCTGAGCTGAATCACGTTCATGATGACATTGATCTACTGGAGAGATCTGAATTGACTCATGCTACTGTAGAAATCTGACCTGATTCATGCTCATGCAGTTGCAACACAACAGGGGCCTCGTTTACCAATCGTGTAGGTAATTATAGCAAAATGTAATCTTACTGTCTGCGGGATTCAAATGCACAGGTAAAGTGGTATTCACCAAAGCTACATTTCTATGTTATAATTTACAATTGTAGAGTGTTTTTCCTGAAATCACACACTTTTGATCAAGGGACTTGAGTGAGTTTTGGAGAAACACTCTAATTGTTCAAAAATGCGCTCATGAACACACATTGGATTTTGCCATGGAAAAGATAGTGTTTGATTGAAAATGTTTTGATTGAATGTTTTGGCAGTGTCATAAGCTTGACTTTGGCAAATACGCTTGTGCGTTCATTACACGTCATCAGAGAGCTGGACACTCTCTGCAATTAAAATCATTTATAGGAGGCAAGAAACCCACTATCACTCACAGGAGAGAGGAACTGGGAGAAGTCTGCTGTCTGCTACCATACCAAGGTGAGAACATGTCACTTCATGAGAAGAACCTGTCTATTTCCAATGCTGAGTATTTGTAATTAATTTTTTTTGACACAATTACTGATAATCTCTTGCTTTTTTCACCTTTGCCTACAAATCATTATCATAAAGTACTGTATTTTGAGTAGATGGGAATCAGAAGCAATCTTGCTTAAATATGCTCATGATTAATTTCAAGACAGTTATCTTAATTCATATATTTAGCAAAATTGTGATTGAATAATCACAATGTATCAACATGCAAACTGTTGTTTTCAGTTTTGTAGAGGAATGGAAAAATATTTTTTATGTTAACCTTACAATATGAAGCTTATGCCTTATACCTGGTTGTTCTCTGTCATTTATTATTGGAATGTATATGTATAGCATAGCTTTATTTCCCCTGTTGGCACAAAGAGTTCCATATAAAATGCAGCTCACTGTAAAACTAAAATAAAAATAACTTTCCTACCACACACAACATTCTGGCAGTGACTTTAACAGGCAAGAGGATCACACCTCTGCCTTGAAAAGCTGGAACTGAGTCACATGGAAAATGCTTGTATGCCCAGTCTGGACTGTGTGTAAAATTTCAAAACGTTTCCATGCAAATTTCAGTGTTGATAAATCACTTACTTTTAAATGGAAATATGCGTACGCATGTGTAGCAGAGCTCAGAAGGCGTGAGTTAAAGTTGAGTGCATGAGAGTCCGCTGCAAAGGGTGATGTCGATAAGAGTATGATTCGTTCCCACAGAGTTGGAGACTTCAGTTCTTAGCTCAGCGGGCTAATTGTCTCACTCGTCGCGTCGAGATCCTCGGTTCGAAACTGCAGGTAGAACCAACTCTGTTACACATGGTTTAGAACAAAACGAATGCACTGTTTGGAAACGAGGCCCCCGGTTTCCAGCTCTTGTACACATGTATGTATATTTACATTTGCATGTATAATTTGCATGTGCGCTAGGATTTTTTTTTGTGTGTCTTTTCTAGAATTAATTGAGAAAGGGTTAAAAAAAAAAAAAAAAAAAGTCATAAGGTGCATCGTGCTGCTGTGGACACTCTCTGGTGTGACTCCAGCCTATTTGATGTTGTCCTACAGTGCAGTCTAACATCAATCCCGCAGCTTTCACTGTACAGCGGTCATCATTATGCAACACTCCATCTAGCCTTATGATGGACACAAATACGCGTTCATGATTAGCTGGAATAATGTGCCTTAGTTCCTCTTCTGTACAGGACCATGATCGATGGCACAGTTATTACTTAGGCTGCGGTAGCCTATAAGATACCATTACTTAACCTGCAGCATCATAGGCATATTAGGGACCCTCAGTTAAGCTGCTGTAGACTATCAGAGACTAACGAAATAGTAACAGAGTGGTGTCTGCTGGAACATTTTCTACAAATTGGGGCTTGAAACTGAAAGACTTGTATGTGTGAGAGGGTTATTCTTTTGGAAACTAAGTACAATGTGCTGAAAAGGTTTGTCTATGTAAGAGCAAATGCATGTAAAGTTGGCCGTACGTGCACAGCCTTATTTCTAACAATTTGCTTGGTCCTTGTACCACTTTGGGCTCCTTAGCTAACCAAACAATATAATTTCCACATAAATATATTCATTGTGACCCTGCTAAAGCTTGACATGAAGTGTTTCAATATTCACAGGCTAAAAGAAAACACTCCTGTTGCTCTTTGCAGTTCCAAGAGGAGCAGTCATATACAGACCTCCTTCATATGGGGTGCTGTTTGTCTTCCAACTGTCATCTCAATAGTGCATTCTGGGAATGATTCATCCATTCACAGGTCACCTTATTTACAGGACTGGCTTCACCCCAAGGTAACTGGTCCAGTCCTCGTGAGCAAGACACATCAGTGTGCTCATGGGAGGTATAACAGTACTGGCTTAACACAGCGGTGGTTTGTGCTTAAGGGTCGGGATTGACAAACTACTGTATTAGAGGCAGCATCAATCCCTGTTCCACAGACAATGTGTAGAAATTCTGTCTACAGAGATATACAGGTATACCTAATTTAGCGTAGGGGATGTGTCAATGCATGTACAATTCTAATGTACACATTTGGGTTTTTTATGACACTTGCAGAGAATGAAGGCACCTGAAATCGACAAGATAACGACAGCGCCCCTTTCTGCTGTTGATTCTCACTGATTACACAAACGGTTTGTACGTTTGTTGTCTACATGGTTGCAGAGTGTGAGCATGTATGTGTGTGTGCCTATGGGTGTTCAAGGTCTCTCCGTGTTCTTACATTTGGCATGTTTTACTTGCTGGATGGAACAACATGGGTCATGGGATAGGGTCGTGAGGAAGGAGCATTACTTTCTCAACATCATTGTTGGATGTGTGTCTGTGTGCTAGAGCTGGTCTCTAGTGTTCAGATGTGTACTTGTGGTGTCACTGGAGTTCCCTGGAGCTGTACTTCTGCCCCAGAGTTTGACAAGTACCTGAGCTTATAATAAATGTCTGCTTGTAAACTCAGAGACATCTGTTGCTAATACGTCTCTAAAGACCATCCAGCACCAGTTGAATGTAGGTTCAACTGTATGTAGAAAAATATGACGTGGTAAAGCTTGGAGGTGTATGAAAGCCACATGGTCCCAGTACGTTTGATACCAGGGATTATTCTCCGGGACCGTGGCTGATACAGTGCGTATAAAAAGTATTCACCCCATTTGGAATTTTTCAGCATTTATTTTCTTACTTCATGGAATCAAAATGGATTTAATTGGGATTTCTTGCCCCTTCAATAGAAAAAAAAAAGCTTTTAAAAAGGCCAAAGGAGGTGAATACTTTTTATACCCACTGTACATGAGGGGGGGCTCCTAACACAGGTCATGTGTGAGCCAGCCTCTCTCTCTGTACCAGCTATCTGGTCACTTGTGCTTCTCAGTCTCTTGGACTCTGGGGTCAGGAGAGTTATTTTCCCTGTCCACTCCTTAGTAGGTACAGATAACTCATCCCTCACCACAGAAGAGAAAGGCAAGGATGGATCTCAGTGTGCTGTTCCTGCTGAGCAAGTGTTGGGCGACTAATAGCGCATCGGCGTTACTAATCCCTGAACTCAGGACAGACTCATCCCAGATTCATCCCAAACTCATCCCAAGGAGAGGGAATGCAAGGATGATAATCAGAGAGGACAGGGAGCTCAGAGTGCAGTTCCTGTTTAGTAAGGTTCAATCCCTGATACCTGGGACAAACTCATCCCACTCATCCCAATGAAGGAACAAAAGGAGCTTGTACTCTGATTGCTGTTCCCTGTCTGCTCCCTAAACATTAGGTACCAGAGCTGAACTTAGACTTCAGAGGAGGTTTGGTTCAATTTCATGGAGGGGGAGAGAAAGAGGGGGAGGGAGGGCAAACTGAGGTAAAGAGAGAAAGAGAGAGAGAGAGGGTGAGAGGATGACAGAAACAGCAGGTGATTGTGATCAGCTGAGGGAGCTTCCATTATTGCAAGGCAAAGCTGTTCTTGCAGATCGGAGGAGGGGTGGTGCTGGGGTCACGCTCCACCCTGTGGAGGAAGTCCTGCCAGTCAGTCCTGCGCCACTCCAGCAGATCCTGTAGGGCAGCACTCTTGTTCTGTGACAGTCTCAGCTGCTGGACCACGTGAGGACAACATAATTACAATACAATATAATATATAATAAAATAATACAACATTTAAATATTTAAATCAAGGACACTGCATCTTGAAATCCATACATAACACTTCAAATGATTAATACAGTTCAGATTAAAAACAAGGTCTGAGAGCCATCTCATTTTCAATCATCTGTAATCATCTGAAACCCTTCCAGTCAGGTTTCTAGGCTTGGCATTGAACTAAAACAGCTGTATGACATCATGATCTCTGCTGACTCCCAGACTATTCTGGTTCTGTTAGATGAAAGTACAGCCTTTGATCCTATCGTACCATTAACCACAACATTATATTCTCTATGACACGTTCTGCTTTGCAGTGGTGTCTAGAGGTCCTATCTATCAAAGGATTTTTTTTCACTCAAGCTTTTAAGTCAGCTCATTTAACTGCTCTCCTGCAGTTGTATATTAATATACGTCCTTTCACTCATTGGATCATTGTTTTTCTCACGCTAGTACCGGAAAAAACTGGTCTGCGCTTTATTTCCTCTCATCTCGATCACTGTAACGCCCTTCCCATGGGATGCACTGCACAAATTATTCACAGACTACAGTTGGTCAGGAGTTCAGCAGCCCGGATCATTACCCACTGCCTCACACACAAGGATATCACTCCTGTTATTTTCTCCCTAAACTGGTTTCCTTTCAAATTTAGGATCGATTACAAGATCTGCCTCCTCTTTTTATTTTATTTTTTAATTTTTTTTACATTTTTGTTTCAGATTTTTTCCAGTTTTTCTCCCAATTTAGTAGCCAATTATACCCTTTATTTATTTCGATCCGCCCTCCCCCACGAACTCGCTGCCCATCCTCCGGGTCAAGCCAATTCTCAGAGGTCTTGAAGAGACCAGGCCATTCATCCCAGCTATTGAAGACCTCCACTGCCATTCCACTGCCTTTTACCCTAACTCCAACCCTCTAACACTGGACTCCTTGCTATTTCTTAAAGACTAATGGGTCTGGGTGTGGGTCAGTTCTAACCCGCTTCCCTGGAAATGCCTCTGGGGAACATGGGAGATTCCTGAACTGAGTGACGGGTCTTTCTAAAAAGGAGGCATTCTTAAATTTTATAAACAAACGAAACATAATGCATGTACAAGCAGATTAAAGCTAGTAGTGATCAGTAATTCATAAATGTGAATTCAAGAGTGATCTTTTGACTAACCCAATCGATTTTCTTCATTAAAAATAAATAAATATCAATTCATTTTTGATTTTGTTTTCTGATTTCATCCTGACATCGATCAGTGCTAGATTACAGTGTGCATGAGCCCATGCATGCAGAGATATTGAGGAGAAATGCACACCTGAAGTACGAACAATGACATAATTCATCTACAAAGCCCCAAGGTGTTGGGTTCATAGAGGCATGACCAGAATGACGTTAGATTTGACGAAAGAAGTGTGACGCATAACCAGTCATCAGGTGAACATGTCTGCTCTGATTTTTCTGACTGAAAGTAAGAAAAGTGTTGAGTATCTTCTGCATACACTAGTTCCAGTGGTAATGCATCTTCATTGTGAAGTTTCAGCTGTATGAATATGACTGTACTGAAATGAGTGCTGTTGAAATCCAGCAGGGCAGACCACAAGGGAATGGCTGCTCATAGATATCCTCCTCAAAGCTGCAGAAAATGTACACATTGTTTATGGGCTCCTCTGCATTAGGAGTCAGAGACAGTTACAGAAAACACACTGATTGTTATTTACAGTGGCTTTTACTAAGAAGCGGGGGAGTGTCCTTGAACTTCGATCAGCTCCCTCTTTCTCACCTGGGCTATCCCTACATCCACTGCCAAGGGAGCAAATTGAGCAGGAAGCTTTGTGCCAATCAGCTTCCTGTTTAGAGGGAAGGCTGCCTTATTCGATTACCCTACATCACGCTGCCGCCTCCTGTCTCAGATCTCCCGGCACGAGAGTTATCTCCAGACGTGTCAGAAACAGAAAGCTTGTCAAAGCAGAGCAGGCCTAAGAGCGCAAGCTTTAAAGATGCCATATCCGTTATCCTCAAAACCAAAACCTAGGATGGAATGGGAAGGCAGGGTGGTGCTCAAACATATAATTGAAGGAAAGGAATTACAAAAAGGCTTATTGTCAATCAAGTCTTAAAAAACATGATTTATCTTGATCTCTTTTAAAAAAAATATTTTTTCCAAGAAACATTCCTGTGTGCTGTTCATGGTGAGCTGTGGAGACAAATTACCAGGAAAATAATTTAAAAAAAACAGCTCCCATTCAAAATCAGAAAAGTATACAATCATTATCTTGGGTTATGGTATTTTTGACTGCAATTTGGCAGTCAAAAATCCAAGTCTACTTGGATAGCCCTGTACAATATATTCCTTGTCTCTCAAACCTATACGTTTAGACGTTTTATTGAACCAAACCCCTGGAAAAAGCATGTTCTACAATGCCGTGACTTCGGCTAGCTTGCTAACCACGACATGTGCATATTCTAACTAGGTTATTTCTTGACTAAGGCTTCAGCTGTCACAGAACATCCCAAAATACTGTCCTACTAACTGTCCCCGGATGTGAGCAGAACAGCCGATTGTAAGTGGCGGCAGAGGAGTGGGGTTTGCTGGTCTCCGGACCGGATCTTTATTTCCGTCTCTCTCCCAGACCCGGGAGAGAGAAACAGTGGGAGAGCAGGTTAAATAAAACAAACACAAAACACAAAGTCTTCACCCTACTTGCCGCAAAGCTTTTGGGCAAAAACAATTAACTAAAATAACAAACAAAACTAAATTAAAGCCCGCCTCTATCGAGGCGGGAATCCCCCTCCGGGGAACACACAACGAACACAGACAGTCAGTGGCTTTCCACACCGCTTCCACACATCCACATTTAACAAGTATCAACACTTACCCGGACAGGGTAGAACGCACACTCATCACACATACATCGACAGACACGCGTCTCTTCAGTCCGGTGTCCCACTATAACCTCACCAGGCACACACATATTTGATGACTTTTCAAGTGCTTCCCAAACCCATGCACCCAGAGCCCTCTCTCTCTATTCACGATCGAGGCGGACACTCTTTCAGTGCACCCCTCTCCCTCTCCCTCTCCCTTTTCAATTTGCGAGAGAAAGAGAATTCAGAACCTGCAAAGAGCCAACATGATCCTGACAAGCGCGTCAATCCTGATATTTCCATGCCAGAATTGAGGGTTTTAGCTGGATCTTAACTGTCAGGCAGTTAAATAACGCCACAACCACAATTCCTGGTAATGCAGTGATCTGTCATAATATCCTACAACATAGCATGGCTTCACCCTGTTAACTAATAACCCCGGAGCTTTAAACATACTACATCAGAGCCTGCAGCCTTGCTGACACGCTCTGCAATCCAATTACAGGGAGAGAGTCCCTGGCTTCTGCTGATCTGTAAACAAACAGTGAGAGTCAAACTGAAATGCCTGTTGATCTGCCCGAGAGTGTTTGCGTGCAAAGAGCTAGCATTTATCTTTAATAAATAACTCCTCTGTCACGCTAGGCTTTTAATACCAGGCTAAGGTTTAATTAGTCTCAGAGAGATACACATACAGCCACACGCCTGTGCTCTCCTGCGCACTGAAAATGAGTTTGCTAATAAGTAGGAGTCCCAGGTCCTAAAAGAGCGTCGCGAATGCTGGACTGGTGTTGGTGGGCGGCACCATGTCGTGGCACTCTGTCTGACAAAGAGCTGTCTCAGAGGGAGTGCGAGTGACTGAACACTGAGAAATATGGATAACCTCTGTAGAAGGAAAGAAAAGGTGAAAGTCCAAAAGATAGGAAAAAAAATAGGAATTACACATTTTGATAGGGAATTTACAGTTTGATCTTGAAATGCTTCAGTTTGATCTTGAAATGCTTCGTCTGTGGGGTCCAACAGAGGAGACCTTGTCTCACTGGAGCAGTGTGCAGAAAATCAACAACACAATGTTTAGCAATGTTTATGAGCAAAACGCAGAGATACTCAAATTGCACAAACACACAACCCTCCCACCCAAACTGTGACAGCATACTTCACCAAATCTCATAGCTAAATAATGAGTCCAGTCTGACCCATGCACGCTTCCCCAGCACACTGTATACAAACATTACACTATTAGGTGCTATCGAGGAATCAAAGCCAGCCAGTAAGAGAAACACACTTTCCAGAGACCACTGCCAGAAATGTGATTGGCTGCATAATTCATCATTCAGCTCAACTTCTCAGTCTATTTTCAGCTCTGCTCTACTGTCCTCCAGTACCAACCACCCTGTTTATGCAGTACCAAACACCCTGTTTCTCCAAATGAATTTCTGTCTGATCTCTTCAGTCAAAAAAGGCCAGATTTTGCAATCTGGGCAGAGCACCCTGTAAGTATTGTCCACAGCAGTAAACCTTGGATATCACATTTGTTACAGAAAGAAATAGTATCATTTCGGGATGGGAGAGGCCAACACTACATGCATGCATATACATACAGAGTCATTCACATGCATACACATGCCCGCAAACCAAAACCAATGCACACTCATGCAATGGCACAGAAACAATATGAGCACAAACACATACACACGCACTTGCTTTAGCAGGGAAACACTGATATGTGTAACATGATATGTGTAATATGGACACTACATCAAAAAACATTGTTTCCCTATAAAAAATAATAATTCTAGGTCTAATTAACAATCAGTTTTTAGTTCAACAAATTGAAGCTAACGAGAAGCCAGTACTCTTGTTACATTGACTATCAGATTAAAGGTAAAAGAGCCATACAGAGTCATACACTCTGGGACTAAGCATCAATCAAGCCAACATGCTAATCTATGTTCGATTAGTCTCTCCAGATCAGTAATTCTTGGGTTAGTTCAGATTGAGAGTAAAGCCCCAAGCATATTCCTCCCATAGAAATGAAACCCATACCCTGATACGCTGAATTAAGAGGGGGAGGCGTCCGGTCAGGACAGTGAACAATGGCGACCTCCCTGTTGAAAGATCACCCTCTTGAATAATTTGAATCAAACTTTTCCACATTTCATATTGCAGGAATTTGTGTTCTCAATTGGATTAGATGAATTACTGTGTGTCAGTAAATGACTACACACGTGGGTAGGCGTATGTGCGCGTGTCTATATATATGCTCTATATATATTTTCATGAGGTATGCATTGGCAGATGTACACAAATGAAAATGCCAGCTGGTTGTACGTCGATGTTTGTTTACAGATTACCAGAATCCTGCGGCTCTTCCTGTGTAATTGGATTGCAGAGCATGCCAGCAGAATAAAAGCAGGACTGCAGGCCCTCGTAATGTAGCTCAGCTGCTGATGGGGACATGAGAGCTGCTCTCTGAGCAACACGCTCCCATTTCATTTCCTCTCACGAAACTGATAAACAGCTCCTTCCTGTTCAAACAGGACAGGAGCGGAGAGGGATAGCACCACTCAGGGCATAGGAGGCCCATGCAACCCCTGATTTTAAAGAAGATTTAAGGCTTACCATGCTCAATAACGGCTGAGTGAAAAGATGCACCAGACTTGCTGGGCCTTAAAGGGAGTGGAGTGTCTGTGAGTCAGCAGGCTGCGGAGGGGAGTGGTCATGGGCGCTGTGTTGAGCCCAGCCAAATGTGAGGCTGGCAAAAGCATACCTATTGGCGCATTAATTAACCAGCGAGCAGAACGTGTGAGCAGAGGTCATAATCAGATTTATCCTGCTCCTCTCAAATCCCAGCTCAAATCCCAAGCTCCTCTCAAAACTTTTAAGGGGCACTGCCCGATCACCCTATCTCTCTGGCAACCACTCAGTGATGGTGCTGGAGGTGAAACGAACACCAACCTTTCTGTCTCTCTCTGCTCATAGGACCACAAACTTAACCAAGGTCTGATTGTTACTCACCACGGCAAGAGGTCATCTATAGTATGACCGTTCCATCTCTCCACTGTGTTTAAGAAGGAGAAGCTGCCTGGAAGTTTTTTTCTTCATGAATACTATTTTTATGGATATTCGGAAATTGTGTGCATGCTTCTGACAACAGAGAACTTAAAAGCATGTAAACCTAGGGCGAACAATGGGCGCATCTCTGAATTCACACAGGTGTCCTCCTGTTAGATTTAGCAATGAATAAGTGGGTGGAGACAAAAGCGGGGTGCAGGGGAGTACTGCATAGATATGTCAGTAATGTTCCAGACTCACCCCATCCCCAAATCTGGGGGGCAAACCCAGCCCACCCCACCTCAGACCTCAGAGAGCAGCTCCCGTGCCAAAGGGTGAGAAATTGAGGTGACCCCTCTGCAAGGACAACACAGGAAGACAAGACAACTCTCTTAAACTGGAGAGAGAAACATAACACAGGAATACCAGACAATCCCCTTAAACGGGGGAGAGAAACACAACACAGGAAGACAAGACAATTCCCTTAGATTGGAGAGAGAAACATAATGCAGGAAGACAAGACAATTCCCTTAAATTGGAGAGCACACTGCAACATGGAAGACAGCACATGACACAACATCACTAAAGAAGAGACAGATGTGATTCGTTTTTTCTCATTTATCATGCTACAGTACAAAATGAATGCAGACACTTATTTTGACCTGCAGAAAATACACGATTTCTTAATAAATGTCTAAGTGGAAGATATTAGGGATTTTTTGTCTCTGTCCAGCTGTTACAACTAAATAATGAATTCATTATGATAAGAAATGACACCGCTCTTTATCCTGCACACGCAGGTGTTAGTCTGGCATGAACTGCAAGAAATGAATGCACCTGGAACAGGACGTCCCTACCATGTGACAGGAAACACCTCTCTCCATGGGCAAAACTGCTTCCCGAGAACACAGTGAGCGGGCATCACTCTAAAGGACCAGAGATCACCTCTTAAGCTTTGTGTTGCAGGCTGAAATGCACACTGACGATCACAAGCAGGAGCTTCAGGGAAACATTCAATCAAAATGACGTCTCTTTGCAAGGGGGCAGAGGGACCAAGGATACTCATTCAGCTCTGATCCAGCATGGACTATTAGTATAGTAACTCTAACTAGGGGACTAACAAAGGACTAGAATAATAATGATCTGTGCATTTGCATTTAAATTTTTTCAGGTTTTTATTTAAAAAACACCTTTTAAGTAGATAAATTGTTGCCATCCATGCTCGTACAAGCATAATGTTAACATTTGAGTGGGGAATGTCATTTGTCTCAATGTCATAATCTCCTTGGGCTACAGCTGTAGTGAGTGAATATTCCTTATTTTCCCTTTCAAGAGCACTGCTAAGGTAAAACGTTGGAGCTTTTTAGGGGAGGTGGATGTTGTAAACCATTGCTGTAGCAACTGCATTGGAGGAGTAAGGTCAGCTAAATGGGTGAGAGTCTGGTTTCACTCCAAGGCCGGGTACAGATCGCTCGCCACAGTGATCGTTTCTGTCCCTGTGAATATTTCATGATGGGATTAAATAATTAAAGCTTTATTTAAAGCACAGGGGATGTTATCCATTGAAATATGTTCTCTGTCTCTACCCTTGTGTCTGCTGAAGACCTTTCTCGATCCATACAGTCATGTGGCCTTTGTCATCTCAAACGGAATGAAGAGGGAGGCTTTGGGGGATATTTTTTACAAAGGGGGGTAAGCATATCCTGTAACTGAAGTTCCATAGCACTGAGTGTGAAGAGAACCAGGGAAAGCTAGGATATCAGAAACAAAATGTTTGAATTGGCTCGATACTCACAGGGAAGGCCATACAATTTGATCAGTGTAATGAGATAGGAAGTGCTTCTATGTACAGCATCATTCTGTTGAAATGGGTTTTTGAATTCAGCGTGTGATGTAATGGGTTGGAGTGTGGTTACAGCACAGAGTAACGTCCTGCGCCACAGCATAACAAACCCGATGTATCGATGTCATGTGAACTGTGTCTGGAGTCTCACATTCCCCCACCCTCCCTCAGGTGACATTTTTTCCTCGAGGTAGAGGGGGTCATTCTCGAAGGGTGCTACTGATGCCACAATCACCTGATCCAACAAAGTGAAGACAGAGTCTGTGGCTACTGAAAACAAATCAAATCTAAAATATTTTTGCACGTCATGAAGTTACGCCTGTTTCTATTGAATTATTCATACCTGAAACATCATTATGGTAAATGCAATCAGTTCAGTTATGGCTATTCCAGCTTTCTCCAGATAAAAACATAAAGGAGGGGTTACAGGTGCAGTGGGTAGGAACCAGTTCCCATTTGATAGTCATCCTGAACACATTCATGATTATATGGTTTGCATAAACAAGCATGCCTGGTATATGCCTTAATAATGGATTCCCTTTAATTTTTCTGGACAATTAGCATGGCAGGTTATTTGCCACCCATATTTATTGCTCATGGGCTGCCACTAAAAAGGACATACCTATACATTGACCTCAGCGGTTATCTGCTCCATCAGGACCGCTCACATCTATTCTGAAGGGCATGTCATTACCTGGCTGTGAGGGCTGTCCATGTGTCTGTGGAGAAAGGAGGTTGCAGAGCCGTTTGACCTGGAATGCCCCTCATCTTCCGCCAATCCTGTGCAGGAAAACCACAAGCACAGCCCTGAGTCTAATGAAGACAGGCCTCAGATAGAGCAGGATAAATAATATAAGACCATAAGAATGTTTGATGATGGGCATAGGTCATTCAGCCCATCAAGGCTCATCATTTTACCTACTGTCTAGAGTATATTTAGTACTGTGTCAAGCCTGGTCCCCAAGGGTCTATGCTTGTACTACATGCCCTGACGACAAACTGTACCCTGCACTAGACAGTGTGGGCAAAGGACAACGCAGTGCATGTTGAGGGGGCTGTCACAGAGGTGCCCGTTAGTTGTAATCAAACACCTCCAGTGCAAGGGCACTATATCTCAGGTTGGTGGGATTTTATTGGATAATTCACACATGCATTATGTTGCATGATTTTTGTAATTGGTTTTAATCACATATTTACCTTGTTTTGCCCATTCTGAAATACCCAGTCATATTTGTAGTTGTATTTGTATTTGTCAATTTGGGAGAGTGCAGTCTAGTGTTCCTCTGAAGCCAGTGCTGGCAGTCGCTGCTTCTTTTCTCCCTGCAGTCCACCAGCTCAGCTGCACATTGCATCGGAGGAGTACACTCCATGTGCAGCTGGCGCAGGCGGACTGCAGGAGCCATATTGACCAGTGGAGGCCCTTGTGCGATGAGTGACCCTGCAGGGCTGTAGGAGAACAGATTCTGAACTGCGGGCCATCACTGCGTGGGCTGTGTAACCACTGAAAACCAGTGCTTTAGTGTAATGCGCCGCCAGGGAAACCTCTACCTGCATTTCCCTCTATGGAAGTTTAGTGGGTGAGAGACAACACAGTAATCTCACACTATACTCACACTCTCGCCTCCTGCTCTTACCGTTGGAGAGCTGGTTAGCATTCCCAGTGGGCAGAGGGCAGTGGGGGTGGGGGATGGCATGGTTGTTGGCATTCTTGTCCTGGAACTGTGATGAGGGCGAGGTTGTGCCCGAGAGGTTGATGTTGGAGTTGAACCCTGCAGAGAACCACACAGAACCACCAGTCCAGTCAATCCTAGTGTTCTGCTCTGAAACTGACTGAAATGTTCTGCTCTGATTGAAATGCGTGTAAAACACAGACAAATGTTACTATTACATTTAATGGACTGATTTTTGCATTCACATTCTGAGCCCAAGCCACAACCAGAGTTCTGTTTTGTCAGTCCTCATATTAAGGCAGAGTCCAACTCCATCACCTTCTCTGACCGACCATGAAGACAAACCAGGTTTGTTCATTAAATTAAATTCTGCTTTGGTTGCCTTCAGGGGGCCGAGGGGAAATTTTTCACCTTTTCCCCTTGCGATTCGGTAGTCTGTGCTAAGGGCTAAGGTGTCTTTGTCTTTTCAATGAGTTTGCTGTGCAGGAATCTGACTCCCCATGTTGATTAATATCCCACAAGCCCTGTGTTCTCTGATATGTGAAAGGAGTGTGCTGTGTTTTGCAACAGTAATCAAACTGAATCAAGAGAAGAAGAGGCGCTGACAATTACAGATTCAGCAATAACAGGCCATCACTGCTGCCTCTACAGATGTGTTCCAGCATCAAATGCAACAATTCAATATAAATAAGCCTTTCCCATGATGATTGATAACCCACAGGCAAAAGAAGCAATGAAAACCATCTTAATTTTTACCATAGTAACGTAAAAAGTGAATCATGAAAGGTAGTGCTGTCAGTAGAACTCCATCACACTTCATACTGATCATCCCCTTGTAAAAGACTTCCTCTCCATGTTCATGTCCAGTTTCACCTTCAGTGGCAGCAACACACTACCAACTGGCCCTCAGAGGCAGTGACCCAGCAAATCACCAGGCCCAACACTTTTGGTGCAAAATGTGCTCTAAGGTGAGATAAGGTATGCAGAAATGAAGAGCGACCAAAATCAGCGTGCTGTGTCTGCTCATTTAGGGCACAGTGAGTTTAGCTCATTGAACATAAGAACATAAGAACATAAGAATACATAATGATGAGAAAGGGCCGTTCGGCCCATCTAGGCTCATCATGTCCTAATCTAAAGAGTATCTAGTACTACATCTAGCCTGGACCTGAATAGCCCAAGCGTTGCTGCCTCTACTACCTGACCTGGCAAGCTGTTCCAGGCATTGACAACTCTCTGTGTAAAGAAAAACTTCCTAATATCTGTGCGGAATTTGCCATTAACTAATTTCCACCTGTGGCCTCTTGTTCTGCTGACCCCACTTATCTTAAAAAATCTTTGGTATTTTACTTTGTTAATCCCTTTTAGGAATTTAAAAACCTAAATCAAATCCCCTCTAAGTCTCCGTTTGCTAAGTTTAAATAGATTGAGTGCCTTAAGTCTATCATCATAACTTTTACCTTTCATACCAGGTATCAGTTTAGTTGCCCTTCTTTGGACTTTTTTCAAGAGCTTCTATATCTTTCTTGTAGTGCGGTGCCCAGAACTGCACACAGTATTCTATGTGCGGTCTGACAAAGGCATTATATAACATTAATATAACCTCCTTTGATTTATACTCAATACTTTTTGCTATGTATCCCAGCATCCTGTTGGCTTTTTTCACTGCTGTAGCACACTGCTTTGATGCAGATAGGCTTTGATCAACTACAATTCCTAAGTCCTTTTCAAATTGAACACCTACTAACTTTTCTCCTCCCATAAAATACTCCTGTCTAATGTTTTTATTTCCCACATGCATAACCTTACATTTAGCAATATTGAACGTCATCTGTCATGTATCTGCCCATTTTTGGATTTTGTTTAAATCATCTTGGATTACTTTAGTCGATTCCAAAGTGTTTGCCAAACCCCCAAGTTTAGTATCATCTGCAAATTTAACTATTTTGCTACTAATGTCCATATCAAGATCATTTATGTAAATAAGGAAGAGCAGAGGTCCCAGCACCGATCCCTGCGGGACACCACTGCCCACAGCACCTAGGTCAGATTCGGCCCCACCTACTGTTACTCTTTGTATTCGCCCTTGCAGCCAATTTTTAACCCGCTGTGAAACTACTCCTGCAATTCCTACTGAATTCATTTTAGCAATGAGCCTCTCATGTGGTACCTTGTCAAATGCTTTCTGAAAGTCCAAATATATAATATCATAAGCCTGGTTCAGGTCAACACACTTTGTAGCCTCTTCGAAAAAGTCCAGGAGGTTTGTTAGGCATGACCTCCCTTTGAAAAATCCATGTTGGCTCTCCCTTAAAATACTATTATTTTTCAAGAATGATTCCAACTTATCCCTAATAATACATTCCAGCATTTTACATGCAATGCAAGTTAAACTGACCTATAGTTCCCTGGGTCAGTACGGTCCCCCTTCTTATATATTGGAATTATACTACCCTGCTTCCAGTCATCTGGTATTTCTCCAGTGATTATGGATTGAATAAAAATATCTGTCAATGGTTTATATATAATTTCCCCAAGTTATATATAATTTTCCCCAAGTTCTTTGAGTACTCAAAGATACATGCCATCCGGGTCTGCTGCCTTATTTGTCTTAAGTTTTTGTAGTTTTTGTAGTACTTCTACGTCCCTTATTTCAAAGTCCTCCAAAACATTCTGTACCTTGTCTATACATTTAGGCATATTTATAACCTCTTCTCTAGTTAAGCTCTCCACAAAGTAACTGTTTAGTGTGTTTGCAATGTCTTTATTATTATAAACCAAAGTTCCTTCCTTATTCTTAATGCACTTAACCTCATCCTTAACTTTCCATTTTCTACTACAATATTGAAAAAACTTCTTAGGATTACTTTTTGCATCTTGGGAAATTTTAATTTCAAACCGCCTTTTAGCTGATCTTATTTCCTTTTTAGCCTTAGCCCGCATATTACAATAATCTAACTTGTTTCTCTCAGAGTTATCCTTTTTATATACTCTGTACAGTCGTTTCTTTTGCCTCAAAATCTCCCGTAAAGATTTAGTCATCCACTGTGGAGACGGTTTTTTCATCCTATTTTTCCTTACTTTGGGGATGAATTTACACTGTACATCTACAATAACCCTTTTAAATATAGTCAATTTTTCATTCACAGTTCTGCAATCTAGAAGTTTTACCCAATCTATATTACTTAAATTCTCTCTCATTTTATTAAAGTCAGCTCGTCTAAAATAAAAAATTCGAGAGTTAGAGGAGGCTGTCTTAACTTGCCAAAAAATACCAAAAATAACTGCACTGTGGTCACTTGCCCCTATTGGTTCTCCTACCTCTGTGCCAATAATCTAATCCAGATGTCCTCACAAGAAACTAATGAGTTTATACCTGGACCTTCCTGCACATTAAGATAGTCTTTCACATATAGGGCCACTCCCCCTCCTCTTTTATTAGTTCTACCCTTCCTAAACAATTTGTACCCCTCTACATTATATTCCTCCCCATCCGCTGCGCCAAGCCATGTCTCAGTAATCCCAACAATGTCATAACCCCCATTCAACATGACAGCCTCCAGTTCCAAAAATTTATTTTTTATGCTTCTCGCATTTAAACACATGAGCTTCATAGCCTTACTCACACTTACGTTGTCCTTCCCCTCCACACCTGAGTGCGCCGAACCACCTCTATTCACATTATGATAAAAAAAATATTTATTAATGATATCCTCAGATTTTTTATTATACTCCGCCCTGGTATCTTCCATCTGGGCAGTCTGTACCTCCCTATCCATAATACTACTACTAATTTCCCTCCCTGCCCCCCCAGTCCCTAGTTTAAATATTCCTCCACTACCCTAAGCATATGCTGTCCCAATGCATCTGTACCCCTCCGGTTCAAGTGTAACCCGTCCCGCTTGTACAGGTCACCCCTGTTCCAAAAGGAGTCCCAGTGCCCAATAAACCTGTACCCCTCTTTCCTGCACCAGGTTTGTAGTCACGTGTTAAATCTCCATATACAATTCTGCTTGCCTTTGCTAGCACGTGGTACTGGCAGAATTCCAGAGAAGACCACCGTGGAGGTTCTGCCCCTTAACTTTGTTCCTAATTCTATAAATTTGTCCTGCAGAACCTCAAACCTACCCTTACCTATGTCATTGGTTCCAACATGGACCATGACCACTGGATCCACCCCTGCTCTGGCCAGGAGCTTGTCCGCGTGTTCCAGGAGATCTCCAACCTGAGCACCAGGCAGGCAACATGCCATGTGAGATTCCTTTTCCCGCGAACAGACTATACTGTCTACACCTCTAATGATTGAATCCCCCACTACAATTAACTCCCTTTTCCTGGGTGGCTTGGCCGCCAGGGTGCCCTGGGGCTCATCAGTCCTCCCGCTCACAGAGGGCTGGGCCAGATCCTCTTCCTGCAAAGGCTGGAATCGGTTGGACACCACAATCTCTGGAGATGCCGCCCCTGCATGTGCGCGCCCTTTTCTACGCTGGCGCCCTACCGTCACCCAACTCTCTCTCCCTACCTGCTCTAGAGTCTCCCCCCTACCCCGCTTCGGCGTGCAGGCTAACTCTCTAAAGGGCGTACTAATTAGTTCCTGGAACTCTACAAATTTTGCAGGGCAGTCGAGACCAACAAGTTGGGCTTCGAGATCAAGCATCTTGCTCTCGAGATGCTTCACAAGCTGGCAGCTGTCGCAGATGAAACCCTCCTGGAAGTCTTCTTCCAGAAACGCAATCATTCTACAACACTCACACTGCACTGCCGGTGGCCACATTTTCACCCCTAAATATATCTGCTGCTCTCCCTGCACTGAACAAATTACTGCCCAAACAGAGACACCAAGTCGATAAAAAATATTATACACCAATGTCTAAATGGAAACAACACTTTCGGTCCGGTTTCTGTAGCAAGAGCGCTGGTAGCAGCCAACCGAAACGGCTATACGCTCTACGCTTGAAATACAACAATTAAATTTAAATTTAAGCCAACAAAAGCTAGTTAGCTATAGTATATTTCCCTACTCTTGGATTTGCTCCTGAGAGGGCGAAAAACCACAAAAAACCTAGCGTCTGCTAGGTGTAATACAAATCGGTAACTTTTTAACAAGCTTTCTGAAGCTAGACGGGGGAAAAAAAGGAAAATTCCCTCTCTGTCCCCTAACGGCGACAAACATTCACCTTAAGAGCAAATATTTTATCCCTTTACCTTTCTGATGATAAAACGCTGAACCCTAAGCAACAATACAAACACAATACAAACACAATACAAACGATATCCCGACAGCAACAAACAATCCGCTCAAACTCAAACTCTCAGCACATATGACGTAGCAATCCCGTCAGGCAAAGCGGCAATCGTCAGTAGTTTTTGCATAAGAGACAAGTAAGGCTCCAGCCTGCAATTAGGGTTCACACTCTTGGACTCTTTGGTCCTGAAGCATCACAGCTCATCATAAAAGAGAACAGTGTGAGTTTATCCAAGAGCCTTGTTACTGTGCTATGAGTGGGGGGTGTTTGACCAACATTAACCCCCCCCCCCCACACACACACACGAAACCAGGACATTAAAAACTGCCCCATAAGCAATCCACAATAATAAATCATTTCAGTGGGATTCCAGTGCCTAATTCATTCACTTCCGACCCCCTTTGCTAGATGAGCTATCTGGGTCTCGGGCTGTCTCGCTGGGGTAGCATGGCGGTAGCGGAGAGGTCATGTGCCTGTTACCGCTTGCAGGGCGGGAAGCCAAGCCGTGGTCAGGGTTGTGTGCACGTGCGCTCGTAAATCTGCGTGATGAACTGAGTTTTCACCGAAGCGCATTTAATTAAAAACAAAGGTTGGGGGGGGGGGAGAAATCTGGCTGCCTGTGTTGTGTGCAGCGTGAGAGAGCTTGGCGTTTGTGAGAAATATCATGAATGGAAGCCGCACGCAGCTCTTGCCAAGTGAAGATGGAGTAGGGTCACAGGAGCTCTTCTGAGCATGTCAAAGACCCAGCCCCCGGCCAGCTGTCGTCCTAAAGCTGCAGATCACTCTGTGGTACAGAAACTCTGCCTCCTTGTGTCTCACAAGATGGCCAGAAGTGACAAATACGCTTAAGCCCTGCATCTAACAGCTATCAAATGGAGAGAGGAGTTACAGTTCATACCCGGCAGGAGAGATCTTCGGCCAAGCCCAAAACCCTAAATCGCTTCTGCACTTTGATGCTGGTATTTTCACGTGATAAAACCCATATGGAGCTCTGGAACGTCACCGCAGATGGTAAAGCTGGGAAATTCTTTTACTTGGGAAAACACAGGGAGTGAACATTTAACTTTATGCTCTTAATAAAAATTTTGAGATTTATAATAAAGGATTGGTAGTTATTCTTTAACAATGACTCATTTCTTCTGAAGAAAAGATCCGGCTTCTAAGAAGCTGCAAATCACACACAGTAAAATGTGCTTTCAATAAAAATCTGTATCACAGAAAAGTAGTAACATTGAAATCATTTTTTTAAGAAAACACCCTTTACAACTCATCCAAATGTGATTTATGTTTACAATATCCTCAAATAGACAGTATAGATAATACCTCCCACATGTATGTTTTACTGAAGTTCACTCTGCTGGGTGCGTTGTACAAGGCTTTTTGTGTTTTGTGAGTTCTGAGTGTGTGTACAAGGTGTGGGCGGTGTTGTACAGGGTGTACAAGGTGTAAGGCGTGCATGCAGGGTGTTTTGTATGTACAAGTTGTTGAGTGTACAGAGTATTCGAGGGTGTGCAGGGTGTGGTGTTTGTACAGGGTATTGAGTGTACAGGGTTTTGGAGGGTGTGCAGGAGTTTGGTGTATGTGCAAGGTGTTTCGTTGAGGGTATGGACTCTCTCACCTGATTCGCGGATCTTCCTCCCGGCAGAAGACTTCCTGAGCAGGCTGCGTCCGGAGCTGAAAATGGAGGTGAGCTCATCTAGGGGGCTGGTGAGGGGACGGGTGGGGACAGGGTTAAAGAGCAGAGGGGAGGAGGAGCAGGAGTGCGCTCGCCGGGGCTCTGGGTGGCTTGTCTTCCCCGGGGAGTATGGGGGCCTGGCGGGGCCCGGGGACACCTCTCCCGAACCAGGAGACAGTCTAGGGGAGTCAGAGGCCAGAGATGCCGCTCGGGTCAGGAGCCCCACCTCGGGGGGGAAGGGGAAGTGGGAAGGGGGTCTGTAAGGAGGTGGGGGCTGAGCGGGGGGTGGGAGGAGCAGAGGGGCTGTTGCAGGGGGAGGGGTGAGGGGCGGTGTTGATTTGTCAGGCATAAAGACAGTCAGACTGGGGAAGGAGTCGGCCCTCTGGCGGTCATATTGGGGTGAGAGTGGGCTACCCTCCCCCTGCCCCGGGTAGTTGAGGTTAGTCTCCAGTACGGGAAGCTTCTTCACCTCCAAGGGGGTGAGCGGGGACTCATCTGATGCAGGGGAGCAGGTGACGGGGGAAGGAGGGAACACCAACAGGGGGGCGGTGGGGCAGCAGGTTGGGGAAGGGTGGTGGGATCTCGCTGCTCCCCTCCTTGTCGGGGGGGTTTTCTCTGCCACCCGTGGGCTGGAGGTACTCTTCCAGCTTCCTGATCTCCAGAGTCTGGGGAGGAGATGACCCCACCGGAATAGCCAATGCCGCCTTCATTGCTGCGGTTACCGCCCCTGGCGGGAAGTACTTCATTTCCTCATAGACGGCCTCACCCAGCTCGGGGCCCACGGTCCAGGAGCTTCCCGTCATCTCGATGTAGACCTGGTCGTCCTCCGGGGGGCGGTAGAGTCTGAGCGAGTTGCAGTGCGGCCCATCTGTGGATGCAACCCACTGGTTGAGCCCTGGGCTGTGCCCCCCCTGCCCTGCCCTGGAGAAGCAGGACAGCTTGATCTCGGTGGGCCGCGGCATGGAGATCTCCTCGAAGGACCCCGTCAATTTGGTGTTGGGGCTCCTTATCGGTTTCGGGGGAGGGACCTTCCTCGCTGTGCTGTAGTCATCACTGTGAGGTCGAGGTTTCAAAAGCTCTGAGTGACATCGGACAGAAACACAAACCTATTTCAACAGAAATCCTGCGCAAATCCTGCCAACCGATACAGTACAAACTGAATAAAGGTGCAAATGTTTAAATAATCACTCAATCTACATACACTCGCATGACAGATTCATCTTAGACACTAAAAATGTTGCCCTTTTTTGACATGTAAATTTGACATATATATATTCAAGCGACATGCTGTACAAATTCAGTGCAGTCTAGATATTGCAAATGTAGCACTGTAGTACTGTTTGGCTACTGAGTGCTTTTAGAGACTGGAGAGGGGGCCACCGGAGGGTGGGAGGGTATTCCCAGGGGAGGAAACTGACCATCGGCAGGGGTGTCCTTGAGGCCTATGGCCAGGGAGGCGCTGACGGCCTCGTAAGAGGCACTCAGCCTGGTGTTGGGGTCCCTCTTAGGTTTTGGTGGAGGCTGTTTCCGCGGCGATTGCAGGCCGCCGCCCCCGCCGCCGCCTCCTCCTCCTCCTCCGTCATCGGCGGCGGCGGAGGAGACGGCTGGCTCTCGGGAGGCCGTCTTGATTGATGACCCCGCTGCAGACTGTACCAAGTTCTCCAGGACAAGGGGAAGGGGCACGGAGCTGCTGCAGTAGTGTCTGAGAGCGCGCCCCCCACCGCTGCAGTCATGGGCCCTTCCGCTCCTGTCCGGAGCCCTGGGAAGACTAAATGATACCCCTATGCATTATTCACAATGACAACAATGAGGCTGTTCAGGCACACATAATTAAATTTCATACTCTTCTCTCCTTTTCCTGTGCCGTAAACAACCTTTCCGTCTCCCGGACGCCTGATGTGTTTTTTTTGGGTCTGAGCATCTCCATGCAATGCATGGATTTATTAACTTATCATTAAATTCTGTGCGCAACCTTACCTCCGACCTCAGATCAGTTTGTAAGCTCATGCTTTCATTTTGCCACACAGCAAGGTTTATGGAACTCCTACCTTTCCCATGCCTGCAACTGAATATTAATCACAAATAAACGCACATCCTGTGTCTACATCCCCAAGCTATGCATTCATGCAGCGGACACCAAAGTGGAGGATAAAGAAATAGCACAAATAGCTTATTCATAGTATTAATGATCTAAGTCTAATCTATTTCCTCTAATGCTAGAATATGATATGCATTCTTTTGGTTTGATATCTGCCTCTTAATCTGGGACAACCATTTGCTGTTACTGGGGGAGGGAGGGGGGTTAAATCTAAATAGATTTCTGCCTGAGGGCGGCCCTGATCTAGCATGCTGCAGCTGCACAACTTTGAATATAAGCTCCTGTGTTCCCCTTCACCTAACCAGAACCCCGTGCTTATAATAACCGGGCATGCACATAAGGAGGCCAGAGAGAGGTGAGCTCTGGTCAGTGGTTCTGCAGTGACGTTGGCAGGGGAAGAGATTCAGGCCCGAAACCATGCACATTGCCACTCCCCCCCCTGCCATGCATGTCATGGAAGAGAGAGTAGATGTTCCCTGCAGTTGGGAATGGGATCTTTGCGTGGGGTGGGACCTTTGATTGTCACCCTGGTGCTTAATTGCCTTCTCACAAGCAGAGCAGCCCACCGGTCCCTCAGCCAATCAGAAGCTCCTGGGCTAATGAACTTGTTGAAGAGGAACAAATAGCGCGGGCCAGAAAATAGAAGCCTCTGTCACAAGCGGCATCAGAGAAAAGCATCCGCGTCCTGCGCCATTCCATTGCATGGCAGTCAGTGCGATTGCAGGGCACCCTGCAGAGAGCTTGCTATTAGGGAAACCAACCCGCAGCCCCATACAACAAGCAATTCAACCAGAATACAAGGACAAAAAATGAATTAAATTGAGGTATTAAGCTTAAGCAGTCAACAAACACATTAACTGTGCACATTATAAATTGGAATAAAATGACCAAGTGGATGAAAGCAATAAATTAGAGTGCAATGGGAGTGATGTTGGCTTATAATATTGTCTGTTGATTTTACTATTATCATTTTGGTTTGAATGGTGGGTATATTTATTATAAACTAAAGATGGTGTTGCCATTAATTCCCGAGATGAGAGAATCACTCTCCCGTTCCCTGACATAAACTATCCCAGAACATGGTTCTGTCATCAATACATACACACACACAGTCTCTCTGCTGTCCCACAGTAACATGGTTGACCCTTTAACTCCTCACAGGTACCAAGCTCCTGATCTAGCACCTGTCCATGGACAGACAGTAGCCCCCTTCAGTGAACTCTTGTGATCACAACCATCAGAGACCGACCAAATAATGAATGAAAGAATGAATGGCGTCTATATACTCCCTTTCTAGTACTAACAGACAAAGATTTATTTTGCCAGGGGTCCGGGGTAGCGTAACGGTCTAACACATTCCGCTGGTAGTGCAAGCTGCCTACTGTAGTGGTGGTTCGAAACCCGACTGCATTTGTCAGACTCTGGCCAGGAGTCCCGATCAGGGGTGGCTTTTAGCTGTCCGCCCCAGGGGGTGGGAGGATTGATAGTCTGCACAAGCTTGCCAAGGAGCAGTAGGGTGTTCCTAAAGAGCAGGTGGGCGAAGTTCTGTTTCGGAGGAGGCGGATCATTGCCAGCCTCTGGATATTATCTTGACCTGGAGAATGGGTGGCGGGCTCGTGAGGCGAGGGCGAATCAAAATAAATAGAAGGTTGAATTGGCTACTAAACTGGGAGAAAAATGGGGAAAAAATTTGAAACAAATAACAATTTTATGTAATCTGGAATAATTTGGATCAGAAATTAAATTGACATTGGAAAACAGACTTACTGTTTGTGATAAGTGCCATGGGATCTTTAATAACAGTTGTGAGTCAGGACTTAAGTTTAATGTCTCATCCAATGGAGGCTGGTATACACCTACACCTTCCCCACTACAGCCAGGAAGTATGTGTGTGTTTTCTCAAGCTTAACATTGGAAATATTGACTTTGTTACCAGCCTGGAAAGACTTGGCATTCTCTAACATTGGTTTTTATTAAATGTGCAACAGCAACCTCACAGGGTCCTGCTTTAGGTGTGAGGGTTGAGGTTCCTCACCTCTTCAGTGGCTCCTCCTTCCCCACAGACTCTGACCACTCGGGGAGGTAAGTGCAGTTGTGCCTGTTGCGGATCCGGTCATTCTCATAGGCAATGTCTGAGGCATTCTGGATGACCAAGCTGTCGTAGGCTTGCAGGCCCAGGTCCTCTGCCCCCTGGAGGAAGTGTTGGATACTGCATGCCTCCTGATGCTGATTGCTGCGCTGCCGACGCCTTCTCACCAGCCAGCCCCGAACCACTGATACAGGAACACAGATTCAACCTTGAATCACTGACACAGCTCTGACCCACTGACACAGAGGCAGATACAGCCTTGAATCACTGACACAGAGGTACAGATACAGCCCTGAATCACTGACACAAAATCACAGACACAGCCATGAACGACTGACACTGCAACACTGACATTACCTTTCTGACTGAAGACAATCTTCCAGCGTAGCTGGTGGCAGCGGTCACTGAGGTGGTCAGCCTGCCAGTACCTCAGAAACACCTTAGTACCACCCATCTGGATACAGTTAGAGGAAGGACAGATGTCATACTGTGCAAACTCACTCCTCAAACCTCTTGTGGATGGATGAACATGGACGGTTTAGTTCGTTCTGTCTTTGCATTTCACTGCACTGAGGAACTGCACCCATATGCCAGGGGAACACTATTGGGGCACTCACACACCTGCCATCCCTGGAGCTGGCATTTCTGTAGGACATGTTGGCACCTCTCCTGCGGCGAAAGGTTCCTCTTGTCACCCAGGGTGGTTTCAGCCAGCTCCCTGTATCTGATGGCAGAGGGGAAGACACAGGAAATCATTTTTGACCTCTTGAGTATATTATGCCTCCCCAAATATCAGCTCAACTAACACCTCGGTATAAATGAAGCTGGCTTCACCACGCCCTAGTGATGTTTGATATCGCCACGATTCTCAACATGAGAGGAGCATTGCAAGGGCAACCTTGAAAAGATGTTTTGTGGTAGTAAGTGACCCAAAACAACAATATAAAAAGGAAGTCTGAACCTGGCTTGCGCTGGAACTCTCCCCCAAATCGTAAATTATGGGCTAAGAAGGGAGTGAGCCAACCCACCCCTCAACACTTAAAAGTCTGACCTGCTGGTGACACGATCTTAGATTTTGGTGGGAACTCTACAAGTCTCTGTCCTGTTTTCTCTCTTGGAAGACCTGACGCCAGCTAACACCTTGCCTGCGTGTGTTTGTACTTGGAGAGAAACAAGCCTGGTTTGGTATCATTTTCTTCCATTTCATCTCTTTTGTGATTGTTACATGTCAATTTTATGTTTAGAAGTTAGTATTTGTTAAGCCGGAACACCCGCGGAATATATTGAGACAGAACTAAACCCTACATATTGGATGTTCCGATTTAGTATTTGTTAAGGTAGTTGAACCTACGTCTGTAGATTGGACCTTGAATGTTTTGTCTAACTGTTGTAATTGAATAAACCAGCTGTTAATTTTAATTTAATTGTGAGTTGTATATTTTGATGAAGGTTGATCCACTAGTTTGCTCTGCCTATCAACGAATTTGGAGATTTAATTGATAATTGGTATCCTGTGTAGCGATTATTATATTAAATCAAATGAATATATTTTACATGTAGGATAAGTGAGGGGGTTTTAACGTGTAATACCACTTGTGTTCAGTATTCAGAGTGCTGAACTTTAAACAAGGGCATTTGACTGTTAAGGCTACTGGATTCTGAGAATAGACCATTTTTATTCTAACTTCACTGTTCCGACAACAGGTACCATGGAGTGGAGGGATGAGGCAGTGTTTGACTGTTCGACTGTGACATCACCAATCAATTACTGCAATAATATTACTTCAAACCTACAGGCCTGATTGCTTGTTTCCTACAGTGAAGGGTTCTGGCAGTTCCGTTATGGTGTGGGGTGCATTTTCATGGCATGGTTTAGGTGCACTCAACCCCTTAGAGGGCAAGAAAATGTCAATAAATACAAAGCCAACTGTGTCAGTGATTCAAGGCTGAATCAGTGTTCCTGTGTCAGTGGTTCGGTGCTGGCGGGTGAGTGATCTCAGTGATCTTCTGAGTGATCATCTTCACCCTATGGCGAAGTATTTCTATCCTGGTGGGAGTGGTCTCTTCCAAGATGACTCCAACCACTTAATGGTTTGATGAGCATGACAACGATGTAAACCATATGACATGGCCATCTCAGTTACCAGATCTCAATCCAATTGAACACTTATGAGAGATTCTGGAGTGGTACCTGAGGCAGTGCTTTCCACCACCATCAACAAAGCATCAAATTATGGAATTTCTTGTGAAAGAATGGTGTTGCATCCCTCCAATAAAGTTACAGACACTTTTAGAATTTATGCCAAGGCAAATTTAAGCTGTTCTGGTGGCCCGACGCTCTGTTAAGACACTTTATGTTGGTGCTCACTTTATTTTGGCAGTTACCTGTATGTTTTAGTATTTACCTCCAGCTTATTTTAAAATATCAGGTGGAATTGTGTCTGAAGATTTTGTTGTGGTGTAGTGTGTGGTTGGAGCAAATACCTGCAGACACTGCGGACCTTGAGGCCTGGATTTAAATACCCCCGATCTAGATCATATTTGTATTTGTTATTTGTCTGATAACCTTAAACTTATTTTTTGACATGCAGATCAGTTAAAATGTAAATAAAAAAATAATTAGCTCCTCATTGTGATCACATTATTTTGATACAGTTAATTAGAGTTAATTTAAATGTTAAAAAAACACATTAGATGATGGGGGTCTATACAATCGAACAATGTTAAATAGCATTTGTGGATATAGGGTTACAGTTATGTCCCCCGCCCAGCGCCCCCCTCCCATGAGTTCTACCATGTCTAAAGCCTTTGTATGCAGGTACTGTATAAACACTAACAGGAGTTGTCTTGTTTAACCAAGTCTTGTTTGAGTCGAGGTCATTGAAGTATTTTCAATTGTTCACATTTAGGAGAAACACTTCTGATATTCAAATGCCCATCATAAATTCCCTTGGGTTTCAATTTGAGGTCCCACAAAATCTTAGCATGGTTAACTGTTTGAAAGGTTTTAAAGGCTCGCTGTTTCTTAACTGCTGGGTTGCAACAGTCATTTGTTATATTGTCTGAACTAAGCATTTTCAATATAAGCTTCTCTTAAGGGTTTTTTCTTTTCAACCTTTATCTACTGTTAAAGTCAATAGAATAAATCAACGATTTCCTTATTTTAGAATAAATAAATAAATGCTATCAAATTACTACACATGATATTCAGTAGATTCCTTATCTGGTTCAGTTCAGATGCCGCAGGGTTCTCTGGCTTGCGTGCCATGGCTGCATAGCTGTCTCGCAGGGAAACTGGCCCTGACTGAGCGGAGTATGCTGGACTCTTTCTTGCTGTGGGCTCTGTCACTGTGCTGCCAGGGAGGTTCAGTATGTGTTGTTGGTGGCTGTGATTTCAAAGTTTCAAAACTTCTGGTGTAGTCCCTCATTTTCTGGTAGAGATTGTCCCCCCCAAAGCAGTTTCTTTAAGTATCTTTGCAAATATTTTTACACCCTTTTTATCACGAAGTATGTGGTCATACATGAGGTCACGGTGATACACCAGATTATACGTAATACACACATTATGCATAAGAGCACAACCTCTGGCTGGACAGCTCTGCATTATTCCTCTGTATGCTGTGGGAGGGAACATCTGCAAGTGGCAGTAGGGTAGACACAAAACTTTAGCATTGGGGAATCTCTCCGAAGCTTTGGCAGCCATCTGCTGCATTTCAGGGGCCACATTTCCTCTCATCGCCTTTCGGTCACTGGTTCCCATGTGAATTATTATATGCTTGGCCACACTTAGATTGACATCTGAGAATAACTCCAGGGCATTTGCTGTGGTTGGGCATCAGATCTTTCTCACTGACATGCCCGGGAATCTCTCTCTGAGAAATTTACCATTGGACTCACACAGAATTACTGCTTCAATTTCAGTTTTATGTGGCTCTGATATTTTAGGAGATATAGCCGTACATCCCTAGTGGAGAGATCTTCTTCTCGTCTTCAGCACCAAGACCCTGATACAGCCCTTTCCACCAATCTCGGAAAAGGGGGAAGGATTTCAGTACAAATGAATTAGTGGGGTCCTTGTATTATTTAAAAACCTCTTCAATATTCAATATTTCTGGAAAAGTCACCTTTCCTTGCCAAGCTTCAGAAATGCTAGTGCGCACGACTAAATGTTTATTGGCTCTGGTCCAAATACGAGTTCTGTATAACTATGTTTTAACTAAAGCCTGACGCATAAACATGACATAACATCTTAGCAGAGAAGGGTACTACTGTTAAAAATATCTATTGCATTATTGGTAATTTGAGTAGGCATTTGGTTACCTTATGGGCACACCTTTTCATTATATATATAAAAAAAGCTTTAAAAATAATTTAATATCGAATTGCCCCATTCATCTACAAAACCGATGATTTAAATTCAAATATAATGTGACAGCCCAACTCTGCACTGATTATTCAGTTATTCAGTGAAATTATCTCAGAAAGTTATAGTTTAAGGTAAGCTGAGACATCATTGCATGGAGGTAATGGAATTATTTATGTTACTGCCTCAATAATGCCACATTGGGATATTAATAAACAAATAGATAAGCACAGTGTCATAGAGACTGTAGAATAAGCACTGTGTCATAGAGACTGTAGAATAAGCACTGTGTCATAGAGACTGTAGAATAAGCACGGTGTCATAGAGACTGTAGAATAAGCACTGTGTCAGAGACTGTAGAATAAGCACTGTGTCATAGAGACTGTACAATAAGCACTGTGCCATAGAGACTGTACAATAAGCACTGTGTCATAGAGACTGTAGAATAAGCACTGCCATAGAGACTAGAATAAGCACTGTGTCATAGAGACTGTAAAATAAGCACTGTGTCATAGAATAAGCACTGTGTCATAAAGACTGTCATACAATAGCAGCATAGAGACTGTGTCATAAAGACTGTACAATAAGCACTGTGTCATAGAGACTGTAGAATAAGCACTGTGTCATAGAGACTGTACAATAAGCACTGTGTCATAAAGACTGTACAATAAGCACTGTGTCATAGAGACTGTACAATAAGCACTGTGTCATAGAGACTGTAGAATAAGCACTGTGTCATAGACTGTACAATAAGCACTGTGTCATAGAGACTGTACAATAAGCACTGTGTCATACAGACTGTAGAATAAGCACTGTGTCATAGTGACTGTAGAATAAGCACTGTGTCATAGAGACTGTAGAATAAGCACTGTGTCATAGAGACTGTACAATAAGCACTGTGTCATAAAGACTGTACAATAAGCACTGTGTCATAGAGGCTGTAGAATAAGCACTGTGTCATAGAGACTGTACAATAAGCACTGTGTCATAGAGACTGTACAATAAGCACTGTGTCATAGAGACTGTACAATAAGCACTGTGTCATAAAGACTGTACAATAAGCACTGTGTCATAGAGACTGTAGAATAAGCACTGTGTCATAGAGACTGTACACTGTGTCATAGAGATTCAATCACTCATAGAGACTGAATCACATAGAGAAGACACTGGTCATAGGCTATGTCATAAAGACTGGCACCAGAGAGCATGTCATAAGACTGTACAATAATTCAATCTGGGCTGTGGCTCACCATGCTCCTTCTGGTAATCTGGAGTGAGCTGGACACTGGCCAGCCCCCAGTGGTTCAGCAAAAGAACTGAATCAGTGGCCTTTCATGCACACAGAACTTTCAACAGTGAAATGAGGCAAAGTTGTTGTAGCAATAAACTGCTTGAACTCACCGCCAAATGAATCTCAGCCCTGCCATCGGAGATGCACATTCCTCACATTTAACCTTATAAATTCCCAAATGTTCATTTTGCTTTATAATTAAAAATTTCCCACAAATTCCTTATTTTACACCCTGGGAGGTTGAAAAATGTAGATGTACTACCCAATGTAGTTGAAGACTGGTCTCCTTCAATGATGTACACTTTTTGTATATGATCCACTTTGTGCAACTAGCTCCCAGTGCCACAGTTCAGGGAGGACTGTGGGAGCATGTTATGAGTTTTTTCATGCCTCCCTGCTGGCTCCACAGTCTCACACGCATCTCATACATACCCATGTATGCCCAGTGGTACATTGTGGGATTGAACTGGGGCTTTTCAACAGTTAGATCCTCCCACTCATGTTTCGCGCCATTCATCGATCACAGATCACAAGCTATAACGTTTAAGCTGGTGTGGCAAGGATCATTCATAAACGATGGTCAATCCATGGTACTTCTGACTGGAGGGGGGACATTGTGCTTCTCCCTTGAGATTTGGAGCTCAAATAACCATGGGTAATTGTGATCATAGTGACTGACAATTGGAAGAACGCAGATTAGTAGAAATGAGGAGATGTAGTTACAGAAAGATTTCTATACTTGGTTATCATGCATCTGTGTAAACACAACTATGAATGCATAAATGGGTCTTATGATAGGTGAGCCCTCAGACATTTTAACAATCAAACCATTGAAGCCACTGTAATACTATTGTAGACCAGCCTGCTTATCACATCCAGATTCTATTGCAGGGCGAATCCAAAAACACAGCTTAGATGTATGACAGAGTGAATCTGTCTGACATTTTTGCGTTAAATGTAAGGCAGGGTGAATTTGTGGGAGATCGTGTGCTTGCCTGCTGAAGCATGCACTGTTAACCTTTTTCCATATTAAAAAAATATATATATACATTCCTTTGAACGCATAAAAGGAATCTGCCAAATGCCTGTAATGTAAAAGGAGAAGAAAACAAAAAAAAGGGATGTCGGCCGGTGGCCTGAAAGGGGTCTGTCACACGCCACGTGACAAACCCTGGATGGGAACAGAGCAGACTAGAAACACGGAGTGGAGTTTGTCGGTCTACGGACCAGATTATTATTATTTTTATTTTTTTCTGGGAGTAGCAGGTTAACATATAACAGACAAAATCTTCACCCTACTCGCCGAGAAGCTTTCGGGTAAAAACAACGAACTAAAATAACTAAAATAATCATAACTTACGGGACACACTCTTCCTCCAGAGTTCCCCTGGAACCTCCCCAGGCACACACATATCCAGTGACCTTTCAAGTGCTTCCCACCCATGCATATGGAGACACTCGAACTTTGCAGTCCGAGTTATCTAACCCATTCATACAGAGACACTCGCCACTCCCCACAGTGAGAGTTCTGGCAACCAGCCCCCGAGACACTCCACTCTTCCAGTGAGAGTTCTCGGGCTGTTGCCCAGAAACACTCTCCACTGCCCGAGTGCGAGTTCTTTCAATCACACAAATAAAACCGAGGGCGAGAGGTGCCCTCTTTCAGGGCGCCCTCTCGCTCTCTATCACGATCACACCGAGGGAGAGAGGCGGACACTCTTAGTGCACCCCCTCTCCCTCTTTTCCACACACACAAGAAGCACTCTACTCAGTCACTTTCAACACGCACACAAAACTCCACAAACATCAAACCATCATACATCCAACATCCAACATTACAACACACCATACGCGTGCACACTCACAATGACAAGACTCACCTTCTACAAGACTCACCTTCTACAATATGCACACACGACAATCAATTCCATACACACACAACACGACAAGACTGACTCTTAAGAACCACACAAACAAAGACAAAAGACTAACTGATTCCCCACTTGCCCCACCTGCTCTTAAATAGGCTCACTTTCTGCCTGGCTCAGGTGGGACTTGTGAGGCAATCACCCAATCACAATCACTCACTCACATTCTCACACAGACACCCAATCAGCCAATTGACTTTCCCATCAATTAACTGATTGACACCAATTAAATAATTAAATAATAATTAAACCAATGATGGCCTTTGGAGCAACCTTCCGGGCCACGGTTTACTCTCACACCCTGTGAGAGTGCCAAACCTGCCCCCGGAAAGTCTACCTGCTCCAAAGGCCTCCACAACATGTAAAGACACAAGCAACCATGCCACTCCCACGTGGCCGAGACCGACGTCCTCCACAGGGTTCCTTGTTGACGACTCTTCTCATCCAAGCAAACATGTTATCGGGAAAAGCACTTTGCTCAAAGTAAATATGGCCTTGGCGGGAACGCTTTCCTTTCAGTGCAGCGAACACATGTGACTGACAATGCAGCGCTTGTATTTACAAATTTATATTCAGTCACTGGTCTGAGCTACAGCACTCAGAGAGGAACTAAACACTATATACTGTGTATATATATATATACAGTATATATACAGTCAGGTCCATAAGTATTTGGACAGTGACACGATGTTCATCATTTTGGCTCTGTACACCAGCACAATGGATTTTAAATAAAACAATCAAGATGTGCTTTAAGTGTAAACTTTCAGCTTTAAGGGTTTCGTAAAAACATTATATGAACTGTGTAGGAATTACCATGCCCCAATTTTAGGGGCTCAAAAGTAATTGGACAAACTAACATAATCATAAATTAAATTGTCATTTTATTTATTACAGGCCTTTACAACCGCTGTCTTCAGTTCCTGCTTGTTCTTGGGGCGTTTTGCCTTCAGTTTTGCCTTGTGAAATGCATGCTCAATTGGATTCAGGTCAGGTGATTGACTTGGCCATTACAGAACATTCCACTTCTTTGCCTTAAAAAAGTATTGTGCTTTCGCAGTATGCTTCAGGTCATTGTCCATCTGCACTGTGAAGCACCTTTCAATGAGTTTTGAAGCATTTGGCTGAATCTGAGCAGATAATATATCCCTATACACTTCAGAATTCATCCTGCTGCTTTTTTCAGCAGTCACATCATCAATAAATACAAGGGAACCAGTTCCATTGGCAGCCATACATGCCCATGCCATAACACTACCTCCACCATGCTTCACAGATAAGGTGGTATGCTTTGGATCATGAGCAGTTCCTTTCCTTCTCCATACTCTTCCCATCATTCTGGTAAGTTGATCTTTGTCTCATCTGTCCATAGGATGTTGTTCCAGAGCTGTACAGGCTTTTTTAGATGTTTTTTGGCAAACTCTAATCTGGTTTTCCTGTTTTTGAGGCTTACCAATAGTTTAAATCGTGTGGTAAACCCTCTGTATTTACTCTGGTGAAGTCTTCTCTTGATTGTTGACTTTGACACAGATACGCCTACCTCCTGGAGGGTGTTCTTGATCTGGCTAACTGTTGTGAAGGGGTTTTTCTTCACCAGGGAAATAATTATTCTGTCATCCACCACAGTTGTTTTCCGTGGTCTTCCGGCCTTTTGGTGTTCCTGAGCTCACCAGTGCGTTCTTTCTTTTTAAGAATGTACCAAATAGTTGATTTGGCCACACCTAATGTTTTTGCTCTCTCTCTGATGGGTTTGTTTAGATTTTTCATCCTAATGATGGCTTGCTTCACTGGCAGTGACAGCTCTATGGACTTCATATTGAGAGTTAACAGCAACAGATTCCAAATGAAAATGCCACACTTTAAATCAACTCTAATCAACTCTAGACCTTCTATTTGCTTACTTGTAAATTAAATAATGAGGGAACATCACACACCTGGCCATGGAACAGCTGAGCAGCCAATTGTCTAATTACTTTTGGTCCCTTAAAAAGGGGGGACCACATATAAAAAGTGCTGTAATTCCTACACCGTTCTCCCTATAGCAGCCCGAATGCAATTCAAGTCACTAGTGTGGGCATACCAGGGCACAAGGGATACTGCTGCTTCCTACCTCCAGACACTGATCACACCATACAGTCCAGCTAGACCTGTCTGTTCGGCCTCCTCTGGCCAATTGGCCGTCTTGTCCCTTCAGGCTCCCAGCAGCCACACCTCGCGGCCTTGCCTCTTCTCTGCCCTGGCCCACCATTGGTGGAATGACCTTCCATACTTAGTTAGAACTGCAGAATCACTGCAGAATCACTGGCCCAGAATCACAAGAGAATCACAAGACCTCTTCAGACTGCACTTCAACTGAATATATTATTATTTTTAAATGTACTGTGACTTTGTAATGTAACTTTTTAATTTTGTATTTATTTATTTAACCAGGTAAAAGTGCCATTGAGATTCAGAATCTCTTTTGCAAGGGAGATTTGACCTTTTCTCTCCCTGTTTTGTAGGTGTGCACGATGGCATCTATGGTATTGTTGCTATACTGATCTCTTGCTCTAGCTGTGATTATTCTTGCCATGTTAAATGCACATATTGTAAGTTGCTCTGGACCTGCTAAATGCCTAAAATGTAAAAGTTTTTTTTTACAGCTACTGGTCCTGGGGCTAAATGGAATCATGAAATTCAGCAAGTTCCAAGAGATTCTGACCAAAAACCTGGTTCCCCCCTGCCAGCCACAAATTGATCTTTCAGCAAGACAATTATCTCAAGCGTACCTCAAAATCAACGAAGAAATTATTAACTGGCCACAAAATTACTGTTTTGCAATTGCCTTCTCAGTCTGCAGACTTGAACCCAATTGGACATTAGTGGTTTGAATTGAGAAGGGCAGTCCACAAGCACAGACTGAAGGATCTGACATGGGGAAATCACCCGAATATGTTCACCAACCTCAAAAGTATTATATAAAAGGACATGTTAATGCTTTTACACATGATTTATTTTTGTTGGATTTTATTTAAAATAATTATTAGTTGCAATAATTGTGACACTTTAAAAAATATATATATTGTTAAAGAAAATATTTTTCACAATTGTATTAGTATAAAATAATATCTTTTTCCAATTTTTTGGGCATATAATATAGCTCATTAACTGTATTAGTTATTTTATACAGCCTTTTTTCTCATCTTTATCAAGGGTCTCAATAATCGTGGAGTTGACTGTATCACCAGGTGAGCCCAGCGGATCTGAGGGTTCCTGTCATAAAGGGTACGTACCGGGCCAGGAAGCCAGTGAAGGGCAGCCGGACCGGGTATCCATACCGGATCATCCTCACCATCTCCAGAACCCCCACGTATTGCAGCTGGCTCGACACGTGGGACCTTTCGAACGAGTCGACCCGCTTGGCGCTGTTCGGCTTGACGCACTGGACAAAGTGAGGCATGCAGGCCTGCAGCTTACTGGTGATTTCAGAGAGAGAGTTCTGGACCATCAAAAAGGAGAAGAACAGGAGATTCGATTAATCGATTAATCGATTCTCACAGCTGTCTTATAGCCCAAATGACAGAAAAGCAGCTATTTCAGTGAAATAACAATCCATTGATTCACTTAGTCTACACTGTCAATCACCCAGTGGATTATGGTCTGCACGTGGTTCTAATTTATTACTAACTACAACCATGTCCGAGGAATAATCGTCTGGCATTTATTGTTGATTTGGACCATGTTTCATGTGTCTGTTTACTGCCTTCTCTCTCCCACTGTAAGAAAAACCTGTCCTTCCATTCAATTATACCATTGTGCCGGGCGTACTTTTTGGGGGTGGGCCGGTATTAGGTGTGGGTATTGGTGCAGCATCACTGGTGACACATCTGTGATCCATGTATGCCGATATTGGCATGCTGCCATACCCCTTAGCAATACAAATATCAAGCAACTGAAACTAAAACAATCGTTACAGAAAAAAAATCTATAAATAAATACATCAAAGGCAATTATGATGTGTATTGTAATTTCCTAAAGAATGGTACCTAAAGAAATGCAGCCTTGGGTTGGATTAATGTAGTCATTTATTTGTTGTTCACTTCCTCCACCCCCCCAGAGATGTTTTTTTATTCAAACAAATATAATGCGGAGCCTGCTATTTGAGATCATTTTGCCTTGTATTGATCGCTTGTTTTGCAATTTTCCGGAGATCAGAGCTCTGCAGATTTCCATAAAACTTCCATTCAGGACAAATGCTCCCTTGATTTGGGTTGTGGCTGTCCATGTGTTCTGGATGAGGTCATGGAGTATTCGCGATGGGATGGTGTTGTGGAGTGGGCATATAACTGCTTAAAAACAATGGTCCCTTACACTGTGATGTGTGATGCAAACACTGGCAAAAGCACAGCCTACGCATCTGAACCTTACAAGACCTCCTGGTGTTAGTTTCCAGTGCGTTTCCAGTGCAGATACATACAGTGAACTGCCACAGTAATACAGTCAGAACCAATTGTTCATTATTCGTTAATTTGGTTGATTGCAATTTATAGAATGGCAACTTGTTAGATGTATCTCATTTACAGATGTCCAGGGGACATGCATGCTATGTGCAATCCTGAGTCTGAAACTAATTTTTCATGGGCAAAAGAACATTAACCGTAAATATAATGGGACCTAACTGCCTTAAACGGCCCCTAGGACCCATACTCGGGTCAGTGCAGGTTCGGCCGGGCTCTGTGCTCACCCTGAGTTGGGCTGCCACGGTCGTAAGCCCACAACGCTCCTGTAGGAGGGATGAGCCCCCTTTCCTCTTCAGAATCTGTAAAAAGAATGGATACAGGATGACGGATGGGAATAGTAACATCTGCCATGACACCACAGATTCTATATGCCTACCAGATACTCAGCTCCTGTGTTCCTTCTGTCCTCTCAGCTTCCTAACTACATGACGTTCCAGTTAATAATAATGTTTTCTGGTGCTATATTACAGCATAGAACATTTCCACGATATTGTTCTTGCTCATATAATATGTATCAGATTTAAATGGTAAGGAGACTAAACTTTCAATGTTAAGAATATAGAGCTGAGTATTTGGTGGGTCTATAGAAACTGGTTTGACACTTTGTAAATGACTGACGCTGAGAAGGTGATACTGTTGCTGTCAAAAAAAATGTAGGGCTCAGTATGGCATAAGCAGTGACAGTAATAACTTATTGGCAAAGCACTTATGAGTACTTTAAAACACATTTTTATTGAGGTGCCTTAAACACGTGTGCTAACTATGCGCAACTGCTGCACTCATGCTGATTGAGCACTCATAAGGAACACAGCATCCCGGCTGCACCTGCATGCTTAGATCCTCCATTTTGGCTCTTATCTTCACAGCTTCAGGGTAACAAGCCTTTTAGGCTTGCCTCAGCTCAACATAGCTGTATGCATGTCCGCACTGCTGGACTGTCATAATATTGTAGCATCCCTTTACTAGGAGCCCACAATCAGGTTAGGAACTAGTTTAAATGGAAATATAATCACAGGTGCCAGACGTTAGTGTTTTTACAAGAATACAATCCATTTTTATGAAGAATTTAAAGGACCAAATACAAAGGAAACTGGTGGTGAGGTCGAGAGATGCGGGCCTTGTCTCGATCGAAGGGGCAAGCATGCACTCAACAAAACAGTCAGAAATGGGGAAGGAACACATAGAAAAAGAAATCCCACCCAAAATAGCCCAAAACAATGAAGCTTGTGGTTCTATTCAGTGCTGTCTAATCAGGTTTAAACTGGAACAATTAAAATGTCATCACTTGCCCCATTATTCTAAGCCCAAAATAAAGCCACAGTGAGGCTTCGATGAATGGAAACTCAAGTAACATTTGTTTTGTTTGTCACAGTTTATAATTGATTATAATTGCATAACACTAAAACAGTCAGGAAACATGTCCAGTCTGGAGTAGTAAACTGAGCTTTGATGCACACTGATTCAACGCTCCCTGAAGACCTTATCCAGTCCTGCTCCAGGTGCGAGCCCAAAATCTCTGTGTGACAAAATCTCTGTAAGCTTCAGCATCCACATCAGACATGCTCACACTTACATACGCACTCATGCACACACACACAGATACACACACGTGCACAGATGTGTATACACACTCACTGCTCTCTGAGAGAAAACAAAGTCCAGGGATCATTGCAGGAATTAAGCCTGGTCAGGAAACTGAGTACTCATTGTCCTCCATTGAGATAGGAGAGGCAGTACTGTACCTTTCTAACATCCAAAATCTTTTGGAGGTCCTGGCCCGTGGCAGGCGGAAGCAGGGCGGCTTTGGGTCTGTGGAGCCCGAGCTGGTGCCGTGGCGGGACAAGCAATCCGGTCTGTGTCAGCTTGGACTGGAACACTTGATGGATGACCACATTTTCACTGGCTGTGTGGAGAAGAGGGGTGAAATGACCAGGATAAACAATCACTCCAGATGTGAGGCCGCGGGCCTCTGAAAACGCTCTGTTGTATTCCCCGTCCCAACAATAAGGCCATTGCGGGAGGGATCTGTTCGTCTTCCCGAGTTACTGAAAGAGCCATTATCTTCGGGAAAGGCCAGCAAGGCCCTCAGCAGAAAGGCCTCAAATGCTGAACTAACGGGCATAAATGTGTGCTCCGAGAGAGAGAATATGAATACTGACCTGCATGTTTTGCGCTAAGTAAACAGGACACCAGGAGTAATTGTTTCCTCAAAAGGGCTCCTGGCTGGCTAAGAGATTTAAAGGGCCTCCCAAACTAAACTGGAAGAGGGGGAGGAGAGCCGATGGCATAGGGTGCTGGCCCGGTATGTCTTTTAGGGTGTAAAATGTATTGTGGGTATTGCCAAAATCAACGGGTGAGGAATAGGGTGACTCAGACATGGTGCCACAGTAATGCATGGGCTATGAGTCTTTTTCACACACAACGCTTGCTCAATATTGCTGTTACATTGCAGCACACTGAGCGACATCACATGTGTTTGTTACACATCTGCTCAGATAGCAAATTGCATTTGTTATATATAAGTTGTTTTCTAGATAGAATATAAAAAAGAAAACTGGGGAAAACTAGAAAATGACTGACCTCAGAAAAAGGTAGTTGAGGAAAACTCCAGGAGAACAGAATAACAGCAGAGCAAGATACATATGATCTGTGATTGTAACTGCCTGTAAGCCTCCTGTGTGGGTGTCATTAATTATCATTCTAAATCTATCTCCAACAGCTGTCTTTCAAGTCAAAGTGCTTTTAATACCACACAACAAAGTTGTTGGAATTCTTCTTAGTACAGCAGCTCACATGTACATACATCAGACCACAGGGAACACAATCAACGACACAAATACAACACACAGATTCACATATAGCAGCCATGAGTAAATTAAATGAATAAATGAATAAATCGTTAATGACTGGATGGTAGTGGTGCAGTCCATGAGTGTTAATGATTCTTATAGCTGTGGGGAAGAAGCTGTTGTTGAAACGGGAGGATTCAGTGGCGATTTCCCTGAGGCACCTGCCTGAGTGGAGACATTGAAACAGAAGGAAGCCCCCCCCGCCAACATGCGTATAAAAGCTTTTGTGGATAATTGATCAGGGGAAGGGGAAATCGATGCAGCCTGCCTTGACAAGCGGGCCTCCTCATTTCCGTGAACAGCTTGGTGTCTTTTTCTTTATCAAGCCTATCCCCAAACTCTCTTATACCTTCGACTTTCAACCTGCATACATCAGCCTGATCCTGAGGCTGTTGGTTCCAGCCATCTCTGTCTCCCGCTGCTTCAACTACTACACAAGTAAACAGCTGGGTAGGAGGTGAAGGACCAGTGGCCAGTATTAATGAGTTGATTAGACATCTGCGTCATGGAAATACACCAAGCAATTAACATCAGTGCTAATCTGTGAGTACAGTTGACTCCTGTTAATTACATGTGGGGCTGTGTTGACATTATGGACTTAATCAGTGTGTACATACAATGATAATAGTAAATAAAGTCAATGGGATTAAAATGGGGCCAGCCTCACAACCTACAATGAAGTAGAGTATGTATACATACTCAACCAGTGTACAATTGTTGGGAGTTGACTGTGCTGCATTATGCATGGATTGTACATAGTAATGTTATGCTTGCGGAAGGTCATTATACAAAACAATGCTAAATAAATGTACTTTATTATCATTATGCACTTTACTAGAATATACATATAAGTCAAGTCAGTAGGAATACAACAAGACCTGCTGCATACTATGCAATAAAATGGAGTATGCAATTATCCAGTATGCAATTATGGGGAGTTGACTATATGTCATAATTGTTTGTTGTTGTGAGTTGAAATGCTTGTGGGATATTCAAGAGATAAAAAGAGAAATACGCCAAGGTCAAAAAATGGAAGACTTACATTTCATGAGAAAGACAATGTTTTGAGGCAGAACATCCTTGTTTCTCTCCAGCGAACCAGTGAGGTCATAGGTCATCTGCCAATCAGGAGACAGATTGTTAAGTCACCATTGAAAGTCATTCGATCAGACTTTCCTGTGATAAACTTTACCCCTAGAACTGTTCCTGCAGGTCTACCTACTATAGTCTGGAGTCTGTGGACAGGAGCATTGGAGTCTGTGTAGATTAATCTAGTCTGTGTGAGGCTAAATCTGTCATGTAGGCCACAAAACACTATAAAACATTTGTGCCTGCAAAACAGCAGAGTGCATATTACCACAAGGATGTGCAATATACATGTGCAATGGTATTTGCCTGTATTAAACATCAGGAGGAGTATGGATTTTTGCTGCACCTCAATCTTCATGCATATGTGATTGTGGGTGTTCTGACAGAGAAAGCACAAAACATTGGAGTGTATTAATGCAGATACTCTCATCATGCCTGTCCTTTGTGGAATCATTTGCTCTTTTATCAACTTACTTTGCCTGCAAAGTGCGTGACGATGAAGGAGGGCCCCTGGTCCTGGGGTGGTGGGTTACCATTGCCATCCTTAGTGGTCAGGGAGATGCCGTTGACATTGGCGTTAGCCACATCAAGTTGAGTCTGAATCCTCTTGTAGAGGTTCTGTTCAGCTGGGCACTGGGCCTGGCTCTCCTCGTTCAGAACCAACAGCAGGCCCTGAGGCTCCTGAGGAGAGATTCAGAGTCATAGTGAAGCATGGAAGAAACAGGAAAACTGCCATAGAGGAAAGAGTCAAACAGCCACAATCACAGTGAGCCATGGAGGAAAGAGTCAAACCCCCATGGAGGAAACAAACACACAGTCATGGAGGAAGCAGGCAAACAGCTGTAGAGGAAAACAGTCCACTTGCCATGAAGGATATGTATATATTGTGGCATCCCAAGTGGTGGGTTGGGGGAAAAGGACTTCATTTCCCACAACCTCTGCTGCTCTGGCAGGAAGTGCCAAAAACAATCTGTGTTGTACCTCACAATGTTGTTGATTAAAATATGAGTAAAAATATATTTTAAGGTTATGCATCTTATGTACATGTTCAATAGGACACGGAATCCAACAAAACTTCCATGCGCAAAATACGGTTCACTCAAGACACTCTGTTCCCCCAGTAAGCTCTCAATGTTCACTCTCCTTGGTTTTCGCTTGGACACAGGTGAGTTAGCTATTAAGTGCTCTGAAATGCTGTGCCTTCATTTTCCACCATGTAAGTTTATTAGTGAACGTGTACAATACCTTTGTTCACAATAGAACATTTCGCACAATAGGTAACGTTAACACAAACACTACTAGACAGACAGGTCCTTTATTCTACTCATGCTGAGGTTAAGCTACAGTACCTAGCTGTATTGAATCCATTCTATCTGCTTTTTGAACAGCCTGTGTATTACTCTAATGGCAAGTTTAAGCAAATTCAAGGCTATCGGTATGTTGCAAAAATTAAACAACTTAAAATGCCATGAAAGTGTCTACAAATAAGTTATCTGTCTACCTAGTTAGCTCTGCCTCTTTGTGTCTAACTCATTGCTAACGTGTTAATGTAGGATCCAGGTTACCCTCCATCTATTTGTAATATAGTTATACTGTTTGCTATTTTCCTATTATATATATATATATACACACTATGTTCAAATATGGAGAAGTCGATATTCCCAGTTGAACTAGAATAGTTCTTAAATTTACATTACATTCTTAATTGCATCCACTTTTACTAAATTAACATCATCACATATGTTCATCACATATGACCTTACCACAAAGTAAACTGTCAGGTGCAGGTAAACTACCTCGGGTACTTGTACATCAAAGTCTCTTCTTGTAATGTACTGCAGAAGGGTACAGACAATGTGTCCCCTACACATTACAGACACTTCAAAACCACTACCTGGAAAAAGAAGTCCAGTACGGCAGACTGATTTCCTGGAGAGCATAGTGTTTCCATAGTGACTCCCTCCTGCAGACATTCAGTCTGCTCCTGCTGGAATAGCACTTCTGTGACGTACTGATGGATCTTCTCACTGCTCAAGTTGATGCAAAGCTGTGTACAAAAGATATTCACAAAAATGAAATGGTAACTACAGAATACAAATCCTTCACTATTATCAGCACAATGTAAATAGACAGTAAATAGGAAGCAAGAAAAAAACCTTTCGCCTTGCAAAATATTCAACAATCACAACTATGTTCTCAGAAGTAGATTAGGAAGGTCATTTGTTTTCAAAGATCCAGCGTGGGATCTCCACCATATGGAAATGGCGTCCTTGGAGCCTCGCCTGGACACGGCACAAGGCCATGGTATGGAACGAGTTCATTAAGCAACATTGAAGAGCGTCGGGCCCTCGTGAATACGAACCCATGTTCACTGCTTTAATTAATCAGCCATGACTGTGATTCCATCCTGTTTGAACATTCACCTCCAGCTATTTCCAGCCTAGATGTTTGTTTTCCCTAACACCTTACAACTTCGTTTTGCACATTTTAACTAGCTTAATCAGGTGATTAAAGTGGGCTCTAATTAGTGGGCTAATAATTGCAAGACAACGCTGAGGGAACAGCAACGCTCTTCCGCAGTGGGGGCAGTTGAAAAGGGAGTGTTTTCTCATTAGGATCTGACATTAACGTTATAGGAATCCATAGGAGTCCTTGGAAGGTCCTGGCACATCCCCTGATTTTCAGTCAGATGGACCAGAGGAGGCCGGCAGGGCCAAAAAACCTTTGCAGTGTGACCAAAATGTCCCCTGCATGACCGAATATCAAGGGCTGTATGCAATGACTGCACTATCGCAATTCCTATTCAGGGAACCCAGGGGATCTTGGGCAAAGCCTATATCTTTTCCAAACAGGGTCTCTCAGCACTGCCAGTATGGGTTTCAACCAGTGCAGTGTCTTAGTAAGAGACAGCCGTACTTCGACACAGACAGTGAGGTTCCTAAGCACAGGAAGTAATGGTAGAGGGATGGTAAAAGTTCCAGCTTGCAGTGCGATGCACTGATAAGAGACTGTAAAATACCCTGTTTACAGGGAGATGCAGTGATAGAGAAAGTCAGTAAAGATCCTGTTTGGAGTGAGATGTAGTAAAAATTAGTAAAGATCCCTGTCACAGAGCAGAGCATTAATAGTACATTCATGCATACATGTAATTCATACATTTTCTGTCCCAGTGGGATGGGATCAGACTTCATCTGGGTGGAATTATGTTGTGATGAAACAGTACACTGGGATGGTATTACATCAAACACAATCCTGCTTCATCCTTTCCTCTGGCTGATTTTACGTGGGGGTTAAGCAATGCAATCGCTCAGGGTCAAATCCCGTTTCCATCAAATCCATCACGTCCCATCTGCAGCCCAACTGACAGCATGGCAACATTGCCTGGCAGCCTGATCACCGAGGCAGAGAGTATAATGTTCTCGGCCGAAATCCACTCTGCACCTTTGGAAATAAATTGTTGTTCTTCGCAATCACAGGCAAACGGCAGATAGGGACGGGTTAATAAATGAAGCAACACCACTACTCTCTTCTACCAGCATGCAGTCACTGGTGTCTCAAGGACTTAATGAGCTCAGTGCCCTCTAGTGCCTTGCAGACATGCAGAACGCTCCTTACGTTTCCCAACGTTTCAGTGTTTTTCTTTGGAGAGGTCTAAGGGGCTACAGAGCTTGACTCTCTCCATTCACTCCTGGAAGATCTGACCACAAAGATAGTGTATCTAATCTTGCTCTTCTATACCGGACTGGCAGGAGAACCACATCAAAGCTCTCCCTCACCAAGGACACAGTCTCACCTGTATCTCTAGACCCAAACCTGCACGTTGTTGCAAGCAGCTATGCATTGGCATGGATGATTAGGATTCAATGCCTTCGAGAGCCATTTGTGCGCAACGACATACTATAAACACAAGGTAGTAATCAATACTTTTTTTATCTTATAAATAAAAAAACGGAATAAGAGGGACTTATAACCATACATAGCACACCAAGCTGAATCACTCAAAAACAGGGATTGTGTTTTGTGGTGGCTTGATGTCTGTGCTCTGCACTCACAGTGACATGGATGTTTGTACATCAATGTTGGAGAGCTGCATCTGAACAGCCCCAAATCAGGCCATGCCTCCTGACACAGCTGTGCATTGGGCAGCAGCATACATATGGCTGCCAGGAGGTGACCTGGGGCCTCATTTATAAAACATGCTTACGCACAGATTTGAACTTAGAACGTACGTACGCTCAAACCCATGCCAAAGTTCAGATTTATAAAAACGATCTTTGACGTGGAAAAGTACTTAACTCCACGTCAGGTTTCAACTTGGCATACGCACGTTTCCTTGTGGCAATGTTGGAGTACTGCAGGTGTTCGCGGTCTCGTCTCTTCTCTGTCCTGACCCCTCGCTGGTGGAACTACCTTCCGCAATCGGTCAGGACCGCGGAATCACTTGCAATTTCCGCAAGAGACTCAAAACCCACCTTTTCAGACTCCACTACCACTGAATTCTGTACATCTAGCTAATTGTCATCACCACTGCTTACTTGCTCAACACTATATAGGCTACCCCTGCTTACTCCATGAAAACAAAAAAATGTTTTACTAACCTTTTCCTTCCCAGTGTTACAGGTATGGTTCGCAGCTGCCTGCAATGATGTCTATTGTTGTATTACTGCACTGATCTCTTGCACGTACTATGAATGTTCCTACCATGTATTAATGTAGCCTATACATTGTAAGTCGCTCTGGATAAGAGCGTCTGCTAAATGCTTAAAATGTAAATGTAATGTAAAATGTATTTGGAAATCTAAGAGAGCCAACATGTCGTCTGCTGCCTAATTGTTTCCTCATTATTATTATTATTATTATTATTAGTAGTAGTAGTAGTAGTAGTAGTAGTAGTAGTAGTAGTAGTAGTAGTATTACCAGATTGAACACATTGCTTAGGCTATACGCAATGGTTTGCACAATAAAGTTATTAATAAATTAAAACAACATAAGCTAGGCTACTTGTGGAAAACAAAACAAAAACACACATTGGTTTTCCAAAACTACCCCAATTATCATAATTGACACATCCTTGAAATTTATTTAATACATATTATGGTTCCACACGTGTAAAACATTTCGGTCAATCTATAGGCTATAAAATGTCCAATAATGCAGTGTTTTTCAAGAGGAAGAATGGCAGCATTGTCACTTCTCGAAGATATCGCCAACCGCGCAATAAGAAGGGAACGAGTTATTCGAGATTTTGACCTGAGTTTTAATCAGACCACTTTTTCTTTACGTCCTTCAGGGACCTTTGCTGCCCCCCCACCTCGTTCACAGCCTGGGCTACAGACTGCCAGGCCACGTTCTTGTCTTTACTGGTAAAGCCACTGGAAAGACTCCCAAACAGCGGCCCCGCACGCATCTGCACGTCTGCCAACAGGACCTTGATTTCGGCCTCGCTAAAATTATTTTTCTTGCAGCTCGCCATTATCAAGTAGAGGATTTGTGTTTTGATTCAAGCTCCTTTATATGCTAATGATATTAATTAGGGGGCGTTTACAAGGCGGAGATCTAAAACCATTCAGCTACGCACAATTTCAAGATCATTTGTGATTTAGAGATCTGTGGGAGTGGCGTACGCACATTTCAGAAATGATCTTAGATCAAATGTAGGATGGTTTCTATGCAACCTTTTTTATAAATGAGGCCCCGCCTTTATGTTCGGTCAGGAGAGCAGAGTACTGGCACTCAGCTTGCTACCATCAGGTAGCAGGATTTTGACACTGAATTCCATCAGAAAAGTTGCAGTTATTTAAAAGGATGTTTAAATATTTATGTCAGACAAGGGGGGGTCTAGACATTTAGATTAAAGATATTGAGATGCAAATTAAAAAGTTAGAGCAATGGCGGCGGATGGCGTGTGGTGTGGCGTGTGCTGCCTGTCAGGGACGCGGTTCGAATCTCTACCAGACCGGCCCTGGTCGTCAGTCCCCATTTGGCTGTCTGCCTCCGGGGGAAGGGGGAGGGTGAGCCGGCACGAGTCCGTCGAGGAGAAGGTAAAAGGCATCCGTGGAAGAATTTTAGTCTCGGAAGAGGCGGGAACAATCGGCCAAGAATGTGTGTCTCGCTCCCGGGCGGTGGACTCGTGGGGGTGGGGAATTGAAATAAATAGAGCAAAAAAATTGGGAATAGTTATAGTGCCTATAAATTGGCAAGCAAATTGGGAGAAAAACGGGAAAACATTTGAAATACATTTTTTAATAAATAAAAAAAGTTAGAGCATTGTAATATATGAACTGTAATTTTTCAAATAAACCCATACTGTACCTGCTCAAAGTCATTTCGTTGGAGTTCCTCGAATCCAAAGATGTCCAAGATACAAATTTCAAGCACAGGATCCCTGTGAGAGATTAGGAACAGGATCAGAGTCTGACTGACTCTGAGAGTGATTTGAGGTTTTTAAAGGAGGAAGGGTGAAATATTAACATAAGAACATGAACATGAATTTACGTCAACAAGAATAGTCCATTCAGCCACTGAGTGTCTATTAATCTGTCAAGCCAGGTATGAAATAACTAAGGGTCTCTGCCTCTACTACATGACGTGGAAAGTTAACATTAGTTACCCATGCTTTGTAATCTGAAGTCATGTTGTGCCATACACAATGTTAATTTTTTGTATTCATCAATATAATGAATACAAAACAATAAAAATATAACGTAAAATGTACACTTCCGGTCAAAAGTTTTAGAACACCCCCATTTTCGAGTTTTTACTGAAATTTAAGCAGTTCCAGTCCAGTGAATAACCTGAAATGGTACAAAGGTAAGCGGTAAACTGCCAGAGGTAAAACAAATAAAGTTTAGGTTACCAAAAACTGAAAAATAATGTACATTTCAGAGTTAAAGTTCAGGTTTAACGTGGGTTAACAGTCACAGTGCAAGTCGCCGACTCTGGATCCAGCAAAAGAGCCCCAGACCATCGCGCTTCCTCCTCCATGTTTGATAGTTGGTGTCACACACTAAGGAACCATCCTTTCGCCTACTCGACAGCCTACAAAAACCTTTCAAAATTTCTAGATTTCAAATTTTGATTCATCGGTCCATGAGACCTTCCAGTCTTCAAGCCTTTTTATTATTTTGCCATCTTAGCAATGGCTTTCTTACTGCCACTCGACCTGTCAAACCTGCAGCTCGAAGTCTTCTCTTCACAGTTGAAACTGAGACTTCCTTACTTTGACCAGTGTTAAGCTGTGTTAAGTGTTAAGCTGTCTTGAAGCTGTTGTCCTGTGAGCCACATATCACGCAAGCTGTTGACTCTCAGAAACTTGTCTTCTGATTTTGTTGTGGCTTTGGGCCTGCCAGACCTCTTCCTGTCAGAGCTTCCTCCAGTTTCCAAGTGCCTTTTGATGGTGTAGGAAACTACTCACTGTCCAAAAATTGACATTATTTTTCAGTTTTTGGTAACCTAAACTTTTTTTTTAACCTCTGGCAGTTTACCGCGTACCTTTGTACCATTTCAGGTTATTCACTGGACTTGAACTGCTTAAATTTCAGTAAAAACTGAAAAATGGGGGTGTTCTAAAACTTTTGACCGATAGTGTATACAAAGTTATGATCTATTTTTTAAAACCATTACTCATATATCACAAAAATAATGAATATATTTTTAACAAAACACAAATGTGTATGCAATAAATCATTTTGTTTACATGTATTTAATAGTATAATACTTAATAGTATTTAATACTCGTCATATATCATAGATATAATTCTACTGGAGAAAAAAAAACTGTGCTCCTAGCTCTCAGAATAATTGAGAAAATGACATGAGAAGACAGTCGGGTAGTGAGGTACATGACACCATATGGCCTCCTGTCAGGTTATCAAGGTTAAGAACCAGGCAAAATAAAACGTTTTTTCATGTTTTGCTTCAAGCACTGACTTCTGCCCATATCTGCCCCCTTTCTTTAAGGCCAATTCCTGCCCAGACTCCTTCTGCTAAGCTCACGTTTAACCTCTCCCTCACTTGGCCTGGCCTCTAGCCCCACCCACTGGCCCTGTCCCCTCAGCCCCTCTCTTACCCAGGGCTATCCAGCTGGCCCTGCAGGTAATAATTGATGTTGTTGACCAGGTAGCTGAAAATACGGCCGTATAGGGACTTTGCCAGCAGGTTCCTGCAGAAATTCGACGTGTCCACTGTGTATCGCCTTGTGATGACGTCGCCTTGGAGCGGTAGAAGAGGAAGTGGAATTAGGAACTGCAGATTTACAGACAGGCATATATCTCTCTAGCTTTAGCACTCCTAATCATTGTAATAATGTAAAGATTGTAACGGATAAATCCCTCTTCAATGGCCTCTTTCACAATTCCAGGAGAAGAAGCTCAAGTCATTGTGAGAGGGTAAAGTTCCGTCAGATACAGGACTCACACTTGAGACATAGTGAGAGAGTTTGGAGTAATTGGGCAAATAGGGCTCACGTGGATGAGTACACAGGGTGCATTAGAGCTCCCTAGACTGTGACAGGTACGTTGCGTACCTTTGAAGTACTGGACATCAGAGGTTAGTGCAGACTCTAAGTCATCCGGTGGCACCTGCAGCATCCCCGCCACTTGAGGAGGAGGAGAGCAGCGTTAGACATGTTAGGTGGAACTAGCACAGGCTGTCAATCACTAACTTGTATGAACCAATCAAAATTCTCTCCATATAATAATACTATGATTGGTTCAAAACAGGGAGTCACCCTATTTTGGGGTTTACAAAGCCTCAGTCAGCACTACCCTGGACCAGCTCTGTTCTCATTGCAGCTACACACACCTCCTGGCACTGCCCTGGCCTTGCAATTCCAGTATTAATTTTGAGGCTTTCAGAAAGTCTTGGGGCAAAAAAAAACCCTTTAAAAGAACAAAGATTCATCAGGAAACAGTGCAGTCAGTCTCGGGTGACATCAGCATCCGATGACCTCCACCCCCCGCGTGCTCACTCACAGTGCTGCTGTGACGTAACTTGTTTACCATCTTCCAGGTCACAGATTACTTTAACACACGCAGCACTGCGTAACATAACAAGCACAGCATCTTGCCCTGCTGACGCAGTATGGCCTACTTCCACAGCTATACAAAAAAATGCTTATCTTAGAATACTAGGCTGGCATGGCTGTGAGTTGGCACTTTTTAAATCCCCCTTTAAGGCAAGGCTCAATGGCCGCATTCCTGAGCACAGCTGTAAACTTGGGCACAAACCCATTTAGAAAATTCAGAGGCAATTCCAAAACCTTAAAACAGTTATGAAACCATAAAATAGTTCATTCAATGACACACGCTGTTGTGCAGTACACCCAGATGAGTGTGTGTTCATATGTTTGAGGCTGATGTATGAGTGATGGCATCCCAGCATGCAGTGGGACACATTGGATGCTGATGCAGGACAGATGTAAACAACATAGTATGGTGTGTGACACAGTTCCCGCAGCGTTCCCCCCGCAGCACTGCAGCGGAGGTTGATAAGCGCAGAGGGCTCCCCCTGCTGGGAGAAGGGTGCCACCGCAGGAGCGTCTCAGGACTGACCTTGCTCCAGCAGCCGCAGGTCTGACACTGAGGCCATCTCGCTGTCGCTGAGGGCCGTAAAGTGCAAGTCCCCCAGGTTCAAGATTGCAGACAGAATCAAAAACAGGTTTTCCACTGCCTGTACAAAATGTCACAAATCACAGGAATGGAACTAAATCAGAACAAAGGGATTCTCCACAGCTCTGAATCACACACTCAGGACATAAGACCTGACATCAAAAGATACAATCTCCACATCTACAGAAAAAAATAAATCAGGCCACTGTATATATAGTGTGACTTGTGAAGTCAGGGTCAAGGAGGTGAGGGGGTTGGGGTGGGGGTGGAAGGGGTGTTTTGATTTTATGCTGTGATTTGGCAGCGCCATGGAGCGTTGCTGGTGAGATGATTGAAGAAAACTCTTTTGAATGACGTAAACCAGGAATCCCCACTGCCCTTGCCAGACTGGTAGAAGAAATGGGGAGGTAGGAGAGAGGGGAAGATAGAGAGCGGCTTTGACCCAACCACACCTCCACAAGGCCCACACCTCACCCCCTCTGACCTGACTCTCACTTGCCTCAAACTCAGCTTCTCCACGATTTTGCAAATCGCCGTTCTTTGTCATTGGTAAAACCATTTCCTGGAGAGATCCATTAGCTCATAGCCCCTCCCCTTCCCTTCTCCTTGGGAGTGTCCTTGGGCAGGACAGAGAATGGTTAATGAGATTATAAATTACCCACAGTTCCACAGTTCGGCTGGACACATTGTGGAATGTGAAATGATGCCATTGAGATAAGAGAGGGGGGAGGGGAGGGTATTGACCATTTGTCTCAAAATGACATTCAACATAATAAACAGAGCGCAAGGTGCAAACTCTTTACTGCACCATGATCGTGGGATCAGAGTGACGGCTTTCACAGAGTACTCCATGATGGAGCCACGTTACCTGTGTGTAAACCATATTCACATGTTAGTGAATATTCAGGTAGTAAAGCTCAGATTGATTTTGGTGTGACTAAAGGGGAAGGCATTGCTCACAGCAGAATGAATGTTACCTGCTTCTGCTCACAATCAGGCGTGCAGCTTCCACACACAAAAATACAGCAGTGACTGTATCTGATAGCTAACATTTCTAATTAAATACAGCAGTGATCAGCACTTCTAACTCACATTTCTAATGAAACACAGCAGTGATTAGCACTTCTAACTCACATTTCTAATGAAACACAGCAATGATCAGCACTTCTAACTCACATTTCTAATGAAACACAGCAGTGATTAGCACTGCTAACTCACATTTCTAATGAAACACAGCAGTGATCAGCACTTCCAACTCACATTTCTAATGAAACACAGCAGTGATCAGCACTTCCAACTCAGATTTCTAATGAAACACAGCAATCATCAGCACTTCTAACTCACATTTCTAATGAAACACAGCAGTGATCAGCACTGCTAACTCACATTTCTAATGAAACACAGCAGTGATTAGCACTTCTAACTCACATTTCTAATGAAACACAGCAGTGATTAGCACTTCCAACTCACATTTCTAATGAAACACAGCAGTGATCAGCACTTCCAACTCAGATTTCTAATGAAACACAGCAATCATCAGCACTTCTAACTCACATTTCTAATGAAACACAGCAATGATCAGCACTGTTAACTCACATTTCTTATGAAACACAGCAATGATTAGCACTTCTAACTCACATTTCTAATGAAACACAGCAGTGATCAGCACTGCTAACTCACATTTCTAATGAAACACAGCAATGATAAGCACTGCTAACTCACACTTCTAATGAAACACAGCAATGATCAGCACTGCTAACTCACATTTCTAATGAAACACAGCAATGATAAGCACTGCTAACTCACATTTCTAATGAAACAGCAATGATCAGCACTGCTAACTCACATTTCTAATGAAACGCAGCAATGATCAGCACTCCTAACTCACATTTCTTATGAAACACAGCAATGATTAGCACTGCTAACTCACATTTCTAATGAAAAAGCAATGATAACAGCAATGATAAGCACTGCTAACTCACATTTCTAATGAAACAGCAATGATCAATGATTAGCACTGCTAACTCACATTTCTAATGAAACACAGCAATGATCACAGCAATGATCAGAAACACAGCAATGATTAGCACTGCTAACTCACATTTCTAATGAAACACAGCAGTGATTAGCACTACTAAACATTTCATGAAACACAGCAGTGATTAGCACTGCTAACTCACATTGAAACAGCAATGATCAATGAAACACAGCAAATGATTTCATGCACAATGATGCTAACTCACATTTCTTATGAAACACAGCAATGATTAGCACTGCTAACTCACATTTCTAATGAAAACAGCAATGATCAGCACTGATTTCTTATGAAACACAGCAATGATTAGCACTGCTAACTAATGAAACACAGCAGTGATTATTACTAACTCACATTTCTAATGAAACACAGCAGTGATGATTAGCACTCACATTTCTAACTCAGCATTTCTAATTTCTAAAACACAGCAATGATCAGCACTGCTAACTCACATTTCTAATGAAACACAGCAATGATCAGCACTGCTAACTCACATTTCTTATGAAACACAGCAATGATTAGCACTGCTAACTCACATTTCTAATGAAACACAGCAGTGATCAGCACTACTAACTCACATGATTAGCACTGCTAACTCACATTTCTAATGAAACACAGCAGTGATCTAACTCACACTGCTAACAGTGATTCTAACATTTCTAACGAAACACATGAAACACAGCAGTGATGCTAACTCATTCTATTAAACTCACACTACTAACTCACATAATGAAACACAGCAGTGATCAGCACTGCTAACTCACACTAATGAAACACAGCAGTGATCAGCACTTCTAACTCACATTTCTAATGAAACACAGCAGTGATCAGCACTACTAACTGATTATGAAACACAGCAGTGATTAGCACTCACATTTCTAATGAAACACAGCAGTGATTAGCACTGCTAACTCGCATTTCTAATGAAACAGCAATTCTAACTCATATTTCTTATGTAATACAGCAGTGAATGCTCCACTGACATTTCTAAATCTAGGACATCACTGAAACAACAATATAATTAATTCATCATTCTAGAGTCAGAGAGAGGTGGGTGTGGGTGTGTGTGGGTTAATGGTGTGTAAGGACGGTATTTCTATGCTCACCTGTGTGTGTAAGTCTGTGTCTAAGTGTGTTTATATGTGTATGTGTGCGCATGCATCTGTTTTTATTTGTAATTGATTAGGAAAAAGCTGTTGGTTTTATTTTACATTATAGAGTATTTTGTGTTGATCAGTGGCAAGAAATCCAAATTAATCCATTTTCATTCTATGAAGAGAAATAAAATAAAGAAAGTAACATGTGAAAAATGCCAATATGTGGTGAATACTTTTTATACCCACTGTATGTGTGGCAGCTGAACATGGAGGCAAGTGTAGCAGTGTGCATGTGGGCATGTGCGTTTTTTTGTATGTGTGACTTGGAGTGTAGCTTGATGGAGTGAGAGACCAGGGCCCGTATTCACAAAGCATTTTAAGGGTAAAAGTTGGTCCTAACTCCGCAATGTCATTGGTTAGCTCGCGTTTCCACCAAAAATTACCAGGAACTATTCTCAAGGAATTGAATGAATGATACTTTCAGTTTATGTTTATAAATAAAATTTAAACATTAGCGATCTTGTAATTTTTTATTACATTAATTATCATTCATTTAATTCCTTGAGAATAGTTCCTAGTAATTTTTGGTGGAAACGCGCCTTTGGCCCCCGTTATTATTTTTTTTGCTGATCCGAAAAATGATCCGATGCACCCTATTATATTCTAATAAAGATTCTAAAATACAAATGTAGGCTACGTGTCACTGATTTAACATGAAACCAAGAATAATGACTAGTCAATTGGTTACATGTCTGCATCTCGTAAACAATCAGCGGGTATCTAGGCCTATATATAATATATATATAATATTATATATATAATACCCTCGCGATTGAGGCGGTACCTTTTTATGAGCTCTGTATCATTCAATATCTCCAAAGTGTTGACGCAATTGCGACGACAATTGCCGGCAGCAGCAGATTTTCGGATCGCTGTGAGTAGATCTTTAGCGATTTAGAAGTCCTCTTGACTGCTTCTAACTTCTCCTGGACTTAGGAGCTGTTTTTAGCTCTCAAACCCTTTGTGAAATACTCTTATCCCAAAAATGTAGGAGTCCTAAATTTATGAGTGACACGCCCATTATTTTTCGGAGTTGCTCTTAAATTGCAGAGTTAGGACCAACTTTTACCCTTAAAATGCTTTGTGAATAGCAGGCCCAGGCCTGCAGTGTATGGGACTGAAAGAGCATCCCTGTGCTGGGAAGTGTGCTGGGTTTTAAAGGCGGCACTGCGGTGCTGTGCATGTCATGGTGTCTGGAAGACAGGGCAGGGAACAGGAGTTTTAGATGGTGCTGTTGTTATTTTACCCTGCAGCCATAGAAATCCTGCCAGAGGATAGACGTGCTCTTGCACAGTGTTTACTCTGAGAAAAGTACAAAACACACACACGGACACACATAGTCATCGAAGGATAAATAAGCTTCCACAGACATATACTGAAAATAGACATGTGTGGGTGTCCAATAGCCACTCCTCTCTTTGTTTAGAACAGACATTTCATATTTGTGTCTACATAAAATACAGAGGATTAAAGACTGAACAAAATTGGAAATGTAACCATGCACTTCTTCTGCCCACCTATAAATACAATGAAAGAAAAACTGGTATTTAAGAACTTTTATTTTTAAACAACAATTATGTTGCACTCTGTAATCTTTACATATTTAACAGAATGGACACTCCTGTTGACTGTTGTGTTTGTGAGAGTGTGCGAGAGTGTGTAAATATATAACATCTCAAAAGACATCGACAACAGATTGGCAAAGGCAAACAGTTCCTTTGACCGGCTACACAAGCACTGGCTACTATGACAGTTGTGATAGGCAGGTCATGTCTCGCGCATGGAGGACACAAGGATGCCCAAAGCAGTCCTCTACAGTGAGCTGTGTCAAGGGAAGCGTAACAGAAGTGGCCCCATCAAGCGCTTCAAAGACCAGCTTAAACAACAACTCACCGCTGCAGGAATTGACACCAAGACCTGGTAGCTCAGGGCTGCAGACAAAAACAGCTGCCGCTCCACTGCCAGGAAAGCAGCCCTGAGGTTCGACAATATCAGGCATCAAACTGCCGAGGAGAAAGGGGGCGGAGAAAAGGCACAGTGCCTGCCCAGTCCATTACCCAGGCCTCTACCAGTCACGAGTTTCAGTGCCTGAGCTGACACAGGACCTGCTCTTCAAGAATTGGCTTGTTCAGCCACCAACGCATCTGCCACAAATTACAACTGATTGCAAATCAACAGACTCATTTCTTCCTTTGATCTTGAAGAAACAGCCATGTAAATATATGTCTGGATTATGTTTGTGTGTGTGTGTGTGTGTGTGTGTGTGTGTGTGTGTGTGTGTGTGTGTGTGTGTGTGCATGTACATGCCTGTGTGTAAATGTATTTGTTAACAGTGTGGGAGTGTGTACCATGTATTTATGCACATCTTCTAAGTCGCTCAGGATAAGAGCATCTGCTAAATGTTTAAAATGTAAATGTAAAATGTAAATGTGTATGTGAGAGAGAGAGAGAGATAGCATTAACATACAGATACCTTTCACAAAATAGCATAAATATCAATGCTAAACCATATAACATTGATATGTTAAAATGACAGAGAGCGTAAATGTGTGCATGTGCATATGAGAGAAAAAGACGGAGAAAGAGAGAGAGAGAGAGAGAGAGAGAGAGAGAGAGAGAGAGAGAAAGAGGGTGAACATGTGTGCGTGTGTGCGTGTGTGTGAGCAAGAGACAGAGGTAGAGACAACGTTTGTGTGCACGTCTGTGATGTGTGTGACGTGCGCAGCAATGGGACACACCAGGTTGTTGAAGCCCAGAGCACGGAGAGCTTGTCTGAGTGCTGTCAGCTTGTCTCTGCCCTGAGCGCTGGACGTCTCTCCTGGCAGGCCTTCACTCAGGTACCTGCAGCAGGATCATGGGGTGCAGCAGTTAGAGCATGAGTGACGGCTCTTCCCCTCATAGTTTCCCTATACAAACACATCTGCAGGACAAATAAACTTCCAGTACCCGTAAACCCACCACCTTTAGGTACAGCACAGCGGGAATGTTGAGTCCTGTCTCTGTAACAGTTGTCAGTACTGAGCAGGCAAATGTAAACCTGTATAAAGGGTGAGTATATACACAGTTGGAGCTCCTCATTACATTCAACTCAAAACACACATGCAGGTGTCCTCTTTTAAGCTCAAATCTGCAGTACCAATAATAGAAACAAGACTAGCCTATTTCCCTGTGGGATGATGGGGGGGGGCACCGGGATGGGGAGAGAGGTGGGCATTATCTCTGTGGGCAGGACACAGGTGTGGCTGGTGGAGTGGGTTCTCACCACACGTGAGCCGAGCTGTGCGGTAGAGCTCCTAATACAAATCTAGGTCATCAAAAATATCCCCAGGAGTGTTTTATGCAATGCGTGCAGTGAACTTATGCCCATGCCATGGATATGGAGATGCAAGATGTGACTTCACACACGTTCACACAGTCAATTTCATGTTAGCGCAGAGTGAGTCACTCAGTCACGCTGTCGGTTTCATGTCAGCACAGAGTCAATCACTCATTCACGCTGTCGGTTTCATGTAAGCGCAGAGTCAATCACTCATTCATGCTGTCGGTTTCATGTTAGCGCAGAGTGAGTCACTCATTCACGCTGTCGGTTTCATGTTAGCGCAGAGTGAGTCACTCATTCACACTGTCGGTTTCATGTTAGCACAGAGTCAGTCACTCATTCACGCTGTCAGTTTCATGTCAGCGCAGAGTCATTGGTCACTGATTTGCAGAGTCATTGCTCACGGTCACTCATTCACGCACTCATTCACATTTCTTCTTCGTCCAGAGTCGGTCACTCGTTAGCAGAGTCGGTCACTCGTTAACAGAGTCGTTGTTACAAGTGTTACAAGTTACAAGTTACAAGTACGTTGTTACAAGAGTTACAAGTATGTAAGGCAACATGTATCTGTATGTAAAGTATACTTACCCGTGTGCACAGTATGGTATACTTACCTCTATGGAAATTAGTGTGACCTGTGTGTTGGGTAGATTGACCTGCATGCAAATTATATGTATACACAGTATATAAGGTGTAAGGTAGTGTGTAAGGTAGATTCACCTTTGTGAAAAGGATATTTACCTGTGTGCCAGCATATTGTTGAGGTACATGTCAGTCTTCTCTTCTGGTGACATACCCTCTGCCATCAGGTAGAAAACTTTGAAGTTGCGTTGATTTTGATGCTTTGTGGAGGTGAGACGTGACTTCTCCAGGATGTATGCGCACACACTTGCTGCAAACACACCCATGAACATGCACCCACACACACACACAATAATTGTGGCAAAATATCTCACTGCTAATATAGGAAAATGCATGCTGAAATGACATGGGCTTTTTATGCTTTACCAAGCACATCAATTACAGACACACATATATACACATACAGTACCCTCCAAAATTATTCACACCCTTGACAAAGATGAGTAAAGAAGACTGTTTAAAATATACAATACAGGTAATGATACTAATATTATTACTCAAGAGAAAAATATTTAGTTTTCCCCAAAAAATATATGTATCACAATTATTCATACCACTAATAATTATTTTAAATTATTCCAAAAATAAATTTGTACAGTATTTATAATGAACACATTTGATGATAACTTCCTTTTTCAACAGGAGCTCGAGCACCCTCTGCTGGTAATTTGTCTTATTTTTTCAATTTTTCTCCCAATTTGGTAGCCAATTGTACCCTACCTTCTAATTCAACTATCCCTTCCCTGTACTATGAGCTAGCCACTGCAACCCTATGAGCTAGCCGCTGCAACCCTAGGCCGAACCCGCCAAGCTGTCAACCATAACTCCAATACACACAGAGTCACTTTTTGCATGTGGTCTGCTCCTGCTCGCTTCCCTCCCGTCTCCCTCTGGGGCAGACAGCCAGAGACGGGCTAGCGCAGCTGGAGATGGAACTCCGGCCGCAGTGGGCAACTTGCACTCCGGGCGAGTGCTTTTACCATTATTAGAATTAGAACATTAGAACAACCACTATTAGAACTTACAAACAAGATATCGCCCATTGGTCCACCCTACCTATTGTCATGGCTGGCCGCATTAACTCAGTTAAAATGGTCATAATCATACTACAGATTGTGGCATGTATAATGGTGGGATATTGTATATTCACTGTACAAACAGCCCATGTAACATTCAAATCAGCAGTTGTGTTCATATCATGCTAAATATTCAGGCTACATACACAACCAGTCAAAAGTTTTAGAACACCCCCATTTTCCAGTTTTTACTTAAATTTAAGCAGTTCAAGTTCAGTGAATAACCTGAAATGGTACAAAGGTAAGCGGTAAACTGGCAGAGGTTTAAAAAAAAGTTTAGGTTACCAAAAACTGAAAAATAATGTACATTTCAGAGTTATAAAAAAAGGCCCTTTTTTTATTTTTTTATTTTTATTTGTTTCTGATTTTATCCCATTTTATCCCAATTTGGTAGCCAATTCGACCCGCTATTTTAACGTCAATCCCCCCCTAGTAATGTGAGTTCGCTGCCGTAGTCCTGCGACCGGTAGTGACGAAGGCGAAGTGACGCCTCTTCCGAGACGTCACTCGCCAAGCCGTCGACCGAACCCCGGTACTTACAGGGCCACTCTACGCAGCGAACGTCACGTCAGCTTCCCTTCCCCCTCCCTGGGGCGGACAGCCAATCGCCGCCCCCTGGTGGCACTCCCGGCCAAAGCCGACACTTGGCGAGACGGGGAATTGAACCCCGGTCTCCGTGGCCAGCGTCGGACGTTGTAACCACTGGACCACGCGGGAGGCCAAAAAAAGGCCCTTTTAATGGATTCACGTGGGTTAACAGTCACTCTGTGCAAGTCGCCGACTCTGGATCCAGCAAAAGAGCCCCAGACCATCACACTTCCTCCTCCATGTTTGACAGTTGATGTCACACACTGAGGAACCATCCTTTCGCCTACTCGACAGCCTACAAAAACCTTTCAAAATTTCAAGATTTCAAATTTTGATTCATCGGTCCATAAGACCTTCTTCCAGTCTTCAGTAATCCACTGGCGGTGCTTCATGGCCCAGGCAAGGCTCTTTTTCTTATTTTGCCATCTTAGCAATGGCTTTCTTACTGCCACTCGACCTGTCAAACCTGCAGCTCGAAGTCTTCTCTTCACAGTTGAAACTGAGACTTCCTTACTTCAACCAGTGTTAAGCTGTGCTTGAAGCTGTTGTCCTGTGAGCCACGCAAGCTGTTGACTCTCAGAAACTTGTCTTCTGATTTTGTGGCTTTGGGTCTGCCAGACCTCTTCCTGTCAGTTTCCAAGTGCCTTTTGATGGTGTAGGAAACTACACACTGCCAAAAAATGTACATTATTTTTCAGTTTTTGGTAACCTAAACTTTTTTGTTTGTTTAACCTCTGCCAGTTTACCGCTTACCTTTGTACAATTTCAGGTTATTCACTGGACTTAAACTGCTTAAATTTCAGTAAAAACTGGAAAATGGGGGTGTTATAAAACTTTTAACTGGTAGTGTACACATCTACATCATTGCACACTGCACACACACACGCACTTATTCTACATACACATTATACATTTACTTCAATCACATATCTTGTGCACCCCATGTCCTCACTACATCTACACCCACATTGCTTACATATTACGCACACACATACACACACACACACACACACACACACACACACACACACACACACACACACACACACACACACAAACCCAGATCATATACACATTATAGAAAGCTTTCAGCTTCTCCTATTGCAGTGGGATATTTATACATACTGGCACAGACACAGATAAGTCATGAAAAATTCAATTTAAAAGGTAAAAAAACTAAAACTATCACCATCCCTTGTCTATGTAATATTTCAGCACATCTACAAAACCAGAATGTAATAGATCCTACCTCCAACTAAAGTCTTCTTCTTCTTACAGTATTGCAGGGAGAGGAACTTTATGAATCGACTTGAGTTGTCGTTCATTTCTGTCCTTGCATGGCCAAATGCTTCAAGGATGCAGTTGACCTACATATATGGGGAAAAGGTCAAAGTTCAGTAGCTCCTCATCCTGGAATAAGTGTAATGTGGCTGAATAGGGTCTGAATTTAATTTAAACAATCATGGTAAGGACTTTGCAGGGTCAAGTTAGACCACCAGAGGGCGCTGCAAGACAGATAAGTACAGACGCCTGACTACTGTGTGTTTATCAGTGAGACTATAGCCTGCCATGCTAGACTACAACTAGATTACATTGTAGTTTGGAACAGCATCAGTTTTCACCGCACTGCTCTTGTCAGGGAACGGTTTGCTGCACACCAAAGGATTGTGATGGCATTCCTCTATCTATGACTGCCGGCCTCAAGACCGAATGGCTCTGCTGGTTTCCATGAATGCTGGCCGTCACAGCAGAATGCTGCAGGGGATGGCTGTGACATGCAGAGGTTTTTCCTTCAATGCATCGCAAGGGACAAGATCAGCTGTGATGTGGACAGGAATATGTGGCCTAACAGAGAGGACAGACTGGATGACCAGTGAGACCACTGAAACACTATTTTCAGTCCCTCCATAAAAATGTGATTGCAGTTTACAAAAATCAACAAAAATGTATGGAAGCAAAGCATACATTTACATTATACAGTAAATGTAAAATATGCAGTGCTTGCATACATATGCAGAAATCTGCTGGGGGTTTTTGCTATATTTCTGTGATTCTGCAATCACATTCTTTGGGAGGGACTGAACTTAAGTATACAGCGCATAATTGCAATAATCTATAAGGTAAAGGAACATGCACTGTGTTGACTGTGTCCCAATCTAAACCCGATTCCTTATAATGAAATAACACCTGATCCAAACCCAACGGGACAATGAAGGCATTTGTTGAGTTTTCATTTGTCAGGAAGTAGCCAGGCCTTACTGCATGTTACTGTGCGACTGTAGTCTGTATGAACACCCACCTGCTTCATTTTGGGCTCCAGTGAAAAGCTTTTATTGCTGGACCGAGCCACCAGGTGCTTCACTATGTGCTTACAGGCTTCCGTCTTCCCCGAACCACTCTCTCCACTGATGAGAGAGAGAGAGAGATATATATCATATCTCATCACTGTGAGACAGGTCAGGTTGAAACAGTTATGTACCTTTTACTTATTTGACATCATTCAGATGGGTACTACTGTTTCTGTTACCATTCCATACCCTTCTGAGAGAGAGAGAGAGAGAGAGAGAGAGAGAGAGAGAGAGAGAGAGAGAGAGAGAGAGAGAGAGAGAGAGAGAGAGAGAGAGAGAGAGAGAGAGAGAGAGAGAGAGAGAGTGTTCGAAGACAGACAGGTAGATGGAAAAAGAGACAGGTAGGGAGGGAGGGGGAGAGACAGGTAGGCAAGATGGATGAGAAAGAAAGCAAATGAGGGAGGTATACAGATGGGCAGAGGGCGCAAGATGAGACAAAGAGAGGGGGGGGAAGAGAGATTCTCCTCCGTATGGCAGATGTCTCCCTGATGGATGAGTCTCACAAATGGCTGCCAGCTAAAACAAACGCGTTCAGGGACTGGCAGCAGGGGCCCTCCTCCTTCTAAAGGGCTGTCAGCGGTGGTTAACGCAGGAGCGGCTGCACTGCCACAGTTGGGCCGGTGGGGGAGGTGGAGCTCGGCTGTCAGTATGAGGCACAACGAGGACCTCTGGGATTCCCTGCACTGTTCCCGAGCCCAAAATGAAAGAGCAAAAGTCATTGAGGGAGACACGTGGGTCTGCTTGCATGGTTGGGGGCCATCACCCGGGAAGCGGCCGGGTATTGGCACTAACATAGCATACTGCATAATATTACGTAGCATATTTAGCATTTTATATTACCCTTCCTGCATGGCATACCTGCCGGCTAGCGCTCCATTACTCTGTGCTCTCGACGACCCAACTTCCAATGGCAGTCTTAAATGCAGGGAAGCCAGGATTGGTTTTGGACTCATGCCACCCTTTGTTGATAGGATTCAGATCTGTTGTTGTCTATAACAGGGAACAATTGCTAAAATACACCTAGCTAGCTGACTAGTTAGCTGGTTAACAATCATTTTTTTAAAGATTTAAAATATTGCTAACAGTGTTAAAAAAAACTGCGATTATTGATGAAAGAGGGCATTTGGTTGAGTTTAATTGATGCTCTTTATCTGGCTATATGGTAGTTTTGGTCAATGGTATTGTCAGAAGTCATTTCCAAGTGTGAGCAATCTAACAAGTGACAAGTGCAGCCAGTATCTTATTATCAGCAAAACGTCATAATGAATTGGCACATACTGTATTTGCAATTACAATTGCAGAAGAGACATTTCTGAGTCTGAAACCTTGCACAGCAAGCACACAATGTTTACCTTCACAGATAAATGCATTACGGTTAGGAAGTCAATTTTTTGACCAATAAGTGACTATACTATGCATGGAAGTTGCTTCATTATATTACTACCCTGTTGGTCACTATTTAATAATAAAATGTCTAAAATTGCCAGAAATTGTTGATGAACTCACTTTCAGAGCCATACAAATAGCAATATTATGTGTAAACAGTTCTGTATAAACTTACAGTATTATGTTTCAAAAGTGTAAGCTATTAAACTTTCAATGATGCTGGGCAAAAACCCAATTTGCAATTAGTTTTGTCACAGTAGCTTTGCTTCTCACGTCACACTGACTGTATATCAATACAAACAGGAAGTTGCATTACCCTGTCGATACACATTTTTTCGGTTTCCTGCGTGCAACTGACTTGATCCATTAGAACTGGTTGAGGTAGCTGTTGTGGTAGCTGTTGTGGTAACATAAGGAACTGTTATTGTCACTCAACCAATGAGAGTGAGTGCCTGAAGGACACTGCCATTTAAAGGGATTCTTAGCTAAACAAATTTCACATTTGAAATCTCTCCTTCCTCTCAATGCTCAGTGCATCATCCCCTGGGTGTGTAAATGTAGACATGATCCTGTTGCAGACAACCCCAACAAAGTCCAGATGGCATTTAAAGCTGAATCCTGTCTTCCGTAAACCTTTCCATTAAAGTGTGATGGACTGCATTCGTTCTGCAATGTATTGGATTTCAAGGGCAGGTTAAACTTCCGACAAGGGGACATATATCATGGCCTTGAAACCCCCTGTTTCTACTCTTTGTTGGAAAAAAAAACATAGAAACAGGCGAAGCGTGCAGGAGCCTGGCAGGGCATGTTACTGCACTGTGACAAATGGGCTGAAGGGGTGATGAATGAAGGTCCCGCCAGACCCAGTGCAGCCTGACAGAGCAATATGCTCAGCGTAACGAGGAGCACAAATCAAACCCTGGACGCAATTGCAATTAGGGAACACCATTCGTTCCAGGGAGGGCAAAGAGGAAGGGGCTAACACAATGCGGAGATCGATTCGTCTCTCTTTATCGATTTGATTCATCAATTCATCTCGCTCGGATTAAGACCCTCTGAATCAACAATCTGTCTCAAGTTTGTCTCAAGACATTGTTGCGTGGCGAGGCTACTTTTGCTGTTAACAACATTTAATCATCCCTAACTTCTGGTTGAAATGTTCATTCCTTTTCATTCAAATCTGGAGTTATAGTCCCTGTGTAAAGCAGATTGTTGAACTTAAGGAGTTCTGGTGATGCCCAGGGAGTGAAATGAATGTGAACAATGATATGTTAATGAATTAATAGTCAATTGCAGGAATGAGTTTTTCTAAAAACGGTGTGCGTCCGTGCATGCGCATGTGTCTGCATAGGTGTGTGTGTGTGTGTGTGTGTGTGTGTGTGTGTGTGTGTGTGTGTGTGTGTGTGTGTGTGTGTGTGTGTGTGTATGTAGTCTCAGTGCTTAATCTAGTTTTTTTTACACATACAGTAGAAGAGCAGTGAGTGAGTGAGTGAGTGAAGCGAGAGAAAGTTAGAGAAAGAAATAAGTGGATTGGCGATCCATTGTGTAGGTACGCATTGTGCCAGTGGCCAATACCTGAGAATGAAGCACTGTGGCCGACGCTCCTGCAGCATCATGTGGTACGCCCTCTCTGCCGAGGAGAAGATGTGCGGAGGAAGAGAGGAACAGAGACGCCCGCTAGAGCTCAGGTACAGCTGACTCACCTGAAGAGAGAAAGAGGAGGAGAACGACAGAGGGAGAGGCCATGTAGTTACTGTGAGGCAGGTGACGTTGAGACAGAGAAGCACTTTTCAATTTTTCACTGTCCCGACAGTAATATAAGCCTTCTTTGTGCTTTGCCTTCAAGAGTGTAAGCCATCAAAGGTGTAAGGAAAGCTCTTCAAACTTTGAAAATTCATAGTCTCATTGGGGCTTGTTCATACTCATAGAGCTCATTAAACCTGGGGCACCCACACAGGGTCGTCTCAAGGGGTGGACGGGGCCCGGGTCGAGTCAACCTAAGCGGGGCCTAGCTGTCAACACAATGACATCCTAGACTTAGCAACTGCTTAGCAACCGTTGTTTATAATAGCCAACCCGCCATGGGCTTGCATAGTAGTTATTATATAGCTACTATGAGCTAAAGTTTTACAGGCTACAACATCATACAAACCAACTTGCCATTTAGGCTATATAAATGTATTTGCGGGTATTTGTCTGGGTGTTCCTCACAAACATAGCCTATATATTTAATATATATTCTTTTATACACATTTATTTTGAGAAAAAAAAAGAATTTAAGGAATTATTATTATTATTTAAGTTATTATTTACATTTTCCCCTCTCACTACGGGGCCCTGTGAAGGGCGGGGCCTGGGGTGGTCGTACCGGTTGCCAGGTAAATGTTCAGAAGAAAATATATTTATTTTGAAAACAAAAAGGTTCCAAAAACATTAGTTAGTAAATAAAATGTAATAACAAAAAAACTTAAATGTGGCAAAACAGAAGACAAAATGCGATTCCATATTGCTTTCAGTGTATCAATAACACACAGTAGTAGTGGTCATAATCCATATTTTACAATAAACAAATAATTCATTACACATACAGTATTACAATAATTACAATTATTAATTCAAATAGGAAAAAAAAACATTTTCAAGTACATTATCCCAAAAAAACATAAATGGCTCCAACACAGTGTATAATCTCATGCACACAATGGTGCTGGTTTTGAAGAGGTTGGAGGCAGCACCATTATGTTGGGTTGTGCGATATAAAGACCTGGCCAGTTTAGAGGGAACAAGCCAGTTCAGAGGGAAGAGAGATAAGCTGGCCAGTTTGCAGGGAACAGAAGTAAACTTACCCTGCTGAGAGCTCATTAGCTCATCGCTGCGTCTGGCTGTACAGAGCGCCAGTGCCAGAGGACGTAGGAAGGAGAGAGCGCAGCGGCAGGCAGCCTCGCTAATGGATTATTGGAGCTGCTTTGTCCTGTTTCTAATGGATCCCATCACACCCTATACACACAGTGCACTCTGCCTCCTCTGCCTCCTCTGCGCCATCACAGCCTACAGTATACATACACTCCTTTTCTCCTCCTTAAATACAGAATGCACCTGATAGATGAACAAAATATTTTCTGGCAGGCACAAACTGACAGACAATGGGTGACACCATAGCAGACCACACCAAACCACCGAGTCACACAAACACAAACTTATTTACACTCTCTCTCTCTCTCTTTCTATCTTTGTCTCGGTCTCTCTCTCTCTCTCTCACTCTCTCACACACACACACACACACGCACACACACAAACGCAGGCGAGCGGAGAGGAATGTATGGCCCGAGAGAGTGAGTGAGAGAGAGAGAGAGAGAGAGAAAGCAAGAGAGCAAGAAAGAAAGGTAAAAGACTAAAACTTCCCAACCTGCAGTGGAAAGGAGCAACATTACTACAGGATACTATATGTTCTCTCCACCCCAGCACCACCCTTCATCATCCTACCCCTCGGTCACCATGGTGACCACTGAAGTGGAGAAAGGAGGAATATCTGAGCAGTTATCATGTGGAAGAGAAGGAGACGGAAAAAGGAATGTAGTTATAGCCTTGTCAAATGAGTCTAGAAACAGGTGGAATAATGAATACCAGAGATAGAGGTATCCCACAATCCCTAATGCTGATTGTCAGTGGGGAGCTGGTGGCACAGGTGATTGAAGTTAGGGGAGAATAGGGTATAGGAAGTTGGAGGGGGCAGCGAGAGAGGAGGTAACAGAGGTAGATGTGAATAAAGTGGAAGGGGAAACAGAGGTAGATGTGGATAAAGTTGAAGGAGAAATAAATGTAGATGTGGATAAGGTAGAAGGGGAAATAAAGGTAGATGTGGATAAAGTGGAAGGGGAAATAAAGGTAGATGTGGATAAAGTGGAAGGGGAAATAGAGGTAGATGTGGATAAAGCAGAAGGGGAAATAAAGGTAGATGTGGATAAAGTAGAAGGGGACATAAAAGTAGATGTGGATAAAGTGGAATAACCTAATAACATATCAGCTACTGTAAATCTACTCACCTTAAAGTTTAAATTACATTAAACGGTCATTTAAGGTGAGTAGGTTAAATAAGTGACCTAAAATGACCCCTTCACACAAGGAGGCAAACAGCCCTGGGTGTGTCCATGAGCCTTCATTCATTCATTCATTTTAGCCTTCACAACAGCGATTAATGGAGTGAAACGAGGCCCATGTGTCATTATCTTTGTTTCTATTAGAGTGTCGTTAATGTGCCCCACACTCCAATGTGTCCATTACCATAATCAGCATTTTTCTAATCCAGCTGATAGATTTGGTAATATGGGTTACTCAGGAAGCAACATTTTATATCCAGATAGGATTTGTGATAGGCTGTATAATTTACAGGCATGCTGTGTACCATTGAGAGGAAATAACTGAATTATTAATGAACAGATCAAATCCTATTTCACAAATGCATACTCCATTATTGTCCACTGCAACCCTGCATTCTGAACACAGCACTCGCAAACTCAACATATGAGCTGATATCTCAAGATCAATTCCGGAACATGGGGATGTGTTTCAGTGAGCATTGGGAGGGTGGGGGCTGGGAGGTATTTTGACAATATACACACATTGCAGTCTCATAACCAATACCAGCTTTGATCAAACAAATATTAGGAAGAAAATGCCTGAATCTCACAGGCAGAGACTTGAGGGGTCTGAACGGAAAACATAAACTTAGATTTTCTTCTTTTACATATAGGATCCATTGAAGTAATACTTACCAGTGTTGAATAAATAGGCAATTCCTTGTTGGGATTCACAAGCAGAAGAATATGCCCAATATAAGTCTGAAAGAGAGAATAAATATTTTATTATACTATGGAATTTTAAATACGGGCTGAGCGAGCAAGCAAATGAGAGAGAGAGAGAGAGAGAGAGAGAGAGAGAGAGAGAGAGAGAGAGAGAGAGAGAGAGAGAGAGAGAGAGAGAGAGAGAGAGAGAGAGAGAGAGAGAGAGAGAGAGAGAGAGAGAGAGAGAGAGAGAGAGAGAGAGAGAGAGAGAGAGAGAGAGAGAGAGAGAGAGAGAGGAATGCAGAGGGAGAGGAACTGCATTATCTGTAATGTGTGCTGTGCGCTGATCTGTCCTCCACCAACTCCACTCAGGGTTAATTCTCCTCACTGCCAAATCCCTGGCCTGTTAGATGAAAGCACTTTTCTCAATCCAAAATCCAAGGACTGGCAAGTACAATGAAAGCATATTCAACAGCTGACAAGGGCTTGGAGCACTCTGCTGATCAGGTTTTGAACAGTGCTACCCCGTGCTGGCGGAATCCACAAGTGCATATTGCTCTGCATCAATGTGCAGTGTCTGCAGTATGTGAGAATATAAGCCAGATATGAATCAGATTTGGTTTGATACCAGACTGTGGGGCTACATCACTGCGCTGAGATCCAGTGTTGGACACACCACCCGAAAAACCCCTTATAGTGGATTTACACCAAACAAGACATTCCTGCTCCTTCCTAACCAATGCCATTTAAATGTGGACACAGTGACCAGTTGTGATTCTGAAGGTATCACTGGCTGCTGTTCCAACCTCAAGGCACATGCCATGTGCTCAATTAAAACAAGTTTTAACTTCTGCAGCAATCACCCTGAGTGGCCATTGCACTAATCAATGATATGAAAGAAAGTGGGTTCAATTTCCCATTGGGACCACATACATATACTAAAGAATGGATGCATTCAGTACTGTAAGTCGCTTTGGATAAAACTGTCTGCTAAATGGCATATATTATATTATATTATTGTATGAATGCAGACTCATGAGCACAGATTTGACATTGCGGGCTGGTATATTATTGTGGGCAGGTATATTATTACGGGGTGGGTATATTACAAATTGATTCCACACAAACCAGGGATGATGCTAGTGTTTTCTCAGAGGGGTAGAGCTCAGCTATTAATTCGCATCCCAGGAAATGACAGAGGAGAAAGACAACAATGATAAACAGTAGTAGATTTGTAACTTCGCCTTTGCCATGGAAAGAATTGATTCGCACATAGTAGTTTCGTATCTTAACTAGTGACTGATCACTGTGAGGAAGACACACTAATGTACACCCAAATATGTAGACGGGCACACAACCACATGTGCACACACATACACACACACACACACAGACATACAACTGATCAGCCTTCCATTGGATTATTGAATTGCTTATCCCAGGTGATCTAAACAACTTACTTTGTTACATTCTGGTACATTTATGCAGCAAGGTGATTGTTTCAGTAATGCAGGTGAAGTTCTTTGTTCTAGTGCCCCCTCTGGGAATCAATCCTTCACACCTCAGGGCCTTGACTACTGTACCACTGCACGGCTCAGGGGTCGTATGTACAAAGATTCTAAGAGTAGGAGTGCTGATCTAGGATCAGGTTTCCCCTGTCCATATCGTGAAACGAGGCAGAGAGATGGGACCCAAGTGCAGAAACGAAGCAGGAGGCAGATGTAGAATAAACTGAAGATTTATTATAAATGATGGACTACACGAGACACGAGAACAACTCACAAACTGGGAGAAAATAAACAAGAGTATAAATAATCAAAACACTAACACAAAAAAAAACAAGTATTACAACAAAAGCTCAGAATGGTAACACTGACTAGCAAACACAGGGGAAAATCATTGAAGACAGAGCAAACAGCACAGACCACTTAAATAAGGACATGAAACAAGGCACAGGTGAAATCACTAAGACAATAATACACTCAGACAATCAGGTGAAACAAGACACAGGTGGAAGCACTCAAGATGATGAAAAAATTAGATAATGACAATCAGGAAACACCAAGAGTCCAATGCCGCCTGAGCAGCGAGCGAGCAGGAACCGTTACAGTACCCCCTCCTCTATGAACGGTTCCAGCCATTCCTCTAGGAGATATTGGAAGGTGGCGGCAGAAATCCTGAATCAACCCTGGGTCAATTTCCCATGCCAGGACTCCTCAGGACCGTAGCCTTCCCAGTCCACAAGATACTGGATACCGTTGGCCTGGCTGGCCATCAATCAGAGACTACTGAGGTAGACGGTCAAAATGGAGGGCTGGTGGTCAGGATCCGGGAAACATGGACCGGGTGGATCCGCATGGACTAAGGCAACAGAAGGCGGTAGACAACAGGATTGATCTTCAGGACCCTGAATGAGCCAATGAAGCAGGGGGCCAACTTACGAGACTCAAGGAGGCCAGGAAGGTCTGGCCTGGCCAGAACCAAGAGTCCTACATTGGCGATTAGTCTGGAGCTGATGTCAGGCGGAGGCATGCTGCAAGGATGACCACACTTGCCTCCAAGTCTTACGACAGTGGGCGATGAAAGCCTCTGCCAAAGGAACCCCCACCTCGAACTCTTGCTCTGGGAATAAGGCTGGTTGGTATCCGAGCTGGCACTCGAAAGGGGAAAGGCCCGTAGAGGAAATCTGCAGGGTGTTGTGCACATACTCAGCCCAGATTAGGTACTTGCTCCAGTTGGTAGGATTGGAGGAGGCAAGGCAGCACAGGGTAGTCTCCAAGTCCTGGTTAACCCTTTCTGTTTGACCATTGGACTGGGGGTTGAAACCAGAGGAGAGACTGACGGAGGCACTGATAAGGGTACTGAAAGCTTTCCAAAACTGGTAGATGAGTTGAGGACCATAGTCTGACACAACGTCCTGGGGAAGACTATGGAGGCGGAAAACATGCTGAAGCATGAGCTCCGTGATTTCTCGTGCTGTGGGTAGTTTGGGTAGGGGGAAAAAGTGACAGCACTTGAAGAAACAATTAACAATGATGAAGATGGCAATGAACCAATTGGATGAGGGCAGACCAGTGACAAAGTCCACAAAGAGGTGAGATCATGGGCATGTGGGTATGGGTAATGGGTGAAGTAGGCCAAGGGGGCGCTGCCTGGATGTCTTGCTTTGGGCACAGGTGGTACAGGCTGACACAAAGGATTGCACATCCTTATCCATGGTAGGTCACCAGAATCTTTGCCTCAAAATCTCCAGCATTCTGGTGGTCCCTGGATGCTCCATCAACAGAGAGGAGTGCCCCCAAAGCAGAACCTGGGACCGGTCTGAGCTGGGAACAAACAAGTGGTCAGGAGGTCCATTCCCTGAGTCGGGCTCTTGGTGTTGCGCCGTCCTCACCGTGGCCTCAATTCCCCAACTTACTGGTGCCACAACCCAAGAACTCGGAATGATAGGTTCAGAGAGAGAGCATCAGGCTTTTGATTCTTGGAACCCCGGCGATATGACATTGTGAAGGTGAAGCGATTGAAAAAGAGGGTCCATCGGACCTGAAAAGAATTGAGGCACTTGGCATCCTGAATATAAGCTAAATTCTTGTAGTTGGTCCAAACCACAAAAGAATGTTCAGCCCCCTCAAGCCAGTGTCTCCACCCCTCTAGAGCCAGCTTCACGGAGTTCCTGGTTGCCGATGTCGTAGTTTCTCTCAGCAGGGGAAAGAAGGGAGAAGAAGGCACAGGGGTGAAGCTTTTGGCCCTGAATGGCTCGCTGGGACAGGATGACTCCTACTCCGACATCAGAGGCATCCACCTCCTCAATAAAGGGCAAGGAGGGATCAGGGTGGACAAGAACAGGGGCAGAGGTGAATCTCTGCTTGAGGTCCTGGAATGCCCTCCCCACCTTCCCTGTCCAGCAAAATTGAGCAGCTATCTCCCTATTCAGGGCAGTGAGAGGTGCTGCAAGGGAACTGAAGTTGCGGATGAACTGCCGGTACAAGTTAGCAAAGCTGAGGAACCATTGGACCTGCTTGATGGAGGTAGGCTGAGGCCAATCCGTGATAGCTGGGTCTTGCAGGGATTCATCTGGACGTAGCCCCGAGCAATGATGTAGCCCAAGAAGGACACACTGGTGATATGGAACTCACACCTCTCAGGCTTTAGAAAGAGGTGGTTCTGGAGAAGCCGCTGCAGCACCTGCGTGACATGCAGGACATGATCTTGTGGAGAACTGGAAAAGATAAGGATGTCGTCCAAGTAGACAAAGACAAAACCGCTGAGCAGGTCTCGGAGAGTGCCATTGATCAGAGCCTGGAACACAGCGGGAGCGTAAATGAGACTGAAAGACATAATGAGGTACTCATAGTGGTCATTAAGGGTGTCGAACACTCTCCCTCTCGGATGCTGACTAGGTTGTAGGCATTGCGTAGGTCCAGTTTCGTAAAGATAGTCACTCCCCGCAGCTGCTCGAGAGCAGTGGAGATCAAAGGAACAGGGTAGTGGTTCCTCACCATAATCCTGTTAAGCCCACGGTAGTCAATGCAGGGTCTAAGGCCTCCGTCCTTCTTTCCCATGAAGAAGAAGCCTGCTCCAGCCGGCGAAGTGGAGGGCTGAATGGAACCAGCATCAAGTGCATCTCGAATATACTCTCCCATGGTGGCAGTCTCAGGGGCATAGAGAGACTACAGTCTCCTGCGAGGAGGGCTGGTACCAGGCAGGAAGTCTATGGCACAGTCATATGGGCTGTGAGGAGGAAGAGTTTCTGCCCGCTGTTTGCTGAACACCTCACTCAGCGCAGCATACTCGGGAGGAACCTGATTGCAGTTGGGGGAAACAACGCTCTGGATAAGAGCATCTGCTAAATGCTTAAAATGTAAAAATGTAAAATGTAAGAGGATGCTCAGGTGACTCAAGAAGATTGAACTGGATAATTTCCTCATAGTTACCCCCGACGTGCAGTCGAATTGGAGCTGTTCAGTAGTGGACACTTCCAGAGCCAAGAGCTCTGCCATGCAGGGCTGATACTTTGAGAGGCTGGTTGAGCTTACTGTAGGGGACCCTCCAATGATGCGCTCAGTCAATGTCCAGGAAACATCCGGCTGCCCTAGAGTCCACAAACCTCTGGAGTTCATGCTGTTGGCTACTCCAGAAGAGGGTAGAAGGCAGCAGTACTCGGGAGACGGGGGGAAGGGAGGTGGTGATTTGGATCGTCAGGATCCTCCCATCTCCTAATGAGCTACGACCTTTCCCGACAGTTCAGGACAGACAGCCCGGAAGTGACCGGAAACCCAACAATAAATGCAGCACACTCTCTGGCAGTTTACCGCTTACCTTTGTACCATTTCAGGTTATTCACTGGACTCTAAAACCTTTTTTTGACATCCGATGTGTGGAGTGCTATTAGGCTGATTGAGCTAACATCTGCAGCACATCTGTGTGCAATTCTTTTAATTATTTTTGATAGCTGTCAACTAAATATGATCATGATTATTGGAGTTACTTAAGGATTTGTGTACTTGTGCAACAGGATTAGGATTACGGGATATTGTACTTGTGTATTTATTATTTGTGTTCTGTCATTTTCATTGAGCTCTAAGTTACCACGGATAAGGGACATCTGGCAAATATACAAATACTAATCGAAACCATGCTTCCAGGGAGAGATCTTGGATACTTACATAGATCTGGTCATTTCCAAAGCGTTTCTGCATCTCGTAGAGCAGACTGCTGTCAGTCAGCTCACTGAGGGAGGCCAGGTCATCGCTAGGAGCTGGGGGCATGAGCCTGACCTGTGAAAAACAATATTGTATTACAATACATAGGAATAGTTTTAATGACTCCCACCATGACATTTTCCACCTCATGAAGAGTACTGCTGCTTTTAGTATTATTCTCTTACACTGGGTTTAATTTGCCTCATTATGGCAAGTAAATAGGATATTGTCACACGCCACGTGACAAACCCTGGATGGGAACAGAGCAGTCTGGAGACGGAGTGGAGTTTGTCGGTTTACGGACCGGATTATATTTTTTATTTTTTTCTTGTCTCTCCCCCCAGACATGGGGAAGAGACAGTGGGAGTAGCAGGTTAACATATAACAAACACAAACACAAACACAAAATCTTCACCCTACTCACCGCCAAGCTTTCGGGTAAAAACAACAAATTAAAATAAGATAAAATAATCAAAACTTACGGGACACCGCGCCTCTTCATCCGGAGCTCCCCTGGAACCTCCCAGGCACACACATATCCAGTGACCTTTCAAGTGCTTCCCACCCATGCATACTGAGACACTCGAACTTTGCAGTCCGAGTTCTCCAACCCATGCATACAGAGACACTCGAACTTTGCAGTCCGAGTTCTCTTTTCAACCCATGCATACAGAGACACTCGCCACTCCCCACAGTGAGAGTTTTCTGGCAACCAGCCCTGAGACACTCGACTCTTCCAGTGAGAGTTCTCGGGCTGTTGCCCAGAAACACTCTCCACTGCCCGAGTGCGAGTTCTCTTTCAATCACACTGAGGGCGAGAGGCTCTTTCAGGGCACCCTCTCGCTCTCTTTCCCACTCACACAGGAAGCACTCTACTCAGTCACTTTCAACAAACGCACACAAAACACAACAAACATCCAACATCGCACGCACTCACGCACTCACGCACTCACGCACTCACGCACTCACGCACTCACGCACTCACGACAATGACAAGACTAACTCTCACGAAACACATACACAAAGACTAACTGATTCCCCACTCGCCCCACCTGCTCTTAAATAGGCTTACTTTCTGCCTGGCTCAGGTGGGACTCGTGAGGCAATCACCCAATCACAATCATTCAACACTAAACAATTCACATTCTCACACAGACACCCAATCAGCCAATTGACTTCCATATCAATTAACTGATTGACACCAATTAAATAATAATTAAATCAACTATGGCCTTTGGAGCAACCTTCCGGGCGACAGGTCACTCTCACACCCTGTGAGAGTGCCAAACCTGCCCCCGGAAAGTCTCCCTGCTCCAAAGGCCTCCACCACATGTAAGACAAGGGCAACCATGCCACTCCCATGTGGCCGAGACCGACGCCTTCCACAGATATGTTCAAGAACATTGAAGGACATAAGACATGTTCAAGCACCCCAAGACATGATGCCAGCCTATCACAAGGTATTTGAACCAAAATGCACACATTTTTAAAAGTTTCATTATGACTCGGGAGGGAATTGACCCCACAACCTGGGAACTGGGTGGAAACGCCCACAACGTCACATAAGGGGCTCACATGGTATTCTGTGTAAAAAGAGTCAGACACAGATACTGTTATGGCCTGCTCTCTGATCTCTGGAGGATGGGGCCTTGCCTGTTCCAGTTTGCTGGTGCAGGTGCTGAGGAAGCCGTCCACGCTGTTCTCCTGGGAGAAACGACGAGCCAGAGTGCCGGCAGAGTCCCTGAACATGGTGTCCCTCTCCAGGAGACTGTCCCGTTTGGAAATTGGGATGGCAAGGGAGAGTCTGCAGGACAAGGTGAGGCAGGATGGGACAAAGGTGGGTGGGGTGGGGCAGAGCAGGGTTGGTTGGGGGGATGGAGAGAAGGCCAATCGGTGTAAAGTATGATAGCAATATCTAACATTATCCTGTTGATAATCATCAAATATGACCACTAAACACAAAAATGAAAATGCCAAAAAACAACAACAGGAAGTGGCAGTCATACCACAGTGTGGTCTTCCTCCAAAGTGCATAACTAAGGAAGGCTGTTGTTGGTTAATGTCTGGATGGAAGACTACCTGGGAAAGCTAATTTGTTGCTCTAAGTGGTGGTGATGTGCACATACGGACAGAGAAGAAACCTCAGTGCTCGCGTGCTGTGGTGGGCACAGTGCTCATTACAGATCCCATAGCATATGTGCCAAAAATTGTGCCTAATTGCCCACCAGTTTAACTGGCAAAATAAATCATTACAAAATCAAGTATGTGCTCAGTGTTACATTTTTAGTGGCCACCAAATTGAATCAAATGCATGGGCAATGGTTGAAAAGAGGTACCCCCCCAGAGAAATTCAAACATTCCCTTAAGCATAATTTTCAGTTTACAAATCCCATATACATTTGGGTAAAAGAGATTTGCACTAATTTACCTTACTGATAATAACAGTAGAGTATAATGTATGAAGTATAATGATGCAGAGAGGGACCTACAGTTTCTTGATGGGTGCAGAGACGTTGTGGATGATCTCCTCATGGTGCTCCTCTGACGTCAGCATTGGAGCAGAGGGGTCATTTAGCCACACTTCCCAGTTGTCCTCTGCCTTCAGGAGCAGTTTGGCGATATGGTCCGTGGCAGCGACGTCTGCAACCGAAAGGGGCAATGGCTGTCAGAGTGATGTCATTTTGCTGTGATAGCACTGCAGTATCATTTATGTGCAGCGTTCCACACAGCCTGAGTGTTACTGCATTTCACATGACAGACCCAGATTGCCCCCTTACAGTCATAATACCCAGAATGCACCTGACTGGAACACACCTATCTTCTGCTGACCCAGAGACCTGGAACAAGGTCCCCATTCTCCAAATACATGCTGGCCGTAAGAAATATGAAATGTGGATTGATAGATCAATAATTATTTTATTGATGAAAATTAAAATTGGAGACAGGCCAAACCAAATCAACATAAAGGACAAGGAGAACATGGAAACATCAGTATGTAAAGATACAGCATATCTGTAAACCTTTACTGAATGTTTATACAGTGACATATTTAACAAATTAAATCGGTGAAACACCTTATGTACAAATATGGTCTTGGTAAGATTTCACTCCGTTTTGCTGATAAATGATCTAGATTAACCCTTCCATCCCATAACTTCAACATGAGATCAATGGGACATTTTAAAAGCGATGAATGCTTTTATCAATAATTATCTGACTGTGAGCAAATTAGGTGCACTTTCAATTCAACATACACATGGGTGTTTTTTGTTTTTTGTATCTTTCGTCACCATATCATTACAAGCTGCCCTTCTTATTTGTTGATTAGTACCTGCCAAACATTATAGACAGTGTAACACTCTGTATACCATCATCTGTATACAAAGGCTTTCTGTAATGGGATCTCAGGATGGGGATGATACAGATTTCTTATTTTTTATTTAAAGAGATTGATGCAAAAGTAAGCGATAAGCTAAAAAGGTACGTGAAAAAGACGAGATTCACTTTCTACCCTCTGGCTGTTCCAGACACCCTAGGGCTAATCCCCCCCCCAGTCAAGATGGGTTATTGATTAGCAGGGCAAGTGCTGAGCGGAGTGTAGTTACATCACAGGGTGCAGGGTATTACTGGGGTGAACTGACTGTGCTCAAACCCTTTTATTTTCCAACCTTTTAACCCCCTGAGTCGGCTGGACATCACAGCAATACAAGGCAAAAACATTGACAGAAACCAGAATCGCGACTTTCCGATTTGAGCACTGGGGATTTTTAAAATTAGCTTAATTAGACCAAAAGTAAACCTTGCTTTTACTCTGTTTTTACCTTTAGTGCGTCCCCTTCTATTGACATGTTAACGAGGTGCTAATTTTCGGCATAAACAACACAAACTGAAGAGGACAGTCTTTAAAATGTTTCAACTAGTGAAAATATATATAAATTCTTGTGACTACAGGTCTGTGCAATAGGCACAGAAAATACTTTTAGCTTCCTCTGCAATCTGCCAGCAAAGGGTCATTACTGAAATCATATTCAGCGTAAATGTTATAAAATATAATTGGAAATCTGCCAGCAACAGTCTATGCTATTGATTTTATTTCGCTTGTTTTTTTATTTTTTTACACATTAATGCAGTTTTGAATCCTGCTGAGAAAACTCATCCCTGTATTGTATCTCATTCAGTTCGATAATTTAGTTCATCAACCTTACATAACCAAGACCTTGGTGAAACAAAACAAGAGCTACAAACGCAAATGTGTTTTGAGATATCTTTAGGACTGTTATTGTCATTATGTTTTCACTATTTAGCCTCAGTAGAAAGCATCTGCAGTGGGATAATAATGTTCTTAGATCTCAGGGCTCACATACAAAACTTGAAGGAACACAGCTTACATTATTATCATGCCAGTGTGGGGGAGTCTGCACACAATTAGCAAAACCGCTGAATACACTCTAAGGCCTGTAATATACTATAGTGGTAGACAGACCTGGGTCAAATACCTATTTGAAATACTTTAACTCTTTAGATGCTGGTAATATTTGAAAACACTCCTGCAGATCCCTGAGAATTTGTAACGGAATATATTACTAACCAAAATGTACATTCATGTGAAAAAATTATTATGCACCAGGAATCTGTCCATGCACGATCGTAACCAAAACCCTTACAAACCAACTTACACAATAGATCTGTATTGCAATGCTCTACCATTGAGTATTAGCCCATGGGTTGGTGATATCACCATCTGATTTTTTCATCCAGTTTCTCTGACATTTGATGGTATTTGTATTGTGTCTTGTTAAACTGTTGCACCTTTGTTGCCCTGTTGGCAAAATGTCTTCTGGTGCTTGTTGCCAAATGTATCTTTACATTGTGTCGTCTGGCACTGTTCACATTGTTGCCCTTTTAGAATCTTGTTTCTTGGTTAGCATTGGTTGGTCTTGTGCCTTGACTTTCTGTTTTAACCACTCACGGGTCTGAATTGGTTCTGACATAACAATAAAAACATAAAATAAACCACTGGGAACAAAGCAGCATTCAAGAGAATTGACCACAAACCACTAAAATTATTCGCATGGCACCTATAATCATGAAAGACAAAAAACAATTTGGCTGGATGTTTCAAGTGTGTAAGTCAATCTGCACTTGATCTCCATCCAGCTAAACATTTTCCCTGCAGCTCATTTTCTTCTCTCTAATTTACAAAGTTGTAATTAGACATGCTCATTGAACGATAACTGAAAAATAAACTACAGATACATATTTTAAAGAGCAGCTCCTTGTGCCCTTCGACAAAGACATTGATAAAGAAATTGGTGTCTGGTTTGTCCCAGGCTCTCACTAATATCCAATTACATTTAACAAAGGGACATCTTGTCAGGTTGGAAATGCTCTGATAACTCATGGTACAAATTACTAAATATTATGCGCATTACCTCGCCTTAGTTATTTCTTACTGAATTTAGACTATAAGCCCTTGAGCATTTTAATAATACCCATTTAATAAATACTGTTTTCCTCTGACTGATCGGCTGATCGGCAGGATACTGATTTTCGATTTCAGTGATGAATGAGCTACTGTGATGGTCGACGGTCGCATATGAATTCCATTACTCCAGAATTAGCAAACAAGATGCTGTTCCTGTTTACCTCATAAGTGGTAGGCTCGTTTTCGCTTTGTCAGAGCAATTGCAATTGCACCGTTGTTTGGCAGGAGCAATCGGGGGCCACTCACCCGTGACATTAATGGCTCGGTTAACCTTACCTGAGGGCCTGTCCAGGTTGCAGTTGAGGAGGGTGGGATTGGCACGGCGATTTAGCAGGTGTACCACGATGTTGCTCTGCAGGGGAAGAGCGCAGACACATTCACCATTTTGCTCAAAGGCGGCACAAAGGGCCAAAAAGACAAAAGGTCACGTTCAACACCCGCATGAAAGGCTTCAGAGCCATGGGCCCTGGTGGGATGACTCACAAACCTCAATGTCTACGGGGGCGCTATTCACCTGTCCCTGTCTGTGCTTGTGTGTGATGCAAACGGCTGGTGTTTGTCCCGTGCCGGTGAGGTATAAATCACTGAGAGAGACAGTAGCGCTCTGTGTGACAGATCATCTTTCAGTGCTTCACCTTGGGGAACACAAAGGTGCGTGCGTATGTAGTGCATATGTGTTTGTGTGCATGAGCACACACTGCCATTAGCTGTGACACCTCAGCAGTTCTGGAACACACACATACACACTCTCGGGCAATGAAGAATGATGACAAGCAAACCTGTCTGTGCGCAAATCAAGAAAGATACATGTGGACACTGAGCCAAAGCAATGCCAATGATGTGGCACAGTTGCACTTTTACATTAGGGCAAGCTGATAGACAAATATATGTTTTTTTTCAAGATGGTATTGCCTAAGTTCATGGCAGGGCGTGTCCGTAAGTATTCCAGGCAAACTGTAGGGATGTCCAGTGACTACGAAGTCAGTGCAAGTGTATGCAAGTGAAGGTTCCAACAGATGGTGAAAAAATACACTAATTTGAAAGCAGCTTGTATTGATTTGAGGCTGAGGATTGTCCTGCTGTGAAAGGTTTAGCTATTTAAAAAATTAAAAAATTAAAAAATGAAGGGAAAGACCAGAGTCACTCCTGTCCAGGCTGGAGTTTTGCCCGAGCTCTGAGGAGGACACGGCACAGAATCTCTTGTTTCACGCCGTCATTGCTGACCTGCCCAGTGCAGGATGTTTGGCCCTGAGCCGAGCCCTGGGAGCAGCTGTTTGGAATTTGTCCGTGTCCCACTTCCGGAAATTCTCCAGGGCAGGGAGGTTGAGGGAATGAGAATGAGCATCTAACACCATTTACAGAGGCAACATGTGGGAGGTAGGGGGGCAGGGGGGCTTAAACCAGTTGACTCTGAGGGGGTGCACATGCCATAATTGGTCAATAATAGGGCATGATTTCATAGACCACCAGAATAGGGCCAGTGTATAGAATAGCCCTGTGGCCAGGCCAGGCTTCAGAACCAGGCCCAGACAACAGGGCGTGGATTTGTGATCAGTTTTGGGTGACCGCACCCCACACCACCCCTCACTCCCCACAACCCGTTACTTCATAAAATGCTCACGTGGTTCTCCTCAACTCCAGGATCACAATGCTCTTTGCTGACTGACAGAGACAGGCATGAAGCTTCATAACCACTGATTCTGTAAAGGAATGGTTTATACTGGAAATTAATTGATGATTGTAAAAAAAGTGGTGCGTGACAAGTCTTGAGGCTCATTTCCACCGGAAACAAAAACTATAACTGCAACATTGAAAGTGTCTATATTACAACGATAACTACAAACATGAGCTATAACAACAATGATAGACAGTCAGATCACTCTCAGAGCGCTTTTCTAGAACACATCTTCAACAATGAAACATGTCTAACCAATCATTTGCCGCATGTGGAGAGTGGTTGGAGCTGTATTTAAAGCTTGTGAGGAGCCTATGCTGTGTTCAGCGGAGTGTGGATGTATGACAGGAGTGAATCATGCCCTTGGAAAATGCAAACAGTGCAAAAGAATGGTCTAAAACAAGAACACCTAGTCTTTGTCAGCATCGCCCAAATAGCACAGGAATCAAATATTTGACTATGTCAGCAAGATGTTACACCTCTCTTCTAAAAACTCTGCTATCTCCTGTTGAAATACGTGGATGAATAAATATACAGGTTATCAGTCAGTGCTGAGAAATCCTGATTCGCAGGATTCTAAATCTCTGTGTATGAAGAGAAAGACGATTTCTGTGTCATCCTTCTCAGTAAAATGTACACAGTTATGGAATGCTCTACCATCCGAGATAAAAACACAAAACAGAGTCTAAAGGTTTTTAATGAAAAAGTGAAACACTGGCTTAGATGGGGTCAGACGTGCAATCATTGATCATGAAGATCTCCCCATCCAACTGCACACACACACCCACAAACACACACGCACAATACCACTGGATATTTATTGTAAATTATTGTAAATTATTCTGCCCTCTATTTCATTTTCAAATGGCATATATATTTCACTTCATGTAACATATGTTTTGTAATGATCTCTACTGATTTTAAACTTAAACCTAACCAGGGACAGGGGTCGCAAATTAGCTAGAAACCCTGTATGCAGTGCATCTCTTTCAGGTTTGTAAATTGTAACAATGTTTACTTGCATTGTCCCTGACAAATAAATGACAAAATAAGTAAATAAATAAATGTAAGATGTGTTTTGAAGGTTTTCCAGAGGGTGGCCCATGTTTTTCGAAACTGTAGAAAATACTGCAGAGCTAACAGGTGTATAAAAAGGTGAGGTCCATATTCCACATTGAGCTGCATAGTTTCAGAAATGATGTACCTGTCTGTATTTAGTTGCCATGTTTAAGGTGGGGGTCCAGGTGATAAATATTCCATATATCATAAGGACAGGGCTCTGTGTCCAATGATTACATTTGATATTATATATAATATTCATATTAGGCAACCTGGTACAGGTTTTACTACCACAAAGTGAGGGTGTAGGTGTTAAGTGCAGGCTACTGTACCTGTCCATATTTAGCAGCCAGATGGAGAGGGGTCCAGTAGGTGTTGTCAGCCACTTGTGTGTCAGCCCCGTTCTCCAGCAGCAGAGAAACAACATCCGTGTAGCCGCTGGCACAGGCTATGTGCAGCTGGGAGGAACAGAATCAGAGACAGTGGGGTTTAGACTGCAGCACAGACTAAACAAAAAAAATGCATCTGCAGACCCAATACAATACAGTATATACATACAAATACACATTTCTTTCCTGCAGAGAGAGGTGTCTTTCTCCATGCCGATGCCACCATCCACGGGGCATGAGTAGTCACCAAATGGTTTGAGGAGCATGACACTGATGTTATCCATATATCATGGTCTTCCCAGTCACCAAATGTGAACCCAATTAAATATTTATGAGATACGGTATGGCACCCGAGACAACATTTCCCCTTCAATAAACCAAGCATGAGTTGATTGACTTTCTTGTGAAAGAGTGGAGTCGTATTCCTCCTGCAGAATTCCATACTGGTCACATAATGCGACCCAACACCCTATCAATTGGCTTTATAAATGTTTTTTTGTTCACTACCTTTACAAGAAAATTTAGAGCTCTCACCACAGATCCTTAGGGCACTCCACTTACTATGCAGCCCAGTTCAGATGCAATTAGTCTAAACCCCATTTCCCATAGATTTTAGTCAAAAAAAGTACGTATGTGGTATTCATGAGAGAGCAGCGTGCATCCCAGGCGTGTTGTGCAGGTGTTAGCATGCTGGTGTTCTAGAATGATAGTTAAACATAGGTTTCATAATAGCAACACCCTTTCTCTCTCCATTAGTATCCAGAGGAGTGGACATTTTATCAGCGACCCAAAAGCCTGCCGGAGAGGATTTGAGCGACTGTCACCTCAGCCGAATGTTCAGGCGTACGGGTACACTCACCAAAGTGACCCCTTCGTCGTTGTACTGGTTGACACTCCCCCCAACTGCCACAAGGTGCTGGACGTCTGAACGCATAGAGATCGCCCGCTGCATCTTCATGCGGTGCACGGCCAAAACGTCCACACCTGGAGGGGAGAGGGGACAGTGTAACCCTCACTGAAACAACATTCAGCACTGACATTGTATGTTACACAGCTCTACAGACACAACACGTTCCTATGGCACCCTTTACACAAAGACATTTAAATTTTACATTTTAAATTTTAAGCATTTAGCAGACGCTCTTATCCAGAGCGACTTACAATATGTGCTTTAATACATGGTAGGAACAATCATAGTTCACGCAAAATATCAGTGCAGTAATACAGCGATAGAGTAAAGGGTATTTTCTTAAAGGCTTCGTGAGTATGTCCTCAAATCTCTATAATTGAAAACATTTTCTGAGAAATCTATATTGAAGGGCTGGGCAGAGTCAACCATTAATTTCAATCAGTTGTTGTCTCGTGTCTTTGATTTTAGTTTTGGAGATGGCGACAGCGTGGTTTGCATGGAGCAAGTTGTGCCACTTTGAATACCTGTCAGGTACTGTATACCATGTCATCAACCTTATCCACAATAATTAATTGTGTGGTTTTTATTTCTTTATGTTTGTCTCAAATGTGACATAACTAGGACCTGGATAAAATATTGAGTTGTTATATTGCATGTATTTCAGTCCTTCACCACCAAGGGGGTTGATGGAGCCTCTATTTCAAGCCAAATCATTCAATTACCACTTTATCAGGCGCATAAGAATAATAACAACGCAATGTCCAATGTCCATTGACGATTATCACCAAAAATAATAGTTTTTCTCAGAAGAGATTTTTTTTTTTTAAATAAATTTATTTCTGATTTTTCCCCCGTTTTTCTCCCAATTTAGTAGCCAATTATACCCTCTATTTTATTTTCAATTCCCCACCCTCACGAGTCCGCCGCCCGTCCTCCAGGAACGAGATTCGTATTCCTGGACCTATTTCCCCGCCTTCTTTCGAGACGGAGATCTTCCACGGACTCCATTAACCTTCTCCTCGGCGGACTCGTGCCGGCTCTCCCTCCCTCCCTCCCTCCCCCGGAGGCGGACAGCCAAATGCCGCCTCCGATCGGGCTGACGACCAGGGCCGGTCTGGTAGAAACGCGGGTTTCGATCCGCGTCTCTGACGGGCAGCGCACACCGCTCCAAAGCGCGGTGCACTAGACCGCTGGGCCATCCGCCAGCCCCCCTCAGAAGAGATTTTAATTAAAGATGAGCAACCTGCTCTACAGTGTTGAAAATAAAACAAACTGCTCGCAGCGGGGGCACGTAAAAAACTATTAAGAAGATTTATTGTTCTGTCTGTGCTGTGAACCTGTTTTGTCAATTTCCGCTATGCATTCATCAGCTGCTGAGTTTATGGTATATTTAGTGAATTCTGTGTTCCCGACTCTCAAACCACTAGAAGAAATCAATCAGACTATTGCTATGTTGTGCAACAAGAGTGAGCCATTTCTCCAATGCCTCCATTAAACCAAAAATTAAATAGCTCTGTCTCTCACTCTTCCCCCTTATGCTTTTTGACAGCAGTTTTCCCCTCGCCTCCTGTTTCCATCTCAGACAGTTTTGTGTGTTTGTGTCTTTAAGTGTAGTAATATTTGGAGTGCAGTCTAAAAATAAGTTGCAAGATGCGCAAAATAAATTAAACCCGTCTGGATGCAGTGTGCCAGTAAGTAATATTGTTCTACTCTGTCATCGATAGGAATTTGTCTCAACATTGTGCGTCTCAAAGTGTGGAGGACATGGATGGACATGTTCCACTTTATCCACACTTTAACACCCTTAACAACATAATTGTAATGTTTTGCACTGATGAACACCTCAGCATTAGTCCCTAATTGTATAATTAGTCACATGTTTGTGCTGATTGCCAAATGATTGCTCAACTTGGAGTGCCTACATGGACAACTGGGGGGTAACTGCTGAAATACAGCTTTACAGCCCAGATGGTCATGTGCTAGAGATTTTCTCCAGGCTCTAGGCATCACATGGTACTTGTGTTTGGTACAAAAAGTCTATGTGTTTATGAATGAATTATAAAATTGTTACGCAGTAGTAACAAACACGTAATGTATGCAAATAGTATAATATTAACCTTTCCTGAGAGAAATCGATCTGTTTCAAAGGAATGACAGGGAGTTCAAAATTATATCTCATATCTTGCTGTGTTATCTTGTTTGTTTTTAACCAGAAAACTTTCTTTCTTATTTATTTTTTCTCCCCAAAACTGTACCGTACTGTACCGTGGAAATCATACTTGAAACATCTTGCACACAAACTGGTGCATATGAGTTTTCGCACCTCTGCATCATTGACTTGATTTATTTTTGTTTAATAGTCAAACTCATATTTTCCCTTTGTCAATCCAGCCACTGGAATTCATTCTTCTATGTAATCTGGATAGAGAGAAATCTCCCTGCTGTCTACACACACCAGTTAGATTTTGTACCACCAATATAAATAATTCCTTTACAAACACACACCATCTGATATCAAAAAGGTACCCAGTGGGGTATATACACATTTTATGTGCACTTTGATGACCAAGACTGGTGCTATAATACAGAGTACTAGAGTACTAGAGTCTTTTCTTCACAAAGCACTGGCCAATTACAAGAATTACAATGACTTATTATTGTCATCTGTGTTGCATACATATTCAGAGTGATATATTTCCACTTTTCATGGTATGTTGTCACCAAATATTTGTACAAATAGCTTTTTAACAAGGTGATTCCAAAAATTATTTGAATGACTACGTAGATACCCGACCGTGTTATGATTAGAGAATGCATGTTATACTTAACTAGAGTGCGTCTGGACTTGGCATCTGTCATAACTTCACGGTACGATTCTCTGATCAACGTGTTACTTTTGCAAATATAAGAGGACAGCATTTGCAGCAGAGCTGGTGGAAACAGCTCAGTGACATCACAAACTGTGATAATAATTATCCGCAGCGCTGTTGAGAAGGAATGGTTTTGTCAGCCCTGAGACGTCACGATCCGTGTGCTGCACATGCAGATAAAGATCTGCCCGTTAGACAGGGCCAGCGTGCTCCAGAGGTGCAAGAGGCCGAGCCGTGAGTCTCATTAGTGAGACTTGCTTCTTATGTTTCCCGACTGTCAGGTTGTGAGCAGTCTGACCACTGGGGGTCTACCTCTTATTCAGGGCCACAAATGGGCCATGCTCAGACTTCATTCTGCCCGCACGTAAGCGCACCACATACTCTGCCGGTCAAAAGTTTTAGAACACCCCCCCATTCCAGTTTTTACTGAAATGTAAGCAGTTCAAGTTCAGTGAATAACCTGAAATGGTACAAAGGTAAGTGGTAAACTGCCCATAGAGGTAAAAAAAAAAAAGTTTAGGTTACCAAAAGCTAAAAAATTATGTCAATTTCAGAGTTACAAAAAAAGGCCCTGTTCAGGGAACGTTAACAGGTTAACGTGGGTTAACAGTCACTCTGTGCAAGTCACCGACTCTGGATCCAGCAAAAGAGCCCCAGACCATCACGTTTCCTCCTCCATGTTTGACAGTTGGTGTCACACACTGAGGAACCATCCTTTCGCCTACTCGATAGCCTACAAAAACCTTTCAAAATTTCAAGATTTCAGTTTTTGGTAACCTAAACTTTAAAAAAAAAACTCTGGCAGTTTACCGCTTACCTTTGTACCATTTCAGGTTATTCATTGGGACTTGAACTGCTTAAATTTCAGTAAAAACTGGAAAATGTTCTAAAACCTTTGACCGGTAGTGTAAGCTAGGAAATAACAAGGATCTATGTCATTCCCTTTATAAACTATTTTTGTGCCTATACTCTACAGGATTTTCCCATGTAAAGTTCACTCCACTTTAGAGATGACTTACATTTACATTTTAGGCATTTAGCTCTAGACTCTAGACTCTCTTATCCAGAGCTACTTACACAGTTTACATTTCTTACATGCAATCCATTTATACAGCTGGATATTTTACTATAGCAATTCAGGTTAAGTACCTTGCTCAAGGGTACAACAGCAGTACCCCACCTGGGGATTGAACCTGCAACCTCTGAGTTACAAGCCCAGCTCCCTAACCATTACACTACACTGCCAGACTATATTTAATAATATAATAAATATAATAATAAAATTATTACTTGCATAGGTTCTCCCGTGCAAGTAATAAAACAAAGCTGGTTACAGTTTTAAAACATTTTTACCATCTTGTTCAACTGGATGCATTATTGGAAAGTGGCAGTAAAACAATGGTCCAACAGGGACATTACAGTTTAATAAAGATGTGACCCACTTTTCCGATTAGAGTCAATACCTGCCACCGTGACAACATGGTGGTCAATCCACGATATGCGACCCCATTGCTCATGAAATTCAGAAGGGCACAGAAAGGGTTATCGAATGTTCTCCTTACCCCGCGCAATCAATTTTGTGCTCTGTGTTTAAAATAAGCACGGACAATTATGCCTTATCGATTGATCTTCATTCCCACCATTTGCTGGTGATTTTAAAGGTTTTCTCTCGATTCCCTTGGAGAATGTCCTGACAGACAGCTTCTTTATGAATTTCCAGGTGTAGCTCTCGCTAAATCAATTAGTATTGCCTGGGCACACAAACTAATCAAGCCTAATAATTGAATGTATGAATTAATTATGACTTTAACATAATGAAAGCATTGCAACACTGTGCATCTGTCCTTGCGTGTACTCGTGTAGATGGCTTTGAACATCAACCTTTACTAATGATTACTCTTCACCCAGGACTGAGGCACAACAGTCACAGTCTCAGTCTCAGTCTCAGTTGAGCGGACATGGGTGGTGTGCAGGGCTGGACTGGCTATATAGTCTACCGGGCCGATTCCCGGTGGGCCGGTCTAGTTTTGGGCCGGTAGGGCCGGTATAATTATTATTTTTAATTAAAAAAATATAAATATATATATATATATATTTTTTTTTGTCATCTAACGGCCAACAAAAAATGGACAGCGGCCCATTGGTTCATTTTCTATACTGACACTGGGCGGCCCAATCACATGCTTTTTTTGCCATCGAACGGCCGCCCCAAAATGGACAGCGGCCCATTGGTTCATTAGTGATGGGCCGGTCTGAGCCAAATGGCAGGGCCTATTTTTTGTCCCAGTCCAGCCCTGGTGGTGTGTATGTGCATGTGTGTGTGTGTGTGTGTGAGAGAGGGAGAGAGAGAGAGGGAGGGAGAGAGAGAGCGTGTGTGTGTGTGTTGGTGGAATCAATTCTCGTTTGGAAGGTAAAGATCAGACAGGAGTGGTTGAAGATTTGACAGCTGTCATGAGCAAGCAGCTCCTATCCATTCTGTGGGTGCCCTGATGGGACAAAGGACGTGCTCCGGGTGTGCCCATTGAGAACAATGCAGCCTGAGGAGGCCCTTCAGTTTCACCACAGAGTCAAAAACGTTGCCGGTGGCAGCGACTTTGAATGTGGGTCACATTTCTGCTGCACCAGGAGCGATGTCAGGAAGCAGGGCGTTGAAATGGAGAGCAGGACCGTACCTGACATGTTTCAGAAGTGTACAAAATTTCAACATGCAAGCATCATGTATGGCAGCAAAAAGTACAAATCTCTCAGTGTCTCAACCCTCAACCCTGCTCCTCATCTCTGTAATAGTGAGTGGCTTATTTTGCTCATTGGCCCAGGTTTCGAGCGGTAGATGAGTCTTCGCTGTTATGACCCATTACCCCAAGTAGCACCATGGGACACTGAACCAGATTAGGCTTTTGCCCTCCTGAGAGATTAAGGGACAACAAAATGGCTTTAACTGTCCCACCCCATAACCGAATGAATGCCTCTATTCTGGGACAAAGGCTAAATAAAGCCCTGTCATATTCCTCAAGTTACAGCAGCTGCTTTTGTTTTAGCGCACGATCCAAACATCATCATTCACCCGGCTATTCAATGGGTCTGGCTCTTAAGAGACGTCTCCCTTCTTATCATTAACACTCTTCTTTATATTGAAAAGAGAAAAATAACTGGGTGCTAACTCTGCACATGGTTTCTCTGTCAGTAATTGTGGTTCTATCGTTTATGTGTTTAAGTCCTTCTCCCTCTCCCTGGACTCAAAGCTGCAACAAAAGAGGCTTTTACCTTCTTCATTTTAACATAATCATATTAGGCCCAATGCCCAATAACTGAATACTGGATCACTGCACACTCCATTCTATTGCATGATGTGCAGATGGTTCTATTTACCTACTCCTGTTATGGGCATAATCTACTTGTGTGTACAATGTCATATCAGTCACAAACAGGTGCAGTTATAAGGTGTTGACTATATTTAGTACATTTCCATTAGTAAACATATTCCCCACTATATGTTTGTTTCGTTTCACAAACCTCTTTCCCTTCTTAAAAATTATATTTAAATACAGTTCAGACACAGGACTCGATCAGATTTCAAAAGATAATTCGGACCCTGAAGAAGAGGAAGACTGAGTAAGTGACACAGTGGCCACATGGTTTTGGGTTCATGGAAGACATTGTTTTATGCAAAGCTAACATATGTCCAGAACGCTGCCGCTCGCCTGGTGTTCAACCAGCCGAAGTTCACCCACGTCACCCCTCTACTCTCCTCTCTGCACTGGCTCCCCATCGCAGCACGCATCAGATTCAAGTCACTGGTGCTTGCTTTTCAAGTGGCCAGAGGTACTGCTCCCCCATACCTCCAGTCACTCATCACTCCCTACACCCCACCCAGACCCCTCCGCTCCGCCTCAGCTGGCAAACTGACTGCCCCATCCCTCCGGGCGCCTGGCAGCCGGCTCGCTCCTGCGGTCTCGCCTCTTCTCTGTCCTGGTCCTCGCTGGTGGAACGACCTCCCGCAATCGGTCAGGACTGCGGAATCACTTCCAATCTTCCGCAAAGAGACAAAACCCACCTCTTCAGACTCCACTACCACTGAACACTGTCCATCTAGTCAATCTGTCGTCACCACTGTTTACTTGTTCTACACTATTTAAAAAATAAATAAAAAAACCCCACTAACCTTTTCTTTCCCAGTGTTACAGGTATGATACGCAGACGCCTGCAATGATGTCTATTGCTGCTTTAGTGCACTGATCTTGTGCGCTAACTATGATTGTTCTTACCTTGTATTAATGCACATCTTGTAAGTCGCTCTGGATAAGAGCGTCTGCTAAATGCTTAAAATGTAAAATGTATATGCTTTACAGCCGCAGCATACACTCACAGCAGGAATAAGCTAATAGCATGACAGAGCCTTAAATGAGCCAGCGGTCAGTGCAATGGAACCAGTGGTTCCATCCTATACCGTTCTCCTCCTGATGTGTCTGAAGAATGAGCCTGGTTTCAGTCCCGTCCATGGCATAATCCAGCGGAATGTTCCCATTGATATCTTGCAGCAGCGCGTTGGCCCCGCCCTTTCAAATGCATCACAGAGAGGGAAGAAAAGACAAATGAGCTAATTAGCTGCATCATTCATTAGGCAAAACAATAATATATAAGCTACAAGTATCACTGTTTCTCAATGCTGCCTCTGCCCCAATGCATGACAATACACATTGATTTGCCTCCAAAGCTTGAAGATATTTATTTAACCTTTATTTAACCAGGCAAGCCATTAAGAACAAGTTATTATTTACAATGGCGGCCTGGGTACATACACCATTCACTCACACACTCACACCTACAGGGCAATTTAGACTCTCCAATTAGCCGAACGTGCATGTCTTTGGACTGTGGGAGGAAACCGGAGTACCCGGAGGAAACCCACGCGGACACGGGGAGAACATGCAAACTCCACACAGAAAGGCCCCAGTCGGGATTCGAACCCGGGACCTTCTTGCTGTGAGGCGACAGTGCCATCCACTGCACCACCATGCAACCATATTCACTGATTGTTCACAGGTTTGACAATACACAATGACCTGCCCTCAAGCATTATGATACATTTTGATCTGCGATACACTGCACACCCTCCATTATTTTTATACCCCTGTACTGCACAACTGTATGGACATCTCACTCAATTAACTGAGTTAACTAGTTAACAGCTAGTAGCTAGCTAGTTATTGAAAATTGTCATAATTCATACAGTGAATTCATACAGGCTGGCAGTGTAGTGTAATGGTTAGGGATATATTCGCCTGGTACATTGCACACCGATAGCCGCAATTTATTTTGCACAACCTACAATGTTTCATTACAACACACTAAAAAAGCAACAACAGACCAGCATTTGAAGTCAATGAAACACAAAAAAATGAAAGATCATATTTGACAGGGGCGAGGGGACATCCACTGTCAAAAAACAAAAAAACACAGATGTGGTGAAAAATGCATGCCCTTAGACATAGCACACACTGTGAATATCAACTATATGTTAGTTGCTATAAGTAAGGGCATCCGTTTTTCACAAACTCTGTCAGGAACCATGCAGCTCCAACACCAATAGGTTGATGGAGGACTGTATGAAGCTACTTGTTAAGCAATCAATGCATTATGGTCTCAGGTCATTTTTATTTTTTATCAGATTAATTGTATAATTGGTGATGTTAATTTGAGTAATTGCCACTAATTACTGAAAATACAGTGCCTTTTTTTTGAGGATCAGAAAGGAACTGCAGCTTCTTGAGAGGGGTGGTGAAAAACGCATGCCATTAATCATGGGTCTATAACCACAACTGACTTTATACTAGAGCCCATTCACGCAAATTCAATCTGCATGAAACCATGTAATGAAGCACAGCAAACGATCCCATGAGGTAAATGTTATCCTGATTATATTTTAAGGTAGCACAGCTCACATGCCACAATGATTTTTATTTTAAATAATTTCCCAAATGCTGTTAACCTACTGGATCCACTTGAGGGTAAATTTGACACATAACTGAGATCTTATCAGAATGATCAATCCAAGGAAATAGTTTTTCTTCAATTTTTTGCTTGCATTTAATTGAATTACACTTGGCAGACCAGCTAAATGCTAGAGTTCCTCCTGTTTCCATTAACTATGCTGTTTCCGTGTGTAGGCATACTCTTGGGAGTGACAGTGATCGTACTCCATGCAGTGAGACCCTGGGGCGTCGTAGTTCTTGCCGTATAATTGATTGTTTGATTTTGTTATGACAGAAGGAAGTGTTGGTGCAATCCTGCTATTGCGGTGGTCCACATTGGTTCGTCAAAATGTAACCCCGGTGGAAGCGCGTCTCATTCAGGTTAACAAGGTCAGCGTGTTAACTGGGGGGTGGGGTGAGTGTCGGTCTCCTATTTATGTGTTGCCATTTTTTATTCAGTATCAAAGAGATGACATATGGAGGAAGCAATCTATCTTTTTCTTTTTCCCCTCTACCATAGTACTGAGCACATCACAAGCCACCAGGCACCGCCCATACATCCAATTAAAGTGCCTGAATTTGACTGTAGAAGGCAACATCAAAAGGTTTGCTTTGCTTATCAGCCTATACAGTATGTGCAGTCTATATTTGATCAAATGAGTTTTTATAGCAGCATAGCTTCAGTAAGATATTTATCAACATTCCTGTATACATAATAGGTACTGTGTTTGTAGTGTGCTTAATGATTCCACATAGTGGAGTGCATTCTATGATGGCATCATTGTCAGCAGCACACTGGCCTAAATCCTGATATGTGTATTAGTGAAGCAGTGAATTGATGTCATTATAATGAAATGTGTGTCACACACAAGCACTACGTAAATGCTTTATAAGCTCTCCAGAAAATATAATCACTTATAGGTAAGGGCATGCGTTTTTCACCACCTATCTTAAGAAGCAGCAATAAAACTTCCACCTGAGCCATGTAAGTACTTGGTATTCATCCATGGCCTACCTATGCTTTGTACATTGACTTTTACAGCAGCTTTGTAAAAGATGAATTAGACATCTCACCTAATACAGCTGAGCTGACAGAAATTATGGAATTGCTGAGGGACAGAAAAGGAACAGCTGTCTCTTATTTATAAACACAGCAAAACATTTGAAAGACCTGATTAAATGGTTTGAGAGTAGAACAATCTGAAATCACCAAACCAAAATTGAGGATCTGGTCAATGAATACTGAACATTGGTACAGAAGGTGAACATCAAAAATTGATCAATAAACAATGAATGATTCCCCATAATTTTCTGTGATTTAGATTAAAGATTCTCATGCTGCACCCTGTAGATATGCTGTAAAATTGAACACAGGTCATTTTTTCAGGTCATGTTTAATTGATTTTGGCAGTAACATTCTCAAGACGTTTGGCTTACAGTACATTTTTCAGGGATCGCTGAGACTATAATTGCGACTCATTTGACCTGACACAACACACGGCCAACTCAAGAATACCACACTCAGTGTAGTGTGTACATGCCATACTCTGAAAATATTTAAAATCATCATCCAGTCAGTTGAATCTGTGCCTAACTCATATGGTGTGAACAGGTGATGACTATATTGTATGCTCAAAAAATGGGTTGGGGCCTTGGATAGTGTAGCCAGTCAACGCACTCGCATTGACTGGTGTTTTGCGAGTGTGAGCTGCCTATTTCGGTCGCGGTTCGAAACCCAACTGTGCCAGACTGGCCCTGACCGGGAGCGGCATTTGGCTGTCCGTCCCAGGGGGAGGGGTGTGGGTGAGCCAGCACAAACTCGCCGAGAAGCACAAAGGGTGTCCAATATTGGAAGAGTATAATATTGGCTACTAAATTGGGAGAAAAACGGGAAAAAATTTGAAGCAAGATTAAAAAAGGGAAAATTATATTATTTTACACCAACAAAATTGTTCAGAGAAATTCTGGGCGCAGATTCCTGCTTTATGGGCCGGCGTCCCATAATCCACTGTCCCAGGCAGCTTTGTGCAATCATGAGAATTAAAATAGACAGAGAAGAGGGAGGCATTGACAAGGAGATACTAGAGATAAGTAATGTGGTGGTGAGGAGCATCCAAAAAAAGATTTCACTTCATAAGGAATCCTTCTGAAACTCAACTGTCACAATATACAGGATTTAATCATTATTCAGAAAATACATTTGGGTCTCCCATTTGGCTCATTTGGGCCTCCAATTACATTGGCTAAGTCAACAAAGCACTCGCTTTGAGTGCAGGCTGAGCCTTACGTCCCGGGCTCAAATCCGGGCTGTGACATTTGCTAACAATGACTGGGGGTGCAGTAAGTTGCCAAGGGGCAACCTGCAATTCCTCAGGTGTCTGTAAGTTCCTCAGATGACATCAGTGGGGTATTGGTTCTGTGTGGCTCAGTAGGTAGAGCATAGCGCTAACTATGCTAAGGTTGTGGGTTTGATTCCCATTGGGACCACATATACTGAAAAATGTATGCATTCACTACTGTAAGTCGCTTTAGATAAAAGTGTCTGCTAAATGGCATATATAATGTATAGTGCCTATCCTCCAATGAGAGCCCAACTCACTGCGCTGCAATGTTTGACAAAGTTTGACAGTAAAAATGGCCATTGGCTGCGCGCAAGCTTGTTACAAGCTCGTTCAAGTGAAGCAATTGCCTCAACCCTCCCAGCATGCTCCCCAAAACCATATGACAATTAGGAGGAGTCCATGTGGATGGTTATACACATACATGCATATATTAATGTATAATTTAATACATTAAAGACTTAAATAATCCTAGTTTAGATTCATATCAAGGTGGCTGTATTCAGACATGCTATGTAGTGAACACTTTATTGTTATTATAGTCCTGCTTCATATCGGCTACACTAGTGTAATCCACGGCAGTCACTACTACCTCAGTGGGAGATAGCACCTCGTACATTAGCTTCTACTGTACACATGCAGGCTGCCTCCAGCTCCCTTGAATGAAGAACAAATAGCCCACTTCAAACAAGTCTGCTCTGCAAGGCTGCTGATATTCCTACTCCAAAGCAAATGTGTGCCTTCATTCACATCCTGAGTGGGTGGGTTTAACGGCGTGAAAAATAATATAAATAAATAAATGTAAACAGAAATATTTATCTTTAAAGGTTTGCAGAACATTAGGCTTCTCTCTGGTGTTCCAGCAGTGAAGGTAGTGCAGGGTTGTAGTCAACAAATATGGTATGACATCATTACCCATAAAGTGGATCCCCCAGCTCTTTGAACATGAAAAGCCAATGTTTAATCACTTCAGTGATGCTCATACGCATATTTTCAAGAAATTTGAACATGGTTTTCCGAAAGCGGCCTCTGGGAGACCATACGGAACCATACGGGTGGCTTGGAGAGATTCTCATTATTTAAATATGCTGCACAAATCTTGTCCAAGCTGAGTTCACCACTGGCCTCTAATGACAGATCCAATTTTATTACAGATACTAGATGCAGGTCACAGAATGCTGCAGGTCAGCAAGGCCAAAATAAGAAATTATTTAGTTTCCATACAAATAATACCATTCATTTTTTATTATATCATAAATCTATTTCCTAGTGTTTTTTATTATAGGAACTTGTCTCACACCAGGAACCATTTACAGCAACTGACAAGCTAAGTGGATGGGTGGGTTAAGGTCTGAGGTGCAGTCTAAAGAGGTGTGTTTTCAGCCTGCGGCGGAAGATGGGCAGCGATTCGACTGTCCTGACATCAGTGGGGAGTTCATTCCACCATAGCGTACCAGGACAGAGAAGAGTCGTGACCGAGATGAGCGGCCATTGGTCACTCGGCAGTACATCCCAGAGCAATCAGAGGGTCTACACTGTATTGGGATAGTGGGGAAGGGAAGGAACAAAGGCGTGCAGTCAGCTGTACCTGCATGTAAACCTGGCCTGGTCACTTCTTTAATACTTAAGCCTCAGGACCCCATGGTAGTTCGTGGAGGCAATATACCATTGCATTGCATGTTGTCAAAATCCCTCATCAGCTCAGTCACTGACAGATGACACATGATAGCTCCACCCATCTTGGGGTTCATGACCCTCATTCTCCAATCATGACTCATCACTGTGAGCACACACAGGAACTTTAATTGCAGGAGTATTCATCCACTATTTTAAATGACCTTCCCATGGGCACCTGGGGCCATGTTTGAGCACCCCTTCAAGGCTGCCTGCTCAGTGCCAGCCCTTCCTGTGATCTCTACAGTCACAGCCTCACTGTCAATGACTGGAATATGATTGTGGCCCAATTAAAAATGGTGTGATTAAATAATATATAAAAACAAAACATGAATACACTGATTTTTTAAATGGACGGACAGTTTGAGAATAATATTCAAAAATAATATTAAACCATTATTCCCCACACATAATTATGATTAGTACTAATCTCAGGTGGTTCAGGTAAAAAACAGGCAACGCTCTTAGCACATGATCCATTTGTAGCTATCCCGCAAACCTTCAGCAGCCAAAAATTCATCCCTACCTTACAAACAAAGAACTTTTACAATTACCTTACAAATGTTTATGCAGACTTTGCTCCTCAAAATTTGTCTGGACCATCAACAAAGATCTTACACTGCTTATAATGTTGTTGCTTATTGCTATACATTTAACATATCATGCCATAATATTCTTGTTAGTCAATTTGGATAGCAGTGTCTGCCAAATAAGTAAATGAATAATAAATAATTCATTCATAATAGAGTTCTAGAACTTTTATGGATTTCCATTTTTGCATACAGTAACTGTGTCCATTGATTTAATTGGGAGTTGCTTTCCAGACTACTGTGGTGGGTGGGTTTTATAATTCATTTTCCGGTTAAGAGCTTAGTTGTTGGTGCCAGGAGCCAACCCTGTTCAGTGCAGCAACAGTAATATTTTGCTAATATGCCAAACCTCCATGGGAAGACAGAATACACCACTTCCAAACTTGTTCAAGCAATTTTCACACCGACTGGCATGAGCATCAATTAACTACATGTCCCTTCACGCATCCCAACCAGTAGTAATTTGCTCATAAGATGGGTAATTTTTTGGGGCTCAAGCCTAATAAATAATGTTGTGTTTCATGTTGAAGCAGATGACACATAACATCAATGCAGTGGGTCTGCTACAGTAAAGAGCCAGAGGCCAGAAGAGAAGCTCTGTATAATGGAGTCACATGATGGAGTGGTGCATTAGATGCATTTCACAGATGAATTATGCAACATTCAAAGTGTGTTTGTGTGTGCGTACTTCTTCACAAATCAAAACTCAATCATGCATGCAGTATTAGCACACAGACACTCGTGCATGCATGCACATACACACACACACACACACACACACACACACACACACACACAGGTATTCACACACATGTCTGTACAAACTGAGATGTTAGCTTGAGGGTTGATGACCAAGAAGAGAATTTGGTGGAATAAAGTTAGACAATAAGTAATAAAGTTAGACAATAACCAAAATTAGATGATGGTGCACATACACATACATACACCACAACACATACACCACAATGTTCACACACACGCACACACACACACACATATATTGACACAAAGAAAACATGCACACAAGCATACACAGACACACGCCCCAACATATTGCATACGCCCTAACACATGCACACATACACACATGCATGCACGCACACATACATGCAGAAACTGAAACTGTTATGTATTTGTATTGCCATTAAGTTTGTCCCTACGGGGTTCTTGTTCTGTTCTTGTTCTTGTGCGCATTCTGCGCACGTGCTATATGTTGTGTTGAACTTCCGTGCCTCAGTAAAGACGAGATGAAGCGTACTCTTTCATCTCGTGTGTTTATTCCTAGTTAATACTCAAAAGTACAGTTGAGTACATAACAAAAACACGCACAGACCAACTCACCATCTCTGGCTTTGAACACAGCACCCTGAGAGATATCACAGCCATGTCAGACCATCCCATGCAGTGTCAGTAACACACTGGGCCTAATCAACAGCACAGGTACTGCAATGCAACAGCCAAGGCCCTGAGAGCACAAACACTCCACAGGAAATGCCCGCTTTGAAGTTGAGTCACTAAAAATAGCTTCAAACAGATTGGATGAGTGGGGGAAACTAACTGACAATATGCGCAGCATTGATTTTCTTTCTCCACACAGTAGCTCACCAGGAATAAGAACTCAAATTTGGATGTCATCCTCAGTAAAACAGAAAGTCAAGGATCCATAGCCAGACATTCATAAGTTTGGCCTGGATTCAATCAACAATTTTCCTTAACTTTGAGTTACAAATAAATGCAAATGCTCAAAGTTTTTTATTCACAAACACAGTTTGGCAAGTTAATTTGGATGATTGCTGAACTGGCTAAACTGTATTTGTGAAGAAGACTCTTTTATTTAACCATGAGTCAAAAATCTTGATGACATAAGGCCCTTGATTAGAGCACTGTTCTAGGTGACACGCACGTGGGGGACGTCCCACACCATCTGACAGGGGCTGTCTGGGTGGAACCCTGGGGTCCGTCATCATGGCACCTTGGTCAGCAAAGCCAGCCAATGTCAGAGTGTGGCAGACATTCCCCTGTAGGCTCCTTGCCAATTAAGACCAAATACCCAGTGAGGCATGCAGCTGTACCTTTCATACCCCTACCCACCTCTAGCCATGTGATACTTGCATGGCAGGGCCGGGGTTAACACTGATGCTAAGTAATCCTGTGGAATAAGCTCATTAACAGAGATATCATGTGCGGGTGAGCTGAGGAGGGGGCATGTCACACGGCTACCGTAATTGCGTTGATTTGCCGACACGCACCTCTTTTCAAAAACAGAGAGGAGAAAGGCCGAAGAGAGGGGCGAGGAGAATAGAGCGAGAGAGGATGAGGGGAGTGACACTAAGGGAGAGAGGATAAGAGAGGAGAACAGAGGGGGAGAGGGTGAGAGCGGAGATGGAGAGAGAGAGAGCAAGAGTGGGGAGATGCAGGGAGAGAGGGTGAGAGAGGAGACAGAAGGAGATAGGGAAGAAGGGCGGGGCTCACCAGTAGCAGCAGCAGAGCAGTATCCGGGTGGTCGCAGGCGCTTGCCATGTGCAGCGGCGTCCAAAGATCCTCATCTTGCCAGTCAATGCTCAGCCCCCTGCCAATTAGCAGCTCTGCCGCAAAAGTGTTGTCATGGCGAGCACACTGTGGGGAGAGGGGCGGTGGGGGTTGGAGAGAAATCATGCAGTAAGATTGAGACATCATCAACAGAAGCACAACCTTGCAGCAACATTGCGGTGACTGATGGCTGTGGGCTGATTAGCCGCCTAATGTTGCAGAAACTTTACAGAGATGGATGGTCATTCACTCTGCATCAGTCCAGGTGATAAACAGCACAGCTTACACTTGGACCTCTTTCTTTAAGATCACAGGTCGTTCCAGACAAATATTCATGATATACTGCCTCTGGCACACAAGAGTACATTTTAATTCCATGTAATAAATTCAAATAAAGCAGGGTTTTGAAATAAATTGCTTTTTTTTTGCATGTGCAATGCACCTTTGTGGGGTTTTTTTTTTAACCGAAAATGTAAAACATTAAAATTGATAACCCTCATTGGTAAATGCATAATGAATTTATCATTATATTGTATAGCTCATATACCTCACATACAGTAATTTCATAGTAATCATTGTGGCTATAAATATTAAATGTTGGGGTGAAAGACAATTTAACTCACAATGTGTAATATAGCAGCAGCTTGAATGTATTTCAATAGTGAAGAATGACCAAATAAGAGAAGGATATTTCAAAGAAAGAAAGTCTTTTACTGTCCCATTGCCTGAACAAAGTTAATTTGGATTTTAGAGCTTAGCTCATCTGTTCTGCCCTCAATAACAACAATAACCAGTATCATTCAATACAGTCTCTCACTTTTCATCTTACAATTTCCTCATTTATAACATGACCTAATTTCTTCTCATTTACCTTTGAAGAATCTTCAGAATTCCAAGTCAACTCATTTAAAATTAAATTAGTAAAATTAAATTAAGTTAGTTAATAAAGAGAACATCACTGGTGCTGTCCTTTCCTGCTGTGGAATACACAATCATTTACAGTATACTTTAGGGATGTACAGGTAACTGCCAAAATAAAGGAACCACCAACATAAAGGTGTTGGGCCACCACAAGCCACCAGAACAGCTTAAATGCACCTTGAGATAGATTTTACAAGTGTCTGGAACTTGGAGGGATGCAACACCATTCTTCCACAAGAAATTCCATCATTTGGTGTTTTGCTGATGGTGGTGGAAAACTCTGTCTCATGTGCTGCTCCAGAATCTCTTATAAGTGTTCAGTTGGATTGAGATCTGATAACTGAGACAGCCATCATTTTCATGCTTATCAAAACGTTCAGTGACCTCTCATGCCTTGTGAATGGGGGCATTGCAATCCTGGAAGAGATCACTCCCATCAGGATAGAAATGCTTCACCATGGGATAAAGGTGATCACTCAGCATGGCTTTGTGTTTATTGGTATTTATGTACATTGCCCTCTAACAGGTTGAGTGGACCTAAACCATGCCAGGAAAATGCACCCCAAACCATAACAGAGCCACCAGAATACTTAACCCTTCAAGTGTTTCCTTTATTTTTACACTGCAGTACTGCACTGTCATATTAATAGTAGCAAAAGTGGTAGCAGTGGTAATAGCAGTCAGCTGTCTGTACATAAGGACAGCTCTTATACTGTAGTTATTAAGTCAAGTGTCGTGGTCAAGGCAACAGTGAACAGTGTGGAACAGTCATGTACCAGTGTGCCCTTTGAGGGCAGGAGTAGTGCTCAAAACAAATGAACATTTCATATATGTATGTACACTATGTGTGTATGGGTGTGTGTGTGTGTGTGTGTGTGTTTGTGTGTGTGTGTGTGTGTGTGTGTGTGTGTGTGAATAGGCTTGGTTCACTGAGTGAGGAGAGGAGGAATGAGAGGAGAGGAGCCTCTACTACACTATCAAAGATACACATATACATAGATTATTATTTGCATCTCTTCTTCTTTAGGTTATTATTATCACTATATTATTATTATCGTTGTTATTATTAGACTATTACAAGCTATTTCTTCTTCATGGTTCACTCCTGATCTGTCTCTGATTTGTATTTGGTTATTTCAGCTGCAGTCCATGGTATTGCAAGAATTGTATTTATTGGATAGATGGCATGGGGTAAAACCAAAATCAGTTTCCTCTAGGTGTGAAGTGTCCTGCACTGAGATCTTGCGCAGAGTGATGGGAGTGAGTCTCTGCATGGCGAGGAGAATCACTGCATGGCGCTATCAATCACTTTTAGCCTCACCCATTTTGAGGTACTGTACATGCAGATGATTTACGCTCCCATCGCGAGTCCCCAGCCCTCGAGGCCAAGGCTTGACTTCCTACTACACTAGCCTACATTCCAAATTAAAAACGTGCAGGAGATAAGGAGCATATGAAAACGCATATCTGCCTCTTACCAGATGCAGCAGGGATCCTCCTCCGGAGACGAGTGTATTGGGGTCAGCTCCTTCCCCCAGAAGACGCAGCACTGCAAGATGAAAGAAGACTGTGTGAAGAGGCCCCTGGGCTCAGAGTGCAAATGTGCGTCACTCCTAATCCTTGCCCGAAAAAGCCTTATCTGCAAGGGTCCCAGAGGAGCCCTGACAGCTTCTGCATCCAAATCACAGCACATTCTGCAACATTGCTCTTATTTTATTTATGTATCAATTTTACATTGATACAATTTCATCTAGTGCTAGGTACCCTGTGAATAATATCTCCAATTGTCCAAAGGGCCAAATAAGGGTCTAAGCCACACGAAAAAGAGGCGTGGTGTAACAGAATTTCATTGTTACTGTCGACAGGTCAATAAAAAAATATAAAAGTTTTCAGTCTCCAGTGAGACACACCCCAGGAGAGCTGTATGTAAATAAACAGAGAGGTTATTGGACATTCAATGTGTGTATTGAATGTTCTGGTGTGAATGGCTGCCGTGAATTACTCATGTGAGTTATTGATGGCAACCCTGACAAGAACCCATGGTCCAGCATGTGATGCTGAAATTGTACTGCCCCATCTCCCAACTGTGGGGAACCACATTGATGCTCCTTGAAAACAACTAATTTGGGGTTTATTTGCTCAATAATGACTGTATTACTGCACTGATCTCTTGCGCGAACTATGATTGTTCCTACCATGTATTTATACACATCTTGTAAGTCGCTCTGGATAAGAGCGTCTGCTAAATGCATAAAAATGTAAATGTAAAATGTAATTAAAAGGACAGCACTTGCCGCTTAGGCCAGCTTTTTTAAATTTCACTGTTTCATCATACTGTCAAACACATTTTGATCTCTTATCAGTTTATTTGCTTGGGATATCCTACTCTTCTGTGTGTCTTCTTTTATGTTCTGTAGAATAAAATCATGAACAAGTTGAAGTTGGTTAATTTCAGTTGGCTTCAGATATTGGACTCAGTCCTCACACCATATTGTATAAGAACAGTGGCATCACGAGAACTTCCAGTTCATCCCATGTGACTACATCACGTAACTGTAATCTGCTTCTGGATTTCATGCCAACTTCTGTTCTTTATTAGTTTATTAGCCCGATCACTTATGTAAGCTGACATTTTAGCTATATTTCTTGATAAGCTCATGAATGACAGGTACAGTCTGTTCTTGTGTTGCTATAGGAAACATTTTACTATGAAATGTCTATAAATATTTTGTTTGCACACCATTGCCTTTCATTTCCTCAAAATGTTGTGACACCTTATTTTTTATTTAAGTTATAATACATGGACACTCCTAAAACACAGTCTGAGTTGTTTTGGTCTTGTAACAATTAATACCGGATATTGAAATAATTAATATGGTCCTCTATGTGTTCTCTTTGCTACTGCAGTTGCTTTAATCTTGAAAAAGGGCACTTGCTTTGCAAAAGTTTTTTTCAGCTGTTTGTAATTATGTCAGCAGAGCTTAGTGAAGTAGTTAGAGGTCAAATTGTTCTTCTGAGTAAAAAGTTTGTGTTAGTTTTTGATAAATGATGAAAACAAACACATCTTGGTAGTGGACTCTTGGACACCACTGTACATACCAGCCCTCCAGGAATGGAGTTTCCCACCCCTAAAGTGATCCTATCAATAAGTAAATCCTTGAGAAGGAGCATGTCTATCTCAAAAAGTTAATTTTATGAAAATACCCACAGGCACACCCTGCTCAGACTGCTTGGATGCATGGATGTTTCTCCACAGGTCTTTTCGAGGGTTCGCCTTTCTGCAGTTTCACATAAGGAAAATTCTGCATTAAAGGTTGTGGGGCAGCTGGGTGGCTCAACTTAAGGAGCTGTTCCAGTGTGTAGATTGGTCTTACAATCTGGTACTGAATCTGGACAGTGCCAGTGCTGGTAGTAGCCAGCAGCCCCGCACAGCGGTGCACAATTGGCTGTAACATCTACCAGAGAGGGAGGGATTTTTAGTCGGCTGCACGTCCAGTCTCATCAGGCATCAGCAACCACCGCTGGTCAAACTGGCGCCTACAGTCTGCCAGCACAAGCTGCCCTTAAAGTGTCCTCCTACGACTCTATGTCTGTATGAGCTTAACTGGTGGGCTGTGGACTGAAAATAAACATCACACATTTTGGACAAGAGCACATGCTTGTCTGTACTCTCCTGAGTTATCAGTGGAGGTTGCAGAGATGAACACGGACACACACAAATTTGCATTACAAATTGGTAGAAAATATGAGGCCATGTAAATCTAAGGCACCACCACCAGAGTCTCGATCTTGTGGTCTTGGTCTTGAGACCTCTCGAGACCACAAAACACTGTCTTAGTCTGGGTCTGGATCTCAGCTACCAAGGTGGTGGCCTGACTCTTGGTCTTGGCTAATGGTCTCAGCCAAGACCATATTTTAGATATGTCAGTCAGGACGTGATTAAAAACGACCACTTAGGAACTATGCTGCTGTTAATTGACACATTGTCAAGTGCAAGACTGTCTGTCTGCGTGCTATTCGAGTCATGAGCAAAAAAGTAATGAGCAGAATGAAACTACAACGTATCAGTAAGTGTATAACATTAGCTATAACTTACTTTAAATTTAGAAATGAAACGAATCATTAGCTAGCTACAATGTTCAGGAAATATGATAGTCAAATTTATTTTAATAATGATACAACCATGACATGTTTGAATTGAGCTAACAACTAGTTTGTTAATTCATGAATGCCAAGACTGATATCATAGCTGGCACTATCTAATCTTGTTCATTGTAGCTAATGTAAATGCTAGCTATCTAGTCTAGCTCCTTGTTTATGCTTGCTTGCTAGCTAGCTATCTAGCTAACATACTCACTATAGCAAGCTACAAATTACTCACAATGTTAGCCAGTCGCTAAACCTTTCAACATGGCAGGGGCTTATGGCCTGTTTAAAATCAGAGGGAAGGGGTTGGGGAAGGGTAAAATCTCTTTAAAGAGGGTAAATTCTTAGTCTGAGCTCTGGATGCCAGGACTGATAGCCTATGACATTCAAATGACAATTTAAAACATATTTTGAAGCTAACATTTTGATTTGAAATGTAAACAAAAACATAAACAATGGAGTGAAACACCCTTTCATTTTGGTTTATGATAGGGTACGAAAGTTGTACTGAGATTATGAGGCATTTATAAGTAATACTCTTGAAGAATTAATGGGTATTTTTCAGTGTTGGGGAGTAGCAGAATTACAAGTAACAGAACTACTAAATTAATTACATTTTCAGATCTAGTAGTTTTCAAGTAGTCAAAAGATTTTTTTGTCAAGTAGTGGGGTAGCGTGGACAAATGTTACAATTTACATCTCCCCAGCAGCAGTATTATATATATAATATAACAGAGCCCTGGGCCCGTATTCACAAAGCATTTTAAGGGTAAAAGTTGATCCTAACTGCGCAATTTAGGAGCAAGTCCGAAAAATAATGGGCGTGTCACTCATAAATTTAGGAGTCCTAAATTTTTGGGATAAGAGTATTCTCACAAAGTCCAGGAGAAGTTAAAAGCAGCCAAGAGGACTTCTAAGTCGCTAAAGACCTACTCACGGCGATCCGAAAATCTGCTGCGGCCGGCAATCGTTGTCGCAATCGCGTCAACACTGGAAATATTGAATGATACAGAGCTCATAAAAAGGTACCGCCTCAATCGCGAGGGTATTATATATATAATATTATATATATTATATATAGATACCTGCTGATTGTTTACGAGATGCAGACATGTAACTAATTGACTAGTCAGTATTCTTGGTTTCATGTTAAATCAGTGACACGTAGCCTACATTTATATTTTAGAATCTTTATTAGAATATAATAGGGGTGCATCGGATCATTTGTCGGATCAGCAAAAATAATAATAACGGGACCAAAGGCGCGTTTCCACCAAAAATTGCCAGGAACTATTCTCAAGGAATTGAATGAATGATAATTTCAGTTTTTCAATTTAAGTTATTTCACTAAATGTTTATTCGAAAATTTCACAAAATAAATTTTTAGATTCAGTACGCCTTAGGCGATTTAACTAGGGTGGTATTATGCCTGAATTAATTTAATAAAAAATTAAAAGATCGCAAATGTTTAAATTCGATTTAATTCGGTCGCGTTTCTAAAAACATGCCTCCCAGAAAGGCATTTAGTATGAAAAACAAAGCAAACCAAAACATACATGGTTGTCTATCTCTTCACTGTAACCCTGCATCGAGATTTAGGGAATTGTTACTTTAAAACGTAACAGCGGCAGAAAAACTGTCCCCTTTATCAGCCAATCGCTGTGGGCATTCTGAGTAAACTCATTCATGAGAAACAACGTCATCCATAGCAACGACGTCAACCCCGCCCTCACTCTTAGCTTGAAAATTCTAGGAATTCCTTAGTATGAGTTTGTCTTTGCAGCTTTGTGAATAGGTTTTAAGGTGGGACTCCTAATTAAAGGTTTTAGTGCGATTTAGAAGTACTCCTAGTGGTAAGATAAAATTATTTGTGAATACGGGCCCTGAACCACAAAGTGACTCTTCCCTCTCGGTCAAATATTGTAATTCCGGATCTGCATGAGAGGAAAAAACAAGTGGTGAAAAAGTTGTTGGACACAGCACACAATGTGTCATGCACAATGGAGATGTGAACAGAATGTCTATGCCATTCATTCATGGCCATAACAGCTCATACATTTGTTGATTTTTCAGCAAAATCTTGCCTCATTGCTTTTGAGCAGGTCAAAACAGGTACACTGGGGCAAGGATTCCAGAACTCATTGACAAGGTCACATACTTTGTGCAAGATAATGTGTCCAACGTGTGAAAGGCATTTATTGTGTTCAACTAATTCAAAGTCAGGGATCAACGACCAGATATGGAGGATAATTTTGCTGTCATGGAAGAAGATGATATGTGGGAAGACCTAGAGGACACTACTGCTGCAGAGCTACAGACCTTATCTCACAAAACAGTCTTGAGCAGCTTTCATGCTTTGCACACTCACTTCAGCTCATTGTGAAAGATGGACTGGAGAAGCTAGGCGGCTTTCGTACAACAACGGCAAAATGTACAAAGGTGTCAAGTTTGTTGTACCACAGCTGCCAATTCAAAGAGGCTTTTGCGTCCTTGAAAAGCAGGATAATAGATGACATCATAAAAGAAGCCTAAAGTTGCCCTGAAGCAGAGGCCACTGATGCCACGAACATCAAACCACAAAGAGAACAGGTAAACACAGGGTTGATGAACTGCCGCTGAGCCCAGTCATTCTGTTCTCTTTGCCTCATACAAGCAAATTAAAAGAAAAATCAGCACCTGCTAATCCTAGGTCAGCAACGATGCGTACTCTAGTCTTGGCTGCTTTGGAGTCAATACCATCTTTTTGGAGAGGAAGATCCATGGGGGAATATAAAACAGGTTAAGAGAGTACTCAGCCAGGAGGGATCTTTACATGACTCCTCATAAAGCAAGATCCAATAAACATCTACAAGAGATACATACAATTTAGAAGAAAAGGAAAAAGAGGGAAAATAAATGTAATCTATATTAATCTAATGCAATTTCAGTTCATGTTTTTTTCAATGTTCAACACATTTTTTCGGATTACATTATATGTAATTTCCAGTGTTTTGCCGATCTCAGTTAAGTGGTGGTCAACAAAATGTATTTGATTTGATGAGAAATGTATTGAGTCTAGATTACACTACATTTTTACAGTAAAGCAATGACTTAGTAAGCACAAATAAAATCCAGCATACTGTTTCCCCTGATCTGATATGCTGCAGGGCACAGATGTATTAAATTGTGACTGTTTTTCAGTTATGCTAATGTTAAATTAAATGAGTGTTTAATGTTAAATGTTGGGAAAAGAGCTCTATCTGGGCCAATCCCATCACACTTCTTATTTAGTTCTCATGTAGATGTTTTTTTTAAGTGTACTGTACTCTGTAGTACCCTAACTTCAAAAATCTACATAATTAGCATTAACACAAAATTAATATCTATGAATTTTTGAATAATAATCTTTGGGGTTAGCAATGCTATATGTTTTGTTTGCCTAGTACACAAATGTTTGCAGCTCAGAGAAGCTCTGAGCTAATAGAGCACCATTGGGTGTTACAATGTACAATGTTGACTGTTTTTAAGGTGAATTGTTTTTTTTTTAAAGATTGGCACCATTTTCCTTATTTTGGTGGGAAAAAATGGTTGGTCTTGGTTTGGGTCTCATCTTGCCTGTTCAGTCAGGTCTTGGTCTCAATCTCGGTCTCAATACCTTTGGTCTTAGTCTGGGCCTGGATCTCGGCCCTTAGGGTCTTGGTCTGGATCTCAATCTCAAGAGGGCTGGTCTTGATTACAGCACATCATCACGGATAATAATAATATTAATTCATGGTACCTAATACTGTTTTTAATCAAACGCAATTGTCACAGAATCGTTTGAATTGTAGGTAACCTTTCTCAACTCCGCCTATCTTCACAGTTTTTGAAGTTGAGTGGAAAATAAATCAGAGACTCGTTTTGGGTTAGTTCCTGATTCAGAAGACTCCCGTATTGATTGTGTAATGGAAAAATGATATAAGACAGCAAACCAGCCATCAGGACTAGTCACATAGAACACTGAAGGATAGTACACCAGATCTAGAGCATATTATTTCAGTCAGGGTCCACTCTTCTCAAAACAGCAGTAGGCCTTGGTAGCTGAACTCCCACTTAGTGTGAACAAATTGCCTGTCTGCTGAAATTCAAGGCCTCACAGCATGCTATAACATTGCCCCCCTTTTGTGAAAGAGTAATAACTCGAACATCAGCGTGCTTTTGGAAAAGTGATTAAGCTGAAGAAGAAATGGATATGCTGGAGAGAAAAGAAGCAAAAAGAAAGTCCTTCACTGAATTTCATTATTTATTATGTGTCAACTGCTTGGACAGGCAATTCATCTATTTTACCCCTGATTTGGAAACCAAGGGAGTGTACCCGCTTATTACTGAATGACTGTGTCCTTTTGTGCCCATCTGAGAATGGCAGGGAGAAAAACTTTCAGTCCAGCAGGCAGCACATGAGGACCATGATGCGCTCTAGTTTGGAGAGGATGGTAGGGAAAATGCACCTGGACGGTAGTGTAATTGTTTGTTTTGGCCGTTGCAAATGGAATATTTCTTGCCTCCGCCCCATTTGGTAGTTTCATGCTCGGCAATAAAGCCGTTTACATCAACATGGGTTGGGGAGCGCAGTGGGGGGTGTCAATAAAGACATCAAGTGTTTTTATAGTTTTGTGTGTGATCATTCGTTTGCGTTTTCGTCCACCCAGCCCACCTCTTAACTCAAATGCAGGGTGGTATGTGTTAGTTTGGTGACGTTACCGATGAGCATACTGTATATGAACAGATAAGCAATAAATACGGCTGGCAGTGCAGTGTAATGGTTAGGGAGCTGGGCTTGTAAGGTTGCAGGTTCAATTCCCAGGTGGAGCACTGCCGTTGTACCCTTGAGCAAGGTACTTAACCAGAATTGCTTCAGTAAAATATCCAGCTGTATAAATGGATTGTATGTAAAGAAATGTAAGCTGTGTAAGTCGCTCTGGATAAGAGCGTCTGCTAAATGCCTAAAATGTAAATGTAAAATGTTGTGGATGTTCTGTATTGTACCTCACTCTGAGGCAAATAGTTCAATAAACAACTATTTTAAGTACAATCTGTATTCTATTAAGCAGTTCAAAATATTTGGGCTTTGCACTTGTAAGGAGCAGTTCAATGCATTTGAATGAGAGATACATGTTTTTTTATGCATGTATGTATGTATGCACACTGGTTTCTTTTACATTAAATATTAAACATTCACACTGCAATAAAATGTAGACTACATAATTGGCCGGTGTATCATGGGGCAATGCACTGAGCGCTAGGGAGAGGATGGATATGATTGCACAGGAGAGGGTGGACCTTACAATGAGGAATGATAAATACAACATAATGAAGCGATTGCTGATGATATTGGGGGGATCATATTTTATATCTGTATCCATATTCTATATCTGGAAAAGTTTGTACCTTTTTATGCAGTAATTGTCAAAATAATGGCGAGAGAATTAAGAAATTATGTTAATTGACACGGGGGCTGATTGTATTGTTGAGTGGGGGCAACGTATATATTTTTTATGTCCGTCGTTGCGGGACATGGGACAACTAGTCAAAATGCGGGACACCTGGGACTCTAGTTTGGGGAGGACAGTAGCTGGTTGCAGCTGAGTGATGCAGAGGTTGGATATTATTGCACAGGAGAGGGAACTTATGCAAGGAATAATAACGAATGAAAATTAATGAAGCGATTTCTGATATTGTTGAGTTGTGGGGCGGGGGATCATATCCACATTCTACATGCATATTTTATTTTAAATGTAGTAGGCTAAAAGTCAAAATAACAACAAGCAATTCTAAAACAATTGATATGGGGGTAAGGGATACAATAACAAAACAGATATATTTTATGATGCTGGATGCTGGACGTCTGTCATTGCAGGACGTGGTACAATTAATAAAAATGCAGGACATCTGATCACCCAATGTGGAGCATCACAAGTGCATCAATGCAACATAATCAATATTGTTAATAAACAAGTTTAGTACATGCACATTAGTTTAGTTTAGTATTGCTGCATGGTACACCGTCCAATGATGTACATTTTATTGTAGTGTAGTTCGTAGTCTCCGAACATTCTATTGCAAACCCCCGCCACACCCACAGATAATTTATTCTTCTTAAACCAACCTCTTTTACAACTGTGCCACATGTGCACTGCCATGTCTTAACACTAACTAGGACAAGGACACCCCGTCATCTAGGATTAGCGCTACTGTCTGTGCATTGCGCTTTGACAACGGAACTACAGCCTGATGTCAGCAGTGTGGATAAGGCCACTCAAAAACTGATATACCAATCTAATATATCTGATGGGCCAATCACATCTGACCAAGCCAGAGGGCTAACCAATGAGGGCCAGCCCGAGGTTCAGCAGCAGGCTGGGAACAGTTTGTATCTCACTCTCCCAGAGTTATTTTGAGGACTAGATATTGTCCAGTGGGACACATTGCAGTAAATAACTACAACCACTCACAACAAAAATGCTATGACAACTACACCATTCCCAAACTCATTTACCTCCAGGGATTTGTTACACATCTTTGGTATTCCAAAAAGCATGTCAAAGGACCACATTTTTCTAAACCTAGATTGAATATAATAACATGTTTGATATTCTTGTGCTTTGTCTGGGTCGAGATGGTGCGCACAGCCACAAGGCTGTGGTGTAGAAAAGCATTGTTTGTGCCTGTGTGTGTGTGTGTGTGTGTGTGTGTTGTAAGGGGCTGTGAATGTGTGTGTGCCTGCCTGCCTGCATGTGCATTAGTGCTGGGTGATATTGCCTAAAATTGATATCACAATATTTTTTGGCTGATTATTAATATTCGATATGACTCAATATTTCTTAATCAGACCAAAATGATTTATATTGTAAACCACAATGTTTATTGAACAACTATGCTCTGCTGTATTAATCAATTTGAAATAAAATAGTCTTAAATCAAATTATAAAAATATCAAACAAGAAAAATTCTAAATACCAAATAAATTATTAAATACAAATACAAAGAAATATCAAATGAGAAAAATCTTAAATATCAAATACAAAAATAAGTAAAACAAATGCCACCATAGCATTTGGCTCTAGGACATCAGAGCTTGGGCCTACTTGTTTCAACAAACTAAATCAAAATAATGACCAAATTAGTGCAAAACAACAAACATAACACCCATACCATCATTTAGTATGACAGCACCAGACACAGGTCAGAGGTTATAAGAGAGGAAGACAAGTCTGTCTACAGTCTCAGGTTTTAGGGAGGCCCTGTGACATGTAATGATATTACCTGTGACACGTAATGATATTACCACTTGCACTGAATGCTCTCTCTAAAGGCGAGCTTGTGGCGGGGACACAGAGATACTTCCTTGCAAGGTTACTGAGCCTAGGAAAGGTAGTCTTGTGAGCTTTCCAACATGTGAGTGGATCTGTCTCGCTATCAGGTTTTACTCCCTGTAAGTAGCCTGACAGCTTCAATCAGCTCTCTCTGTGTCTTGGTTTCTGGGACTGGCTTCCTGAAGAAGCTTCCGAGGCTTCATTTCATCCGTTTAGCTGGGGTTGCTCCATCTGTGGGAGTGGCTCCTGCATCAGGCTGTGATAGGGAGCAAAGCCTCCACCTCTGAGGTAACTGTCTCTTCCAGTTCCTCAATCTTGCTCTCTGGGACATATATGGTTCTGAACCTGGGTTCTATGAATGAGGCGATATCCAGTTGGGTTGTCATATTTCTCCCTCAGCTAGTCAAAAATCTCCCTCTTAACTGACTTTGTGAGCTCTGTGTTGTCTTCTTTGGGTGCCAAGATGTCATTCTCAAACAGATGCAATACTGGCTTCACATAAGAAACTGTGACATAGGCCTCAGCTGACAGAGCATCTGTAAACTCAAGGAGTGGTCCCAGGACCTTGTGTAGAGACCATGGGCCACGGAACGCATTTCGAATGGGTAGGGCCATGAATGACATGACGTTGCCCCCCCTCCCAAGCCACATGCTCGTAACGCATTACTTTATTTATTATTGTTATTTATTATTGCTGTTTTTATTTTTCCTGATTATAGCCTACACTTGAGTCACAATCAAATAGTATAATATGCATTACTTAATCAGTATGATTGGAAAACGTAATTTAATCATTTGACACGTCAAGTCCAGTTGCATAGGATTTAAAAATGTCAACACTCACCACCCCGTCTTAAATGTTCCCAAAGAAGTTCCTCCATCTCTCGTTGTGCTGGATGAAGTCACTGGCAATGGCGAGAACATCCACATTGGCCAAAGCATCCCTGTGTGTGTGGCTGCACATCAAGTCATTGAGTCTCCTTTGAGTCATTGTTGACCTGTTTTCATATGACGAAGGGTTGAGAATGACCTCTCGGTGCTGGCAGTTGACACGGGAATTGTATAAAACAATATCAACAGCCTGTGTACATCTGGCAATAGGGTTTTCGCTACCAGAGCAGCATTCATTGCCGATGTTACTGATGCTACCATTGAGACGGTAATTCCAGACGTTCGGATTGCATCTGGCAGCATATTCAACTGTGCGCGCAAACTGTCAAAGTCAAAGTCCTTCTCGTAGAGTGAAACTGTGGAGGATGGGAAACTGCCCATCTCCCCTTTAGCCACAGATACAATCAGACGTTCCAGGTCAGCTGCCACATGCAGGTCTCTCTGCTCAAAACGCCGGTCCATTTTGCCATCAAGAAGATCAAGAATTTCAAAGTAAAGTCTCCTATAATGATTAACTGGGCTCTGGAATGTGTGCGCGGCCTCTCCAGCATCCAATTTTTTGGCCCATTTCTGTTGCCTGGGGCCCTGGGCAACATGGGGCATCGGTTAGGTCCTTTGAATCCTGTACCACTGTCTTGTAGAAATCATCAAATGCATTATCTGACCTCTTCCGCTGAATAAAGCTTCGAGTAACTGCCACAGCTTTTTGCACATCCTCTAATGATATGTTAACAGTTTGCAAAGTCCTAGATAGCTGTTCAATTGGTGAAAAACACATCAATGCATGGTGCAGGCCAAAGAAAGTGCTAAATTTGTCAAGGACTGCCAAAATGCCCCCAGCTTTCCTGCCAGTTTCATCATGTGATTCTTCATTTAGTTGTGTCATTAGAGAGGAAAGAACAGCGTAATTGTCTCTGATCGACTTCACTGCACTGCACCCATTCGGACCAAGACTAGGTCCATTGCTAGGGCCCATTTCATTTTCAAGACTTGGAACTTGTGGTTTTGTTAGGAGATTGCTTCACTAGATGTAAATCCAATGCATCCCTAATGGCCTTGCATTTTTTCCCAGTGTGCACCTGCAAACATAAATTCAAACAATGGCCAGACAGCAATGCACATCGGCAAAATGTTACAGCGGATCAGGATGTCTGCAGAATTGCTCCGTAAATCAAATAATCCAATAAAAAATGTTGTGGCAGCTGTTCTTTGGTTGAAATTCAAATGCATAAAATTAATCATCCAGACACGTGAAATTAAATGAATCAGCTCATTTATTATGTCATGGCTCATATAATTTTTTTCAACGAGCCATTGGTCAATTTCTGGACAGTCCTGGGCTCGCAATTGCAATAGCTTGTCCATCTAAAGATATGCCCTGACCCATGAGATACATAATAGATGTTATCTCTTTGACTAGCATCTCTCATCTGAGCTTAGCTTCCAGTTGCGTGTCTAATTGGGCTGCAATGCTAGGTTGCTGGGAAACGTGTAACTGGTAGTAAGCCATGGCCTCTCTGTGGTATTTACTACTTTCATGTTTTCGAAAAGAATGTGCAGCATTTTTCCAATTTTTTAATCCAAGCACTGAAAATGCATTCTCGTTGGTTTTGCTTAAACCCGAGTCCTTTCATTGTCCAAAAGCGACATTGTGTGCAGAAAAGTTTTGCTCTTGTTTGACACAATGTTAGCCATCTGTGGTCCTTGAACCACTGGGGTTGAACAGACCGGTTTCTTTGAGATGTCCCTTCTCCCTGTAGCCTTTTTGTACCTGTGAGAACAGCTGGTTGACTGGACTTTGAGAGATCCCTGCAGCACTCACTGGAACAGTGGACTTCTGTGAGGCTCGTAACGTTAGAGGTAGCGGCAGAGGGGCTAACACTAGCTGGAGCACTGACAGTTGTGGGGCTAATTAGCAATTCTACTGCTGGTTCCTCAGGCTCAGAGGGCTCATTGTTGGCTGGGGTGAGGCTTATAATGTTGGAGGTAGCGGCAGAGGGGCTAGCTGGAGCAGCGACAGTTAGAAATTCTACTGCTGGTTCCTCAGAGGGCTCATCGTGGGCTGGAGTGATGGTGGTTGTCTCAGCCGCCTTGGTTAAATTTGACCCAAAGAAATCAGTAATTTTTTGACGCTTCATTGTTCAATTTAACGTTACTATTGCTTAAACTTTAGCGAACACACCAGCAGTCTGCTTAGATAGAGTGCTGGTATTTGTTCTGTGAAATTCACATTAGTGTGATGTTAAGCTCACATGACACAAATAACCAATCAATCATTAGGAAACAGAGTTTGTTGCTTGTGATAGGCTACGTACTGTACTTAGGCTTACAGCTAGTGGAAATTAGCCCGGGAAGCACGCAAAAGTGCAATACATTAAGAAGAACGATATCCTGGCAAGTCAAGCGGAGGTGTCTTGCTTTTTTATTTTGCTTTTATAGGGGAGCACATTAATCCCCTATAATTTATCTCCTGTCTAGTACAGTGAACAGTGGTACAGCAGAAGTATACACTATACAACTGGTTTTAACCTGCAGCTTTTTGTTACAGTCCGATTTGACATTCTAATGAAGATGTAACATTCTCATGTTACATTGACTTACAGCAAATTTCCATGCATGATTGTGACTCAAATCTTTCTGGCAAAGACACTGGGGACTGCATTTGATGTATAATAATTGTGCCAACATCTGCATCAGAAGCAGATGTCTCTTCATTACTATGTAAAGTGTACAGGCCTTATGAGAATAGATCGGTTCATTTATTCCTATGGATTGCCAGAAGACCTCTTTAATTAGCAGAATCTCTGCACTCTGAAAAAAATCCTTAGCTGTTTACTGGAATCTGACAGCAAATATATGTTGTTCGCCATCTCTGGAGTGGGGAGGTTTAATGAGCTACACTAGAACTGGCCTTCTCAAACGTTCAATGACTTCAATTAAGACAGTTGAAGAGCTGAATCCCAACAATTTAAGCAGTTAAAAGGGCTTATTTAAAACAAATACAATGTGCACAAAAGTCATGTTGGCTTTCCTTTCCTTTCCTTTAGCTTTTCATTGGAGGACTGTGTTTTCCAGTATAATGAAAGTGGGGTTACAGTTTTTTTTACATTTCTAAAGGTAAAATGGAGAAGTGCTAACATCATAGATTATCAATCTAGCAATCCACTTCCTCTTTGGTTTTGTCGTTATTATTTGTTCTAAGGAGAGACAGGAAGCATGGCTGTGAAGAAATTCTCATCATTCTAAAAAACATGTGGACACAGAAGGAATTTCAAGCAATTTGGCAGGAGCAAGACATACAGTATATAATACTACAGTATATGCCATTTAGGGAAGTAATGGCAAGATGGCGGCGCACGTAGTTGCTGCAGCTAAATGCTCTGTCGGTCAGTGCTTTGTGTGGCTGTTTGTGTATTTGTTTTTTATCTGTAATGTTTCATTCTGTCGGGCGAACAACATATACAGCCGGCACGATCTCCTTAAAATTGGAGTTTGTCACGGCGGAGTATTACAAGCGACTTTCTCCGGCTCACACAATATCCCGGTGGACATAGCGAGGAGCCCCGGCTCTCCGTGGATTACCATCCCCGGGGGGGGGGCGCGAAGGCGGCGCAGAGAGAGGAGGAGAAAGCGTGGCTGCAGGGCCGGCGCGCTAGCCAGGCTACGGAAGCAGCCACTGAAACCACCGCTTCCCAGCCTGTTTCTCACTTAACGCCAGATCGCTCGCTAACAAAATGGATGAACTAAGGCTACAGACTGCAGCTAACAACGCCGCGAAGGACAGTTGCATTCTGGTGATTATGGAGACTTGGCTTCATTCATCCATACCGGACTCTGCCATCGAGCTAGCAGGCTACACCGCACAGCGTCATGATAGGACAGCGGACTCCGGTAAGAGCAGAGGAGGGGACTTTGTGTGTACGTTAACAACAACTGGTGTACGAACACAGTGACTGTAGATAGTCACTGCTCCCGGACCTGGAGTACGTGACTGTTAAATGCAGGCCCATTTATCTCCCCAGAGAGTTTACCGTGGTCATGATCATGGCTGTTTACATCCCACCCGATGCTAATGCTAACTCGGCCATTGGACATTTACATGGCAGCATTAGCAGCCAGCAGAGCACATACCCTGACGCTGTGCACATCATAGCAGGGGACTTCAATCACGCAAATCTGAAGGCAGCGCTCCCCAAATTCCACCAGCATGTTAAATGTGCTACCAGAGGAGCTAACACACTGGACAAGGTGTACTCCAACATCAAGCTAGGCTACAGGGCTAGACCACTACCACACCTGGGTCAGTCTGACCACTTGTCCCTGCTGTTAATCCTGCGTACGCCCCCCTCAGGAAAACTGCTCCTACCATCACAAAAACTGTCCAAACCTGGCCTGTTGGTGCCATCCAGCAGCTGCGGGACTGCTTCGACCAAACTGACTGGGATGTTTTTGAACACCAGGACCTGGAAGTGTTTGTGTCCTGTGTACTGTGCTACATTATGTTCTGCATAGGTATGGTCACAGTGGACAAACGCATCCGGGTCTATCCCAACCAGAAGCCCTGGATGAACCGGGAGGTCCAGCAGCTGGTGAAGGAGAGGAACAGCGCCTTCAGGGCTGGCGACAGGGCCCACTACAGCACGGCCAGAGCTAACCTGAAGAGGGGCATCAGAGAGGCCAAGGCGGACTACAGGAGGAAGATTGAGGACCACCTGGACAGCAATAACAGTAGGCAGGTGTGGCAGGGAGTCCAGCACATCACCAACTACAAGACCAACCTCGGAGCTGCCGAAGGTGACGCCTCGCTGGCAGAGGAGCTGAACCTCTTCTTTGCCCGCTTCGAGGTAGAGCCACCAGAAGCCACCCCACACCCCACGGTCCACAGCAGCACAACCCTCACAGTGGAGGAGCATGAGGTGAGGCGCACGCTGCGGGCCGTTAACCCGAGGAAGGCTGCTGGACCTGACGGCGTCCCCGGGCGTGTGCTGAAGGACTGCGCGTACCAGCTGGCTGGAGTCTTCACAAGGATCTTCAACCAGTCCCTAGCCCAGTCCACTGTCCCACCCTGTCTGAAATCCTCCACCATAGTCCCCCTGCCCAAGAAACCCCACGTTTCTAGCCTCAACGACTACCGGCCAGTTGCACTCACACCAGTGGTGATGAAATGCTTTGAAAAACTGGTCCGTGGTCACATCACATCACTCCTTCCCCGAAGCTTTGACCCCCACCAGTTTGCTTATAGGAGGAACAGATCTACAGAGGACGCCGTAGCTACAGCCCTCCATGCTGCACTGTCCCACCTGGAGCAGCGGGGGAGCTATGTACGGATGCTCTTCGTAGACTACAGCTCTGCATTTAACACCATCCTCCCCACAAACTGCTGGACAAACTGAGGACCTGGGACTTCCACACTCCACCTGCATGTGGATCAACAGCTTCCTGACTGGTCGCAGCCAGAGGGTCAGAGTGGGCCATCACACATCCACGGCCCTCAGTGTCAGTACTGGCTCCCCACAGGGCTGCGTGCTGAGCCCTCTGCTGTACACCCTCTACACGCATGACTGCACCCCCGCCCACCACAGCAACACCATTGTCAAGTTTGCGGATGACACCACGGTGGTGGGTCTCATCTCTGGGGGGGGACGAGTCAGCATACAGAGATGAAGTGGAGCAGCTGACAGCGTGGTGCAGAGAGAACAACCTGCTCCTCAACACCTCAAAGACCAAGGAGCTGGTAATAGACTACAGGAAGAAGAAGACCGACATCCCACCACTAACCATCAGCGGGGTCTGTGTGGAGAGGGCGGCGGACTTCCGCTTCCTGGGAGTCCACATGGAGGAGGGCCTGACCTGGGGCGTGAACACCGCTGAGCTGCTGAAAAGGCCCAGCAGAGACTGTACTTCCTGAGGGTGCTCAGGAGGAACAACATCACACAGAGACTGCTGGTGTCCTTCTATCGGTGCTCTATCGAGCATACTGACGTACTGCATATGTGTGTGGTACACCAGCTGCACAGCGGCTCAGAGGAAAGCGCTCCAGAGGGTCATCAACACGGCCCAGAAGATCGTCGGATCCCCTCTCCTCACACTGGAAGAACTACATAGTTCCCGCTCTCTCACAAGAGCTGTGAACATCACAAAGGACACTTCCCACCCTGGACACTCCATGTTTGAACTGTTGCCGTCAGGCAGACGGTACAGATCCATAAAAGCACGAACAAACAGACTCAAAAACAGTTTCTACCCATCAACAATAACTACACTTAATGCAGCTACAAAATAACCTGTGATACATGTCTGAAGTGCAATACTTATATGTCTGAAGTGCAATACTTATCTTTAAGTGCAATAAGGGAATGTGCAATGACGGAGAATGTTTGAATGTTGTGTGTTTCACTTAGTATTTATCCCAGATATATTACTCTGTAAATTCTGTAAATTACTTTTTTTTATTCGTACATGTCTATATAAATGTTGTAATTTTGCACTGACTGGTTGGCATTTCAATTTCGTTGTACGTGTTACAATGACAAATAAAGGATCTATCTTTAGCAGACGCTTTTATCCAAAGCGACTTACAGTAATGAACGTATACATTTTTCAGCGTATGTGGTTCCAGTGTGGATTGAACCCACAACCTAAGCATTTCCAATGGCATGGTCTACCTACTGAGCCACACAGAACCATACAGTGTGCAGCCAACATTTTACAAGGTAACAATATTGCATCAACAAATATGTATTATTATTGATAAGTGTTTGTTTAACTATATTGCTACGTAGCTAGCTACAACGTGCGTAACTAATGTTTGAGACATGAGCTAGATTCAATGCATTGCATCATTTCAATGCATTGTTTGACAGATGCATTAATTTATTGCCAATGCAAGACGCAGTTTACGTTGAGCTAGTTTGTTGGAAATCTCCTACTTTTTGACTGATCGCTGGTCTTTTTTTCTATTCTGCAAGCATTTGGCTCATTCCACAGGACACAAGGACTGGAAATAGGCACAGGACATATAGAATTTAAAGTTTGAATGGTAATGACTGGGATTGAGATGGAGAAATCTCAGTAAATTGGTTTGGAAATTGGTGCTTTTTTAACATACTACTGCGACATATTCAGATTGTTTAACCCCACAGTGAGCATGGCCTTAGAGTATGATGCTATAACGATTATACCTATGTCTCAAGATGAACATAAAAAAACACTCTCTGATCTCAATAAATATGAAACTTCAAACTGATTTCTCTCTGCTCCTAAGTAAAATCAATAGATGTATTGCCAGACAGAATTACTAATAGTCAGAGCCTTTCATTAAAGTGAAACAAAAATACAAACCCTTATACAAGAAAAGAGGGAGAAAATATGCTTCCATGGAAAGTTAGGCATCACTTAAATACAGAGAATCATCTGTCAAAACGTACAGGTCAGACACCTGTAATTGCTATTATAAACATGTTAAAACAATGCTATATGGGACTTGAAAATTCTAACGCTTGATATCTGCAAATTGAATAAATAGTTATTAACTCTCTAAATATAGTGTGTATGTGACTGAAAGGCACCTCATCCACATCATCGGTTGATACATTTATCAGATGTATTTTTTAAGGTTAAACTCATCAGTTAAATTTTTTCACTTCATTGTGTTGTAATGAAACCATTTTAGTCAAACAATTTTATATAACCTAGAGTAATCAGATATTACCAGTTAGTACAGTTAAAATAGTGCAGAGACTTCTGAGAGGTTGAGCCCCAATGGGCCTCTAGATTGAAGGGGTGATTAATGGGCTGATCAAGTATAATAATCTAAAGCTTTCAGTGCTGGTTTTATACAGTTACATAAGAACATAAGAATACATAATGACGAGAACGGGTCGTTCGGCCCATCTAGGCTCGTCATGTCCTAATCTAAAGAGTATCAAGTACTACATCTAGCCTGGACTTGAATAGCCCAAGTGTTTCTGCCTCTACTACCTGACCTGGAAAGCTGTTCCAGGCATTGACAACTCTCTGTGTAAAGAAAAACTTCCTAATATCTGTGCGGAATTTGCCTTTACCTAATTTCCACCTGTGGCCTCTTGTTCTGCTGACCCCACTTATCTTAAAATATCTTTGGTAATTAACTTTGTTAATCCCTTTTTTTTTTTTTTTACTCAATCAAATCCCCCTACGTCTCCGTTTGCTAAGCTTAAATAGACTGAGTGCCTTAAGTCTATCATCATAACTTTTACCTTTCATACCAGGTATCAGTTTAGGTGCCCTGAATGTCATCTGCCATGTATCTGCCCATTTTTGTCTTTTGTTTAAATCATCTTGGATTACTTTAGTCGATTCCAAACTGTTTTCCAAACCCCCAAGTTTAGTATCATCTGAAAATTTAACTATTTTGCTACTAACGTCCATATCAAGATCATTTATGTGAATAAGGAAGAGCAGAGGTCCCAGCACCGATCCCTGCGGGACACCACTGCCCACAGCACCGAGGTCAGATACGGCCCCACCTACTGTTACTCTTTGTATTCGCCCTTGCAGCCAATTATGAACCCACTCTGAAACTACTCCTGCAATTCCTACTGAATTCATTTTAGCAATGAGCCTCTCATGTGGTACCTTGTCAAATGCTTTCTGAAAGTCCAAATATATAATATCATAAGCCTGGTTCAGGTCAACACACTTCGTAGCCTCTTCAAAAAAGTCCAGGAGGTTTGTTAGGCATGGTTTTGAGAAAACCATGTTGGCTCTCCCTTAACCACTTGAGGTCGGTTGGTTTGCCGATGATACGAGCAGCAATAAAAGTATATTACTATTTCTAACGTCGCAAGATTGTATCATACACACGTGGCAAAAACATTGACAGAAACCTTATAATCGCGACTTTCCGATTTGAGCACTGGCAAATAATATGAGATTTTTTAAATTAGGTTAATTAGACAAAAAAGAAACATTGTCTTTTACTCTCTCTTTTACTCTCGGTCTACCTGGAAGTGCCCTCCCACTTCTATTGACATGGTAACAAGGTGCTAGTTTCGGGGAGGGGCGATGCCATGTGTGAAAATGCGGTGTAAACAACACAAAATATATATTTAATTTGCCATGTTAATACTCATGAAAATATATGAATTCAGCGTCTTGTAACGTTATACATATTCTGTTTGTTGTAACGTTACAAATTGCAATAGGCACTCAAGATCTATGTAAAAATACTTTTCACATTGCAAATTTTAATTTCAAACGTAATTTACACAAATGGGAACTGGCTAGGTGGCAAGTGGTTATCTTTACAAAATACTGAAGTTCTGAAAACATTGTAGGTACAGATCATTTGTTAGAACACAAAAGATAACATCATCTGGAATGCCCTCCACTCTCCCCCCGACATATCCGACAGTCTGACACCATAACAACATTTAAATCACACCTCAAAACTCACCTGTTCAAACTGGCACAGTTTGACACAGTACATGAAAGCAAAGCCAATAAAGTGGGGTTTCAAGTTGTTTGTACTGTGTGACTCTAGCACTGTGGATTTTTCTGTGTACCCAGGAAATAACTACTTTCAGATAGGACAAGGAGGACTTACATATGAGACTGTAATGTCACTTGTGAATCGTGATTACTTGGGTTCTGGATATCATGTGTACATGGACAATTTCTCTCAAACCTTTGAGAGAGAAATGGCCCATCTGACAGATCTTAGAGGTGTGGAGAACCCTTAGGTGTGGATCATGAATATTCAGGCCATTAGCAAATAGCCCTCCCACAGCCTGAAATAAATTTGACCAGTTCTGATAAAATCAGGTTTTTAGCTATTTAGAACTCAGATGTGCTAAACTATTTTGACATCCTAACATAACCAAGACACTGATGAACAAAATCATATTGGCAAAACAATTTGTCACTATAGTTTAATGTGTGCTTTCATAACTTGTGTGTTTGTAGATATATTTACAAGCTGCATATGATACTGACCAAACTATTGATGGCATATATATGTAGCTGTGATTGTCCTTCAAATAAAAATATCAAACACTTTGGAGTAAGTGTGTGTTAAGTTTATGAAATTGAGATAAATATCAGACGACACCAAAATCACAAAGCTTCTCTGAATTAAGCACGGACCTCAGTGGGTTAAAATACTATTATTTTTCAAGAATGATTCCAACTTATCCCCAATACATTCTAGCATTTTACATGCGATGCAAGTTAAACTGACAGGCCTATAGTTCCCTGGGTCAGTACGGTCCCCCTTCTTATATATTGGAATTATACTACCCTGCTTCCAGTCATCTGGTATTTCTCCAGTGATTATGGATTGAATGAAAATATCTGTCAATGGTTTATATATAATTTCCCAAGTTCTTTGAGTACTCTGGGATATATGCCATCCGGGCCTGCTGCCTTTTTTGTCTTAAGTTTTTGTAGTTTTTGTAGTACTTCTACATCCCTTATCTCAAAGTCCTCCAAAACATTCTGTACCTTGTCTATACATTTAGCCATATTTATAACCTGTTCTCTAGTAAAGCTCTCAACAAAGTAACTGTTTAGTGTGTTAGCAATATCCTTATTATTATAAACCAAAGTTCCTTCCTTATTCTTAATGCACTTAACCTCATCCTTAACTTTCCTTTTTCTACTACAATATTGAAAAAACTTCTTAGGATTACTTTTTGCATCTTGGGAAATTTTGATTTCAAACCGCCTTTTAGCTGATCTTATTTCCTTTTTAGCCTTAGCCCGCATATTACAATAATCTAACTTGTTTCTCTTTGAGTTATCCTTTTTATATACTCTGTACAGTCGCTTCTTTTGTCTCAAAATCTCCCGTAAAGATTTAGTCATCCACTGCGGAGACTGTTTTTTCATCCTATTTTTCCTTACTTTTCGGATGAATTTACACTGTATATCTACAATAACCCTTTTAAATATAGTCCATTTTTCATTCACAGTTCTGCAATCTAGAAGTTTTACCCAATCTATATTACTTAAATTATCTCTCATTTGATGAAAGTCAGCCCGTCTAAAATAAAAAATTCGAGAGTTAGAGGAGGGTGTCTTAATTTGCCAAAAAATCTAAAAAATAACTGCACTGTGGTCACTTGCCCCTATTGGTTCTCCTACCTCTGTGCTGCAAATTCTATAAGGATTGTTACACAAAACCAGATCCAGTATTGATTTCCCTCTCCTAGGCTGAGTAACAGACTGTACCAAAAAGCAGTCATTGACCATATCTAAAAACTCCTCTTCACATTTGCCCTGACCTGTCACTATCTCCCAATTTATAGAGGGGTAATTGAAGTCTCTTCTTTAGCACAGATTTGTTTTATGTTACCAAAGAGCATACTATTTATGTTACTGTCTGAAGCTGGAGGTCTATAGCATACTCCTATATTAAGGCCCTTCTCATGATCTCCCAGTAATCTAATCCAGATGTCCTCACAGGAAACTAATGGGTTTATACCTGGAATTTCCTGCACATTAAGATTGTCTTTCACATAAAGGGTCACTCCCCCTCCTCTTTTATTCGTTCTATCCTTCCTAAACAATTTGTACCCCCCTACATTATATTCATCCCTATCCACTGCGCCAAGCCATGTCTCAGTAATCCCAGCAATGTCATAACCCCATTCAACATGACAGCCTCCAGTTCCAAAAATTATTTTTTTATGCTTCTTGCATTTAAACACATGAACTTCAGAGCCTTACTCACACTTACACTGTCCTTCCCCTCCACACATAACTGTGCCGAACCAACTCTATTCACATTATGATCCAAAACATCTTTATTAATTATATCCTCAGATTTATTATACTCTGGTATCTTCCATCTGGGCAGTCTGTACCTCCCTATCCATAAAACGTGTGTTTGGTTTTTTTTGTTTCAGATTTTTCCCGTTTTTCTACCAATTTGGTTGCCAATTATACCCTCTACTTATTTCAATTCACCCTTCCCCCACAAGTCTGCTGCCCATTCTCTGGTTCGAGCCAATTTTCTGAGGCCAGCTGATCTGCCTCCTCCAAGACAGATCCTGCTCACCTACTCTTTTACAGGAACGCCCTTCCGCTCCTTGCCGAACTCATGTCGGCTCACCCTCCCCCCTGAGAGCTTTGCCAGAGAAGAGGTTATACATATGCCTAAATGTATTGCCAATGTACAGAATCTTTTGGAGGACTTTGAGATAACGCATGTAGTACTAGAAAACTAGAAAAACTTAAGACAAATTAGGTAGCAGGCCCTGATGGCATATATCCCAGAGTACTCAAAGAACTTGGGGAAATTATATATAAACCATTGACAGATATTTTTATGCAATCCATAAACACTGGAGAAATACCATGTGACTGGAAACAGGGTAGTATAATTCCAATATATAAGAAGGGGGACCACACTGACCCAGGGAACTATAGGCCTGTCAGTTTAACTTGCATCTCATGTAAAATACTGGAATGTATTATTATGGACAATTTATAATCATTCTCAAAAAATAATAATATTTTAAGAGAGAGCCAACATTATTTTTTCTCAAGGGGAGGTCATGCCTGACAAACCTCCTGGACATTTTCTTTAAGAGGCTACAAAGTGTTTTTACTTTACCAGGCTTATGCTATTATACATCTGAAATTTCAAAAAGCATTTGACAAGGCACCACATGAGTGGCTCATTGTTAAAATGAATTCAGTAGGAATTACAGGAGTTGTTTCAGAGTGGATTCATAATTGACTGCAAGGGCAAATACAAAGAGTAACAGTAGGTGGGGTCATATCTGACCTAGGTGTTGTGGACAGTGGGGTCCCACAGGGATTAGTGCTGGGACCTCTATTGAAATTGGCAGATGATACTAAACTTGGGGCTTTAGTAAACAGTTTGGAATCAACTAAGGTAATCCAAGATGATTTTTACAAAATCCAAGAATGAGCAGAAACATAGCAGATGACATTCAATATTGCTAAATGTAAAAATTAGCATGTGGGAAATGAAAATATAAGACAGGAGTATTTTATGGGAGGAGAAAAATGAGTAGGTGTTCAGTTTGAAAGAGACTTAGGAATTATAGTTGATCAAAGTCTGCATCTAGACTATAGTAGTGAAAAAGGCAAAAGGAGATTATTTTAATCTTATAATGCCTTTGTCAGACCTCACAGAGTACTGTGTGCAGTTCTGGGCACCACACTACAAGAAAGATATAGAAGCTCTTGGAGTTCAAAGAAGGGCAATTCAATTGGTACCTGGTATGAAAGGTAAAAGTTTGAGGATAGACTTAAGGCACTCAATCTATTCAAGCATAGTAAAAGGAGACTTGATTGAGGTTTTTTAATTTCTAAAAGGGATTAACAAAGTGTACAACCAAAGATTTTTTAAGAGAAGTTTGGTTAGCAGAACAAGAGACCACAGGTGGAAATTAGTTAAAGGCAAATTCCGCACAGATAATAGGATGTTTATTTTTATACAGAGAGTTGTCAATGCCTGGAACAGCTTGCCAGGTCAGAGGCAGAAACACTTGGGCTTTTCAGGTCGAGGCTAGATGCAGTATTAGATACTCTTTAGATTAGGCCATGATGAGCCTAGATGGGCTGAATGGCCCCTTCTCGTCATTATGTATTCTTTGTTTTTATGTATTTTTATATGCAGGCACACCAAGGCCTTCGATGCGGCTACATTTAATATTCAGTCTTCGATGGATTTTTTTCAGAGAAGCTGAGAAGCTTTTTTTGCCCATGCCATTTCTTAAAAAGCCTAACAAAAAACCCCAAAAAGCATCAAAATTACTGATGGCCCCTTTAGGCCACAACTACAATCAAAGAGAACTGACACATTTCCCATTCAGAAAGGCCTACTGATGCCTCCACCAGAGTTCTCTGATCCAAGACTTTAAAGAACAATGAGCACAGGATGAGAAGACTGTAACAGGCAGCCCCTGTATCCGTGTATTCCTCCCCGTCGCTTCGACCCCCATCCCCCAGCGTGAGGGATATTAACAGTTTCCCTGTCTTCTAAAGGGATTATGGATTTGGTGCCTGTTAAAATTCCAGAAATCCTCCAACAAACCACAGGGAATATTTCAGGCTAGAGGCAAATATATTGCCTGCATATCAATGCATGCCACCATATGTATACTACAGGAATCTTTCGCAGTAATAATCCTGCACCTCCACCCCCACCCCCACCCACATCCCATGCCCTCCCCTCCTGTTTGGATTGTCTCAGACTCCACAGGGAGGTGCATTTGCAACATACGACATGCCCACCCCCCCAATCACCCCCACCAATATTCCATCAGAATCCACCCACCCTGAGAGAGGATAAGGTAGAACCTCACATAGATGAGAGGCTTGGTATTTAATACTGAAAAAGGAAACCAATGCCAATACATTTGGGATGAGGACCGCAACATGTATAATGCTTTTGCATTTCGTCTTGAATAAGTACATTTCAATCATCAAATCAGTGGTGAAATATGAGTACCTGGGTAAGATTATGTCCACAAATCCAGATATTTATTTGATTAGCATATTCCCTTATCAAGGGTGCCTTACAAGTACATTTAATAGCTGGATATTTCCTGGAAAAGTACAGATTATGTACTGCTTCTTGTTCAAGGGCAGAACAGAAGTGACTCAATAAAACCTGCAAGCTCCTGGCTGCCATTGTTCCATATGTACCATCCAAAAATGTATATTATGTTTATCAGTCTTTGGCAGTTTTGTTCATCATTCTGAGAGTTCACCCTGGGATCCGTGCATTCAATTGTTGTGTAGTCCTGCTCCATCCTCCTCTCTGTTGTATGTACTTGCTCATTAGCAGATTTGCCCGTCTCCAGGGTGCCCCTGCACACTCACAGTATTAGCTTTTCGACTGCTATAAACAGCTATATGACAAATGACCTAATATTTCACGATTCATGGAAATAGATTGCAGCTTTTCCTCCGGTGGCTCTGTAGCCCCGCCACATTGGTCTGACTCAATGCAGTGGAACAGGAATGCTAGGAGCATGGGGATGTGGAGATGGGGATTTAGCAATGATGGTGTTGGCTTTGGGATTGGAGATACGAAGTCCCCCTGCTAGACCATAAAACCAAAAGTACCTTTCCCCCAAATTAATTTGCTGCCCCAAAATTACTTCTGTGTACGTGGCAGCTGCGAGTCCCTGGCTGTTGAAAAGCCCCACTTCATGGGGCGATGTCATCGCTGCCTCAATAAAGTGATTAACTGAGGATGATGTCATCGGACCTAATAATGGTCTTCAAACAATAACTTGATTAGTTGAATAAGGTGCTACATTACTGGACTAGAACAAAACCTGCACCCACACCGGCCCTTCCCACATAAGATTGGACACCCCAGGTCCCTAGTTTGGGTGATGAAGTGTAAAAAATCCAAGGTTCAGCCCCCACCCTCCACCACACCAGGCCTCACTCACCTTCCTTGTCGTCCTGGCGTGTGATAGCATCCTGTAGGGAGTTGGACAGGCTGAAGTGGATCTTCTGCTTCTTCCTGTGTTTAGGGCAGGGCTTGAACGGGGTCTTTTCACGCTCGTAGTACGCTCGGATCTGATCGCAGCGCATACGCCTCACCAGCCTCTGCCACTGCCCAAGGGGCAACGAGTCCAGCAGGCACTGCTCAATCTCCATGTCCTGGGGACGGAAGGCCTTACATAGCTGAAAGCAACCTGCCAAGAAAGAGAGACAGAGAAAAGTGGAGAGAAAGAGGGATAAGGAGCAATAAGAGTGTCTACTAAATGGGCAAAAGCAAATGTAGATATTGTGGCACATAAAAAATGTATAAATGATCAAATAGTAGTTTTATGAGTTCTGTTGTTCCAGGGATACAGAGATACAACGTATGTCAGCTTTCAAGCAAGATCAACAAGTCTGTTCTGGTCTCTGAGTCAAGGAATGTTATGAGAAAGAAAACATACTGTATGGCTCCACGTACAGTGTACTCTACTGTTATTGTGGCACTATGCCAAGAGGTATCCCACTACCGAAGGTCATGAGAACATTATGGGATGTATGCTCCAGCAGCTACTTTTTTGAACAGCTGAAAAGGATGGCTAAATTGTAAAAACTCCCACAGTCAAATGTAGCCAGTGAATAGCAATTTAGCACTTTTCCCTGTCTGCCTGATTTCCATGATTAAATAAATCACGAGGCAATATAAAACTAGCTCCAAATGAACATTTTTGATGGGACGTTTTTATAAAGGTAATTACCGCAATGAATGGCTTCCCATGTTCAGGCTGAAATGCCAATCATGGTAATTGAAAAGTTGTAGAATTGGTCTTCATATATTTCAAACCTCTAAGCTACTCTGTGCACTGAAATCTCATGTGCTATCATTTTGTGCCCTGTTTTTAAGAAAGGACATATTACATTTATTTTTATAAGACTGGCTGGGGCTATCTAAGTGTATGAGAATTTAGATAGATATTGTACTTTTTGATTTCTCTCTTGGTTTTCGCCAGGTCAAAAATCCTCACACTTGTGATATAACTAAACGCCATAAAGCCAATCTAATGATGCCATAAGAATTGTATAGCATAATGCATGGTTATAACAGGTGTTATGTCATGCTTATTGCAGATTGATGTAGGCCTTATAACATTTAGTAGTAAAATGCTCCTAAATAAATAAACGCCTGCTTAGCATGGTTAGAGTTTAGGTTTCCCAGGCTTGGACCAACTCATATTATTGTTGTACAGACAATGTGAAGGGGAAGTGGCCACAGAAACACCCAGACATAATTTACAGCAGGGCTATTAGCATTGTTTTTCATCATGTAGCATTCCTCCTACTGTACACAGGTGGGACTACAGATCACATTTCAAATGTAGTTTTAATGGGTTCATTTTGTGTGGGGGTCAAATCATTTCACCTCGTACAGCACATAGTCTTGAAAAAAAGGTCAAAGAAAATAATCACTGACACTCGTTCAGCTACTTTTAGATGCTTATAGTCCATGTGGTACATAAATAGGGACATTTTTAATCTGAGGAGTCTGAGGATTAGGTGGAGGTTATGGAGATCATGGAACTGAGGTATGCTCAATAAAGAGCTGGAGGTACAGTATGGAGAGGGGGGATCTCCAGAAAGGGCAGATGGTACAGAGGTGAGGCAGAATTACAGTCAGCACCATAATTCATTGGACAGTGACACATTTTTTGTTATTTTGGTTCTGTACTCTAGCACTTTGAGTTTGAAAGGATACAATGACAATGAGGTTGAGGTGTCAGCTTTAATTTGAGGTTATTTTCTGTATTATTGTATATTAATTACTGTATCATTGTAGATGTATAGTATAAATTCATCCCAAAAGTAAGGAAAAATAGGATGAAAAAACAGTCTCCGCAGTGGATGACTAAATCTTTACGGGAGATTTTGAGGCAAAAGAAGCGACTGTAGCGAGTATATAAAAAGGAAACAAGTTAGATTATTGTAATATGCAGGGTTAGGCTAAAAACTAAATAAGAGCTGATAAGAGCAGGTAAGATCTTTTTAATTTTAATTTTAATTTCCCAAGATGCAAAAAGTAATCCTAAGAAGCTTTTTCAATATTCTAGTAGAAAAAGGAAAGCTAATGATGATGTCCTTTCTAACTACCAACCTGTCTCTCTCCTCTCATTCCTTTCCAAAACACTAGAGCGGGCTGTCTATAACCAACTGTCTGCTTATCTCCTACAGAACGAATTGCTTGATCCTAACCAATCTGGGTTCAAGGCAGACCACTCCACAGAGACTGCTCTGCTCGCGGTCACTGAGGCTCTACATTTGGCCTTTGGAGAAGTCCCAATCTCTCAGCTCTGTCCTCCTCCTCCTCGACTTGTTGGCTGCATTCGATAGTTGATCAAGGTCTGCATCTAGACTATAGTAGTGAAAAAGGCAAAAGGAGAGGGCTGCATTATGCTTGTCTTTGAACATGTCTCTTTGAAGTGGGACATGTGAGGCTTTGTTTTATACAGCTCACCCACCTTTGAGGCTTGAGTTTTTGGAACTATTCAGTCTTTAACCATAAAATAGTTATTCTGTATTTTATACAACAGATTTTATTTCCATAATCCATTAAAGAATATATAAACAAAATTCTATTATATTTCTCATTAACACAATAGACTAAAAATACATGAAAACCTTTAAAGTATGGTTATTGTTCTACCTTTTAAACATGATGCTACGGAATATGCAGAGAGGTTAGATGTGAAATTAAGTTAATTTCTGTGCCTTCCCAACAAACCGGTGTCATTACAATTTGTCATGCTTGGGAGTTAGATCTGTGTTATGTTAGCAGAGTTAAGGGACAATCCTGACTGGAGGAGCTTTCTACACCCCCTCAATTTTGTTTTTTTTCATGGACACAGTCACCCTTGCATGAAGGATTTACGTGCAGAATTTACATGCATCAGAGATACACATATTCTGACTTGAGATACGTACCCGCGAAAGTCTGAAATGGGTAATTAAATAATTCATTTTAATTTCAACATTTGGTAGATAAGTGTTTCTCAAGAGGTTTTGTGAGTGAACTTCACAAATTCTAACACATTTTGGTTTGTGACTTTGATATCACAGCATATATTCATGGCATAGACAGTACATCAATAGGCCACTGTGAATTCTGGGAAATTTTACTGGCTGCTCTAATGGGGGCACATATTGCTGGACTGGTTGGCCTAGCTGAAGCTCCAACTGGCATTAAAGACTTAAATTATATAGGTAACTGCAAAAATAAAGGAAACATTTGAGTAAATGAGGGATACAAAGTGTATTGAAAACAGGTGCTTCCACACAGGTGCTTCCACACTTGAGTTAATGAAGCAATTAACATCCCATCATGCTTAGGGTCATGTATAAAAATGCTGGGCAGGCCTGGTTGCCCATTATTTTAGCTACCATGGCTAGAAGAACAGATGTCAGACTTTGAAAGAAATGATTGTTGGGGCACTTTTAGCAGGATTGACGAAGGTTCAGTGACAAAGACTGCTCAACTTGATCATGTTTCATGAGGAACAGTGGCTATGGTTATGTTAGCATGGAAGTCTGAGGGACAGACATCATCAACGAGGGGAAACTGTGGTCGAAAGCTCATACTCCTTGATGATATTCGTGCATTGGTTCGACATGCAAGGAAAAACAGACGAGCAACTCTGAATCAATTGACTGCAAATATCAATGTAGGGTGTGAGTAGGCAGTTGCACAAATAACAGTCCATCAAGAAGTGGTCTCTCCCAGGATGACAATGCCCCCATCCACATAGCACGAGTGGTCACTGAATGGTTTGAAGAAAACGATGTAAACCATATGCCATGGCCATCTCAGATCTCAACCCAATTGAACATTTATGGGAGATTCTGAATCAGTACCTTAGACAGTGTTTTCCACCACCACAAACAAAACACCAAATGATGGAATTTCGCATGGAAGAATGGTCTTGCATCCCTCCAATAGAGTTCCACTTGTAGAATCTAGTAAGACACCTTATGTTGGTGTCAGTTAACTATAATATAGTATAAAGTATAATAAAAGTCTAAGTATTTTAATTAAGAACTTTAATGTCTTATTAAGACATTGGTTCAAAATGCTCCATGTTATTCAATTACCTGACAAAAGCCTAATTCTAGCCTCAACTCACCCATTGAAAAACAAGTCAAACCGTTGGCTCTTGGCAGCTGATATTTTGAGCTGCCTTTCTTTGTAGTGTTTTATGCACTCTTTTTGCAGCATTGAGCAGAAAAACATTATAAAATTAATGTTAGTATAGCTAATGTTAGTTGGTCATTGCTTTGGCATAACAGTAGGGCAGAGGAGCAGTCTGCATGGTTCTCATGCTATGCAGTGTTCAGGGCTATGTTATGACAGGAGTAGAGCCAAGCCATTTGCCACAGTTTATCATTACCACAGATCCATGAATCAGAGCACCCATAACTGTCCAAAATCTGACCCACCAAATAGCTTTGTCATCATCCCTCTTACCAGAATTATTACCCATAGATATTGCCATCAGCACTGCAAGACCAGAGATTCAGAGCACCAGAGCATCACTGCTGGCAAGTCTACCTCTGAATCAGCGCATCTGTCATAGTCACTTTGAGCAAGGACAGACCAATTACGGCCATCGATATAACTCTAGACAACATAAAAACTGAAGCAGAACATCTTTCACTACCACTGTCAGCAAGATTACCCCTGGGATTCAAGTTGACGAACAGCCATACTCCAATTTCTTAGTGTTACATAGGTAACTGCCCAAATAAAGGAAAAAACTACTTAAAGCCTCTTAATAGGGCATTGGGCTACCACAAGCCACCAGAACAGCCTAAATGCACATTGGCATAGATTCTACAAGTGTCTTGAACTTTATTGATGGCAACACCATTTTTCCAAGATAAATTCCATAATTTGGTGATGGAAAATGCTGTCTCAGGCACCGCTCCAGAATGTCCCATAAGTGTTTAATTTGGTTGAGATCTGGCTGCTGAGATGGCCATGGCATATGGTTTACTTTGTTTTCATGCTCATCAAACCATTCAGTGACCACTCCTGCCCTGTGGATGGGGACATTGTCATCCTGGAAGAGACCACTCCCATCAGGATAGAAATGCTTCACCATAGGATGAAGGTGATCATTCAGAATGGCTTTGTATTTACTGGCATTTACCCTGCCCTCTAGGGATTGAGTGGACCTAAACCAATGCACCCCATAAAAGAACCACCAGAACCTTTCTTCTACTCAAGAGTTTACTTTATTTTGGCAGTTACCTGTACATAGTTAATAATTGTATTTTCAGATGAATACATTTTGTTGAATCATTATTTGAAGTCTTGATCTTGGGGGTGGGATATCTGAATTGTAAAAAAAGAGAATATCATTGATTGAATTCTTAATATTTTTTAATTGGTGCCTTGAAAATGATTTATGCTTAAGATTCATTAGTTATACTAGAATTCTTCATTAGAATTACTATGAAGACTCTTCTGAACAGATACATCATATATTATCTACTCTCAACACATCCTCCTGAAAGGATTTTGACAAATCATGTTATCTGCTCTTGCTTTGTCCACCTGATAGGACTCTGAACAGAATCAATAATGTTATCTGCTCTCAACTCATGCTTGAATGTATGAAGAACAGACATATAGCATTATCCACTCTCAACTCGTCCTCCTGACAAGACTTTGAACAAACACATTATGCTATCCATTCTAAACACATCCCTGACAGCATGCAGAACTGAAAAAGGACATATACCACACACTATTGTTGGGCTCCCATACAATTCATTTGATCATTTGATTTGCACACAGGAACATGTATGCTTACATATAAAATTAACTATGTGGGAGGAAAAGGATTTTATTTCCTCTCTCAGTTCTCATGTTTTGATCCTGCAACTACCAGAATACTGCATGTGCATTTTATTATCTTTAAATGGTTCTTGCAGATGGTTTATAAATAAATATTATTATAAATATTATAAATTAAATTTTATTTTACGTTCAAAATACTATACGGTCACATGATAATCGGAATACAGTGTTTGTATTCAGTATATTCAGTTTACATGCTTTGGAGAAGTGAGTGGACCTTGTACTGGAGAAACCATGTTATGGTTGCTCATTAGCTAGCCAACTACTGTGTCTTTATAAATAGTGTGGCAGGATCAGGGGTGTTGGGTTACAATGCAGCTAATGATCAATAATAAAATGATCATACAACAATAGGAAACAAAAATGAATTTATTTGGGGAATGAACACAATAGGGGAATGGGGGAACAAGCAAGCTTAGTCCATAATCCGTTCTCCTGGTCTTTGTCCGTGATCCAAAATCGTCAAGCCAATTCAGTTCCTCAGTCAATCAAAACGTCAGTACACAAACAGGGTTTTCAAAAACAGTCCAAATCAAGCCAAGTAGTCAATCCAAAAATAATGCTCTCTTTCTCTTCCTTCACTCACCAGCGCTTTTCTCTTCCGGTGCTTTGCAGTTTGTTTGGGGAAAAGGTACATATTTTATTTCCTCTGTATTACTGGGAAAGTTGCGACAGGTGTGCTCGGTCTGCCTCGGACTTCCCATTAAGGTGCGAGGGTGGAGCCAGCGGGCCACTATGTACCGCCCCTCGATCACTACTGCTCGGCTGCCACATATCCCCCCCTCAGCTCCAACCGGGAGGGATAGGCGTCCTGACACCACAGAGCATCTCTCCTGGAAAGGGCATCTGCATTCCCATGTGCCACACCTGACCTGTGAAGTACAGAAAAAGCAAATGGCTGTAATGACAAAAAACATCTTGTGACTAATGCATTAGTCTCTTCATTCCTCGCCACCCACAGCAGTGCGTGGTCCATGACCATGGTGAATTTTTGGCCCAATAAATAGTACTTTAGGGATTCAAGTACCCATTTGATTGCCCGACATTCCTTTTCTACTGTGGAGTACCACTGTTCTCGCGGCAGCAATCACCTTCCTGTAGCTGCGATAGTACAGCCCCCAAATCCATTTCCGATGCGTCAGTCTGGACTATTAATGATTTCTGGAAATCCAGTGTCACCAGGACCGGTCACCTGCAGAGCATTCTCTCGAGGTCTTGGAAAGCCTTCTCCGTCTCATCGCTCCACTTTAGCTGGATTGGCAGTTTGTTTTTTGTCAGGTCAGTTAGAGAGCTGGCTATGGTAGCGAAGTTCGGGATAAACCTCCGGTACTAGCTGGTGAGCCCAATGAAGGTGCAAACCTGCTTCTTGGTGAGGGCCAGGGGTCAGTTCTGAATCGCCCCCACCTTTTTCATCTGGGGTTTTACATTGCCTCTCCCAATGGTGTACCCCAGATATTCAGCTTCCTGTAACCCCAGGTGACACTTCTTCGGGTTAGCTGTGACACCCGAAGCGCATGTAAAACTTCTCTCACCTGGTTGAGATGTGTGTCCCAGTCCTCCCTGTGAATTATGATGTTGTCTAGATATGCTGCTGCATATTCTCCATGTGGTCGTAGAACCCGGTCTATCAGCCTCTGGAAAGTGGCTGGGGCTCCATGCAGTCCAAATGGCAGTTTTCGATACTGGGAAGAGGCCATCTGGGGTGGCGAAGGCAATCTTATTTCTGGACTTGGGGTTAGGGGAACCTGCCAATAACAATTAGTTAAATCCAGTGTCCTGGCGGTTTTGAGCCTCTCAATCAGCTTGTCCACTTTGGGCTTGGGATACGCAACAAATTCAAACTGTGACTCTTCAATAATCCCCACCGCCAACATTACCTGTACCTCTTCCCGTCACATTTTGGTGATCCGGTTGTCTTACAGGATAGTTCACCTCTCCTACTTTCTGTAGAATTTCATACGGGCCTTTCCATCTCACCAGAAACGTACATTCTGACGTGGGGACCAACACCAGCACTTTTCTCCTGGTTGAAACTGCCATAGCTGTGCCCCTCAGTTGTACACCTGTGACTGCGCAGCCTGGGCTCCCTGCATACTCGTGAATGATGGGCCACAGTGTTGCCATCCTGCCTCTCAGTTCTTCCACATGATCTACTGGGGTGGGATGGGGTGATGGCTGTTGCACCCAGGCTTCCTTGGCTATGTCGAAGAGACCTTGGGGTCGCCGGTCATAGAGGAGCTCAAATAGTGAGAACCCCGTTGACGCCTGGGGCACTTCATGGATGGAGAACACCAGAAAAGGTATTAGCAGGTCCCAGTTCTTCCCATCAGCCTCCATCACCTTCCTCAGCATACTCTTGAGGGTTCAGTTGAACTGTTCCACCAGTCCGACGATCTGTGAATGGTAATCTGAAGTACGCAATTGGTTAATATTCAGGAGTTTACTTAAGTCCCTCATTATCCTGGACATAAACGGTGTTCCTTGATCCATTAAAATATGTTATTCGTGTCTATGGTGTGCAGGGGAACAGCTTCCGGGTATCTGGTGGCATAATCGAGAATAAAAAGAATATACTGGTACCCCCTGCTGCTTTTTAGTAACAGCCCCACAAGGTCCATGGCGATCCTGGTGAAATTAATAGAAATTATAGGCAAAGGTATTAATAGGTTGCAAAAACTGGATTTTAGCGCCACCCGCTGGCACTCCAAACAATCACAACAGAAGTCTTCTATCGACCTCCTCGTCCCTGGTCAATGGAATCTCACTCTCACCCTCTCCAGTGAATTTTGCACCCCCAGGTGGACCCCCAAAACATCAATTTAAAACTGACTACACAAAGGGTCGAGATTCTAGTTCAATGATTTAATTATTCTTCTGTATGACTTGGTACAACAATTTATTTTTAATGGTAAAGTGGGGAAATGTTACCTTGTTTACCCCCTCGAGAGGTTTCCCCATCTACCATGGTGACCTGATTTAGGGCATTCCTCAGGTTTGGATCCTCCAGCTGTGCTGTCCCAAATCTGCCAGCTAAAGAAGCGGACTCTGGTGCCACTTCCGAGCCCGTAGGGAACATGTCGGCCATACTCCCTTCGCTGGCATCCTGGTGATCGTCTGCACTGTCGGACTCCAGTGGGGGTTCAGTGGAGGCATTAAATCAAATAACATTTATTTGTATAGCGCTTTTCACAATTGAATTGTCACAAAACGCTTAACCCAGGCCTAGACCCCCCCCAATAGCAAGCCTAAAGGCAACAGTGGCAAGGAAAAACTTGGTAGGGAGAAACCTTGGGAGGAACCACACTAAAAGGGGGGCAGCCCATCCTCTTCTGGTCGGCACAGGGTGTGTCCAAAAAAGACCATATCATGGTCAGTCCAAGGTGATTAGGGTCCACTTCCTGGAAGCCACACATCTCTATGGATACACATGATGGAAGCGGTGCCCGGTTGCCTCTCTGACCGGGCTAATTCAGGGTGGACCTGAGTCACCATGCTTCCGGAGTCGAGAAGCGCCGTGGTTTATTTTCCATTAGCCTTAATCGGGGTGACTAGGGAGGGGCTGCCTTCATGGGCCCAGCAGGACATCAGCAAGCCACAGGGTCTTCCAGCTGCAGTTTCACTGGTGGAGGTTGACGACATTGTTACATCATGCTGAGGGCAGTTCCAGGATAGGTGTCCCGTCTCTCCACAGTCAAAACAATTTATTCGTTCCACCTCAAAAAAAGGGCCGTGGTCGCTGTGGGCTGGCATGGTGTGTCGTCAGTTTTGGCAGGAATCCAGGAACCTCCGTCATTTTTATTTTTCTCTTTAAACTTAGTTGATGGGCTGGATTTTGGGGGTTGGAACTTCCAGTGCTGCCTGATGCCTTTCAAGCAGCTCCACGAGCTGGTCTGCACTCCGGGTATTCACTTGGCCCGCACATTGTTTTGCTTTGTAAGAAAGAGAACAAAAAAATGGATTACCACTCGTTCCAGGGGGCTCAACGTTGCCGTTTCAGCAGTCATCCAATTTTTTGTTATTCAAATTAAATCATGCATCTGTGAGCTAGGGGACAGTGCAGGATCATAACTCCAGTCATTACATTTTTGTGTTTGTGTAATCAGCGTATGACCATATCGACACAGGATGTCCTTTTTTAGAACATCATAACTCTTCGCTTATTCTGCAGTTAAATGCTGGTACGTCTTTTGAGCGGTTCCAGACAGGAATGGGGCTATCAGGCTTGCCCACTGTTCAGGTGCTCACCATTCGTTTGAACGTTTGCAGGTACGCCTCCATGTCGTCTTTGTCTGTCAGCTTTAGGATGAATGAGCTGGGGTTCACTCGGGGACGGTGAGCCGCCGTGGTTCCAGTGGCTGTCAGACGACCAATCTCCGCCCGCAAGAGTGCATTTTGTTGCCGTTGTTTTTTTGCAACTCTCAGTTCATCGCTTGCTGTGTGATGTTGGCTTCTACAAGCTGTTTTACTCATGCTTCCATTTTTCTTTGTATCAATTTAATTATTGTTCAGTTGGCTATTTAGGCACCGATGCCTGCCTGCATTCTCCACTAAATGTGGCAGGATCAGGGGTGTTGGGTTACAACGCAGCCAATGGCTAAAAACTGAAAAATAATGTACATTTCAAAGTTATAAAAAAAGGCCCCTTTCAGGGGACAAGTAATGGGTTAACGTGGGTTAACAGTCACTCTGTGCAAGTCTGGATCCAGCAAAAGAGCCCCAGACCATCACGCTTCCTCCTCCATGTTTGACAGTTTGTGTCACACACTGAGGAACCATCCTCACGAAAGGGAAAGTGTCTTTCTTTCGCCTACTCGACGGCGTACAAAAACCCTGCGCGATGAGCCGATTTCAAATTTTGATTAATCGGTCCATAAGACCTTCTTCCAGTCTTCAGTAGTCCACTGGCGATGCTTCATGGCCCAGGCAAGCCTCTTTTTCTTATTTTGCCATCTTAGCAATGGCTTTCTTACTGTCACTCGACCTGTCAAACCTGCAGCTCTGTGAAGTCTTCTCTTCACAGTTGAAACTGAGACTTCCTTGCTTCGACCAGTGTTAAGCTGTGCTTGAAGCTGTTGTCCTGTGAGCTGCCTATCACGTAAGCTGTTGACTCTTGACAAGAAACTTGTCTTCTGATTTTGTTGTGGCTTTGGGTCTGCCAGACCTCTTCCTGTCAGAGTTTCATCTAGTTTCCAAGTCCCTTTTGGGACATAAACTTTTTTTTTTTACCTCTGGCACTTTACTGCTTACCTTTGTACCAGGTTATTCACTGGACTTGAACTGCTTATATTTCAGTAAAAACTGGAAAATGGGGGTGTTCTAAAACTTTTGACCTAAACTGTGCCAGACCAGCCCTGGCTGAGAGCCCTGATCCGGGGCGACATTTGGCTGTCCGCCCCAGGGGGAGGCGGCCGGCACAAGCTCGCCGAGAAGCACGAAGGGTGTCTCCAGGGAGTAGGTGGGCCAGTTCCGTCTCAGAGGAAGTGGACCATTGCCGGCCTCAGGAAATTAGCTTGACCCAAAGGACGGGCGGTGAGTTCGTGGGGGAGGACGAATCGAAATAAATAGAGGGTATAATTGGCCACTAAATTGGGAGAAACACTGGAAAAAATCTGAAAGGAAAAAAAAAGAAGTGGGTCTGTGATAGGGATTCCAGGTATCCCCAACTCCATGGCTGGCTACAGACTTGAACACCTGGGTTCAAAGAGCCTGCCCATAATGCCCATCCTCAAATGCCTCCTTTACAGCCATTAAGCTGCACTGCTTGAGCATGAAACAATTCACCGCCAAGAGAAAATGACTTGAACGCGGTGTTGCACATTATGTTAACCAGGACCACACTAGGCACGCTGCCCAACACTCAACCTTGTCTCTGTGTCCTCTATCATGTTCTCCCATTGACTGTGCCACCACCCCCATTGCACCCCCTCTCACTTTCACTTGTCCTACTTACACTGAGCGGGCAGACAGATCCCCCTCGCCACTGAGTCAGCGCTTTTGTTCTGATAAGCCTTCTGCGAGGATTACAGAAATGAAAATGCATAAAATCAAACCTCTCAAAAAATGCCAGCCTGTCCATTTAACACAAAAATTGTCTGTCTACAGTATAACATGCATGATGCATTCCTTTACATCATGAAATACAGAGGATACATTTCAGAGCCTGGAGCCCGTGTTCTGTTTCAGGATGGAAAATGTCAAAAACAGTAGTGTTCTCTGAACTGAGGGACCTTTTCAGAAGAAACCATTTCCCAATAAAACCCACAGCAGCAATAACAGAATTAGAGTTGGACCCAGCAGACAGTGTAGATGACTTTCATTACTATGTCTGACATAGGATCACCATTATTTATAAAAAGTATTTATATATTTTTTAATAAAGAGATCAGGTTATGTTTAGTCATTGTATTAATAAAAGAGACAAAACTTTAAGCTAAAATCCAAACAATAAGCTTTGTGTTTATTCATTAATTTATTTTTATATCTGCTATAATTACATTATACAAATGAGATACAGTGATTTAAAATGAATGAGCTGCTTACGGGTGATAATGATTTAAATAGGCTTGCTTGTTAATCATGCATAACAATCATAAACTGATTCAGGGCAATTACTGGATAAATATGTCTGTTTAAGCAACTCGCTGGCCACAACTGGAGAGGATGACATAGGGCTTGTTTTTTTTAATGGATCAGTGCTTGACAGAAGCAGCTCAGATTGACTGATCTCTACCTGATCCGGATGCCCCGTGCTCTTCACTGAGCCCAATGTGTCAGCAATAACCATGTATGATACAGATCAGTGTACCTGCTCTGCATGTGTACCTGTCCACACTGTGAGCTCAGCACATGTTCAGAGTTGAAGAGATGAAGACATGGTCAAGCTGACGCTGCAGGTGACACACAGGTCAGCTGTGAACGGTGAGGGAGTGACCTCACACGGCTTAACTTTGAATGGTTCGATAATCACATAATCAGGCACATTGACTGGCTATTACCTGTGTGAGCCATGGACACATAGGGCCTCAGGACATGAAACGAAGCATGTGTTTATCCACACATAAACACACGTGTGCTATGCAAAACATGCCATATACTGACACTGTCTCTCAAACAAAAGTGACAGGGAAAAGGGTGGTGTGTAAATGCACAGACAGACAGCATAGACTCTCTCCCTCTCTCCATTGTTCACTCTCCCCAGCAGTACTGTGGAACAAAGTTCTGGCTACACACACACACACACACACACACACACACACACACACACACACACACACTTAACCAAGTTCATACACACACATAGGCTCACACGTTATATGCGCATACTGTAGATCTGATGTTTAACTTCTGATGGAGTGTATTTCCGACCACACGCCCGTCTCCAAGACATCAGTCAGGACAGCTCTCAGAGGTGGAACCCATCACCCCAAGCCATAGCGCAGCACATCCCGTAAACTCCAGCCAAGCCCAGTCTGTCCTTGTAGATTCACCTTCAGGATCCTCTACAAAGCCTGGCATAATGTAACCATTTAATATAGCCTTGTCAATCCCATGCTTCTTTGTGTAAGACTGAATGGGAAGTGTATTAGTTTAATGACTAAATGACTCAGCTCAGCCTCACTGATACCCATTCTCCACCACAGCTGGGTTCAACACAGGCACTGGGATTTTCCCCTCTCTCTGTTTTTCTCTCACGCCTTCTCTCGCCCTCTGAGCTGCCATCTCTATTTAAAGATAATCTCGAGATTGTGCTAGCCCCTGTTCAAAGACAGACGATCATCCTGTCATTAATCCAAACTCTAAGCACAAGTCTTCAGACTTGACACATCTGCCAACCGACTCTGCACATGGAAATCTGCAGCACACATAAACACACACACAAACTGCGGTTCTGTGTGGCTCAGTAGGTAGAGCATGGCATTGGCAACACTTACGTTGTGGGTTTGATTCCCATTGGGACCACATATACTGAAAAATGTATGCATTCATTACTGTAAATAGCTTTGGATAAAAGTGTCTACTAAATGGCATATATTATATTATTATATATTACAAACATACACCCGCATGCAATATACAACGACAGATATTAAGCCTCAATCTGGTACAACAGGAGAGATTTTATACACACAGAATAACCAAGCATAGCAGAATGTGCAGGTACACACCCATTAAAAAAAGACGTGAGCTTCATAATAAACTGCAATACAAATTTAGCAAAAGTCATAGAGAGACAGGTAAATAAAAATAAAGAAATGTTGTAAATGAAAAATAAAAGATCAGGTTGTTACTTACAGCATTTGATGAAATGATAGTTGGACATTTTCTCGGTTTTATGTGGCTGCTGAGGCAGGTTCCGGTATTTTCTCATGGGGCAGTCGTAACTGTGGACTGCATCACCGAGAGCTTGGCCTGTGATATTTGGTTTATCTCTGCATGCATTATTTAAAGAGGATGGAGTTCCACCAGCTGCGTTTTTCAGTGGTTATCACTACCGTCTCCGCCGGCTCTTCTGGTGCCGGGGACCAGATAGCCCTGCCTGTGTTTCCAACCATGACTGCTGCACGTGCTATTGTAGCGCCAGTGATTGGCACCCTCCTAATCCCTCCCCCCATCCCCTTCCCCAATCTCAAACTGCTCACTCCCCCTCCCTCTCCCTTCTTCTTGGGCCAGGGAAGCAGAGGGTTTTAATTGGTTCTGGCAAAAGGAAAGGAGAGCTGCTGCAGTGCGGTTATTACTGACCCGATGGCTTAACTGCTTTCCATTGGCCATTAATGGGCCACAAATTAGCCTTGATAAGCTGGACTCAATTTAACAGCACTGCAGCTCTGACAGAGTGTCACGGCTACACATGTGAAAGATTCTGATTTACATGCATGAAGGGCCTACTGGAATGGATTAGTGTGCAAGAGTGTGTGTGTGTGTGTGTGTGTGTGGACCTTTATGCATGTAACTTTGTGTTGGTTAGTGTCTGTAACTGTATGAGCATATGCGTGCATGTGTGTCTGTGTGTTTGTGCATGACTGTGCAGGTCTGCGAGTGTGTGTGGGTGAGTGTCTGAATATATGTGTGAGTGCATGCATGTGTTTGTGTCTGTGTTTGTTTGCATGCATGTATCTCTACATGAATGCATGTGAATGCATGCACGTGTGAGTGCATCCATGCATTTGCATGTGAGTGTGTGTCAATGCATGGGTGTGTCTGTGCATGTGTGAGTGCATGGATGCGTGTATTTGTGTGTGTGTCATGTGCATATGGGTGAGTGTCTGTGCATGTTTGTCAGTAGTATGTGTCTGTTGGTACATTTTCTGTTTGAGTAAGCCTTTTTTCTCCAACTGTCTACTTCCACTCACACTCATGTCAAATACCAGAGGAGGGAGATAGAGAGCGTATGAGAGAGAGAGAGAGAGAGAGAGAGAGTCAGAGAGAGAGGGAGAGGGAGGTAGTGGGATGCTGGAACAAATCCTGTCATCCGTATTCAGGTCACAAACGTAACGCTCTCATTTTTTATTTCCAGCAGCCATAAATGAAGGGGATTAGAGGGACTAATTTCACAGATTATAAAATGAAACACTGTACACAGACAATAGACAATGACCAAGATATGACCGAGATATGCCCTATGAATACCTTGTTTATTGGTTACAAACTATAAATAATAAGATTAAGTGTAAAGAAATTACATAATGACAATAATGATACTTCCTGAAATTCTCCTTGGTATGAAGGGAGAATCATATTCATGGATTTAACCACAGGAAGGACCACAGGTCATAAACTGGGAATTCACCCACACCTGCCTCAATCAACTAATTTTACAGAATACAGCACTCTGTCAGATAGCCCTTCACAAAGCACTTTGCAGAGGAACTATAGTTAAAGCAGTCATAACATGAAATGGATGGAGAAGGAGGTGCAAAAAAGAGCACAGATGATTTACACTTGAAAAATCTGAAAAACCATATAGTACCATAAATAAGAGCATGCGTTTTTCACCACTTCTGTCAGGAACCTGCAGTTTTATCCTCCAACCAAGAGGTCGATGGAGGACCTTCTGAAGCTACTTGTTAAGCAATCAACGCATTACAATCTCAAGTAATTATTCAATTACCACAAATCATACTGATTGATTTGTAAGTAGGCTACTGCTTTCAATAGTGAAAATATGTCTGTTGACACTTCTGTAGGACATATAATGCCCGTCCTGGAGCAAAGAAATCAAAACGTTGAAATTAGTGTGCAGATATTTTTCAACGACACAAACTTCTAAAAATAATTGAAAGCGAAAGGAAAATAATTTTTGGACAGCCTAAAGGCAAAATTGTTATTGATGGGATGCCTTGATGTTTACAAATTTAGTCAAGGGAGCACAATATTTTATATTTTTGTATTGAATTTAATCATTGTCAGATAATTTATTGTTTCCTCTTTCATGACTTGCCATAGAGGTGTAAAAACTTGTCCATAAGCAGAAACTCCCCTGTCTGAAACAATGTTAATGTGTAACCCTGTGCACTGGGTGGTATCAATATCTGACACAGTTTATTGGGCCGACAAATAATATGCTAATTAAACCCAGCTGAACGCATTTAATTAAGCATAGCCTACAGAGGAGTGTGATTTCAAACAAGAGTAAAGCTTGAAGGCTGAATTAAACATGAAACATGATCACTGACGATTAAATATTCATGGTTATGTGGTGTATTTGTGCAAATAAATATAATTTGTTCCCCAACCCAGAGGACGGTGGCATATTTTGGCTCGCTTTCCCGCTCCCATCCCTTCGACTGCCAAACAAACTCCTAATACCCAATTAGCATCCTGTTGATAATATAAACTCACAGTCTGGATCTTTTCTACTTTGGTTCCTAAATGAACAGCCTCTCCAATGTGCCTCCCGCTGGAGTTGTGAATGTACTACCTTTCAGTTAATTGTAAATTCTGTTGATACTGCAATAAAAGCAAAGCAGGAAGTGTGGTATAATGTTGTGCTCCATTATGTGTGGGCTTCATGTCTATCCCTCAGTCGCGGTCATGGGCTTCCTCTGTGCCCACTTGCCGACTTATAAAATAAAACCCCTCTCAGCACTTCATAAAATAAACTTTAGGCCTCTTTGTCAGCAGACCACAGGATATTAAAAATTATTCATTGTGACCCAAATAATAAGGAAACTTGGATCCACTTGCTGGTAACACACTAGAACCGCCTTGCTGATAATTAATTATGTGGCAGTAAGGTAATGGCCTGTCTGAGATGGGTTCAGACCAATACACCAATTGGCACAGATTTCAACAAGCTACGTCCTGGTTCAAAGCTCTGTCAAAAACTGAGCACCAGTTGGTAAAGGAGCTCTGCACAATTGTTGGCTTGGCCCGTGACATTACAGGTTTGAGCCCTATCATTGTCATTAGCTGCCTATGACCAGGAGTAGCAGGGTTTAAGTCAGCCAGGGTTCCTAGGTTACCACTGAATTTCTTCCTGCCAGGAGTTGGACTAGAGTCATGATTTTCATGACTAGTGACTTGACTTGGACTTGGGGTTAATTGTCAAATCTGTCATAAATGAATATATGCTAAAAAAATGTGATTTAAAATATAGAAAATAGGTTTTATCTAAAAAACCTTTTTTATCAAAATAAATGTGTTTAAAATTATTTAGGGGCCTCCGATAGCAGAGCGGTCTAACGCACTCATTTACGAGTGTGAGCTGCCTATCATGGTCCGAAACCCAACTGTGCCAGACCAGCCCTGGCGGGAAGCCCCGGTCGCAGGCGATGTTTGGCTGTCCGCCCTAGGGGGAAGGGGGAGGGTGAGCCGGCACAAACTAGCTGAGAAGTGCGTAAGGGTGTCTCCAGAAAATGGGTGGGGGAATTCCGTCTCGAAGGAAGCGGAGTTCACTGCCCTCTGAGAATTAGCTTGCCTCATAGAGATGGGTGGCGAGTTTGTGTGGGGAAGGCAAATCAAAATAAATAAATGGTATAATTGGGCAATAAATTGGGATAAAAAAACTGGAAAAAATCTGAAACAGATTAAAAAAAAATATATATATATTTAAACACATTTGACAAGCTAGTTCAATAGCAAGCATTTCAACTTTAGCTTTCTAAATTTAGCTTTCTTAATGAATGGTTCAAATCCTGTTTGTCAACTTGATAATTAATCTAGTTTACCCGATAGTTAGCTTGCTAGCCACCATTTCTAGTTGATCATTGCAAGTTTGCAATAAAGAGAGCCAATCATATTGTGCTGGCTAGCTAAGTTACCCAATGCAAGATCCAGCTTACAGTAGCGAATTCCAGTTATGATAATGATAAGGAGAAAATTGAAATATATATTATAAAGACATCATTGTCACAATCACCATTTAGCCAGTAGTATTGCGGAAAGCTAATTACTGTATCTAAGAATGTAACTTCTGGTAATGGTTGCTAAATATACTAATACCATCTAGCTGGCTAATGCTAATGTAAGCTACTGCTAGTAGAGCTAGTTAAAGGTCATAGCTACAAGGGTGAATACTAATAGGGATAGCTATATGATAATGTAACATTATTGTAGGAATTCATATATGTAATGACTATTATAGATTATTGTTTAAATGAAATTTGTGAATTATTTGACAATTGACTCCCATTATATTTCCCATTTGGTCGCTCACAGCTCACACGGGAACGGAAATAAACAACACCAGCACCATGTGGATGGATTGACAAGACAGTAAATAATACATCATGAAATTAAGGTTTTTGGTCAGAGTGCTCTGTTAAGTGATTTGACTCCAACACTGCTTGAGAGGCAACAACTTTTCATTCCAAACTGGGGAAAAACAAGTTTGGAGATCGAGCAATGTGTTGTGATTAATATGATAATGTCATGTAAAGGGTTGACTGAATTAAGTCAACTTGTCTAAGCAAGATAATGCAGTCAGGTGTGGGTCTGTAATGTGGGATTAAAAGGCCACAGGTTATCACAGACAGTCCTGCAATTATTCAATTAATCTGTGGAACAAGTGGGAAGCCCAACGTGTAATTCAACTGCTCATTCATTTGTGAGAGGAGAGGAATGGAGAGGAGAGAAGCATAGAGAAGAAGAATATCATAATCGATGCTTCACAACCCACCGGCAACACCAGCATTTCAGTAACCTACATTTTTTCTTCCAGGAAACTTGGGACGCAGAGCGGCAGTCATCGAAACCATTTGACAAGAGAACAAAGCCTCTGCCGGCGGCTTGATTCAATGTGCACAGCCGTTTCACAACCCATCAGAAAGACATTAAGAATAGAGCCTTTGTTTTTTTTCATTTTTGCCAAATTTTCTTGCCGGTGGTCTCACAGAAGTTTGGACTGACATTAAGGGAATGGTTATTTGATGTTTACAACGGAAACATATCACTCAAATGCCACAAAAGGGAACTGAGATGAGGGTTTGGTTGATTGCTGTGAATTGGCAGGCGCAGTTTTGCTCCTTGAAATACACTACCGGTCAAAAGTTTTAGAACACCCCCATTTTCCAGTTTTTACTGAAATATAAGCAGTTCAAGTCCAGTGAATAACCTGAAATGGTACAAAGGTAAGCGGTAAACTGCCAGAGGTAAAAAAAAAAAAAAAAAAAAAAAAGTTTAGGTTACCAAAAACTGAAAAATAATGTAATTTTTTGGGCAGTGAGTAGTTTCCTACACCATCAAAAGACACTTGGCAACTGGTGGAAACTCTGACAGGAAGAGGTCTGGCAGACCCAAAGCCACAACAAAATCAGAAGACAAGTTTCTGAGAGTCACCAGCTTGCGGGATAGGTGGCTCACAGGACAATAGCTTCAAGCACAGCTTAACACTGGTCGAAGTAAGGAAGTCTCAGTTTCAACTGTGAAGAGAAGACTTCACAGAGCTGCAGGTTTGAGAGGTCGAGTGACAGTAAGAAAGTCATTGCTAAGATGGCAAAATAAGAAAAAGAGGCTTGCCTGGGCCATGAAGCACTGCCAGTGGACTACTGAAGACTGGAAGAAGGTCTTATGGACCAATGAATCAAAATTTGAAATCTTCAGTTCATCGCGCAGGGTTTTTGTACGCCGTCGAGAAGGCATACAAAAAACATGTCAAACATGGAGGAGGAATCGTGATGGTCTGGGGTTCTTTTGCTGGATCCAGAGTCGGCGACTTGCACAGAGTGACTGTTAACCCACGTTAACCCCTTACATGTTCCCTGAAAAGGGCCTATTTTTATAACGTTTTTGGTAACCTAAACCTTTTTTTTTTTTTTTTTACCTCTGGCAGTTTACCGCTTACCTTTGTACCATTTCAGGTTATTCACTGGACTTGAACCGCTGAAATTTCAGTAAAAACTGGAAAATGGGGGTGTTCTAAAACCTTTGAAGGGTAGTGCATTTTACATTTACATTTTAGGCATTTAGCAGGCGCTCTTATCCAGAGCTACTTACACAATTTACATTTCTTTACATACGATCCATTTATACAGCTGGATATTTTTTTACTGAAGCAATTCAGGTTAAGTACCTTGCTTAAGGGTACAATGGCAGTGCCCCCACTTGGGAATCAAACCAGCAACCTCTGAATTACAAGTCCAGTTCCCTAACCATTACACTAGACTGCCACCTGTGTAGCGTAGTGTGTAGTGTAGGTGGCAATGCTTTCTACATCAGCCTTCTATTAGATGTTTCCTTGACTGAAGCGCTGGTCCACATGTGCAGGGAAGAAAACATGCCTGAAAAAGAGTCAATTTTTAAAAGGGTCCATTTTATTAACACGCAGTGGAAGAACAAATAGACACAATATTTCCACATTCTGGTTTTTGGCATCACTTAATGTGCTTTCTGAAATCCCTTTACAAAATTAGCTATAGGAGATTTTGCCTTCAAGTAACCCCTGATGGGTGGAGCTACACTGTACTGTCAATCACTTAATCAGGTGAACCAATCAAAAATTGCTTCTCCCACAGCAAAAGTATTAATTTGGATGCCGACTGCTGAGGACTGCATAACTAGTTAGCATGCCGGAGACATGTTTGTTATTGTAATTAACTATACAAATTGCTCCACCATCTAAGAACAGCTATGAACAACCACCCATAGTATCAAGATAGAGGTATCAATATTTTCCAGCTTTCCATGTCCAGGCTTCCATGCAACAAGTCAATGATAACACATGGTAGCTTTTTAAGGTTGATGAAGTCTTGCTGTCTCATCACTACTCAATGGTATCTAAGTGCAACTCCACCACATATCTGTTACCCATATCTGATCCTTAACAAGGAGTGTGGATTTAAAACATAATTCCCACAACTCCCATCCTCCAAAATGGTCCCATTTTATCCACCACAGGAATCCCATAGTACTTAATGTAGTACTTAATAATACATAATAACACATGCTGATGGTACCATGACACCCTAAAATTTGTATCTTTCATCTGCAGCTTTGATTCAAGATAATCCCAAGCAAAAACACTGTCTGGAACCCTGTAATAAAAGCCTTAAATTAGAGGAAAGTTTTACTCACAGGACAATCAATTCCCTGGTGTCTGTATCAATCAATCAGTCAGTTGATTCATATATTGATGATTCATTATTGTATTAATCAAGTGGACAGTCAATAATTGCAGTTCGGTAAATGTCTTCAGTTTACCTTTGTTCCTCTGGATTTCCCCCTGTGTGTAGGCCTACACCAAGACTGCTGCTGCCTACAGCCTCTAACAGTTAGGGGATGATGGTTCCCCTGTTATGAACCATTTGACAGCTGCATGTGCTTATCTAAGTTCAGCTGTTTGAAAAGAGCACAGAACTGAGTTCAGCTCAGGTTGTAGGTTCAATTAATTCAGTCAGACCTGACCTGAGTCATAGTAGACATTAGGATGATGTTCCAGTCTGCTTTTTTTCGGTGATTTTTATATTTGTCCAGACCAAGATCATTACAAGCCTCCCAAGGCCCAACTGACCACAACCACCTAGACCAGGAGATTCCTACCAAAGGCAAAGGGCAGCCCGCCTTCCACTGCCCCTGCCCCACCCACTACTGTGTAGTGTACACAAGCTAATCTAGTTGCTAAGCAATCCCCAGCTCCATGACAGAAGGGCTAATCACTGCTATGGCCAGGGAAGTGAGAGAGACAATGAGTGAGAGGGCAAAGCAAATGACTTTTCGGAAACATAATGAAAAAATGCCAACCAAATCAAATTCATGTGTAAATGCAGTATCTTTTTTAACAAACATTTGGTAAGTATGGAACGTCACAAAGGAACTTCACAGAACTAGGAGAAGAGAAAGACACATGATGATGATCTCAGTGTATGATGAAGCAGGGAGGCAGGCCACGACATCAGCCTTCAGATTCCCCACTATTATGCACAGACATCAGGTGGGTGCAACACATTATTATATTAATTATATTATTAGATTCTCCACTGTCATGCCCACTGTCATACACAAACAATCTCAAACAAGATTAAACCAGCGAATCAGAGCAGTCCCAAAGACAGAGAGGTTCTAAACAAGAACAGAGAGGTCATAAACTGTCCTCAATCCTAACATATGGAATGGGATTCATAAATCTGCACTGATGCAATACTAGTCACTGAGATGCATTTAAAGCCTGGCCTGATAATGAAGGCCATTTATAAATACCCATTTCACCCTCTATTGTAGGATCTGTAATATATTTAATATATGCCATTTAGTAGACGCTTTTATCCAAAGCGACTTACAGTAGTGAATGCATACATCTTTCAGTATATGTGGTCCCAGTGGAATTTGAACCCACAACCTAAGCATTGTCAACGCCATGCTGTACCAATTGAGCCACACAGAATCACAACATTTCAATATATTTCAGCGTGCCTTCTCTTGAAAAACAATGTTATAAGACACAAACCGATTGCAATTTGTTTGTTGATATTTTCCCAAAATGGCCGTGGTCACCCTACAATCATTCCCATAAACAAGACAGTTTACATTACAAGAGGTTACATTACATCTTCACAGAACAAGCACATCAACATACACAAAACAAACAAACAAGTACCACAATGTCTTAGAAACAGTAACTGCATTGCCATCAAGGAGATTTTTTATCAAGTGTAATAACAGGATATCAATCCAATTTCAGGTTTCTTCCACTCTCACCAAATATTCAGTACGTAGACAGAGCTTTCAATTAAGCTGCATGATATAGCCCCCGTGCATAATAAGGTGAATAAATAATTAATAACTCACTCAAAACCCAAGGGCCCGACACCTTCGCTAATGTCTTTTTACACCATTGAATGTTGATTTCTGCACTACAATCAAGCATAGCGCTTGATTCATCCTGGGTTCCAGGGTGAAAGGAAGTTGCATGCACGATGAGACAGGGAACTTCCTGGTCCAGATTGTTTCAGTGAACCGGACTAGAGAAACAGAACCGAACAAAACCATTCATTAGCCTCACCCTTTACCCCTTCTAAGAGGAGCTTCCAGAAGAATGTGAAAGCTATTTCGGATGGCCAATCTGTATATTCACATGCAAGAATAACTAGTGATTTATGATTAATGTTTCCCGGCTGTGTAGTTGTTTTATTAAAACATGCATTCCAGACATTGGTCATAAGCACCTATTTTCTTTGGGATAGAGTTCAGATTCTGGTTCTGTTTAAAGTGATATTTATGGACCTCCCCAGGTTACAGGCGTATTCAGGTTAATAGCTGTGAAGGTTTGACTCTCCCAAAGATACAGCCTAGATGAATAGTCAAATTTCAGTATCATCTGCCTGAATCTGTACGGTGTGATTCAGGCAGACAAAAAATACATTTTCTTCTCCAGGGAAAAAAAAAATGACACTGCATGTTCATTTATATATATCAGCACTGACCATTTGTGATCATACACTTTAAGATGAACAAAACGGGAATCATTTTGACATATTTCATGAAACAATCTCATCCAAATGTCCCCAGCATACCCTTGAAAAATAATTTGCATTTCAAGGTAAATTTAAAATCAGGCAAGCGCATGGTATTGCTCCCCTGCTTTGACACTGTTTTGCCTGCAGCGATACACACATGCACACACACACACACACACATACTCTTTGCTGAAGCTATGCGCACCAGTGTCTTGTGCTTTTGTTAAAAGCAGAACATTGAGCACATACGTTTAACCCACACAATTAAATGTTTTAGTAAAAAAATAGAAATTCCCCCTACCAGTGCTTGCTGTCTTGCCAGAGGAGAGAGTAGAGTTAAAGAGAAGCGTGCCTTTTTCGCCCGTTCCTCCGCGCCACCGAATCAATTTCACACTCGCTCACCTCACCATCTCCGTGATGTAATTCATTCACTCGCTTGCGTCACCGTGGCAACCGTGGAGCGTGGCGAGAACATGTCATTACAGATTGCCTCCTCCCCCACAAAAACTCCCACCCGTTCTCCCCTTCACATCCCAAACACACATATACACATGCACATGCACACACACACCCCTCCCTCCCTCCCCTCTCTCTAAACCAACCTGGACATGGGTGGGAGCTGCCCCTAAACTTCCAAACATAGAGCAAATGGCTGACACAGCAGTAGCACCCCAGAAATCTATCTGGAATGGCCAGTGGGTGCACAGCCCCCCATAAGCAGCAGTACCACCAACACTCTAGAGGAGGGTATACAGATTAAACACTGTCATTTGAGTAATGTTTCAAGTTTCAAGTTTCAAGTTTCAAGGGTTTTATTGTCAGTCACAGATATATACAAGTATAACACGGTGAGTGAAATTCTTGTGCCAGAAAACTCCCGACAGCAAACAGCAGTAAGACTATATATTTTTTAAACTATAAGTAGACCATAAATAAAATAGCTAAAAACGGTGCAGCAATTAAACTATAAGTATACATAAACATAAATAAAAATTAAAGCAAGATAAAAAATTAAAGCTAGAAACAGTGCAAAAAATGTACCTATGTAAACCGATATAAACTGGGCAAGTGAGTACCAGTTATAATAGACTTTGCAATAATATTTTACAAATACAAACATACGGGAAAAATACAATACAATACAGAATAGTGCAAGTAGGTATGAAGGTGCAAATTACAACCCAATTGCAAATACAATTGGGTGTGTGCAGAGTGCGAGGATCAGCTCCTATTCAGCAGCCTGATGGCCTGACTATGGAAGCTGTCCCTGAGTCTGTTTGTGCGGCACTTGATACTGCGGTATCTTCTGCCTGACGGTAAAGTGGAATACAGTTTGTGGCAGGGTGGTAACTGTCTTTGATTATGCGTTTGGCCTTTGCCACGCACCGCCTGGTGTAAATGTCCTGGAGGGAGGGAAGCTCCCCTCCCACGATGCCCTGGGCCGTTCGCACGACCCTCTGTAGCGCTCTGCGCTCAAGTACGGTGCAGTTCCCATACCAGACGGTGATGCATCCTGAGAGAACACTCTCAATCGTACCCGTGTAGAATGTACGGAGGATACGGCGGCACATGTTGAATTTCCTCAGACGTCTGAGGAAGTACAGGCGTTGTTGGGCCCTTTTCACCACGTGTGTGGTGTGAGTGGTCCATTTGAGGTCCTCGGAGATGTGCACACCGAGGAACTTGAAGCTGCTGACCCTCTCTACTGCAACCCCGTCTATGGAGATGGGGCGTGCTCTCCTCTCTGCCTCCTGTAGTCCACGATCAGCTCCTTGGTCTTCTGGGTGTTGAGGGTGAGGTTGTTCTCCTGGCACCACTGTGTCAGTGATCCAACCTCCTCTCTGTAGGCTGTCTCGTCGTCATCGGAGATCAGTCCCAACACCGTCGTGTCATCAGCAAACTTGATGATGACGTTGGAGCTATGCATGGCCATGCAATCGTGGGTGTACAGGGAGTAGAGGAGAGGGCTCAACACGCATCCCTGGGGGGCTCCTGTGTTGAGGGTCAGTGGCTCTGAGGTATTGCTGCCCATCCTCACCACCTGGCGGCGGCCCGACAGGAAGTCCAGTATCCAGCTGCACATGGTGGAGTGCAGGCCTAGACCCCGGAGCTTGGTGTCGAGCTTGGCAGGAACTATTGTGTTGAACGCTGAGCTATAGTCCACAAACAGCATTCGCACATAAGAGTTCCTGCTCTCCAGGTGAGAAAGGGCGGTGTGAAGTGCCACGGCAATTGCGTCGTCAGTGGATCTGTTCTGGCGATATGCAAATTGCCATGGGTCCAGTGTGTCAGGCAACATGGAACAAATGAAGACTTTAACCAACCTCTCGAAGCATTTACTGACAATCGAGGTGAGGGCTACGGGCCTCCAGTCGTTCAGACACGTTACCTTGGGGTGTTTGGGGACAGGCACAATGGTGGACATCTTGAAGTCCGCGGGAACAACAGCCTGGGACAGGGAGAGGTTGAAGATGTCTGCAAACACCCCTGCCAACTGGTCAGCGCATGCTCTGAGGACGCGCCCGGGATGCCGTCGGGGCCTGCTGCCTTGCGGATGTTCACCTGCTTGAAGGCTCTGCGCACATCGGCCTCTGAGATGCTCAGCAGGCTGGGCTCCCAGGCAGCGCTGACTCCGGTGGGCTGCCGTTCACATCGAACCGAGCAAAGAATGTGTTCAGCTCTGCTGGGAGGGAGGTAGGGAGTTCTCTACACAGCTGGTTCTCCCTCTGAAGTCCGTGATTGTCTGTAGCCCCTTCCACATACCCTCACGTCTTGATTCTGAAATTTCTCCTCCACTCTGCTCCTATACTCTCGCTTGGCAGTGTTGATGGTCCTGCGGAGGTCATAGCGGGCTCTTCTATACTCCTCCATACTACCGCAGTTGAAGGCGGCGTCGCGCGTATGCAGTGCAGCGCGAACATCCCCGTTAATCCACGGTTTCTGATTTGGGTATATCCGAACCGATTTAGTAGGAACAACGTCATCCATGCACTTCTTGATAAACCCACCGACTGTGGACGCGTACTCACTGATGTTGTTGTCCGAGGCGTCCTTGAACATGGACCAGTCGGTGTGTTCAAAACAGTCCTGCAGCATGGATTCCGATTTGTCCGACCAGCGTTGGACCTCTCGCGCAGCGATTGGTTGCTGCTTCAGTCTCTGCCTGTAAGCGGGGAGTAGCTGGATAGAGCGGTGGTCTGATTTGCCAAACGGTGGGCGGAGGAGGGCCTTGTAGCCACCCCCGGAAGGGGTGTAGCAGTGATCCAGCGTCTTCTCACCACGGGTCTTGCCTGTTATGTGTTGGTAAAACTTCGGAAAACTTTCTTCAAGTTCGCCTTGTTGAAGTCCCCGCCACAATAAAAGCAGCCTCCGGGTGAGCCGACTCCTGCACGCTAATTACCCGTAGAGTTCCTTCAATGCAATGTCCGTATTGGCTTGTGGCGGGACGTAAACAACAGTCACGATAACCGCTGTAAACTCCGAGGTAGCCAAAATGGTCGGCACATTAACATCAGATACTCCAGGTCCGGGGAACAGAACGACTTCAGAGTATGCACACAACTTGGGTTACACCAAGACCTGTTGATCATAATACATACCCCCTCCGCGATCCTTACCGGAGAGAGTCTTTGTTCTGTCCGCGCGGTGTGCGAAAAAAACCTGTGGGCTCAATGGCTGTGTCGGTAATCCCCTCCTTCATCCAGGTCTCCGTTAAGCAGATGATACAATTGTCCCTTGTTTCACGGTGGAATTGAATACGAGCCTGTAGCTCGCACAGCTTATTGTCCAAAGACTGTACATTAACCAGTAAAATGGAGGTAATGGAGGACGATTGGCTCTGCGTCTCAGCCTGTCCAGCACGCCGGCTCGCTTCCCTCTCCTCCGGCGGCGCGCTTGCGTGAGATCGCTCCCAAGATGGACGGGGTTAATCCAACAAAGGCTCCTGAGTCCGAGTCGAAAGAGTTGAAAACTCCGGTGTGCGGCGGCGATTGCGATCCAATCTCCAGAAGTGTACGTCTGTCGTAGGTGATAAGGCTGCTAACTTTTTGAATAAAAATAAGTACTATAAAAAAGTAAGAAACAAAAACTGCGTGTTAGCTCGGGAGCTAGCGGCGAAGCAGCCATTCCTACGGCGCTCCGGAAGTCGCCTCTGAAAATGTCTGCACATAATGTAATCATAATGTGACCAGCCCCCTTCATTAATGTGCCTGGTGTGATATTACCCAGACTGACTTTGGGGGATGTCTTTATAGAGGAGCCGGGCGTTAACACAATCTGCAGCCTCCTCTTCCTCTGTATATATGTGCTGTATTCTCTCATCTGAAAGGAACGGGACATGAGGCAAGTTATTATAGCTGCAATTTATTTTTTGCATTTAAAATGGGTTTCACTTGCTGTATTTTAAATAGAATATAAATAGCCTTCATCATCACCACCACCATTATCGTGATTATTTCCATAATTGTGAAAAGAGAGCACGTTTCCCTTTGTCATGTACGCTTTCCCTTCAAACAACGCACACATCGTTTCACGTCTTCAAAACCTTCAACTTCAGAGGGCCATCCTGGTTACTATGATACCTAACTTGAAAGAATGACTCGCACACTTATTAGATGCTCCTAAAAGAGTGTTCTGATGAAGACCCAAGGGTCTTCTGGCATGTGAATATACAGATTGACTTGACCTGCATGGTTAAATAAACCGTTGCACTACTTTTTGGAGCATCTAATACAGCTCCGGCCAATGTTATTGGCACCCTTGCATTTTATGTAGATGATGTACAATTTCTTCTGAAATAATTGGAAATTGAAATAACTTTCGGTGTTCACCCATTCATCTGTTTGATGTGCAACAGCACACAATCAAACAATAAGAAGAAGAAGAAGAAGAAATCATTTATGGCTTCAAAATTGAAAAGTAGCACAATGTGACACAATTATTGGCACCCTTTAGAACAGGGGTCGGCAACCCGCAGCTCTGGAGCCGCATGCGGCTCTTCAGCCCCTCTGCAGTGGCTCCCTGCAGCTTTGAACAAAATAAATAAATAATGGAAATAAATAACGGATATTTTCATTTTATTTTTTCTTTCAATGGGAACACCTTATTTTGGAGATCGAGGTGATACTGTGACACTGAAATTAAAAAAAGTGTTTAATATTTCGTCAATTAAAATATCACATCCCCGGCGCCTCTCCCTGCCGTCCGAAGGTGGCTAATCTTGAGTTTCCAACCCCCGGTAAATTAACCATGGATAAATCCAAAAAAATAAAAAACTCGGAGGAAAATAGAGTTTAATTCAGCATGGACAGATTTATTTGCTTTCCTCCCTAACGATGCGGGCTTACCTGTATGCTTGATATGTGGTGAGAAATTAGCAAACAAAAAAATGTAATGTTGAAAGACATTTTCAGAGCAAACACACAGCATTTGCTGAAAAGTACCAAGCTGGAGATGAAAGAAAAAAAGCGATTTCGGAACTGCTGCGGAAAGCTGAGCAGAGCAAATCTACTTTCAAGAAGTGGATCAAATCTCCAAACTCAACTACTGCTTGCTAGTTTTGTGGCAGCTCAGGAGATAGTAAGGTGCGGAAAGCCACTCACAGATATGAAAAAAAGAAAGAATCATTCATTAAAATATCAGAACATCTATTCTCGGACTTCAAAAACAAACGTGAAATTGTTCAGAAAATGTGAGATATGCCTCTCTCTGCAAAGACCGTCAAGGACAGGACCATTAAGATGGCAGAAAACATTACTAGTCAACAAATTGAGGAGATTAATTCAGCTCCAGCATACTCAATCGCCTGTGATGAGTGAAGTGATGTAAAGCGATATTGAGCAGACAGCGCTGTTATGCAAATAAGGGAAGGACTCAAAATAGACCTGCATGGTTCTGTGTTTTATTTCAAAGTAGGTCTACACATGCCAGTGTTTTTTTTTCTCCTCTTCATAAGAGTTTGAGGTTTTCCTTTGTACAGGTAAATATAATTTTACAAATGCAACAAACAATAGTTCTTTTATAGTGGGTGACAAACACACATATTTACACATTTTATTTCTTATTTTAGTTCCTATAATACGTTTTTGAGTATTTTGTGATTTTTCCATGATATGGACAAAGAAAATTGAATTAATTAGTATCTTGTATGACCTCCTTTTGCCTTAAACTTGATAACTTCTGTCAAACATACTAGACATAAGCTTTTGAATAAATTCCAATCCCTCTGTATAAATAGTATAACTAGAAAACTTTATACACTGTATTATCTTCATTTTAAGGGTCAAATAGGTTTTGCGGCTCCAGATGAATTTTATGTAGTGGGAGAGGGGCCAAAAATGGCTCTTTTGATAGTAAAGGTTGCCGACCCCTGCTTTAGAACAACTTAAATAAATTTGGTTGGAGGAAATAGATTCTCGTTTGCAGTGTAATTCAACTCACCTGTGGCAGGTTGCAGGTGCCCACAATACACACAATATTATCAAAAGTTTGCTGCTCATGGAATTGTTCAAAATCTCCTAGGACGTGTTGGTAAGAGGAAAATTGATCTCAGATGTTGTTGAAAGTTGGTGTGAGTCGTTGAAAAGACATCTCAAATGACATCCAAAGATCTCAAGGTTGACCTGGAGAGGTCTGGGGTAATGGTTTCAGCCCATACCATAAGCTTGACACTGAACTAAGAAGGGTTTTACATTCGGAGGACAAGGAAGACCCCACTGCTGAAAGAGAAACACAAGAAGACCTGATTGATTTTTGCTAAGACCCACCTGGACAAACATAAATCCCTCTGTTAAAATGTTCTGTGGACTGATGAAACCAAATTAGAGTTATTTGGAAATCAGCAGATCAGTGCTTTGTTTATATACAGTAAAATATGGTGGAGGTTCCATAACGCTGTGGGGCTGCTTTGCAGCCTCTGTTACTGGACGCTTTGAAAGTATTCAGGGGATTATGAAATCAGAGGATTACCAAGGCATTTTGGAGCAAAATGTGCTACCCAGTGTCAGAAAACTGGGTGTCAGCCAAATGTCATGGGTCCTCCAGCAGGACCCAAAACAGACATCCAAATGCACCCAGGAATGGTTCAAGAGAAAATGTTGGACTTTTCTGGAGTGGCCAGTGATGGGTCCTGATCTTAATCCCATTAAGAACCTATGGCAAAACCTGAAATCTGTAGTTGGTCAAAGGAATTCTTCAAACATTGCAATTGAAGAGTGGGAGAAACTGCCAACAGAAAGGTACATGAAGCTTACTGATGGTTACCAGAAACGTTTGGAAGCAGTCATCATTGCGAAAGGCTGTGCAACTACGTATTAGAGAAGGGTGCCAATAATGTTGTCAAGGCCATTCTTTCTTCAGTAAAAATCTCAATTTAAGTTTAAACTTTTTTTGTTCTATAATTGTGAAAATCAAATAAAAATTGTGTGATGGCCAAAAGTTGATTGAATTTTGAATGATTTCAAAAGATATTGTACATTATCAACATAAAATGTAAGGGTGCGAATAACATTGGCCAGAAATGTAAGTGTGCGAGTCTTATTCATTTAAGTCGTATATGCCCCTTCGGTTCTGCACTTTATGCAAATACTTTTTTGGAGTGTGTATGTTTATCATGCTACTATGGTACCTGCACATGAATAGATCCCCTTTCTTCCTCCCTCAACAGCCTTTAATCCCAACACTACTGCACACCAGTGACAGGAGAGAATATCCTCCTAATCATAACACTAATGCATAACAACAACAGAAAAAAAAAATCAACGTCAGTACAACACATGTTTTTTTCCCCCTCTCTGGGAACTGCCACAGTGAGGGATTTCATTTCGTTCTTCATCCCTTTCTCTTCTCCGCCTTAAGGGACTTTTTTCCCATGACTATACATCACTCCATTCCAGTGGTGACAGGCTGACTCCAATCAAAGTTACAGTTCACGCATTTCATCATGATATGTGAAATGGACCGCAAGGGGTGCAAACATACAGTAACATACAAGCTGAAACCTCTTATTAAGCGAGCAAGGATCTTTAAAGGAACAGGGATTTGCTGAAACATCAGGACTGTCAGTCAAGGTACAATATAGCGTGTGACAGGTTGAATATTTTCATGTGCCTAACCTGCCATCTAATCTGTTACTTTAAGCATAAATTAGACCAATAAGCATCTCCTATTTCAATAACCTCATGTTACCTTGACAAATGCTACATCTGAGGCCTCTGCTCATACTGAATGTACAAGAAAACAGCTGGAGGAAATTTGCGTTACTGACTCCTTCACAAAAGCATATCATAGTATTGCACAGCCCGAAGAGGCAACGTAGGACCCCCTTTCCATGGGCTCACCACCCATGGGAGGGGCCAAGGGGTCGGGTGCAGTGTGAGATGGGCGGCGGCCGAAGGCAGCAGGGGCCTTGGCGGTCCGATCCTCGGCTGCAGAAGCTAGCTCTAGGGGACGTGGAATGTCACCTCTCTGGCGGGAAGGAGCCTGAGCTGGTGCGGGAGGTCGAGAGGTTCGGCTAGATATAGTCGGCCTCGCCTCCCGCACGGCATGGGCTCGGAACCAATCTCCTTGAGAGGGGTTGGACTCTCTTCCACTCTGGAGTTGCCCCTGGTGGGCGCCGAGCAGGGTGGGAATACTTGTGCCCCCGGCTCGGTGCCTGTACGTTGGGGTTCACCCCGGTAGGCGAGAGGGTAGCCTCCCTCCGCCTTCGGGTGGGGACGGGTCCTGACTGTTGTTTGTGCTTATGCTCCAAACAGCAGCTCAGAATACCACCCTTTTGGAGTCCTTGGAGGGTGTTTGAGAACACTCCTTCCGGGGACTCCCTCGTTTTGCTGGGAGACTTCAATGCTCACGTGGGCAACGATAGTGAGACCTGGAGGGGCGTGATTGGGAGGAACGGCCCCCGATCTGAACCAGAATGGTGCTTTGTTGTTGGACTTCTGTGCTTGTCACAGATTGTCCTAACGAACACCATGTTCAAGCACAAGCGTGTCCATATATGCACCTGGCACCAGGACACCCTGGGCCGCAGTTCAATGATCGACTTTGTGGTCGTGTCATCGGACTTGCGGCCGCATGTCTTGGACACTCGGGTGAAGAGAGGGGCGGAGCTGTCAACTGATCACCACCTGGTGGTGAGTTGGCTCCGATGGTGGGGAGGATGCGGTCAGGCCTGGCAGGCCCAAGCGTGTGTGAGGGTCTGCTGGGAACGTCTGGCAGAGTCTCCTGTCAGAAGGAGCTTTAACTCCCACCTCCGGGAGAGCTTCAACCATGTCCCGGGAGGCGGGGACATTGAGTCTGAGTGGGCCATGTTCCGTGCCTCCATTGTCGAGGCGGCTGACCGGAGCTGTGGCCGCAAGGTCGTCGGTGCCTGTCGCGGTGGTAATCCCGAACCCGCTGGTGGACACCGGCGGTGAGGATGCCGTCAAGCTGAAGAAGGAGTCCTATCGGACCTTTTTGGCCTGTGGGACTCCGGAGGCAGCTGATGGTATCGGCGGGCCAAGCGGAGCGCAGCCGGTGGTCGCTGAGGCAAAACTCGGGCATGGGAGGAGCTCGGTGAGGCCATGGAGAACGACTTCCGAACGACCGAGGAGGTTCTGGGCCACCATCCGGCGTCTCAGGAGGGGAAGCAGTGCACTGTCAACACTGTACAGTGGGGATGGGGCGCTGCTGACCTCGACTCGGGACGTTGTGGGTCGGTGGAGGAATACTTCGAAGACCTCCTCAATCCCCCCGACACGCCTTCCAGCGAGGAAGCAGGGTCTGGGGACTCGGGGTGGGCTCTCCCATCTCTGGGGCTGAGGTCGCCACGGTGGTTAAAAGCTCCGTGGTGGCAGGGCCTCGGGGGTGGATGAGATCCGCCCGGAGTCCCTCAAGGCTCTGGATGTTGTGGGGCTGTCTTGGTTGACACGACTCTGCAGCATCGCGTGGACATCGGGGGCAGTGCCTCTGGACTGGCAGACCGGGGTGGTGGTCCCCCTCTTCAAGAAAGGGGACCGGAGGGTGTGTTCCAACTACAGGGGGATCACACTCCTCAGCCTCCCTGGTAAGGTCTATTCAGGGTTCTGGAGAGGAGGGTCCGTCGGATGGTTGAACCTCGGATTCAGGAGGAGCAATGTGGTTTTCGTCCTGGTCGCGGAACTGTGGACCAGCTCTACACCCTCCGCGGGGTCCTGGAGGGTGCATGGGAGTTTGCCCAACCAGTCTACACATGTTTTGTGGACTTGGAGAAGGCTTTCGACCGTGTCCCTCGGGGAGTCTTGTGGGGGGTGCTCCGGGAGTATGGGGTACCGGACCCCTTGATACGGGCCATTCGGTCCCTGTACGACCGGTGCCAGAGCTTGGTCCGCATGGCTGGCAGTAAGTCGGACTTGTTCCCGGTGAGGTTGGACTCCGCCAGGGCTGCCCTTTGTCACGGTTCTGTTCATAACCTTTATGGACAGAATATCTAGGCGCAGCCGGGCGTTGGGGGTCCGGTTCGGTGGCCTGAGGATTGGGTCACTGCTCTTTGCAGATGATGTGGTCCTGTTGGCTTCATCGGGCCGTGACCTCCAGCTCGCTGGAGCGGTTCGCAGCCGAGTGTGAAGCGGCTGGGATGAGAATCAGCACCTCCAAATCCCGAGACCATGGTTCTCAGCCGGAAAAAGGTGGAGTGCACTCTCCGGGTCGGGAGGAGATCCTGCCCCAAGTGGAGGAGTTTAAATACCTCGGGGTCTTGTTCACGAGTGAGGGAAGGATGGAGCGGGAGATCGACAGGCGGATTGGTGCGGCGTCGGCAGTGATGCAGACGCTGCATCGGTCTGTCGTGGTAAAGAGGGAGCTGAGCCTAAAGGCAAAGCTCTCGATTTACCGGTCGATCTATGTTCCTATCCTCACCTATGGTCACGAGTTGTGGGTCGTGACCGAAAGAACGAGATCGCGAATACAAGCGGCTGAAATGAGTTTCCTCCGCAGGGTGTCTGGGCTCTCCCTTAGAGATAGGGTGAGGAGCTCGGTCATCCGGGAGGGGCTCAGAGTAGAGCCGCTGCTCCTCCAGCGTCGAGAGGAGCCAGATGAGGTGGCTCGGGCATCTGGTTAGGATGCCTCCTGGGACGCCTCCCGGGTGAGGTGTTCCAGGCACGTCCCACCGGGAGGAGGCCCCGGGGAAGACCCAGGACACGCTGGAGAGACTATGTCTCTCGGCTGGCCTGGGAACGCCTCGGGATTCCCCCGGAAGAGCTGGACGAAGTGGCCGGGGAGAGGGAAGTCTGGGTCTCCCTGCTTAGGACGCTGCCCCCGTGACCCGACCCGGAGAAGCGGTAGAAAATGGATGGATGGATGGAGTATTGAACACATTCTATATCACATTAGTAATACACATTAATCATGTCCACGGCAGTTTTTCTGGGGAAGGTCTAAATACTAGAAGACATTGGGGTGGAGGGACAAGCTCACAAAGCTATAACTGTGTGCTTGTCCTCACTGTGCTATTAAAGCAGTATGAAACTTGAACCCATGTTATGCCGTGAATATCAGCACAGCTAGGCCGTGTTGTTAGGCACAATGCAAAACAGAGTGCCGATAATTTCCTTGCTGTGCCGCTATTCATGATATAACACGGGTTCAAGTTCCATATTGCTTTTATAAAACAGAACCATCCAGAGATATCTGTGTAACCGGCCAAGGCCGTTGCGCCTGGCAGTTAACCAATGAAGTTAGTGACTACGCCACTCTCATTTAACAGGTGAGAGATCCTGACCTGGTAAGTACTTCCCCGCACAAAGAGGTTCAATTAAATGAACTTTGACAGAGGCTGTAATACAAAAATACAAAATATCTTTATTTGTCTCTTGGCTTGGTTGTCATATTTCTTTAGAGGCTCACTGGGGACAGAGCGTTGGGATACAAAGACACCATAGATTGGCAGGCACAAAAACGAATTAACTGAAAAGGGACCAACTGAAAAGGAGAGGTACTACTTCCCTTACTAGAACAGGCAAGAAGGGGGGGAGGAAGGAGCAAGGCCCAGGAGCACGCTCACCCGCAGGAGTCTACACGGTCTGAGCCACCAAAGCACTAAGGGGGCAGTACAAGGAATGGCGCTAGGGTGTCAATCTATAGGGAGTGTGATTATCTTTATGCACAGCAACGTGGGTTACACCCCGTTATGGGCACTCTTTACGGGTTGTGATTATCTTAGTACACAGCAAAAATAGAATACACCCCACTATGGGCACTCTTTATGGGTTGCGATTATCTTGGTACACAGAAAAATAGAATACACCCCACTATGGGCACTCTTTAGGGGTTGTGATTATCTTCCTGCACTGCAAGGGAAAGTACACCCCTCTAATGGGCAACCGAAACCAGGAGTGGAGGAAAAAGCCAGGGGCTGGGACCCTAGTGTCGTACAGGGGTGCAAAGAATGGGGGCCAAGGCTCCTATCGGGGACAAGGGGTAGGCAAAGGGGGAAGCTGGTTTAGGCAAAACTACTAACAAAACGGTCAACCAAAATAATGCACATAATTGTACTCTGCCTTACATTGGTGTTAACACTATTTTAGCAGTGGGAAAACAGTGGTCAAAGTCGAAAGTGGTAACACGTACAGGCAAGTCCTAAAACAGACAAGCAAAGCTAGCTCAGTGCCGCCTCTGGCCATACTCAGAACATCACAATTACATTACACATACTTTAACTATTCATCTTAAAACCACAGCATTAGGGTGGAATATACCATCCCTTTAAACTAATCTGACTGATCTCGATAACTGTTATCAAAACATACAAAAATGGCATTGACACAACACATGAGCCTCATAAAACGTACCACAATAAAGGAATACATGACAATGAAACAGCATGAAACACCCAAACATTTCACTAGTGTGGAGCACACAGCGCTAGTTTCCCTATGGTTATAAAGCATAAGGCACTGTGTTTTTATTTTAAACAATAGCGCATACCTTGTCTTAATGTAGCTACAGAGGGCATAGGCTAGTGCACCAGATACTGCAGCCGCGTCTACAGTGAAATAGGAGGATGATTTAATACAATAAAACACAATAGTATGCATGGATACACCTTCAAACCCAAACATATCTTAAAACAACCATGGGCATTTAGCTGAGATTAGCTTGTTGCAGGCCTGAACCCTTGGCAGTGGCCAGCGAGGCCTATGAGGAATAGCACCGGTGCGCTGTTTACAAACGCAAAGTCACGTTACAAAGGCTATGTATCGTCAGGGACTATTGGTATACAACTTATCACTGCCATTAGCTAATTGGGGTTATGCAAAGCATAAAGGGTATAGTAGCAGAGCGATACATACCTAGCAAGCATGTTAAAAATGAAGTTGCAAACTGATCTCCCCTCCCCATAATGCAGCTGCTATAATTCTAGGATACGTTGTACCCTTTAGCGTCCACTTCCAAACCATGGTTAGTATTTAGTTAAGACATTACCTCATCAAAATGCAACATACCGGTTTGTAAGGCGATGAGTGTGCCCGCTGAGCACTATGAAAGCCAACAGTTTTCGTCAGGGCATGTATATTGCCATACTAACCAGAATTGCTGGCAAAGAATGAGTTAAGCCATACCTGAATTTGCTTTTCCAGCGAGGGATAACCAGTACAACACTTCCAGCGAGGACAAAGAAACGCAACGAGAGGACACCAAACAATGAATTTGCGGGCTCCTTGATTCAAAAGGGAAGTGTGTATTTAAAGGGTCAACCTATCTCCGGGTAGGGGTGTGGGCGATGACCAGGTAGGGGTGTGCCCGAGCAGTGTCACAGGTCATATCTGTTACACCTGTATATACTCAGAAAGTAAGACAAGACCATATGAAATGCTATGAACTACAAGGTGTATTCTTCCACGAGCAAAGTTATTCTGTCACTGAAAAATGAGAGTTCTATTTCTGAATTTAGCTAGGATTCAACACCTAGCAGTGAAACACCAGACACCCCTCTTTAAGGATCTAGACTTTGAACTGAAGCAGCTGAAGAAGATTTAAAATGTCTTCAGTCGTATTATGATTGAATGCTTACAATGTTTGATCTAGATTGTTTGTTAGTGGAAGATGTAATGATATTAAAACGAATGTTCTATTTAGTCATGCTGTATCATGAATATTGTTTCAGCAAATCCCTGCTCCATTAGAGTGGGCAGCAGTATAGTGTAGTGGGCGGCAGTGTAGTGTAATGGTTAGGGAACTGGACTTGTAACTCAGAGGTTGCTGGTTCAATTCCCAGGTGGAGCACTGCCGTTGTACCCATTGAGCAAGGTACTTAACCCTCGTGATGTCCTCATATTCTGTATACACCCCGTGTCCTCCGGGTCAAAATGACCCGCCTTCACTAAACCCCAATATAAAGCAGCTTAATTGAATTTTAAACACCAAATCTATTTTGCCTGAAGAAACAACTTGTCATTCACTACAAATTGTGTGAATACCTGAGTTTTCCCTCTTCACATGGCAGAAAGACTGCATTTATTCAGGAGACACCACTCGTTTCTATGACACTGTCAATTGTATAATTTTGTACTGTATAGGTAGTAAGCAATATTTGTATAGTATTTCTATAGCTTAAGAAAGTAGCAGCAATGTGCAAAAAGTAGTTTTGAATCCAGTCAGTTTTTTTTGTTAGTTTATTTTGCCAGTGAACAATGTAACAAAATATACAAAACAAAAATGTGAACATGTGAACCATACAACATAACTCAGTCAACTAATTAGCACATGTAGGGCAGTATGCAAGTGCACAGCCTTTGCAGATATATTTCTTACACCTGCAGCACACAGTATGTGTTTTACAGTCCTTCTTTGGCGGGCAGAACTGACACCTCTTCCTCTTACTTGCCCCAGCTGGGCATTGCCTTGCCTCATATATAGTGCCATGTTTGTGGTGTGTAACTGAATCTGTGACTGTGATTTCAACTCAATTGACTACTGCAATTCCTTGCTGGCAGGCCTTCCGGCCTGCACCATCAAGCCACTGCAACTAGTCCAGAACGCTGCCGCTCGTCTGGTGTTCAACCAGCCGAAGTTCACCCACATCACCCCTCTACTCTCCTCTCTGCACTGGCTCCCCATCGCAGCACGCATCAGATTCAGGTCACTGGTGCTTGCTTTTCAAGCGGTCAGAGGTACTGCTCCCCCATACCTCCAGTCACTCATCACTCCCTACACACCTCCCAGACCCCCTCCGCTCCGCCTCCTCAGGTAAACTGACTGTCCCTTCCCTCCGGGCGCCTGGCAGCCGCTCCTCGCGGTCTCGCCTCTTCTCTGTCCTGATCCCTCGCTGGTGGAACGACCATCCGCAATCGGTCAGGACCGCCGAGTCACTTGCGATCTTCCGCAGGAGACTCAAAACCCACCTCTTCAGACTCCACTACCACTGAACTCTGTCCATCTAGCTAAATTGTCTTCACCACTGTTTACTTGTTCAACACTATACTCCACCAAAAATAAATAAATAAAATAATTCACTAACCTTTTCCTTCCCGGTGTTACAGGTATGGTACGCAGATGCCTGCAATGATGTCTATTGCTGTATTCCTGCACTGATCTCGTGCGCTAACTATGATTGTTCCTACCATGTATTAATGCACATCTTGTAAGTCGCTCTGGATAAGAGCGTCTGCTAAATGCTTAAAATGTAAAATGTAAATGTAATTTGACTGTCGGTCATTTTGACCGAAGACAATAGTAGTACATTTTTTGGTACAGCTTACATGGAAATATGAATAAAGGCAACATTTCATTTTTCTAATGTTGGGGTCAATCTAGGAAAAGTCATGAAATTTCAAGTTGAAAAAATATCATTTAGGGGATTTTTCTCTGCTGTTAAACACAGTGGCGGGTCATTTTGACCCGAGGACAATGGGAGGGTTAACCTGAATTGCTTCAGTAAAATATCCAGCTGTATAAATGGATTGTATGTAAAGAAATGTAAACTGTGTAAGTCGCTCTGGATAAGAGCGTCTGCTAAATGCCTAAAATGTACAGGTATTGGCACTGTTAGGAAGTCTGGTTGACTAATCAGCATCAATAAATGGAACTATCCGTTTTATAATTATGAACACCGCACATACAGTTTTTACACTGATCCCTTCACCTAATTATCCATGTCTACATGACCGCATTCTTTCAGCTTGAAAAAAGAACCAACTAAACCGTGTGCGGTCACAATACAAACATAACATCACAACCACACTGTCTGTTTCCTGGCCCAATACAGACAAAGGTCTGCTATTTTATTCTTTGAGAAAGCTCTCCCTCTGCGCCTTCAGCTGTGTCAATAGTGAGTACGAGACCAGACCTTGGCTTTTTAAGGGTTGAAACAGATTAGTCCTTCTCCTGAAAAGGTGCTTTAATGCAGAGGTTGCAAAAATTGTCCCTGGGAATTCCCAGAGGGTCCTCATCAAAATGGAAAAAAAATGTCTCTCATATAAGAATATTTTGTTTTTATTTCCTGCAGATCCTTAGACGTGGGGTCCTTTGTGACCTCCTTGAATATTGTACAGCTTGCTCTTGGAGTGATTTTTGTTGGACAACCACTCCTGAGGAGAGTAACATTGGTGTTGAATTTTCTCCATTTGTACACTATCTGCCTGACAGTGGATTGGTGGAGCCCAAACTCTTTTGAAATGGTTTCGTAAACCTTCTCCAGCCTGATGAACATCGACAACTCTTTTTCTGAGGTCCTCAGAAATCTCCTTTGATAGAGGCATGGCACGCTTCCACAAACCTCTGTGGTGAAGACCAGACTTTGATAGTGAAGACCCAGGTTTATGTTTTTTACATAGAGCAGGCAACCCAAACTCACTCCTGATGGTCATCCCATTGATTGAAACACCTGACTTTATTTACCCCCTTAATTGAACTGATCATTTTAGAGGTTCACATACTTTTTCCAACAAAGAATTTAGACGTTGTGTCATTTTGCTCAGTAAATACATTTAAAAAAGGCATTGTTTTGTGTTATTTGTTTAATCAGATTCTCTTAATCTTTTAGAAGGACACCACTGTATTTAGCTAGCCAGTACATCCAATTTTGTTTCAGAGCTTAAATTCTGCGTAAACATAAATTTGATGAGTGAAATACAAGCAGCAATATATATTTACTGCTCATACCACTGACAGCACAGACAAATTATCAACACAATGGTTAACACGAGTAAACCCTGGCACACTAAGGTATGATAGGCCTGCTGTTAGGAGTGGTGGAACATGCAAGGAACATAAGGTACAGTACATGGACAGGGTACATTTCAACAAAATTGTGATGGACAGCTCTTTACAAGAAAACTTGTTCCTCTAGATGTTCCTCTAATATTCTTTCATTGTGAGTCAGTGATAAATCTGGTTCCACTTTTTCCAAAAAGAAAGCCTTCTACTTGTAATGCTTGGATAGAGGTCCTCGACACACCAGCTGAGAAACACATGAATAATTGAAGGCCTACAGTAAATGTTCTCATGTCTGAAAGAGAATGTAATGATAAAGTAACGTTACAAATAACAAATGAACAAATAAACAGCCTGGAATCATTTTTTTCAAAGGACAGCTGTGCTTTTTACTATGATTTATCAAAACATTAATGGGAGTCTGATTTTCATATTTCTAAGGCACACAAAAGTTAATACATGTCATATTTCATCAACATACATTTGTACAAAACATACATTTGTTTAAACAACAGAAATATGTCTAAACAGGTGCCAAATGTAGAGATACAATAAGGACTGATTATTTTATTTGACATACAGTATGTAACAATTAATTTCTATACAGGTTTATACACATTTGACACATTTACAATACTGTGTCTTTACAGAAGGAATTCATTTAGTATATGTGAGGCAATAAGGTTGCAATAATGTTACACCTGGCAAGCTAGGATGTTATATTTGTTTTGTAAGCTCATGACCAGTTCAAGACCTAAAAAAACATTCCTGGTGAATCAAATTCTGTAAATCCTGTAAATGACCTCTGTAAAAAACTTGCTTGCTCTATATGTAAATTAATCCTCTTGAGATGGTTCTAAGGGCGCCATATCCAAGGCAAGGAGCAGCGTGATGGTATGAGGAAAGCTGTAGAGAGAGAATGTCTGGGCTTAATCCAGCTGTGGGAGCGAGTGGGTGGGGGGAAAGAGGAGAGGGGTGATTGGTCGGATTAGTGCTGAATTATTTTAGTTTACATTTCACTATCATGGCCCCTCTGAAACCTCTTCCATCATCATTCATGCTTAGAGCTTCCTGACCATAGCTCGATGGTGAACGGTCAACCTTCTCGATAAATTGCGGTTACACAAGTGAAATATATATTTTAGGATCTTGAGCAATCTGAATCTAATACTGACTCTTAGTACTGTAACTTTAATAGTTTTAATATGTACACATGTTTATGAAAGCACTTGTTCATTCTCATTAAACTAAAAATGACTGGAAAATGTAAGTGGATTATTTATAACTTAACATGTCCATTTTTGATTGAGTATCTCAACTCTCTGAAGCAGAGAGGCATCATTGGACTGCATGTGAAACATTCGACAGGGGTCATTAGTCTGCATTTTTTGCCAGGATTACTTATTGTTATGGTTGCGGTTTCCTAATGAAAAATTAAACCCTATCACCTCGTACAGCTTTGAAGCTACAAACTATAGCACTATATGCAGTTGTTTCGTATTGGTGGCAGTGTAGCCCAGTGTCCCTAATTGTTAAATTCCCAGATAGGGCATTGCCATTGTACCCTTGAGCAAGGTAATTAACTTGAATTGTTTCTGTAAATATCCAGCTGTATAAATGGATTGTATGGAAATAAATAAACTGTGTAAGTCACTCTGGATAAGAGTGTCTGCTAAATGTTTGTAATGTAATGTACGGCTTTGATGAAAAACTTTGTAAAAAAACTTCTTTTTTAATGTAATTTAACATTAGATAAATGTTTTGTGAACACAGTGATAAACCTACAGTGAGCTAGATAGCATTTAACTACTAGGCCTAGGCTGGTATGAGATGTTTACTGTATGATAACACTGGCCCAAAATATCATGGTATCACGGTATTGCACTCTAAAATGTGTTACTGTAAAATCACTGTCGGTAAAAAATTCTAACAAATGTTTTAGTAACAATAAACTTTATTTGAAAGCGACAGGGTTCAAAGTGCTTTACAACAGAGGATAAAAACAAGACAAAAAAAAGACAAAAAAATAATGATAAAAAAAGATTAAACACAGATAACGGATTAAACCAATAAATCTGTAGAATAAAACAAATAACAGATGATACAATAAAGAAATAAATACATATATTTTGTAACATCCTACAGGAATAATATTGAGATACTATTGATTCTATTATTAAGCTTGAGCACGCGCACTTGGTTATGTATGACATTAATGTTATCTCAGTGAAGTGAGGGCTGAATAAAAGTTTGTTAGCATTACATAATCCAGTTAATTTAGTGCACTAACTAGCTAGCCTAGCTAATTTGGTGCACTAGCTAGTAGCTAGTTATTAACCAAAGTTCATTTCAAGCCAACGTACCTGCTCCTGTAAATGTGCAATTGTGTTGGAGGTATTGCCTCCTCTTCCAGCCACTCTTCTCCAGCACTTTTACAGGTTGGGTGATCTTCCTCTAATCCAGGGGTGTCAAACTCATTCCATCGTGGGCCGAGTGTATGCAGGTTTTTGTTACAAACCAGTGCACAACACCAGGTGATTTCAATTAGTTCCCCTCCTTGGTTGAAGAAGGAAGCTAATTAGCTAAATCACCTGGTGTAGTGCACTGGTTGCAACAAAAACCTGCATACACTCGGCCTACGATGGAATGAGTTTGACACCCCTGCTCTAATCTGTGCTCCTCCACGTTTTTTCAGTGTCCGAAATATTCCCACATTGCTGACATAGAGTTGAATGGTTTGTGCTACATTCATAAATTGAGGTTCAAAGGAAAAGAAAAAGCCCTGTGCACAGCGGTGTGTAATTCTTATGGTGCTGGCCATGGCAGGAATGTAGCCAGACGTGTATTTTCATATTAAAGCATTTAACCAATCACATTCAGCCATCATTTGTTGCCAGGGTCAAAGAAATCTGCCTGGAGGCCTTCACAATCCGTTCTGAAGGCCCTGTAGCATAAAATAAGTGTTGATCAAACTGTTGCTTCAACCAATCAAATTTTGAGTTGGGGACAGGAAGGCCTTCTAGAAGGCCTAGGTAACGTCAGCGTATTCGCACCCTTTGATTGGATAGTCAGAGAGTGTCTGACTATGATGTAATGTGATTGGTTAAATGCTTTAATATGAAAATACACGCCTGGATGCAGCGCAACCAGGGGAACAGCTATGAAAGGAAGCGAACAGACCATTTGGAATTATTTAATAAGTATTCATGGACAAAATATAATTAACATCAGTCTGTGATTCAGACATTTGAGCGGACATTTTCAGCCCTAAAGCGAATGAAAACTTATGCCAGAAATACGACAGGGCAGGCTCGACTTTCAGCATTAGCTTCGATGGCGATAGAAAAGGATTTCTTGATGGAACTGAAACACACGGATAATCTGTACGACAGAGTAATTGAACTCTTTTTGAGGAAAGAAAGGGGGATGGATTTTGTGTACAAATAATAAGGATTTTTGGTGAGTAAAATGTTGCTATTTTCCTAAATAATATTGCAATTTTATGAGGTTATTATTATTTATGCTTTTTTATGTGTGTCGCAGCTGTAGCACCTCGGGTTTGTTTCTTCAGTAAAGGCATTTATTCTGGATACACGAGTTATCTATCTGCGATGCAACGGCAACGGGTGCCTGTTCGGTTTGTTTTTGCACTTTGTTTATTTATCTTTCTTCAGTCATGTTTCATGAGAGAGAATGACAGCGATAGAGACGAGAGAGAATGACAGCGATAGTTAGAAGCGTGAGATAATTAGTGATTAGTAGTGTTAGTAACTTAATCTAAATCCCTAATGTTAGTAGATTAGTTGGTTAGTACTATATACATCTAACTAATATATACAAAGTGTAATTAGAAAGTAAGAAGGAAGTAAAACAAGATTAGAAACGAAGACGGAAAAACCGAAACAGAATTTCCCGAAGTGCATGACAGAACGAGAATGAAACATGACTGAAGAAAGATAAATAAACAAAGTGCAAAAACAAACCGAACAGACATTCAAAACATAACAATAAGATGGCTTTTATAGCCATAAAATAGTTATTGAGGGGTGGATTGATTCAGACGGAGCACTACTGAAGGCCTAGGTGTGAAATGCACGGCCCGCCACTGGATTCTGCCAAGCTGTACATGCACTCAATTTTACACATCTCATACTGTATCACAAGCTGGTCACAAGCTGGAAAACACACTGCAAATGCTTCACAAACAAACACTCAAGGCACTGGATAAATTGTCATTCATTGTAATATCATTCAGAAGTATCATCTCCTGACCTTTGACAACTTTGTGTGCCTTGCTGATGCTAGTTTCAAAGTATTCAGATCTGGCTCCTCCTCCATTAAAATAGTTCATATCACTGCACTCAGATAATGGGAGGAGAACTAGGACGACCAACAGAGGTGACTGTATGACACAGTACAGATCTACTGAGTTTGGCAGATCAACGTTCTCTATTAGAGCACCACATTCTTGGAACTCAATACCAAGTTATATAAGAGAGTGCTGCAGCTTTACTGATTTTAAATCCAAGATGAAATCATGCTTAAAATCAACCCAATCATGTACTCATTACACATCCAACGCAAACGCAACATTTTTTAATTTAAATTTTTTTTATGTAGAATGCAAAGACCAAAAGATGGAAGTGGGAAAAGCAGGAAATAAACTCAGAGCCAATCATTGAATTGAATTCAATTGAACATTGGATTTATATAGCGCTTTTCAATGAACCCAAAGCGCTTTACAATGATAGGAGCAACTCACCTCAACCACCACCAATGTGCAGCACCCACCTGGGTGAACACGACAGCAGCCATAGTGCGCCAGTACAAACTCAGATACACAGTGGAGAGGCGAAGAGGGAGGGACTTAATTGTATATATATGGTCTTGTTTGGGAATTTGGCCAGGACACCGGGTTAACACCCTACTCTTTTCGAGAAGCGCCTTGGGATCTTTTATGACCACAGAGAGTCCTCAGTTTTTACAGTTTTTACCGAACGACGGACATGTAGTCCCATGGGATCGAACGCACAACCTTGGCATTGCCAATGCCATGCTCTACCGACTGAGCTACAGGAAGTACAACCATCCCACATGTCAAACTGTGAGCCAAAATGTATTCATAAAATAATAGTAAAACAATGAATCCATGAACAAAGCCAACTAAGCGTATTGTGGGGGAAGAAATTTTGCTGGAGTTTTCAAAAAACATGTTATGATACATTCTTTTGAAGAAACGCTATCATTTTAAAATCAATAAAGAGAAAGGCAATTTGAAGAAGGCCCGTTAAGTCCCAAGATCATCTCTTGAAGAATCAAAGTACATCTGTTCATGGGGTGTCTTTAAAAAGCAGAGAGCATTGATCGCCACTCAGATTCCCTGAAGACAAGTTTTTTGCAATTATCAGATCTTTAAAGTGTTTACACCCTGCCTTCAACTATTGCCCATATAGTAGAGATTAAACACGCTTCACTTAATTCTATTCACCCACACTCAAATATATTTTTCAGTCAAGGAATTACCCAGGTAATGACTACATGCAGTTATCAGGAGTCAAATGGATTTCAGGAAATTAAGATGATGGTCAAAATAAGCCCTGCTCATGTCTGTTGTTAAGAGGAAATGGCTCTATATACAGTGGAATGCTACAGACCAAACAACAATCCTTCCATTTTATTAGCTTTTAGAATGAATGGGACATTTCATCAGTAGATTGGTTTGTTGTTGGCCTCCTTCCAGAAGTACAATTTGAAAGTGTGATTTCTGGTCTGTAAACATGTTGTTCTCAATGTTGTATTCTTTAAGTGCAGCAATTTATTTATTTTCCATTTTCTTTGTGATCATTCACAGTTATCTTTGATTTTATATTATTTGATTCAATTATCGTTCAAAGGATGAAATTAAGTAAATTAGAAACCTTCTATCAGTCAGTCCTTTTTTATATATTGTGGCAGCCGCACGGAGGCATGCCGAGGGACGGTGATTGAGGGGCGGTACGTGGCGTCCCGCTGGCTCCACCCCCGGACCTTAATGGGAAGTCCGGGGCGGACGGAGCACACCTGTCCCAACTTTGATAATAATACAGAGCAAATAAAAGATGCGCCTGTACATCAAACAGGCGCAAAGTACCGATTTAGGGAAACGCGTTGGTGAGTGGAGGATTACGATTGTGCATTTATTTGGATTGACTACCTGGCTTGATTTTTGACTGTTTTTGGATAACCCCCTGTGTGTACCGACTTTTTGGATTTACTGAGGAACTACCTGGCTTTACGACTTTTGGAAACGGACAACGACCACGATTACGGATTACGGACGGATTTCTCCCCTACCCTTTTTGTGTTGATTCCCGTGAATAAACTACGTATTCCGATTTATATCGTTGTATGGTAATTTTATTATTATTCATTGGCTGCGTTGTACACCAACACCCCTGATCCTGCCACAATATGATGATAACAAAGTAGGGGGCCATTGGCAGGTCTTGAGAACAAACTGTGTGATCTGTCATGTAAACTGATCTATCGAGGGTGACATCTCTTGAGTAATCAGAGAGCACCCCAAATAGAGCATGCTGGATTGGCTGCCATGAAGTAGCCAATTTGGGCCCAATTTGATTCCTGTTTGACAACTACATAAAAAGGCCTTTCTAACCATGTTCTGGGTTCTTTTCAAGATTATTTACAGTGTGCTGGTTGTGAGGAAGTCTTAGAGGAAAGTTGGGCTAGTTTGGTATTGGAGGGAGATTTAGGAGTTCAGAAATATGACAGCACATGAAAATCTGCTAAAAACTGTAAATCAAAGTCTGTAGCAGACTGTGAAGAAGAAGCAATGAGAGTATGATTAATTCCCTTGGCTAGGGACTGTAATCCTTACCTCAGTGGGCTGATTGTATCTCATGTTGTGCACCGCAGCCAGCGAGGGTCGTAGTTTGAAACCTGCAGCAGACCCATTACAGAGGCAACAGGATTAACATGATGGATTGTAGTCAGCAGTAATTAAGAGTCTGATGTTATATGCTTACAACCTAAAATAAGACAGGGCTCTAGTTCCTCATAGGTTTAAACTTGAAACTTGAACTGGAAAAAGTAAGGATGAATCCTTGAACACTGGTACATGGTGCCTGATAGCAGCTTAGCACCATCTGCTGTGTTGGTGTGCCTTGGACTCAATCAGTCTTCAAAGGTTCAGCTATGTGTCCAATTTATATGACAAAGCTCGCCAGCCTACACTGTCTTCATTAGCTACAACATTTTAAGATGTCCCATAATGGACCACATCCACATCCAACCACAATTTCATCCCAAGATTGACCAGTCTCCTAAAGAGCATGCACTGACTCTTAAAGTATGTGGGGTGCTGTTTAGATTTATTTCCTGTAATGTGTAATCTGAGTTTTCACCTTAAAATGATTTGTTTGTACAAAAAATTTAACTTTCAGCTTTCTTATCCTCTATGCATTTTTCACTCATACAACACTGTGGAGGGCGTCGGTCTCGGGCCACATTCTGGCAGTGGAGGAGTGTGGAGGGCCTTGGTCTCGGCCACGTGGGAGTGGCATGGTTGCCTGTGTGTTACATGTGGAGGAGGCCTTTGGAGCAGGGAGACTTTCCGGGGGCAGGTTTGGCACTCTCACAGGGTGTGAGAGTGAACTGTCACCCGAAAGGTTGCTCCAAAGGCCATAGTTGATTTAATTATTATTTAATTGGTGTCAATCAGTTAATTGATATGGAAGTCATTTGACTGATTGGGTGTCTGTGTGAGAATGTGAGTGGGTGTGGTCTGTCAATTGTTGAGTGATTGATAGATGGGTGATTGCCTCACGAGTCCCACCTGAGCCAGGCAGAAAGTAAGCCTATTTAAGAGCAGGTGGGGCAAGTGGGGAATCAGTTAGTCTTTGTCTTGCGTGTGTATTGAGAGTTAGTCGAGTGTGAGTGTGAGTGTGAGTGTGAGTGTGAGCGTGAGCGTGAGCGTGAGCGTGAGCGTGAGCGTGAGCGTGAGCGTGAGCGTGAGCGTGAGCGTGGAGTGTTGGAAGGTTTGGAAGGTTTGTTGTTGGATGTTTGATAGATGTTTGATGTGTGATGTTATTTAAGAGCAGGTGGGGCGAGTGGGGAATCAGTTAGTCTTTGTCTTGCGTGTGTATTGAGAGTTAGTCTTGTGTGAGTGTGAGTGTGCGCGTGCACGGTATTGTGGAGTGTTGGAAGGTTTGTTGTTGGATGTTTGATAGATGTTTGATGTGTGATGTTTGATGTTTGATTTTTGTGTGCGTTTGTCAAAAGTGACTGAGTAGAGTGCTTCCTGTGTGTGTGGGGAAGAGGGAGAGGGGGTGCACTAAGAGTGTCCGCCTCTCTCCCTCAGTGTGATCGTGAAAGAGAGCGAGAGGGTGCCCTGAAAGAGGGCCCGCCTCTCGCCCTCGGTGTGATTGAAAGAGAACTCGTACTCGGGCAGTGGAGAGTGTTTCTGGGCAACAGCCTGAGAACTATCACTGGAAGAGTGGAGAGTGTCTTGGGGCTGGTTGCCAGAAAGCTCTCACTGTGGGGAGTGGCGAGTGTCTCTGTATGCATGGGTTGAAAAGAGAACTCGGACTGCAAAGTTTGAGTGTCTCTGTATGAATGGGTTGAAAAGAGAACTCGGACTGCAAAGTTCGAGTGTCTCAGTATGCATGGGTGGGAAGCACTTGAAAGGTCACTGGATATGTGTGTGCCTGGGAGGTTCCAGGGGAACTCCGGATGAAGAGCCACGGTGTCCCGTAAGTTTTGATTATTTTAGCTTGTTATTTTAGTTCGTAGTTTTTACCCGAAAGCTTCACGGCGAGTAGGGTAAAGATTTTGTTTGTGTTTGTTCCATGTTAACCTGCTCTCCCACTGTCTCTCTCAGAGAGAAAAAAAATCCGGTCCGTGGACCGACAAACTCCACTCCGTCTCCAGACTGCTCTGTTCCCATCCAGGGTTTGTCACATGGCGTGTGACAAACACGTTTTATTAAAGGACTAGAAAGCCAGTAGGATGGACATTAATGTACTGTAGGGCCAAATGCATTAACCTTAGCAGTTTAGCCCTTAATTGTATTGCTTGCTCAACTCTAATAGAAGCAGGAATGGTGCTCCCGATCTATTTTCAAGATTAGAAACAGCTGTGTGCATTTTGATGGGAGTTCAGGTGTATCTACTCACCTGATAGGGTTATTGCAGTTGGTCCCAAAGGCCTTCCTCTGGGAGATTAACATTGTGAGAGGGGGAGAGGGGGGTGAGCACTGTGAGCGATGGGGAGGTGTGCACTTTTAGGGATGGGGAGGTGAGCATTGCAAGAGATGGGGAGGTGAGCAGTGTGAGGGATGGGGAGGTGAGCAGTGTGAGGGATGGGGAGGTGAGCAGTGTGAGGGATGGGGGGTGAGCAGTGTGAGGGATGGGGGGTGAGCAGTGTGAGGGATGGGGGTGAGCAGTGAGGGATGGGGGTGAGCAGTGTGAGGGATGGGGGGGTGAGCAGTGTGAGGGATGGGGGGTGAGCAGTGTGAGGGATGGGGGGTGAGCAGTGTGAGGGATGGGGGGGTGAGCAGTGTGAGGGATGGGGGTGAGCAGTGTGAGAGATGGGGAGGTGAGCAGTGTGAGGGATGGGGGGTGAGTAGTGTGAGGGATGGGGAGGTGAGCAGTGTGAGGGATGGGGAGGTGAGCAGTGTGAGGGATGGGGAGGTGAGCAGTGTGAGGGATGGGGAGGTGAGCAGTGTGAGGGATGGGGAGGTGAGCAGTGTGAGGGATGGGGAGGTGAGCAGTGCAAGAGATGGGGAGGTGAGCAGTGTGAGGGATGGGGGTGAGCAGTGTGAGGGATGGGGGTGAGCAGTGTGAGGGATGGGGGGTGAGCAGTGTGAGGGATGGGGGGGTGAGCAGTGTGAGGGATGGGGGGGAAGTGTGAGGGATGGGGAGGTGAGCAGTGTGAGGGATGGGGAGGTGAGCAGTGTGAGGGATGGGGGGGTGAGCAGTGTGAGGGATGGGGAGGTGAGCAGTGTGAGGGATGGGGAGGTGAGCAGTGTGATGGATGGGGGGATGAGTGATGGCATTTCCCTTTCAGTAGGCGGTGTGTATCTTCCTACCGGCTCCTGCAGTCCCTGCTTCATTTGATCCAGTGACACATCAGCACTTTCGAACGTGGGCTAAACCTTCCCACTGCACCCAAGCCTCCATGGGTTTTTGGAGAAAGACAGAGAGAAATATCTCTGCTAGCAGCTTGAGAACAGCTTGTGTTCTACCCAATGACCTGCACTTGCACATTTTTGCACATTTGTACTTTTTGTAATTTGTAATGGTGTAATAATTTTTTTAAACTCAAAATGCAGAGCACACAGAGAGCCTCTGGAAAGATACCAGGCACATTTTAAAAAGAACATTGATGATGATTAATTTTCATCATTTCAAATTATTCATTATTCTTTAAAGTATTTATAGTTCTTTACTATTATTCATTGTAAAGTTAATGATTTTGATCAGAGTTCTATATGACAAAAGGACAAATCAAAATAATTCTATTAACAACTAACTTTTGAAAAACATTACAGATAGAACCCTATAATTCTAAGCTGAAATATTAAAGAGTACCAACAGACAGTTGGTATTCTTTACCAGTTTTACAGTTTTAAGTATGCAAGACCAGAAAGCCTCTTTATGTGTCATCATTAGCACAGGCCGTCTGCAGCTTCAGTGAAGAGGTGCCTACAACAGAAAGCTTAAAATCATAGCAGATATGTACTCTTTTTTTTGTACATTTCCAGGTAACAGCCCCTTTTCAGCTGACACAGCGGTTTTGTGAATGAAAGGAGAGGATGTGTGCATAATTTGCTTTGTGAGAGATATCTGTTTAAAAACGGATTCTTCTATAATCCGCCTACCTGCATCATTCAGACCTCCTTAGCTCTGCTTACTGTTGACAACTGAATTCCTGGGAATAATGTAAATGTGCAAACTCCCCACATCAACATCCTCCAAATAACAAACCACTGCTACCATCTACTGGCAAGATGCTCGCAACAGCATCTGTTGGGCCTGGGTACTTACTGGAGGAGTATTGCAGTGATGGGAGAGTGAGGCTTCAAATTGAGTTCAATTTAGTATATTAAGCCAACTTAGTGAGATAAACTTTATGAACTTCTACAACATGGGGCTGAAACCCCTGAAAAGGAAGCCGCAAAAATATCTGGATCCTCCAGCTGGAGATGAAGATGAGGTTGAGAAAGATTCAATGTGGCAGAGTGGAATGGCCCGGTGGTTGGCGCATCGGGATAAATTCTACAAGCTATTCAGGCTATGAAGAAGGATTTTGGTTTAAGACTGGATACAGTTCTATACTCTATGAAGTCATACTCTATGAAGTCATTTCTAAATAAAGCAATTCTGTGGGCCAGGGTCAGCTGGGCAAGGCTAGAGACAGCGCCTCATTGCTGGAGGATCAGACCGTTCCTCACCCAAGAGGCCACACAACTCCTGGTCCAGGCCCTGGTGATCTCACGCCTGGACTACTGCAATTCCTTGCTAGCTGGCCTACCGGCCTGTGCCATCAAGCCACTGCAACTAGTCCAGAATGCTGCCGCACGTCTGGTGTTCAACCAGCCAAAGTTCACCCACGTCTCCCCTCTACTCTCCTCTCTGCACTGGCTCCCCATTGCAGCACACATCAGATTCAAATCACTGGTGCTTGCTTTTCAAGCAGCTAGAGGTACTGCTCCCCCATACCTCCAGTCACTCATCACTCCCTACACCCCAGCCAGACCCCTCCGCTCCGCCTCCTCTGGCAAACTGACTGTCCCATCCCTCCGGGCGCCTGGCAGCCGCTCCTCGCGGTCTCGCCTCTTCTCTGTCCTGACACCTCAGTGGTGGAATGACCTACTTGCTCAACACTATGTATCCCTGCTTACTCAATTTTATACAAAAAATGATTAAAAATAAATAAATTACTAACCTTTTTCTTCCCAGTGTTACAGTATGGAACGCAGCTGCCTGCAATGATGTCTATCACTGTATTACTGCACTGATCTCTTGCGCAAACTATGATTGTTCCTACCATGTATTTATGCAGATCTTGTAAGTCGCTCTGGATAAGAGCGTCTGCTAAATGCTTAAAATGTAAATGTAAAAATGCTGGACAAACCAACGTAAAACTTGATTTTAAATCGCACGATTTAAAAACTTACTGGGAAAATTGACTAGCATGAGGATTGACGTAGGAGATCGAATTTGCATTTGATCAATCTACCTGAAAATACAGAAGGAAGAGATGTCTGTAGCTTCCTTAAAAACTGGATTCCCGAGGTGGGACTCATTGCCCTCTCCCCTGGTCTGGTCTGGAGAGTGCGCACAGGCTAGCTAGGACCAGAGCATATCCCATTGCTCCACCGAGAGCAATTATTATGAAATCCCTCAACTACAAGGATAAAGAAAGAGTGCTTTCTGCTACCAGGGCCAAGGGGAAGGTGACGCTTGTCACTTCATCACTTGTCGACGGAGCTACGCGACCAATGCAGTGCTTCAATGGGGTGAAAGCCAAACTCAAAGTCATGGGAGTGTTCTAAGGATTCTCTTCCCTGCCATCCTATATGTGACTATCAACAGGTTGCCAACCCAACTTCAGATCTCCACAGGCAGAATTCAGAGGGACGGTAACACACACAACACACTATTTCCCCTCCCTTCCCATTTCAGTCTAGCACACAGTAGCGCTAGCATTGGCTACAAACATTCCATACACACATTTTCCCTGTAAAGATCGGTAGGTAATGAACACACATTCACACATAAACATAGACAAATGTTAAATTAGCTTGCTATATTAAGCGTTTATTTTGTTGTACTTCGCGTGCTACATTTGGTGTTGTTGCTTGCTGTTTAGAAATGTAGTTTGTTTGACTTTGGTGGAACATGGTATGTTCTGGTAGGCAGGGCAAATGTAGCAGCCTCATCCACTGCCCAGGTGTCTGAAGGTGTGGAGGGTGCTAGGCAGAATTCATTAGGCATAACAGAAGAACAGTAGACAATTTAAAGAAAACAAACAACCAATGATGTAAAGAAAATATGACAAGACGTTAGGTGGCATCCAAAAGAAAAACTTTCCTACAACATAATGTGGGAAAAAGACACCGGCAGTGGTCCAACCGAGGGAAGAATATTAGAATAATAAATCATAGAAATGGCTAAAGTTGTGATTCACAATTCATTTTATACCCTCCTGATGCATACGCACAATAAGATAATTGTTCAAATTCAGAACTGCATTTTTATACTGACTGCTAGCTGATGACAAATTAGTCAATAGAAATCCTGCGTCCATTCATATTATTTCAAGTTCTAGTAAACAATATGTATGTTAATATATGTATACAAAAGTACTCTGGGATAAAGTTGTGGAAAGGAAATGGGTATAGAATTTTTTAAAATAAATCTTCTCTTCAAGAAGTGGAAGGTGCATGGCACCACCAAGACCTTGCCTAGATCAGGTCATCCGTCCAAGCTGGATGACTAAGCAAGAAGTAGACTGATCAGAGAGGCCACCAAGAGGCCAATGGCAACTATGAAGGAGCTACCGGACTATATAGCAAAGAGTGGTAAATGTCTGCATGTGTCAACAATACAGAAAGCTCTCCACAATTCTGGTCTGTATGTAGGATGTCAAGGAAGCCACTACTGAAAAAAGTCCACATTCAGTCCCGTTTGAGGTATGCATTTTACATTTTTTACATTTTAAGCATTTAGCAGACGCTCTTATCCAGAGCGACTTACAAGATGTGCATTAATACAAGGTGAGAACAATCAAAGTTAGCGTACAAGATCAGTGCAGTAAAACGGCAAAAGACATCATTGCAGGCGTCTGCGTATCATACCTGTAACATTGGGAAAGAAAAGGTTAGTGGTTTTTTTTATTTTATTTTTAGAACAAGTAAGTACCTCTGGCCGCTTGAAAAGCAAGCACCAGTATGCAAAAAAACACTGACATGTGGCAAAAAGTGTTGAGGTCAGATGAAACCAAGATATAATTTTTTGGCCTAAATGCAAATTGTTACATTTGGCAAAAACCCAATCCAGCACATCACCCAAAGATCACTATCCCTACTGTAAAGCATGGTGGTGGCAACATTCTGTTATGGGGGTGTTTCTCGTCAGCAGGGACTGGGGCTCTTGAAAACCTGTGGAATTACTTGAAGAGCGCAGTCCATCAATGGTCCACACACAATCTGACTGAGCTTGAACAGTTCTGTAAGGAAGAATGGGCAAACGTTACCCAATCTACAGTAGGTGAACAAACCTGGTAGAGACATATCCAAACAGAGTCATGGCTGTAATTACAGCAAAGGGTGCTTCTACTAAGTACTAACTCAGCGGGGTGTAGTCTTATCAACTCAGGTTATTCTGAACCTCCTCTGTCAGTGCTGGAGGATTTAACCCTGGGGCACATTCATGGTACGGGCTGGTATCGTTGTTTTATGGCACTCTCGTATCACATTTGAAGGAATCCTCTGAAGATAAGCACATAGCCTGGAGGATGGATTTGCAAGAGAACACTTCAATACAGAAATGGTCAGATGTAATCTAATATGTTTGAAAGCTCAAACTGAGACCGTCAACACTAATCTTAAAATTTTACAACACAAATGGGTTTAAGAACATATGTTACTCCTTTGAACTCTCATCATTTTAATCCTGATCTTCCAGACTTGTGTGGCAAATGGAATCAATTGAAACATACACCATTTCATTGCCTGTGGGAGTGCCATAAAATGCAGGATTTCTGGATGGAGGTGCTTCAGATGTTGAAACAGATAACCTCTTTGGTCATCCCCCTAAACCCCAAATTTGTAGTTATTTTTAGTATGACCAAACCAGGTATAAGCCAATATATTAAAGAATTGTCCTTCTGTATTGTTATGGTATGCTAAAGGAAAAACATTGGTTACAGTCATTTATTGTATGAATTATGATAATATTTGATGACTAACAGTTACTCACTAATGGTAACGTTACCATGTGTCAACTAGCTAGCTAGTTGATACACGGTAACATTAGCATTAGCTAGTAGTTATCAAACATGTATTTGCCCATCAATGTTTTTAGTTGTGAGAGCTTGACGTTGTTTTCCAAAGTGTTGGTGATGCTATCATAGTCCAGAACACCACCAAAACACCAAAATTATTGTAATGCAAGCTTGTCTTTCAAGTATCAGCAGACCTAAACATATTGTTAAACATATTAAAGAGGAGAATTACAGGTTCAAAGCTAAAATATTGGTTAAAAATATTGTAGTGAGTGTCTCAACTCTGCACTGTGCTACAGCTCCTTTACTTACTGTTGTCATCTCTTACAAGCTTTCCCCAAAGTTGTATCTTGCAGATATCATTAAATATGTAAATATTTGTGGATAATGCTTGTTCTGAGGGCATTGCACATGCATTTGTTCATTGTTAGGTGTTAACTCAATTCTGTTTGTTGTGTTACCACCAATGGCACATTACTGTGCTCGACTTGTCACCACTTCCAAAAATGAAAACAAATCTGTTCTAAAAATAAATTGGCAGGGAATACATCAGTTATTATTTCAGTAATCACGTGCTGCATATGATTTAATTGAAAGGGCTCATACAAACACCTGACATTATCATGATTTTATTACCCTGATATGTCTCTTTGTTTCCCCAAAAATGCCAAATTGAGGAAATTGGGAGGCAATGCATGTTTCTGCAGTTATAGAGCAAAAACATTTGTTACAGTCATTTATTGTATGAATTACGAAAATGTTTGATAACTACTAACTAATGTTAATATTACTGTGCATGAACTAGCTAGCTAGATTAACGTCCATTAGCTACTAATGTTGGCTAAGTTAATTCAGTAAATAAAGTGAAAATGTTAATTAAATTATGTGGAAATTAAATGAAAAGTACTAACATGGCCTACATTGTATACCAGTTCAGAACTTTTTATTCGTTTAGGCTCATAAGTGATGATGTGTATGAACTAAGAAAGCTATATGATTTATACTTCTTACACTATAAAGCTTTATAAAAACGTATCTATTGATTTAACATTGGTGGAACGACTTCAGCATGGTTCAGGATTCCAAACTTACTGTTAAACCAACGGGCAACCAAATTACTACTTTGTTAACTACAAAGCTACTATCCATCCATATGCCCAGCTGACAAACTATACTTTTGCGGTCTGAATTTGACAAACATTAGTATAGCTAGACAACTACAATGAATGCATATTCACCAGCTTAGCTAGCTAGTTTAGGTCACTAGCTAGCTAGTAACTGCTGGCATCAGATTGAACATGCTAACTACCTGGATAGCTTGCTCAGTTTTTTTAATTTTGAGCATGCTGGCTCAGAAGGTTGAAAAGCTAGCATTAGATGAGCTGGTGGCTATTCATGTTACTGGTTACTTGAGTCCACAGTAAATTTGCTGGCTATGGTACAATACATTTCCAAACCACAGTTCACTTTGTTTGCAAAGGATTGAGAAGTAGTACTTCTCTAATGGCCACTTTTATAGATCTTGTTGGTGCATACGTTTCACTTTGTTGGCACTTACCTTTAACATCATAATATTTCCTCGTCATAACATTGACTTGTGCTGGCAACATTTTTCAGATGAATCCTTGATGGTATAATTGGTCAAACCTGAGCTGTTTATTGAACGATTTATGAGATTAGAGTGTGTACAGTGACCCCTTTTCTCCGGTCACATGCCTCTCAAGTCATGTGATGGGGAATTTATACAAGCACTACTGATAATGCATGATGGCTCCACCCAATTAGGAATTTATGAACCCTCACTCTTCCATCCTTAGAACACAGAACAGGTCACAATTGGGAAACAATTACCATATTTATATCTAAAATAATTATAAAAAGTGTGAGATAAATACAGGAAATGATATGAAATAGTAACAATTCCCTGTGTTATCAAAAAACAGTCCAAACTCAAGTGATCATGCATCTACGACAAATCCATCTGTTTGGCTGCATGCTTTAGTACATATTGTAAAACATACTGTAGATTCACTGTCATGTTTTTTATTCGTGCTCTCACATTGACTCCCGTAGTATAGAAAGACCACACCTCTGTCACTTGCGACACACCCAGCCACTTGTGCGATCCATGGGACTTCCTGTTCACGTGGAGAGCAGCAGTCAGAACCTAGTCCCAGTCCCCCCTCCACCAAGTTCCACCAATTACGTGGTGGAGGATCCCAGTTCACACCAGTTTGACGGCCCCAAACAAGGTGGAGTCCCCATCCAGGGAGATGATGGCGGACTTGCGAGGAATCAGAAGCTCCACTCGATCTCCCGCCTCCAGTTTCACAATCCCTGTAATGCGACAGAGCAGAGTGAGGCCACCATTCAGGGTCATGTGACCCTCTTTCTATTGATTGACTGATTAATTCAATATTATCTGACCCATGTCCCCTCTCCACATAGTAATAATCATAGTAATAATAGCTTGATACCAGAAAAAATACTTTTAAAAAACACCTCTTATCCAGGGTAAATGGAAAAGCTGATATTTGCCAAACCATCCCTTTATACAGCTGGATATTTTTATGCAATTCAGGTTAACTACCCTGAATTTTAACTAATAGCCCTCTAGTTACATGCCAAGCTCCCTGCCTGCTACACTACACTGCAAACCCACTGCAGCTGTGCATGCAACAACAGTTAGAACAATAGCAAGCAAAATGTTGAGTCAAATCATCACCATCTAAGCCTTGCTTTAAGTTTACCTAACAAGTAAGCATCTGTTTTAATTTTACTATAGCCTCTGATTAGGGTTTAACTTAAGCCAGCAGACTTACCTGCCGTGTAACATGTGTTGTAAGGGAACAGCATGTTCATGTTCTGAATGCAGCGGAATAAAGTGACGTCCTGCAGCTCATTTCCCACAAAATTCTTTTTTCTTCGGATGATAATGTGACCCATGGCAAAGGTTTTGTCCATGTAGTAAACCTAAGGGAATACATGTTTGTTTCTTCTTTGGCCTGAAGAATTCAGCTTGAACTCATTTCCTTCTGTCTGAGCGTCTCAGTGCACCCACAAAACACACTGTCAAAGCTACCCTGCCTGTCAAGTTTCAAGACCCTCAAAAGGAGATTAAAAACATACCCTATGGTCCAGAATGATTTTACTTAGCTTAAAGAAGGGTCACTCATCACCAGCTTATTCATATTTTACTTGATTGCATATACAGTATGTACATTGTACACTTCACTTTTTTTTTAAATCTAAAAAGAAATACAGTCTTAAAGTTAAAATTGATCTGCAGTTACTAGTTTCAATGTTGCTTTTCTCCAGTGATGGAGAACATGGATTACATACCATGCATATATACATATATATGTCACCTAGACTCCTCATCATTGCTTAATGAGAATGTCTGATGAAAATACTTGTGGTAGGTTCTCTCTGGATGTTACATATGTGCTTTCTCTGTTACTGTGTGTGATGTGCCACAAGCCTTGGGCTGTTCCTTTTTAAGGATGACACCCAAATTCAATAACACTTACACAAAGCACATATTTTATTGCCAGGCTTAACTTCAAAGAAATCAATCAGGGCAGAGCCATTAACCATTAAATGAAAACCAGCTTAGATATCATACAGTATAATAGATATGACCACAATTACATGTATTTATTTATATTAATTTATTTCTACATGCATTCTTCCATGATAATGAACAGTGTCAATCAAAACCGAATGGGTGGTATTGAATATATTAATATATCGTGCCCACGAGTTCGTAAAGTGTGGGCACAAGTTAATTAGTGGCCACGAATTAGTAAAGCATGAGCCCGCATTACTAAAGCATGCACACAAGATTCAGGTCCATAATTATTGGTACCCTTGATTAAAATGAGCCAAAAATGCTGTATAAAATAAACAACACAGACAATGAGGTATACATGTGGAAGGCGTCGGTCCGGACAGGGGGATCGGGGTGATTAACGGCCACACCTACTGGCAAGGCAGCTAGGGCACACAGCTGTGCGGCATTAGCTAGTTGCATCTGTGTGCTTAAAACATACTATGCTCTCTTTGTAGGTGGCTGGCACACGGGAGCTGAATGCTGGCGAGAGAAAACAGTGACCGAAGGAAACGAACTGAAAAATTGAGAACATCTGTGCAAATGTTTAGGGTATTATTTTAATTTATTGTTTTTAGTCGGAACCCGTGAGGGGGACAGCCAAAGATTATTTTGTTAATTTTATAATAGTGTTGGTTCTCTCTCTCTCTCCCTCTCTCCCTGCGGGAGAGCTAATAAAACCCAGTCCGCAGACCGATAAGTCCATTCCTTGCGTCCTGCTGTTCTGTTCCAATCCTGATTGTGTCGCACAGTATATTTTATGCTTAAAAATATGTGAAAACTATATACTTTTATTCTAATACAATCATTCAATTTTTTCACAATTTTTCTTTTTATTGAGTAATACTATTTTTTCTGAAAAACATAGGTGCCACATTATTGGCACCCCTAAAGATTATTTTAAATAAAATCAAAGTTAAATCTGCAAAGTTAAAATTCTACTTATTTAAATTAATCTCAGTGTTAAGGAACTGTATTTTGGTCTTTCATCACTTCCTGTTTCACTAGGGAAATACATATATAATTTGAAAAATGTGTTATTGTGGTCGATTCCATTAAATCATTAATAAAGTAAAATATTTTCCACGTTTTTTAGGGGATTCCCATGGGAGGGGCCCCCACGCTGGAGTCGCAGAGCACGCAAAAATGACGTGTTGGGATTATTTTCACTGGAGGGGTGAGAGGCGGGGAACTGTTTACCTGTTAATATATATTTGTGTAGCTAGGCTGCCCCTGACTAATCCCTCTTCCTTTCTGTCAATGATTATTATTTTAGTAAAGCATTTTATTTTTAGATCCGGTTAGCGTGTTATTGATGAGTACCCAGTTCCTTACTCTGCCTTATTTCGAAAGAAGCTGTGATTTGAAAGTTGTCAGTTAAATTCCAACTTGAATTGTCGGTTAAATTCCATTTATACATTTATTTATTAATTTGGCAGTGACGGAGCTAAAAATATGTACTGTATATACATACATACAGTACACACATACTGTACATATGTATGGTGGTGAGGCAGTCCAAGGCGAAGGCAGATTAGTGTGCGGCCCATTCTGAAGGAAATTGACCATGAAAGGATCTTCAATGGACCGTGAATGAACCATTACCTGACTGTACACAAAGTAGAACCCCTCCTCATTGACCAGGATGGTGTCACTGTCCTCCTCCAGAGCGGTGCCTCGCTTGAGCGCGGTCTGCCAAGGCACAGCCGTGTGCACCTCTGAAAGAAACACTTCACCCCACCATTGCAGGAAAACCATGGTGAGCAGTAGCACTTCCCGCCAATGGAGGCTAAACAAAGGTGAGGAGCTGTTTTCTGAAGGTCACTGACCAGAACTTCAGCAATAAAATTCTGTCGCTGTGAGATCTGTCACTGTGAATTCCTCTCCTTTATGTTCATAGCTTTTTGCTTTATTCAGTAGCACATGCAAACGAATTACTCAGGGGTGCAGCTACTATTCCAAATTAAGTGATTTAAATGACAGATTGAATGTTCAGGTTAAATGAATAGATTTTTTCCCTCTATTCAGTCACACATCAATATCCTCCAAGCTACAGTCAAAGCTAGACTTGGCTTTCTGTGCCAAGACCTCCTTCAAGCATTGAGTAACAAGCACTGAGTGTACTCAGGAATGTGAGTCTGTGCCAAGGGAGCGTCATGTAACACTCTGCACTCCTGCTCCCCAACACAATGCACCTGGGGAGACCTCGGTCTGGTGGTTAAATATTTTCTTTGTAAACAGATTATCTGTTGTTCTGAGAAGTTGTTCAATGATTGCAGCTGGACAAAATTGGACAAAAGAAGATTCAATTCTCACTTGACAGGGCTGTACAAAGCCTAAATTCACTGTACCTTTCGGAGAGAGGCTTCTCCTGCTGTTTGCCATCATCTGTAAGCATGGCTGAAACACTGCAGAGGACAAGAGTGTTTAACAGGAGGTCAAAGACTGCACAGAATACATTATCAGGCCAGCATCATATTACAGTGATGGAATCTCCCAATGCATGGCAGTTTGAGTCATTCTAGGTTTTGCTATATGTAGTTCAATGTACAAAACACACATGTACAATAATACTATTGGCTATGATTATTAAAAATATGCAAATAAAAAAAACAACACTAAAGCTTTTTCTTAATTAATTACAAATAAATAACAGACAATAATTTATTCCATAAGTGTTCACTCACTGGAAGGGCTCGAAATGCTATGCAAAAATAAATGTGAAAAATGCCAAAGGGGTGAATACTTTTTATACCCACTGTATATACAGGTATAAATGCTTCACCATTTGATGAAGGTGATCACTCAATGGCTTATTATTTATTGGCGTTTACCTTGCCCTCGAGCAGTATGCGTTTTTGACCACAGTTGCCCCTCTTTGATTATGTTTTTCCCTAAAACTTCCATGTCAACATCACGAGGAGCCACTGTTCCCCGTGAAACATCATCAAGTCTTCAACACTGAAGCTCCTGTCAAACGTGCCCCAAATGTCAGCCCTCTTTCAAAGTCACTGAGATGTCTGAACCACACCTGTGTGGAAGCACCTGCTTTCAATAAACTTTGTATCCCTCATTTACTCAAGTGTTTCCTATATTTTGGTAGTTACCTGTATATATATTGTAGCGCCCGAGTAGGCGCATGCTATGGCGTCATTGTGGAGGGGAGATACCTCTCCGCCCGCTGGCTCCACCCCCGCGCCGAATTGGGAATCCCCGGAGTGATTCCCCAGCTGAAGTGCGTTAAACGCAAATGACGCAGAGTTTAAAAAGAGCGCTCTCTCACAAGGACGCTGTTGGGAGTAGGAACGAGATAGAGAGATAGAGAGAGAGAGCGAGAGATAGAGAGCGAGAGAGAGAGAGAGAGAGAGAGAGAGAGAGAGAGCGAGAGAGTTTTTTGGAAATACTTTTTTGGACGGATTATTTTTGGATACTGAACTACGGAATTGGATGACAACAACGGCAACGGATTACCCTGGAAAGGACCGACCACGCAATTGGATCACGGACAAGGGAAGTTTGTGGACAATTGTTTGTTTGTGATTACCCGGGACATTCAGTGCCAGCCGTGTTTCCCGGCTACGGGAAACGGCATTTTCGTATGCGGAATACTTCCGCATTTCAGTAATAAACCAAGTGTTTACTTTGAACTGTCTCCGTTGTCTTCGTTGTATATCGAATAAATTATTGATTATTGGCGGAGTGGAAACCCCACACCCTTGGTTGTGCTACATATGGTGGAGGATGCGGGCAACTATAACGCCAAATAAAAATAATTTATTCTGTACAACGTGGAAATGGAGCTACTAATGAAACACATGGAGAAAATCCAGGCTGCGCAGCTGGCGCATGACGCAGCGCTGACAGATGAGCATCAACAGCAGACAACGCTACTAAGACTGGAGGTAGCACGGCTGTCAGCTACCGCAACCCCCCGCCGACCCAACCCCAGTGCGTTCCTGGTAAAGATGACCGCAGGGGATGACATCGAGGCATACCTCCAGACCTTTGAGCGTACAGCGACCCGAGAGGGGTGGGCTCCAGAGCAATGGGCCGGACTGATCGCTCCATTCCTGTCCGGGGTGGCCCAGCACACGTGCCAGGATTTAGATGAGGTCCAGGCTGCGGACTACACCATCCTGAAAAGGGAAATTCTGCGTCGCGCCGGACACAGCCTCATCGGCCAGGCACAGACATTTTATAACTGGACCTTCGACGCTACCTTACCGCCCCGAGCCCAGATGCACGACCTGATCCGCTTGACCAAGAGCTGGATGACCCACGAACCGACTGCACTAACGCCCATGGAACGATTTGTCATTGACAAATTTTTTGCGCTCCCTACCTTTTGAAGCTAAGAAATTGGCAAGCCAGGCAAACCCCAAGAGCGCCCGATGAACTAGTGGCGCTGGTGGAGGGATACCAAGCTGCTGTAGAGGTCTGCGCAGCAGCCGACCTGAACCTGAGGAGCCTGAAGCCTCGGTCCGAACCCGGGAGAGGCCGAAACTAGACAAGAGGAGCAGAGAAGGAGCCTGGGCACCGCCCAGCCCGCCAAGGAGACGCCCTTCATGCCCGAAGACCGCCGGGCGTGTTTTGACTGTAGAGAGGTGGGACATATCTCCTGGAATTGTCCCCGACGGACGTGGTGAGGCGGACCACATCCGCCACCAACGCCCCGCTCTGCAAACCCTGCGGGTTGCTGCTGTCCTGCTGGGCCAACGAGGGGTGCCCGTCGCCCCTGACGCCGGTGAGGGCCAACGGTAAAGACACCACCGCCCTGCTCGACTCCGGGAGCATGGTGACCCTGGTCCGCCCTGAGTACGCTCGGGCCGAACTGCAACCCGAGAAGATGGCCATTTCCTGCATCCACGGGAGAGCAGGGACTACCCCGTGACCCTTTTGAAGCTACAGACGACCAAGGGGCAGTATGTTGGAAAAGCTGGGGTCGTTGAAAACCTACCGGTTCCAGTGCTACTGGGACGGATTGCCCCATATTCCCCAGCTCTGGACAGGGATGCGAGGGGAAGAGGGAAGGCGAAGAAAGAGGAGAGGGAGCCGAAAAGCGGAAGCGGCAAGAGCTTCCCAAGTCCCCCCACACAGCAAAGTTCAGGGGGAGGATCTGCCGCCCTCATTGGAGGTGGGGTCCGAGTCTGAGGCGGTCGAGGTCGCCAGACTGTGCGGATTTCAAGGAGCGGACCCGCCGCCATCAGCAGAGGAGCCGTCAGAGGCCGGCGCTGTCGAGGCAACCCGGTTGAGGAAGAACCGACATGGGAGGAATTGTTCCCGATGGGCCACGAGGAGGCGCCAGGGTCCCCGCCCTTGACGGGACGGTTCGGGACGGCTCAATTGGAAGACCAGAACTTGAGACACGCCTTCCAACATGTCACGGTGGTTAACGGGACACTTATGGAGGGGGTAAGAGACAAAACCTACCCTCATTTTGCTATTAAAAACCATCTGTTATACCAGGTGGTCATGAGTGAAGGTCGAGAAATAGAGCAGCTGTTAGTACCACACTCCATGGTGAACATGGTTTTACAGTTGGCGCATGCGCATGTGCTGGGGGCACACTTAGGGGTCGAGAAGACCTCCGACCGGATCAAGGCACGCTTCTATTGGCCGGGATAAAACGTGCGGTGGAGAAATTCTGCCGAGAGTGCAGGGAGTGCCAGAGGGTGGCGCCCAAACCTAAATATAAGAGCCCTTTGATCCCGTTGCCAATAATATCTGTTCCTTTTAGCAGGATCGCGTTAGATCTTGTTGGGCCCCTCCCAAAAAGCAGCAAGGGGTTCCAATACATCTTAGTTATCTTGGACTATGCTACCCGGTACCCGAAGCCATTCCCCTGCGCACGATGGCCACCAAGGGCATCGCCCGAGAATTGATGCTGCTGTTCTCCCGGGTCGGCATACCAGATGAGATCCTGACGGACCAGGGAACTCCCTTTATGAGCAAGATAATGCGGGACTTAAGTCAGTTATTTGCAATCCGACAAATACGGACGTCTGTGTACCACCCCAGACTGACGGACTGGTTGAAAGGTTCAACCGAACCCTAAAAAAGTATGTTGCGGAAGGTGATGGAGGCGGATGGACGAAATTGGGACCAGCTCCTCCCCTTTCTGATGTTTTCGGTCAGAGAGGTACCCCAGGCTTCAACCGGCTTCTCACCCTTCGAGCTGCTATATGGCCGACGGCCACGGGCATGCTGGACCTGGCCAAGGAAGCCTGGGAAGCCCAGCCATCCCCCACCGAACGGTAGTAGAACATGTGACCGAGATGAGAGAGCGGATGGCCACTCTGTGGCCCATCGTCCGCGACCATATGAAGGAGGCACAGGAGGCGCAGCAGCGTGTCTACAATCGCGGGGCACAGCTCCGTGAATTTCAGCCTGGGGATCAGGTGCAGGTGCTGATCCCCACCTCCGAGTGCAAGTTCCTCGCCCGCTGGAAAGGACCGTACGAGGTCCTAGAGAAAGTGGGCGAGGTTAACTATAGGGTAAGTCAACCCGACCGTCGTAAGAAAACCCAGCTGTACCATGTTAACCTGTTGAAAAAATGGCATGTCAGCGACCAGGTCCCAGAGGGCGGACCGCAGCCATGTTTTACAGCCAGCCAGGCGGATGAGGTTCCGCTAGGGGAACAACTAAGCACGGCCCAACGACAGGAGCTAAGGGAGCTGGTGGGCCGCCATAGGGATGTCTTCTCGGTGGACCGGGAGAGACTGACGTCATCGAACACCACATCGTCACTCCCGGGAGTCAAGGTAACACAGCGACCGTGCCGCATTCCAGAGGCACGGCGTGAAGCGGTGCGCCGAAGTGCAGGCGATGTTGGCGGCCGGGATCATAGAGGAGTCCCGTAGTGAGTGGTGCAGCCCCATAGTCCTGGTCCCCAAACCTGATGGGACTATAAGGTTCTGTAATGATTTTAGGAAACTGAATGAGGTTTCAAAATTTGATGCGTACCCCATGCCTAGGGTGGATGAGCTGATCGAGCGGCTTGGGACGGCCAGGTACATCAGCACGTTGGACCTGACGAAGGGTACTGGCAGGTGCCCTGACAAGGGAGTCCAGGAGAAGACGGCGTTTGCTACCCCTGATGGCCTGTATCAGTACAGGAAACTGCCATTCGGGTTGCATGGGGCCCCTCCCACGTTCCAGCGGATGATGGATCAGATACTGCGTCCCCATAGACAGTATGCTGCCGCATACCTGGATGACATCGTCATCCACGGAGAAGACTGGGGGACCCATCTCCAGCAAATGCAAGAGGTACTGCACGCCCTAAGAGGGGCGGGGCTGACAGCAAACCCCGGAAGTGCCACCTGGGGCTACAGGAGGCAGAGTACCTGGGCTACACCATTGGCCGAGGGTTGGTCAAACCCCAAGCGGCCAAGATTGAGTCGATTCGAATTGGCCCCGCCCCACGACACAGAAACAGGTGCGCACATTCATCGGGCTGGCCAGTTATTACCGTCGCTTTATCCCCAACTTTGCATCCCTGGCTAGCCCGTTGACTGACCTGACCCGGAAAAGGTTGACTTTTGAGCCCCACAATTTTAGGGGCTCAAAAGTAATTGGACAAACTAACATAATCATAAATTAAATTGTCATTTTTATTTATTATGTTTAGATTTTTCAGCTTGCTTCAATGATGGCTTGCTTCACTGGCAGTGACAGCTCTTTGGACTTCATATTGAGAGTTAACAGCAACAGATTCCAAATGCAAATGCCACACTTGAAATCAACTCTAATCAACTCTAGACCTTTTATCTGCTTACTTGTAAATGAAATAATGAGGGAATAACACACACCTGGCCATGGAACAGCTGAGCGGCCAATTGTCCAATTACTTTTGGTCCCTTAAAAAGGGGGGGACCACATATAAAAAGTCTGGTCATTCCTACACTGTTCACCCGGTTTGGATGTAAATACCCTCAAATTAAAGCTGAACATCTGCACTTTGAGCTCATATTAATAGCTCATTATTTAATTTCAACTCCAATATGCTGTGGTAGACAGCTAAAATAACAATAACTTTGTCAATGTCCAAATATTTATGGACCTGACTGTATATATATATATATTGTGACATCATGAGAGGTTTCCCAGGGCAGGCTAGTGTGGGGCAGTGCAATACCACTGAAAAAACAGGCACAACGCAGACGGTTCAAAAATAAAGTCAAGGTTTATTTAACCCGCAGGGTATTAACAGGTAACTCTTCTTCAAAACCACAATCCAAAATCCAACGTAAACATTCCAAAAGGAAAAAAGGTTCTTCCAAAACTTAATAACATTCAAAAATTGTCTCAACGTAAAATGTCAATGTTCATCCTGCTTTCCACAACAAACCAATTTTTTTTGTACTGCACACTTGTAATATTTGGTTGTACATAGTCACCAGTGTGCTCAGTCAAACATAGATATGAATATATAGTAGTATGCAAGTATGTGTTTTGGAAAACAGCCTTTGTCTAATTTTCCTTGACTACTGTGAGTCATTTCTCTGCGTACTATAGCGATCTGGGGCTAACAGAGCTAGTACACTGCATGTGGTGGCAGTCCTTTGCTAGTTTCACAGAATTAAACATGTTATTTTGTGCAAGCTTCCCGTGTCTCTCAATGGTTTTATGTTAAAACAGTGAGCCACATTTCACAGAAAACATTCAGAGGAAACCATTTTCACACCCAATGTTGAAGTGTTATCTCGCCACATGCGCAAAAAAAAAAGTGACTTCTCACTCTAAATAAACAGGAATATACAAACCCAGTACCATCTCTTCATGAGTTCACATGCCCTGCCCTGTGCAGGAAAGCCTCGTGCCACTCACGATCGCAGGTTTGCGGTAATGACGACAGACTTACCTGCTCCTTGGTCAGCATTTCTCTTCTTTATCGTCAGCGTACTGCGCTGTGCGTTTGCAGCGTCCCTGCGGGGATTGGCTTCTGGTTCACTGCTCATGCGTTGCAGGGCCTGTGAACCATGGGACAGTTATCTCACAGTGTGTCACTTATGTTTTTTAGACTTGATTTGTCATGCATTTCAAGTTAGATTGAAGAGGTACATTTGCATTATACAGTATTCCTGTCACTGTGCATAAAGCTGTATTAATAGTGTTATAAATGTACACTTCAGAACATGCAGTGGACACATGCACATGATGCAGTTATGGATTTGGGATACCCAGGGGTGGGGTTTCTTTTTAGTAGAAGACCCAAGTTGTGACTCACCCTTTCTCCATCCCGGGGCGGGTCTCCTGCATCCTGCCGGATTGTGGCACTCCGCTGCTCCTCCCGCCTCCGAACAACCTCAGTACGCAGCACAGCCACTTCGGCCTTCAGGGCCAGAATGTGGTAGAGAGAGAGGGCGGAGAGCGAGGACGACATGACTGCCAGCAAGGTGAGGGCCAGCAGCGCCCTGGACAGCTGTCTCTGCTGCGCCCCGGGGCCCGCGCCGGGAACTGCCACTGCCATTGGCGCAAGCATGGCTCAGACCCCTTACAAACCCAGCCTGTGCTTGCTGGCTGTCAGCTCAAATAGCACACTGTACGAAGGGGAAAAAACATAACAGCGACGAGCAGGGACCAGCCCTCATTCGAGCTGTGCTCGTCACTTCCTGTCAGGTGGGCCGCACAGCCAAATTCTGCATATACCGAGTTTTATCTGGCAGAAAAAGCGGAAGCCTTCACCACAAGCCCACACCCACTTTACTGCATCTCTATTCAGACACACAACCGGGTAAAAGGCCAAGCAGCCCAGGGCGTTAGGAAAAGGAAACGCTTGTGAAGAACAGATTAATGACTAGCAAGTTCCCTTTGGTCCAAATTGAGTTATTAGTGGAAAATGGAAATGGGCAATTTTGCATTTGAGTATATGAACCACCACACCATTATTTCAAGAAGACAAAGCAAAACTCTGTATATCACCCCACAAGGTTGCACAGAGGGGGAAGACATGGGATGTTTAATGTACCTATCTTAAATCTTCCATTTCAGATCCAGATCTGATAATATAGAAACCAGAAAAAAATACTCTTAAGCACTGGGTAAACCAGACCAGGTGCGCAACTACCATCGGGGTACAGCCCTCCCCGTAGTGGTTTCTCCTTGCATTGAGCTTGACAGAGAATGTAATTTCTCTTGTACAACATGAATAACTGAAAACTATCGACTAGCAGCTACACATTGACTTGTACGTGCTTGGGATAGCACGCGCTTGTGTCATTCACAAATCTATCTGACTATATGAAATGAATAACTTAAAAGTCAACTTACTATAAACAAATTAATCTGGAATAGGATAAGCTCTTTTTCGAGTAGCACTTGTTTTTAGCATAGCAATAAATGCTAGTGCAATGTAATTCAATGTGTTGAGATTTTTTATGAACACTAACAACTACAGCCTAATGTTTTCACACATTGGATATTCCTTGTACATTGTTCCCTTTTATTTTTCCATTAATGTGTGCAGTGCAGGCAAAAAAATGTATATAGCAGTGGTTTTATCCGATTTGTACTAAATTATTATTCACATCTCGATACTTCATGAGCCTGAATAATGCAGGTTGTATTGCATATCTCTGTGTGTACTTCTACTGAACATTTTCATCGACTTTCTTTGATCTGTTTTCTCATATGCCTGTCACCAAATAAAAATATATTTAATCAAATTGTATATTTAAAAAAAAGACAAACAGCTCTTTAGAACCTTGACTTCTGTTTATTGCATGTAACAGTACAGAAAATATAAAGTGTGATTGTGTATTTAAAAAAGTTTATTTTTTAAATATAGAAAAAACGTATGCACCAATGCAATAGTGTGGTGAAATGGTTAGTACACATTACACAATTGTACAGGATTTATGCCCTCTAGCCCATAAACAGAAAGGACCCAAGTCAAGGGGTGCCCGTTCACTTTCAGCTCAGCAAACGTGTGATTGATGTGAAGCACTGAGTCGACTTTCATTAAACACACGCAATATAGCTTTGGTGTGTCCTCATTGTCAGCCTGTCATCAACCTGACTCATGTCAAAGGCCTCACTGCATTTAACATTTAAGAAAACATAATTAAATTAAATAATTTTTAAAATAATAACAGTATAAATATAGAGGCCATTCATAAGTCTGGGTGGTATATATCGAAATAGTTACTTTACGGTTTATCAACTACAAAAGAAAACATACAAACTTTTTTTTTCTTTTTTTTTTTCAAATCGATCAATTAACCAAGCCATGTTTTGTGATGTATTTGGTTCTCTGGTTGAATGTTTAACACAAATTAAACACACCCTCCTGTCAGAAACATTTTCATTTCTTCAGTGCATTTAAATCAATGGCCTTGTAGTCACTTAAGGTAAGATTTAGCAAAGCGTATAGCAATAACCCAATCCGATCGAACACGTGAGTCAAAAAAGCTATTGCACTGGAGCTGAACAGCTGAAGAACAAAAAGCTTGTGCGCACTCTGAGCCTACAGATACTGCTAGGACTCTATAATCAATATGTAAAGCCCCAATTCAGATACGGTTTGAGCCAATGCTACTCACACTGGCTTGAATACACACAGGTGATACCGAACCGGTCGGCAACAAAACATTTTCCCCGCCAAACCAATACAACGCTGCAAAAATACATCATATAGCTTAACCTATATGTCCTCTGTATGAGACCCAAACACTCCCATAATTACTGTACAACAATTATGGAAATTAGTGGATTTGTAACCTCCTTCTCCGGCCCCACCCACCCACACACACACACACAACTATAAATAATGGATTTTTACATATGATCAAATATGGAGGACAGAAACCCTGATTTAATTAACATTTGTCCAAACCTTTACTGACAGCTAAATTCAAGTGTCCAGAGTAAGCACAATGTTTTCATTAAATTGGGTGACTGTGTGAAGGAAGGAAGAAAGAGAAAACAATAAAAATAAAAATCAATTTGTATTTTGTTGCGAGACAAAGTTAAGGACAAATATTGATTGAATCCTGGCCTTAACTACTGTAGAGCAGCATTTGCTCTTGAGTTACAGTGAAGAATGTATTTTATACTGTTGCATATTTTCAGTAGTTATTTTTAATAGCACACCTTCCCTGCAAGTATATTACTAAGCTATGCATATTCATGCTTTATAATGTTGATTTAATCAAGTCAGCCGTCAATGTTTTTATAGGAATGGATCACAAATGTTAATTTTATAGGTGCTGCACAACATTTGTCAAATCCCAGTTTATTCAACCAAAGCAGAACCCATTCTACATGTAGTCGCACAAAAAACAATGTATAGAATGATACATTTTCATTTTCAGATAGATTAGACATGTAGGTCTGCACCACCTGCACAGATGGTTTACTGAAAAATCAGTTTGTCACTGAGAAGTTGGTAACTTAATCGCATTCTTAAAAGGCAGGTAGTGCTATCTAAAATACCAATCAAAATACAGGCCATAAGAAATTTGTCATATAGCATGGTTGTATTCCCTGGAAGACATGCAGACATTTAATTAGGTCTCAAACTTCATTCCAGTAAGATCAAGCTCGTTCTCAAGAAGCACATAAGGTGATGCTGTTTTTTTTAATACAGAATTAACATTACCAAATGTCCATTACTCAAATAAATTCCATTTATTAACACAATAATATTAGCCATTACCCTTAGTAATACTGTAACAAACATCTGTGTTCTTAATTTGACCGTTATGTGAACTTTCACTCCAGAGAGCCAAATTTACAAGCAGAGGCTATGTGGTGTGGTCAGTGTCTGTGATTCAGGGTCTACAGATTTTACGTTCAGGACACATAGATCAGCACCAGCCCCACAGAAGAGGACCAGACCACGCCAGGTAAAGTAAACAGTGGAGGTCATTGGATCTAATAGGCGGGTTACTGTGTGCCAGGCTGAAAGAATGGAAGTGAGCTGGCTCCTGTTTTCTCATGTTCCCACATTGTTGTATTGAATGATATGGCCAGTGACACCACTAAAAACATTATGTAAAATGAAAACCAATGCCTTCCAATCCTACGGTAGGTAAACATATTTCTTTCTCAGATGAAGAACAACACAATGATAAAATATGAAGAGCCTAGAGATGTGCAGGTCAACTGAAGCTGAACACATTTAATAACTGAAGCTAATAGTTCCTACAGAAAACATAGGTTTTCATAAGGACACCTCTATCTTGGCCGCCCAGCTCTACAGCATTTGTGTTAATGCAATCCCACAAATGAAGAAAACTATACAAAATCAACTCCTCATGGGCGTGGCTATTTATCAGGTCCTTGATGAACTGCTCGAGGGCAGCAAAGTAGCCCTGGCACTGCCAGGTGTCATTGTGCGTGCCGTCAGGGAAGATGGCCAGGCGCTTAGTCCGGGAGGGAGACAGCTCGTACAGCTGCTTCATCATGACGGGCGGGATGAGCTGGTCCGACAGGCCAGAGATGAACAGCGAGGGCATGCGGCACAGCGCCACCTGTCTGTAGGACAGGAACTTGTTCTTGTAGCACCAGAGCGGGAGGTGGGCCATGGGGAGGAAGGGAAGGAGCGTGCTGGCCATGTGGGGGATGCTGAGGAAGGTGTTCTCCAGCACCAAGGCCGCCACACGGTGAGGGTTCTCTGAGGCCAGTCGGACCGCCACCGCGCCGCCCAGGGACCGCCCAAACAGCACCACCTTGGTCTTGTCCAGGTCGGGCGGGGTGTGATGTAGTCCAGCGTGGCCTCGGCGTCCAGCCTCAGCCCGTCCTCGCTGGGCTCCCCCTCGCTCCTCCCGTAGCCCCGGTAGTCCAGCAGCACCACGTTCACCTTCAGGTTCACCAGCATCAGCAGTGCGTTGGGGACACGGTGCCCAATGTTGCCAGCGTTACCGTGGAAGTAGATGATGGTGGGGGGGGGAGCCAGGGGTGGGGCCTTCGCCCAGGTGATGCAGGAGGATGATGTTCAGGCGGACGCCGTCCTTGGCGCGGAGGAAGACGCTCTCGTGCGGGATGCCTGTGGGCAAGGGGACGTACAGGCGGGACGAGGCGGCTGGTCGGGAAAGTAGAGCAGGACGTCCTGGAACTTATAGAGGATCCCAGCCACCGAGAGCAGGATGAGCCCCAGCAGCAGCAGGCCACCGTGCAGGTGGAAGGTGAGGATGAGCGCCAGGAGGGAGACGCGGCACACGCCCCAGGACCAGGAGCCCACCGCCAGCAGCCACGGCACGGCCAACCCCAAAATCTTCCCCGACTTCTCCATCGCCGTGTGCGTGAGGAGAAACCACCTTCTTACAGCACGGTTATTCTGTGGACAAACAAGGGAACAGGAAATGTGATGCTGTGATGTTGTCATTTTAGTCCATCGACAACAAGAAGATCATGAGTCAAAAAGATGCTGAAAAAAAACAATGGTTGAGGTCTTTAAAATATCAAATGGCAATTTCCTCTCTGGAAGGCGCCCAATGTTTCCATAATGCATGACACAGCTAACAAACAGTCTAAAAACAGTAGTGTTCATCTCACCACTGCTGGTGGCAGGCACAAACGTACTCTGATTTCCCATTTGATTTTACTGTTCTTACAGGAAGAAATATGTTATTTATAAAAATTCAGCTGTTCCCAGAGGATTCTATTGCTGGGTAGTGCATTTCAGAGTCAAGAATCTACCATGAGCAACAAGGTGCTTTCAAAATTCCGGGATAAAATTGTGGAAAGGCACACATTAGGAAATGGGTATAGAAAGATTTCAAAGGCATTAAATATCCCTTGAAGCAATGATCTTGATTATCATAATTAGATCATAATTAAGAAGTGGAAGGTGCATGACATCACCAGGACCTTGCCTAGATCAGGCTGTCTGTCCAAGTTGGATGGCCACGCAAGAAAGAGACTGATCAGAGGCCAATGGCAACTATTAAGGAGCTACAGGACTTTATGGCAAAGAGTTGTCAATGTGTACATGTGTCAACAATACAGAAAGCTCTTCACAATTCTAGTCTGTATGGTAGGGTGGTAAGAAGGAAGCCACTACTCAAGCACACAGCTAAAGCAACAGTGTAGTGGCTAAAAAACTAAAAGGTGAATGTCCTTGAGTGGCCTAGTCAGAGTCCAGACCTAAATCCCTTCTTCAAAGATCTCAAGAAGGGAGCTGAAATCGTAGCCTCTAAACAGTTATGAATAATTAACTTTACAAAACAAATTAACCGAGTGATTTTCCCTATAGCATATAATTATCATTTTCCCTCAAGCAAATGGGTCAAGCAGAACTGCGGATTTAACCTGCCAATCCGCATCAATATAATGGCACGTAATCGTGACATAGTTCTCAGTTGTGAGTGCTGTCCAGCTGTCGGTTGTTAGAGCCACGCTCTTAGCAGTGGCTAGCTGCATTTTCAGTTCTCCCGTTTTCTCCTGAAAATGCGCTTCAATCCGACTGGTGATGGTGCCTCTAGATGGAATCGTAGTTTTTAACGAAATGGTCCCAAACCGAACTCCGTTTTGATAGCTTCATTTTGTTCTCTGACTCTGTGAGAGCTAACGTTGCCTACAAGTAACATAGCCACGTGAAAGCTAAGGAAACGAAACTTAGGCATCTGAAAGTTAACGAAACGTAGGCATCTGAAGGTTAACGAAACGAAACCTAACCTAGCCGATATCAGGTTATGGTGGCACCCTCTTGTGTTGGATTTAAGAATTGTTTTCCCCCACACCCCAGTTGATATGCATGGAAATTCAAATTGCCAACATTATGCTGCAATTTGTTTAAAATTAACTGTTTAACCGATAAGATTAATCGGTAAAAATTTATATTGTCGGTTAACGGTTAGTCGGTTAACCATTAACATGCCTAGTATGTATGTACATTGTCAGAACAGTGAAGTTAGAGAGACACAAATACATACATTTTTGTACATATATATACTTTTTATATTTAAAAAAATTGTATATATATATATATATATATATATATATATGACTGCCTTCGCGTCTGCATATGATTTTTTGTTTGCTTTTTTTCGCCATACATTACTTTTCGTGATAACCTCTCAAATGATGAAACATATATCCCGTCTGGTGCCGGGAACACTTTATTACAGTACTTGCAGAACACTCCTCCTTTCTGCTAATTGTCAGCTCGTTTGTAACCAAAGCAACCCCACGCAATTGACGTGCATCCTTTCTTAGGGACTAAACTCGGTTCGACTTCAATCTCGTTGTCACGTTTAGTCTGGGTCTACTGTAGTTAGTGGGTTTACTGACTGAACAAATTCACTCCATGCTTCGCTAGCTCAAAGTTTGGCGTTTTGATGATTCTTCCCTCTGGCTTCACTACAGTAAAGTTGCGTTTCATATCAAGGCTGGCTGTGTTGTGTGTTGTGGATGGAAAAAGGTCAAAACAAATGCAGGAATTATTCTCCTCCACGCAATGTTATAGCCTAACCGCAATCATCGTCATTTGCACATTTGCCACGGTTGATAATTGAAATTACGATAACGGTGTAATATTTGGCTAATGGACGCTGTTCTCGTTGCTTTAAGGCGTGCTGTTTTTGTTGACACTGTCAAGAGAAGAAAATGTCATCTGTGTGGGCGCATTACAAGGTGGTGGAGAAAGACAACCGATTTGCTATTTGTAACAAATGGTACAGTGAGATTTCAAGAGGAGGCAACTCAAGCAAGGATTTTAATACATCAAATCTGATGAGCCATTTACAAGAAAGACATGTAGCACAGTACAACGAGTATGTGAAAGAATGTTACAATAAAAGCGGTTCCATACATTTGTATGATTTAATTTGTGCTCATTGAAAAGTATAATGAAGGAAATAATTTTTTTTTTTTTTGCCAGGGCACAAATAGAACAGTAAATAACTAATTATCGGTATTGGCCGATTGTGTTATTCGAATTATTGGTACAGAATTTTCATATCGGTGAATCCCTCATTTTTAATTAATGTTCAGAAATTTAGATTTTTATTTTTTTTCCCCACTTGGAAATTGTAGGGCAACATTTGTAAACCAAGGTGGAAAAAGTCTGATTTAATATATTTTAATGTCAGGCTGAAGGCAAAAATGTTGACATTTTTGAGACAGGGTGTAGACTTTAAAGGGGCACTGTACATAGTTCAAAAGCAATGACCTGGCAAAATACGTCATACTGCCACTTCTTTTATGATGTATTTATGAAGTATTTTATTGCATTTTCAAGGTTATACAAGAATGACAGAGAACACAATACAGACAATAATAATACATAAATAAAAATGATAATAAACAAATTGTAGAATAAAAATACTGATAAATAAAAACAAAAACAAAATAAATAAATGAAATGTATCTGTGTATTAATTAATAATGTGTATAACATAATAATAGTCTGCATATTGAATCAAATTACAACACAATGGCCACTCTTGGGAGAGTTCAGTACTGTGAGAAATGGGGGAGGGGGGTAAAGGGGCCTATGGGCCCTCAATATATAAGATATTTGTTCCACTTAAGGTGAAAATCTTCCACTCTGTGTAGCAGTCGAAAGGAGTCTTTAATAGGCAGCTACTTTACTAAGGAGGAGGTGCCACTCCGCTAAGGAGCATATGCTAACGTCCATTGCTGAATAAACAGCCTCCTACCCAGCATCACTGCAGTGTGACGCCAGTCTGAGTCTGAGGAAGGGAGGTCCTCAGTCAAGGAACGGTCCCCCAATACAAAAAGCCGAGGACAAAAAGGAATCTTAAACCCTATGACCCCCTCCACACTCCCATTACCAAGTGTTGGGATTTAGGGCAGCTCCACAGCAAATGCATGAAATTCTGCCTGTAGGTCAATAAATGACTTAATGTTCCCGTCTCTGTATATATCACTCAGAACTGTAATCCCCTTCTTTAGCCATGCGCCCCACAGAAAGGGGGATTTACCTATTGGTAGCTTTGGGTTACACCATATACTAAAACTCAGATTTAGAAAGGGATTGAAATGGAGGGTATGGGAGACATGTTTCCAGACCCATTGTAGATGGGATAGCACAGGATGGGATTGGACCCCTACAGGTAAGGTAGCAAAGATGCAATTGAATAGGAAGAGGGTGACACAGGTGAGACTCCAAGCCATACCACAGAGGGGCCCGTTCAGGGGGCAAGGCCCAATGAGCCAAATGTCTCAGGCTGAATGTGTAATAGTAGAGCAGAAAGTTAGGCATGCCCAGCCCACCTTGATCCACCGGTCTCTGGAGTCTACACAGGTGTATTTTAGGTCGTTTTCCGCTCTATAAGGTGTTACACAGCCTATGAAATTAGTGAATAAATTTGACTGGTGTTCTAATCAGTAAAGATTGTAAAATATAGTTAAACTTTGGCACAATATTCATCTTTAAAACATTAGCGTTGCCCCACAGAGACAAAAGGAGGGGGGACCACCTGCCGATGCAAGTTTTAAATTGGTTGAGTAGGGGCTCAAAATTGATTCTACTCAGGTCTGTGAGGTGAGGTGAGAATGTGATGCCTAAATAGTTCACACCCCTCTCTGGCCATTTGAAACTGCCAGCCGGGAACTGTGTTTTGGGGCAGTAAGATGTTAGGGCAAGGCTTCACATTTAGACCAGTTTATCTTATAACCATACAGTCTAGAGGAGGAGGTGATACTGGACAATAAAGATGGTACCGATTTCTCCGGATCAGCAACAAAAAGCATTATGTCGTCTGCACAGAGCATCAATTTGTGAGTGTCTTAGCCTACCCGGATGCAAGGGAACATCTAGACAAATCGCGGCCGCCAGTGGTTTCAACGCGAGTGCAAACAGCTGAGGGGACAGAGGGCACCCCTGTCGTGAGCCACAGCCCCAGCGGAAGTAGGGTGAGATAAACCCATTTGTAACTACCGCAGCAGTCGGTTCCCTATATAGCAGTCTGATCCAATCAATGTGATCACGTAGGGAGGAACCAGTTCTTGGAGCTTAACTGGCTCCCTGTAGAGGCAAGAGCGACACTGTTGAAGCTCAGTTTGGTCCACAAAATTGTGAATGACAGAGCCTCAAGTTACTTCTCAGACTTCTTCCCACGGGTTTGGAGAGGCCCATAGCCACAACACTAGATCTAGTGTAGCGAACCTGACGCTGATAAGGTTTCGTAGCCAAATGGGTAAAAGCTATTTCAGGTACTCGGGTGCCCAGGATTGGAACATGGTTCCTAATCATATTAAACAGACTGCAAACCCAGTCACCTTCAGGGCTAAACTTAAACTTTGGCTTCTAGATAATATTCCTCTGTAAACAGACAGTCGGGTAGGTAAGGTAGTATGTACACTACCATTCAAAAGTTTGGGGTCACCTTCCATCTGGACTATGGCTAATCGGGCACTCCTTCATTCTTCAGCAAGATAACGACCCGAAACACACCTTGAAGTTGTGCAAGAACTATCTGGTGAAGGAGGAATGTGAACAACAACTCAAACTAAAGACCTGGCCTGCCCAGTGTCCAGACCTCAATCCCATAGAACAGGGTCTTCAACTCCAGGCCTCAGGTCCGCAGTGTTCTGCAGGTTTTGCTCCACCACGCACTGCACCACCTGATTTCACTAATTAGCTCACTTCCTGACCAAGGAGGTAAAGTAATTATTCGAAATCAGGTGGTGCAGTATGTGGTTGGAGCAAATACCTGCAGACACTGCGGACCTCGAGGCCTGGAGTTGAAGACCCCTGCCATAGAACTTGTATGGGACAAACTGGAAAGGAAGAGTCAAAGCAAAGCAACCCACAAGTTTCTCTGGGAATTGCTGCAGGATAGCTGGGAAAACATGTCGGGTGATTTCCTGCTAAAACGTATTAACCGAATGGCCACTGTTTGTGAGGCTATTCTCACGCCAAAGGGTGACTATTTTGAGGAATCCAAGATTCCATTTTCAATATAATTTTCTTGAACATTTCTTTGATGTTCATTTTGTTCATTGTTACATGTGTTTTTTTGTCATTTTTAAGTATTTACAGAAATGTATACGATGTAAAGCATTGTCAATTATGAGATAAAAATAGTTTCCAGCAGGTGACCCCAAACTTTTGAACGGTAGTGTATGTAATTGATTGTTATGAACTTTATTGCTGATTTTATGGGAGTAATTTAAATGTATTTTGTATTGTTTGTATTTATTGTAACCTTGATTATGCTGCCAAAGCCGAACACCACAAACACAATACACACACCACCATGACACCTAATAACAACAAGGACCACAATGGAAATAAGTCCCAGGACTTGATATGTATTTTGAAAATGTACATCAAGATGTATCCATGTATTGTATTCTTTTAAAGTGAAATGTCAAATAAACTCAACTAAAACCTTTACAAACTAAAATTTGTAAAATTCTGCATTAAAACCATCCGGCCCAGGAGACTTGCCTAATGGCATCTTCTTGATCACATCTACAGCCCTATATAGAACTCCATAAATGCTTTATTAATGTCAGCAGTGCTGCCCTGGTCCCTGACTGCAGGTGTTGTGTTGAGACTCCCTCTGTTTGATATAATTGGCAAGGAGCTAACCAGCCTTGTCCCCCTCTTCAAAGTATTTTTGGCCCTGAATAATGAAAATTCTACTGTTTAGGTAAGAAGAGCGTTGAGGCTATACTTCAGCTGTGTTAAATGTCTAATGTCTAAAAATGACATGTTTAAATGACATGTCTCTGCCACTTGAATTTGCTTCTCAATCTCCTGTTGTCTTGCCATGCTCTCTTTCTTTTTATGTGTAGCATGTTGAATTGTATAGCCTTGAGAGCTTTCCAAGCCACCCCAGGAGATGGAGCGGAAGTTATATTAGTCTCTTCATACATATATATATATTCAAAGCGATCTTAAAGTTGTCATCTAGTGATAAGCTAGCATTGAGTCTCCATCTCCGGGACATATTTGCTATAGTGAAAGGGAGAAGGCATAAATTCACATCAACGTGGTCCGATATAACTATGCCCCCAATCATACATGAAAGTGTGGCAGAGAGCAGGGAACTGGAGACTAAAAATAGTCAATTCTAGAGTAAACATTGTGGTGATTTGAATAAAATGTATAGTCTCTTGCTGTTGGGTTAAACCATCTCCACACATTTATCAGACCAAGAGCTTTACTCAGGCTTTCCAACACAATCACTGATCTACGTGGGATTGGTAACCGTGCCGTACCGTACTGTCTGGTAGGAAAATGCTATTAGTTTTGAGCATGGGCAAACATTTTTTTTTTTTTTTTAGCCCGTTTTTCTCCCAATTTGGTAGCCAATTACTCCCGCTGTGCTTAGTTCAATCCCCTCCTCGTAGTTCGCTGCCGTAGCCCTGTGACCGGCAGTGACAATGGCGAAGCGCTGCCTCCTCCGAGACAGCACTCGTCGTGCTGTCGACTGTAATTCCGGCACCCCAGAACCACTCCTGTGCGCAGCGAACTGTGTCGACTTCCCTCCCCCCTACCTGGGGCGGGCAGCCAATTGCCGCCCCGGTGGCACTCCCGGCCAGAGCCTACTCTGGCGCGACGGGAAATCGAACCCCGGTCGCCGTAGCCAGCGTCGGACGTTGAAACCACTAGACCAGGTGGGAGGCCCCAAAACCCTTCCCCTCTTAACTAGTTAGCCCATCCCCATTACATTCCATGATGTGAAATGTTGTGCCTTATTCCCATCCAAAGACATTTAGTGTAGTAGAATTTGCACCAAACATACAGCAGCCCTGTAAAGATAATGTAGAGATGCACAAAAAAATAATAAGATAAAATAAAGTAAAATAAAAATAAGCAAACATAAAAGGAATGGCATGAGTCACGAGTCCTACTGTGCACTAGACACTAATTGAAAGGTCCACAATTTGCATTCTAAAGCCACCAAAAGGTGTCGGCACCATCACAACATAATTATGCTGCAACCATTGCACAGAACAAGACCAAAGTAGAATTCTAGTAGTGAACACTAACATGAGGTGCTGACTTGCAGCTGTAATCAAACAAACAAAAAAGGAGCTGTAATAATGGAGACCAACCCATTTGTAGTCAAATAAGTGTAGGCCCAGTTATAACAGCACAGAAGTTGGGAGTTCAACAGTGTATTATTTTAACGTTAACTAAAATTTTCCCAGCCCAATAGAAAAACGCAATTCTGCCGGAAGCCGGCAACATAACACGAGTCTTGAATTTAGCAGCAGTCAGCTAGTTTAGTCAGTGTGAATCAGAGCAGATAACATGGCATAAGAACATGACGGCCAACGTTACATAACTAGCATTGAAGTAAAGCACAGACAATAGCTGGCTAACTGTCACTCTACAGTTACACCAATGATGCATAAACAAAGTGAGATATTTGTGCAAAATGACTTATGTGGTTGAAAGAGAGCAGGGTTATTTTATCCCATGGCTGCTGCCTATTTTATATCAAGTCAAGTGTCCTGCCAGCTCACCCATTTGTGCAGTAATCGGCTGGCTATGTCATCTCATAAGTAAACAGTCTATTGCCCATGCTGCATGGAATGTTGCACAAGGTCAATTACCCTATCATCGATGCAATCAGCCAACCACGTATTCACTGTACAGAATCACATGGAATCAATGAATTGTTGGGCCTCCTTCAGATCTTCGAACTTGTGTTGGCCATCCCGGGTATCAATTCTCAGGACTGCAGAGTAAAGCAAGGCAAACTTAACTTTGCATTTATGCAACTTTCCCTTGCACTCCCAGAATCTCTGCCACTGGATCTGCACCTCTTTGCTGTAGTCCAGGTAAATACCGATGCGGTGGCCCTGCCAGTGTACATCCTCCTTCTCACTGGCTGCTCCCCTGATGTGAATGACATCTTGGAAGCAGAGACATTTTGTGATCATGGCTTGAGGAACATCATTGCCTGACCAGGGGCCAATAATTCTATGTACTCGGTCCAGAACCAATCCTCTGGGAAAATCAATGGCAAGCATCTCGGGCATGGTTTGTTCCAGGAAGGAAAGGGCATCCTTTCCCTCGCAGTGGTTTGGAAAGCCAGTGAAATGCAAGTTATTCCTATTCGCTCCATTTTCTTAATCATCCACTTTCTGGCAAAGACATTCGACTTCGGACCAGGTGGCGGATGGTGTGGCAGCAGCTTTGGCGGAATCTTCTAGAAAGTCCAACCGTTTCTCTGCGTTTTTGAGATGTTCCAGGACATTGGTAAGTTTCCCCTCAATTGACAATGTTGTTTTCTTTATTTCGTTCGGTTTGTTTTCCTGGTCCGCTTGCATTTGTATCAGTAGCTGTTGGATGCCAACAATACCTTTCGCCAAGCTTTCCGAGGGATTGTATCCAGCAGTAGTTTGGCCTGCATTGTCAGCCTTCATGACTAGTATCTCCGTCTCTCTCTGGAGTTAGCCTTGTGTTCAGCATCTTTGGTGGATATACCATAAAAACTGCACAAAACGTTACTCAAAATAATGAGGTAGATTGAAAGTTGTTTAGTGATTAAATTCGGTTGATTGAAAGGTCAATTAAATAGACAATTGTGATGCTGCCAGGAGCGCCTTCTTCAGGCAGCCATTCAACAGGTTGCGTCACGTGACTCACCATACTGCCACTTCTGAGTCATACACTGAATATCTGTCTTCATCATATCAGAACAGCGCAGCTCATTTGCAAATATAGCCTAGTAATTTGTTGCATCACTTTGAACAACAGCTCCCCGAAGCTAAGTGAATATCATTCTGTGAAAAATACTGGGCTTACACAATATCTTAGACTCTATGCCATCTTGCAAAAAAATCATTTTAATGTGTATTTTGAAATATTCATGAAATATTTAATATTTAAGGAATATAATTTAAAGCCAAGATCTGTATATTGTAAAGATCAAAAGTGTATATACTGACTAGGTAATTGTGCCTCAATAATGATTCTGGGTACAGTGATATTTATGTGAAATTTGGCTGTCTGCTTACCTCAACAACAGAGATAAATGTGTTGACTTTCAAGTAAATATGTGTGGGTTACAACAAACGACCCTGATTTAACACTGAATGATGCACATACGGTTTATTTTATTTCTATTTGAGGGTTATTGTAGGTAGGCTAGATTGATCTCCATATTGATGTTTCCATTCAGCAACTATGACATTTTTCATATTTTCAAGAGCTCAAAAATGTGTTTTCTTATTTTTTCCCCATTTGACTTGTCAGAGTGAAAGGGAACTTGACCAAAACCTCTGCACAGGTTAGATGCTACAGTCATGTGTAGCACCTTGTTTGGCTCGGAATGAATAGGACTTTCAGAAAAAAATATCAGAAATGTCCATCTCAATTTTGTTCAATTCCCAGGTGGGGCACTGCTACTATATTCTTGATCATAGTAATCTATATTAATCTTAATCTATGAGTATGTGGACTAATATGAATAAGTACAACCGCAGCTTGGGGAACTGCTGTGGATAAGGCTGGCTACTAAGCAAATACTTTTTTGCATCATGTCACCATATTTGACAATTTATTGATGAAATATTTATAAACATAATCACAATATGAATAAAGCACTGGACAGTCAGGGTGACACTATTAGAATGGATTTGTTGTGGAATGTCAAACCAACAGCGCAATGGGGTCTTAAATGAATTTGGTGGAGGATGAACGCTGATGGGAGGATAAAAATCGGTCTTGGGATCATTGAGAATGGTTCTGCATCAGATATAGGTTATCTATGAGAGGATTTATCTTCCACATTTCAGTCAGAGTTCTAATTAAATTTAACACGCACACACAAATCATCGTCATATATTAGAAATGAGCATAGCTATTTAACTTCCTATTACTATGCGGGTCAACGACGAAGACTGAATTACACGGGAGACAACAGATTAGCCTAAATCAGATAACGTTAGTTATGAATAATGCTACGACATTAGCATTATTCATAACACACAAGGCACGTCGGACACCGTGTCGTTGAAGTGTCAACAACATACAGTAGCTTGCCTGCTAGTAAGCAGCCTACCTAGCGATGTCTCGTAACACATCAATACAATCCAAATCCGTTCTCGTCATTTACAACAAACTTGAACGTTCATATTTAAGGCGTAGAAATTAATTAGCTAGCCAACCTAAAATCCAATGAAATTATAGATTGTGCGATGACGCTAGCAAAATAATAGTCAGTTGGTTTTAATCAAATAAAGTAACGTTATATATATATATATATATATATATATATATATTTCAAATAACATCGGACAGTTACTAACGTTAGCTACCAAAACGAACTGGCTTGCCATCCAGATGTTAGTGTTAGAGAATCAATTCAAGAAGCAGGAGAAAGGGGTGGGGTCCCAATTGTCATGTTATACAATGTCTCACATATGTGGATATTGAAGCATGTCGTTATATGTGTACTTGTAACAGTTACCTAGCCGGAAGACAGATTGTAAATGGTTAGAGTAGCAAACTACTAAAATCCAAACCAAGACACCACCCACACTCAAAACGCTTGCACTGTAGTTAGCCATATATGATAATCTAGCAAGCTTGTTCTAGCTACTGGGGTGGTGACGTTGGTTGGTGTGCTCATTCCTTCTACACTGGCCAGCTAATTAAATAAAAAATTATAGTTATATCTAAATCGCTAGTTATTTAGCCACAATTGTAGTTGGTAAAGTTAAATTGTCAAGTTAACATTCAGACGAGATAGCCAACAATGAGGCCATGGTAGGTAGCCAGTTAGCACCAAGTATATATCAAGAAAGGTGACGTTAATAGCTCGCTAAACAGGTTAGCACCGACAACTGGTCTTAAATTAGCTAAGACGACTAACTAGCAAGCCATATAGCAAGTTGTGATTTAATGTAATATATCAGGTCATTACAAATGATCGCTAAAGGAATGTTGCTAGCTATATTAATATACGTTGATAACTAGCCAATTTAGCTACCTTATGTTAACTAGCTAACGTTAGCTCCCAATATTCTGATGCAAGGCTCAACGACCTACTTTTAGCTAGCTAACCTGCTGACTAGTATTTCACCCATATCACTGACAGCCATGTAGCCAACGTTAGCTTAATCTTGGCAGGAGTGCCGTGGCGATTCCGGGTCGGTGCTGTGCCGCACATCTGTAACGTTACCGACCAACACTAAGGAAAATGGTAGAGTGTAACGTTATTCCAAACCATGGCTTGCTAAGTTATATCTAGCTACCAGGCTTACCTTCCTCTCACCATTCTGGAGTATAACTGATTTCAATCAAAATAAAATATGTCGGCCTTTGGTGCAGGTATGCAGCTGATTTTTCTTATCTGCAGTTGTCTTGGGACAATACACAAGCTAGTTTCCCAGCTAGCAACTTCCTCCTCCGACTGTCCGAACCGCTGGTGTCACTCATTATAAATTCCGAGTAGCACAGAGCCACAGAAAGGCAGTTGTGTTTGCAACTATTTTTATACGCTGAAATTTTGCATTGTCTCTACCTCATAGCAATTGTAGCAAAGGTCCAAAAAACAAATATATTTTCACAGCAAAGTTGTTTATGCTTCATTCTTCACTCTTTAATGCAAAACATGTAGCTGCCGTTTGCATGACTCCATCTTCGTGTTGCAGGACGAACCCAAAACAGTTGGTTTCCGCCGCTTCGAACACGGAAGTCGTGTTTTTTTTTATTTCAAGAAAACATTCAATACAAAAGCATAATACAATCGACAGGGAAAGCGCAGTTGTTTTATGATCATGAGTCAAGTACAAAAAAGTTTATTAAAACAAGAGACGTATAATTTTTTTTTAGAAGATAACACAACCAGGGTAAATTACTTAGTTATGAATTTGGAATCCCATACAGAAATGTAATATATTGCAATACAAAGTATGTTGATCACAATTTATTTTAATATGTTTCTAATTAATCAAATGTATTTTCAAAATGTATATCTACAATATATTTTAAAATATATTTAATATATTCTTATAATATATGTTTAAATATAATTATGTAACTATCCGGAATTGGCCATTTAAATACATGCAATGCATATATGTAAATATATGTGTAATATATCATTGCAGTACATTTATATATAATTCTGACATATGTCAATATTGTATGTAATTATTGTAAACGTAATACTGTACATGTGAACATTCCAAAAATGTATTAATACATTTATTGGGACAGTATATTTAAATATATTTGTCAATATTTGGAATTGGTCACATAAATTTATGAAATGCATATATGTAAATATAATTATAATATATCATTCAAGTATATTTATATATTTCTGACATATATGTAACTATTCCAAAAATTTATTAATACATGTATAGGGACAATATATATATATATAAATATATCTGTACATATTTGGAATTGGCCACATACATAAGGGAATGCGTTTATATATTACACTGCCTGGCCAAAATAAAAGTCACCACCTGGATTTAACTAAGCAAATAGGTAGATTCACAAATACACAGGACAAGATGTTACTATCCCTTGTGCCATAATCCAAGGTAAACACTTGTAGAAGACCAGTATAGATTAACAAACAAACAAACGAGTGATATGACCATCATCAGAAGCAATACCATAGGAGACATCAGGCTCGCTACGCCGTCATAGATCTATGGAGTCATTCCTCAGATGGCACCAAACGCCAGTTACCTACTCTAAACAACAGCGGTATGCAGCATGTCATTGGGGTTATCAAGTGGGCACCTTCCATCACCAATGTTTCGTTAAGTTAGGCCCACGACACCTCCAGAAGGCTTAACAGTGTTCCAGCGTCCTGAAACACCCCCTCCATGCCACGACCACCTCAAGTAACTTATCATGTTGGAACCTACAGTCCTATAAATACAGCCACACAGTTATTATGCTACACATACACTACACTACGCTACATAGTACGCTACGAAATTAGCAGCCATAACAAGCCCCACTGGTACCGTTAATGCATATGCATGACTCATGCAGTCTACAGTCCTATAAGTACAGCCACAAAGTGATTATGCTACACATCCACTACGCTACGCTATGAAGTTAGTGGGCTCCCAGGTAGCATGCTTCCTCCTTATCCATAACCATTCACTTGCTCGCTCCGCTGCCTGAGACATATTCCTAACCGCAAGTTTCAAGCTCCGTCCGCGAACACCCAGCTCGCTTAGGAGTGCAAAACTGACTTTGCCACAAAACCACGACAGCCAACTTCTACCGGCCGTACTCCGAGCCCTCCAACCTCGCTGTTCTGCCTCTGCTGCCATCTCTGCATACCTCGCCTTCTTCCGCTCATTTGCTTCATCAACTCTGTCTTCCCAGGGGACAGTGAGTTCGATAAAATAGACTAGCTTCTGCACCTCAGACCACAATAGCATATCCGGCCGTAGGCTAGTGCTAACTATTTCTGCTGGCACAGACAACTGCTCAAACAAATCTACCTTTATTTTCCAGTCTCCACCCACTCCTAGCTGTCCCAGCTCACGCCTGCGTGTGCACTCTCTGATCTGACTTTTTCTCCCTCACGTACAAATCCAATCTGTTTATCTACCTTACTAACAGCTAGAGAATTTACCGCTAGACGTTTTTCCTCAACTGCAGCTGCCAAACATTTCAACACCTGGTTGTGACGCCAAGTGTAACGGCCTTGGGAAAGACCAACTTTACACCCTGACAATATATGCCTAAGTGTACATACACTAGAGCATAATGGGCAGGCAGCATCCTCATCAAACCACTGATTTAGATTTTGGGGAGAAGGTAGTACATCATAAGTAGCCCCTATAATGAACTTAATTCTGCTTGCCTCCATGCTCCACAAATCCTTCCACTTCAAGCTTCTCTTCTCTACACTCTCCCAGTTTACCCACTGACCTTGCTTTGCCTTACACTGCCTTAGTACATCTTACTACCTCCTCCTGGCGATGTACTTCTTCCACTACCAGCTTTCTTTTTCTACTGCTGTCGCCTTACTCCACACAGGTTTCCCTGCACACAGCCCTAAGCCCCCACGCCCATGCTGCACCTGGCCTATGATGTCTCTATGTCTGAGTGCTGCCTGTGCTTGCTGCACTGCCTCTTTTGGGTTCCACTTCCTCCCTGTTTTAACTGTGGGTGCTACGCTTCTAACCACAGGATCCTTTGACTGGGTCAGCGTCATTTCCAGTCTAACCTTAGCACACTTGTACTCCTCTGTTAGGCTAGATACTGGCAGCTCTAATATGCCTTTCCCATACAAAGCCACACTGCTTAGACAGCGTGGGACTCCAAGCCATTTTCTAATAAATGAGTTGATCATCCTTTCTAGCTTTTCTACCTTTGAAATGGGAACCTCATACACTGTCAGAGGCCACATTAGCCGAGGCAACAATCCAAACTGCAAGCACCACAATTTTAGCTTTCCTGGGAGCCCTGACTTATCTATACCTAAAATGCCTTGAATCATATCCTGCCTTATCTCCAGAAATTGGCCCTTATCACTGAGGCTTGCATCATACCATCTTCCTAAGCTTTTGACTGGTTTCTCTATGACTGTTGGCACCATTTCGTCATCTATGAAAAACTTCTTGTCTACTACCTTCCCTTTAACAATTGAAATACTCCTAGACTTACTTGGCTTCACTTTCATCCTGGCCCACTGTAGATTACTATTTAGCTTCTCTAGTAATCTACTAGTACATGGAGCTGTTGACGTCATAGTTGTCATATCATCCATGTAAGCCCTAATTGGTGGAAGCCGCAGCCCCCCCTGCAGCCTTTCCCCACCTACTACCCATTTTGAAGCTCTAATAATGACCTCCATTGCCATGGTAAAAGCTAATGGGGAAATTGTACACCCTGCCATAATGCCTATCTCCAGCTGCTGCCAAGCTGTAGTGTACTCTGCTGTAGTAAAGCAGAGTTGAATGTCTAAGAAATAAGCGTTAACTAACCTTGTTATGCTATCCGGCACTCTAAAGAAATCAAACGCCTTCCACAACAGACTATGTGGTACTGACCCGAAAGCATTTGCTAGATCCAAAAATACGACATGGAGTTCTCTTTTCTCATGCCGAGCTGACTGGATTTGGTGCCAAATCATGCTGGTGTGCTCTAAGCACCCAGAGAAGCCTGGAATTCCAGCCTTTTGAACCGAAGTGTCAATTAGTCTATTCTTTTCTAAGTACCTAGACAGCCTCTGTGCCACAACGCTAAAGAAAACTTTCCCTTCTACATTAAGTAGACTGATAGGCCTAAACTGACTTATCTCTATAGAATCCCTTTCTTTGGGAATAAAAATTCCTCCTGCTCTGCGCCACGCCTTAGGAATAACCTGTTTCTTCCAGACTACCTTCATGAGCTTCCATAGATACCTCAGGACATCTGGCGCACTCTTGTACAGCCGGTAAGGGACTCCATTAGGTCCCGGGGCTGAAGAGGCCCTTGCATGCCTTACTATGTCTTGTACCTCTTTCCACCTTGGTGGGCTAACATCACACTGACAGTCTATCTCACCAATAGGTGGAATATCAGGGGGAGCACTAGCTCTCTAAGCCTTTCCCTATCTCTATGCACTTCTTCCAAATACTCATCAAGCTCCTGTTTCGATGCCTTAAGGCTACCACTCTTCTCCTTACTAAATAGCGACTTCACAAATCTAAATGGATCCTTGTAAAATGCTACTCTAGCACGCTCTTTCTTTTCCTGTTTTTCCTAATGTTCTCTGCTCTCCTTAACGTTGCCAATCGCTCCTTTACATCTCACTGCAAACTATTAATACCTTCCTTCTCAACCTCTGTAGCCTTCCTCCACTGCCTCTTAAGCTGCCTTCTCTCCTGGATAAGTCTGTCTATCTCTTGTTGGCGCCTGGATTTAACTGTCTTGACTTCTGGCTTCTTCCTTTCTCGAAGACGCCAAACCTTTCTGATCCATAATCATAAATAATAACTCCCATTTTTTCCAACTTACTCTCAGCAGTTCCTTTAAGCTGGTCTAAAACCCTAACCAAGTCACTATTAATATCTTCCCACTTTCTACTTTCTGCCGCCCCTGGCCACTTAACTCTAGGTTTCTGAGCAATAGACCTCTCCCTTTTTGGCTGGCAAGCCTCTCTACCTTCCTCGGTGCTAGGACCTGCTTCTACACCAGGGGTGCTGATGTCCTGCGAACTGTGGTTTACTTCCTGTCGCTGGACTTCACCCGACTGACTTGAACTACTTCTTAAGAAATAAGTATCAATGCGGGGTCCCTGTGTTCCCTCTACCAAGCACCTCTTCCTCCCTTGGTGGATTCCAAGGCCCTGTGTTCCCTCTACCAAGCACCTCATCCTCCCTTGGTGAATTCTAAGGCCCTTTATAGTTGTTACCTTCTGCCAGCCACACAAGCAAACCTGCAGCTTCTTCCCATCTACCTCTACAGTGGCTTCCACTGACATGTTTACCTTACTCATCGTCAAGTCCGTTCCAGGGTCAATAGCCGTGTCAGTCATAGGTGAGTCCATTGGATAATTACTGCAGTGATTAATATGTTTTAGCTGGCAACAAGTTATTTAACCCTAACTGATGCAGTGAGTAGCTTCTCATTTCTTAAAGAGCCATGTCGGAAGACATATTCTGTGGTCGTGGAAAATATGTTAATCTGTTTCAGAAGGGTCAAATTATTGGCCTGCATCAAGCAAAGAAAACAACTAAGGAGATTGTTGAAACTACTAAAATTGGGTTAAGAACTGTCCAACGCATTATTAAAACCTGGAAGGATAGTGGTGAACCATCATCTTCGAGGAAGAAATGTGGTCGGAAAAAAATCTTGAATGATCGTGATCGTGATCACTTAAACGTTTGGTGAAATCATATCGTAAAAAATCAACAGTAGAACTCACGGCTATGTTTAACGGTGAAAGTAAGAGCATTTCCACACGCACAATGCGAAGGGAACTCAAGGGATTGGGACTAAACAGCTGTGTAGCCTTAAGAAAACCACTTGTCAGTGAGGCTAATCGGAAAAAGGCTTCAATTTGCTAGGGAGCATAAAGATTGGACTCAATTGGGAGCAATGGATCATCATGTGGTCTGATGAGTCCAGATTTACCCTGTTCCAGAGGGATGGGCGCATCAGGGTAAGAAGAGAGGCGGATGCAGTGATGCACCCATCATGCCTAGTGCCTACCGTACAAGCCTGTGGGGGCAGTGTTACGATCTGGGGTTGCTGCAGTTGGGCAGGTCTAGGTTCAGCAACGTTATGTGCCCAAAGAATGAGGTCAGCTGACTACCTGAATATACTGAATGACCAGGTTTTTCCATCAATGGATTTTTTCTTCCCTGATGGCACGGGCATATTCCAAGATGACAATGCCACGATTCATCGGGCTCAAATTGTGAAAGAGTAGTTCAGGGAGCATGAGACATCATTTTCACACATGGATTGGCCACCACAGAGTCCAGACCTTAACCCCATTGAGATTCTTTGGGATGTGCTGGAGAAGTCTTTGCGCAGCGGTCCGACTCTCCCATCATCAATACAAGATCTTGGCGAAAAATGTATGCAACAGAAATAAATGTTTTGACATTGCAGAAGCTTATCGAAATTATGCCACGGCGAATGCGTGCCGTAATTGTTAGGTTCACGAATTCAGAAGACCTTCAAAGAGGATAGAGAATACTTGCACCAAATGAGAAAACAGAACATTCAACCAAATTTCAAGCAGAGTTTATTTAACCAAATGCATTCGGGGTTCAATGCCTCCCTGTCAGGCAAAGAACAACTCATTTCCGGCAGATTTCTCTCTTATACACAATACTTCCATGTCAGATGCATTAGCGTCGCCCATATAACAGTCACAAGACAGTTATTTTCCCCATCTCTGGGAGAACCTCGTACGAGTCTAATCTTTTGGCAAGGCACACTGCCCTTGAGACTGGCGGTTCAAAAACAATTCTTAAACACAGAATTTCTCTATCAGTAATCAAAGGCGGTCCAACGAAATATTAGAGTGTGTGACTTTTTTTTGGGATGGGCAGTGTATATTTGAATAACTTTGGCAAGTACATTAAATATATGTGCCACATAATTACAAAATGCAATTCAATTTAAACACAATTGCTGTTTAAAGTACACCACTATAATTCAGTCAATTTAATAAAATAAAATAAAAATAAAAACAATAAAAAAGAATACATAATAAACGAACATAATTTGCATTTTTACGATAAAGGCAATACATTTGTCATTAAACTACAACTTCACATAAATAAATAACTGACAAACAAAATAGGTAATATTTAATCATTAATCATTCATCTTTTCATTCCAAATTTTTTAGGAACTGTACTTGGTCAATAAAAAAAATGATGACAAAAATAAGGAACATTTTCTGGTGGGTAACTTATTTTTCACAGAATATGCTTAAGAAAACCAGTTTTTTGTTCTTAATTCTCATGTTAAATAGGATCTTTTAAATATATACTCAAATCTATGTTGAAGAATATGTATAATGTTTTTTTCATTAAAAATATAATATTATTATTCATATAATACTGTGTCGGCTGAATTTTTTATTCCTTGCTAGCTATTTAGCTAACTGGAGATTTGTAACTTGGAGGGATTGTTGTTAAACAGTTTTGGTTACTGTGGACTCATCAAGTCAGCCTATATATTGTTGTCTACCAATATGCTGTATGTTTCCACATGTAACAAAATCAAGCACTTAGTTAACTATGCAGTTTGCCTTTCTAATACAGTTGCAGGGAAGTAGATATAGAACAGAGGTTCGCAAACTCGGTCCTGGGGTATTGGTGTGTGCTGGTTTTTGTTTTTGTTTCAACCATAATTGCAATTCCTGAAGTATAACGAGCTGCTAATTGTGTTACACACTTTTAATGTCTAATGAAGTGTACTTTACCCTCTTAATGCCACATGTCGGAATCATATTCGTGTTGCTAAGAATTAATATTCCATATTAATTTCAGGACTTTTAATCACTCAGATCAATTCTCAGACAACTAATGCTTTCATTTTCTGTAATGTGCAGTGTAAAATGATTTTTTTTAAAAGAGGTTACATTTTTAATTAATTTCTTGATAGACCTACAGCTGAAATCAATGCTGAAAGTGTGGAGAACTGGTCATTGATACTAAACCATTTGTGGAAAACGAACAGTTCAGAGACAAAGCAAATGGTAATGAGCCATACCTGCATTGTGCTAAAATCAAAGCACAAAATTATGGAACTTAAACATACGTTTTCAACAACCTTATTTGATGAAGAGGGGTGCACAACTCCGATCCTGAATGCCCAGTGTGTATGCTGGTTTTTGTTCCAACCAATTATTCTTAGTCTTAATTTTTGAAACAGCTGTATACGCCAATGCCAACCAATATCAAATCAAATCAAATCAAGTTTATTTGTATAGCGCTTTTCACAACAGAATTGTCACAAAACGCTTAACAGAGGGGGAACCCAGGCCTAGACCCCCCCAAAAGCAAGCCTAACGGCAACAGTGGCAAGGAAAAACTCCCTAGGTAGGGAGAAACCTTGGGAGGAACCAGACTAAAAAGGGGGGGAGCCCATCCTCTTCTGGCCGGCACAGGGTATGTCCAAAAAGACCATGTCATGGTCAGTCCAAGGTTAGTCTGAGTTAGGTAGTCAGCGGGGGGGCTAAACCACGCGGAGAGGGTCCAGATCCAGGAACTGGGGTTGGCGTGGGGGTGAGGGTTGATGGGGCAGCTCACACTTCTCGCAGGATCTAGGGCTCGGGGCAGGTGCCCCGAGTCAGAGGCCGAGGCAGAGAAGAGAACATGCAGTCAGAAAAAAAGCAGTGCTATAGCCAGTAGCACTATGTAAGCAGGGGAGCACAAGCATAGGAAATATACAGTTAGCCCCAACAGGTGTAAGCTATGGCAGCATACCTATTAGGAGAGGGACAGAGAAAACACGCAGCCATGTGAGAGTTCCAAACAATCCACACCTGATCAGGATAACCAGCATAACAGTGGTGGTAACACATTGAGGAGGTGACAGTATGGAAAGTTTCTCACTCCATAAGACACTAAGGCACGGCCTTCTTCATCTCTCCACCTAGACTATGTTTGGCAGTAAGCTAGGCTGAAAAGATATGTTTTTAATCTACACTTAAAAATTGAAACTGTGTCCGAATCCCTAACATGCCTTGGTAAACCGTTCCACAACAGAGGAGCTCTAAAAGAGAAGGCTCTACCACCAGCTGTGCTCTTCAAAATTCTAGGGAGTAATAGATGGCCGGCTTCTTGTGAACGAAGCTGTCGTGTCGGCTTATAGGGGCAATCATTTCGGTCAGATATAAAGGTGCAAGTCCGTTTACTGCTTTAAAAGTTAGCAACAGTACTTTATAATCAGCCCGATATTTAATAGGAAGCCAATGTAGTGATGCTAACACTGGAGTAATGTGCTCATACTTTTGGATCTAGTCAAAATACGTGCCGCTGTATTCTGTACTAGTTGAAGACTCTTTAGAGAGCTACTAGAGGAGCCGGATAATAAGGCATTACAATAGTCTAGCCTCGATGCAACAAAAGCATGCATCAAGGTTTTAGCATCCTCTAATGACAGAAAGTGCCGAATTTTAGCTATGTTTCTTAGGTGAAAGAAAGCTACTCTGGAAGTGTTTTTAATATGAGTGTCAAATGTAAGGTCCTGATCAATAATAAAACCAAGGTTCTTAACCATAATACTTGATGTAACTATGCAATCACCTGCATTTAACTGCAGATCCAACTTGTTCCTTAATTTTTGGGGCCCAAAACCATCATCTCTGTTTTATCTGAATTTAAAAGCAGGAAATTTACTGTCATCCAGTTCTTTATATCAGAGATACAAGCCTCTAATTGAGTGAGTTTAAGTGTTTCACCTGGTTTCATTGATATGTACAGCTGTGTATCATCGGCATAGCAATGGAAATTTACACCATGTTTACGAATAACATTACCGAGTGGTAGCAAGTATAATGAGAACAGTAATGGTCCCAGCACTGAGCCTTGTGGAATGCCATATTTAACCTGAGAGTAGTCAGAGAACTCTTGATCTAATTGCACAAATTGAAACCGGTCTAATAAGTATGATTTAAACCATGAGAGTGCCCGTCACGCAAACCAACCAGGTTTTCTAGCCTATGAAGGAGAATCTGGTGGTCAATAGTGTCAAAAGCAGCACTTATGTCAAGGAGCACTAGAATAGAAACATAACCAGTGTCCAATGCTAACAGTAAGTCATTTACAACTTTAATAAGTGCTGTCTCAGTGCTATGGTTTGGTCTAAAACCTGATTGTAATGTTTCATATAGATTATTCGTTTTTAGGAAAGCAGTTAATTGTTGAGCTACAGATTTCTCTAAAATTTTTGACAAAAAGGGCAGATTTGAAATGGGCCTATAGTTCTTCAGATTAACAGGATCAAGATTTGGTTTCTTTAGAAGAGGCTTGATTACTGCTACTTTTAAAGACCTAGGTACGCAACCCAATAATAGGGATGTATTTATGATATCTAACATGGGCTGGCCTAGCACAGGCAAAAGCTCTTTAATAAGCTTTGTTGGTATGGGGTCTAACAGACATGTAGATGATTTGGAGGACATAACCAGTTTACTGAATTTGTCCAGATCCAAGGGAGTGAAAAACTCAAGGGTCTCTACGCAACCCTGCTCCTGATAGCCCTGTGCTATCTCGGCAGTTGGAGTGCTAGATATTGGAGTCATTTTCATAATTTGTTCTCTGATTGTCTCAATCTTATCAGTAAACGAGTTCATAAAGTCATTTGAATTATAGCTAGAAGGATAACTGATGGAAACTGAAGACTGTTTTTTTGTCAGTTTAGCTACCGTGTTAAATAGAAATCTTGGGTTGTTTTTATTCTGGTCAATTAGTTTCGAGAAGTACGATGACCTAGCTGTAGTAAGAGCGTGCTTGTATTCGATGAGGCTGTCCTTCCAAGCAGAGCGAAAACCTCTAAATTGGTAGAGCGCCATCTGCGTTCTAATTTTCTGAAACTTGTTTAAGGGCACGGGTATGGTCGGTAAACCAGGGTGCAAGTTTCTTTCTCACTGCATTTTTTTCTCTTGAGGGGTGCGACCGCATCAAGTGTATTCCGTAAAATGTGATTTAACGCATCAGTTTGATGATCAATTGACAAAAGGCTATTTGGGTCCTGACTTGATACTAAGGATTCGGGAAGTAAGTTTATAAGTTTTGAAGCCGTCAATGAATTTATAGAGCGGCTGGAATAGTATTTAGGTTCCGATTTAATAGGAATATTTACCTGAATTTCAAAAGAAATCAAAAAGTGATCCGATAGTACAGGATTATGGGGAGACACAATGATATTCTCGACATCGATACCATAGGATAAAACTAAATCTAAGGTATGATTGTGGCGGTGGGTTGGTTCAGATATATTTTGAACAAAATCCGACAGAGTCAATAATAGCTGCAAAAGCCAGTCCTAAAGGGTCACTGTCATTATCAACATGTATGTTGAAATCTCCAACAATCACAACTTTATCCGCCATAGTTGCCAAGCTTGATAAAAACTCTGCAAACTCGGAGAGAAAAACAGTATACGGTCCAGGTGGTCTATAAATAGTTATTAAGAGGAAGGATTGCACTGAGGTAACTAGATCTTTTGACCGTCCAGAAAGCATAGAAAGCGATTCAAAAGAGGAGAACTTATCCCCACATTTAGGTGTAAAACTAAATTTTGTCGAAAAAATCACAGCAAGCAATATCAGACCATAGTAAAATGTTTTCATAGATAGATTGTTTATTAGCCACACGACCCAGGCCGGTGGAATTTGTTTTCGGTACAGTATGTTATACTCTGCAGCACAAATACATAAATGGACAACAGCAGACAATCCACATATTATCACGACACAATACAAAACATATCATCAGAAAAACATAATACACACAACTATACAGTATATAGGTGCATGATAATGCATGTCAGTAGTATGTGAGGAGGGGGCTAGAGGAAGCAGTTCAGAGTCCTGATAGCTAAGGGAAAAAAGCTGTTTGTGAAGCGTTTAGTCCTAGTGGACAATGACCTGTAGCACCTCCCTGAGGGAAGGAGCTAGAAGAGATGATAAGCAGGATGTGAGGGGTCGGAGATGATCTTCTTTGCTCGCTTTACAGTTCAGTGAGTATGTAGAGATTCAACTGAGGGGAGTGGGTTGCCTATGACTTTGGATGCCTTGTTAACAATCCGCTGTAGTTTTTTCCATGGTTGACTGTCCGTGCTGCCATACCATTTTTTACATTTTTACATTTTTTAATGTACCATACTGTAATAGAGGATATCAAATATAATTTGTATTTGTAATATCAAATATACAAGTGCAGTCTGCTGCTGTAGCTCATGATTTCATGAAAATGTCAGATCAAATAAATGATTGGACTAATTAGGAGCAGAAGTGGCGTGAAATCCTGAAATAGATCGGCCCTCGTTGTGCACCCCTGTATATAGTAGTAATCTAGGTGATTCATGGCTGTTTTGCCAGTCTGTCTCAGATGTAAGCAGGTCTTTGATGTCCTGAATGTTAATTTGCAGAATGTCTTGCACAATTACATATGTAACACTTGTGTCAGCAACATTTCTGCACCACCATACCCACCACATCATCTACTGTTTTAATTTAACTTTAACAGGGCTTCGGTAATGCACACAATTGTATTACTAGATGACATCTGAGGGGCTTTTTCAGTATTTACATACATGGAATTGAATCCTATGAAAATCTTTTGCTGTTCCCATGATTTTCCCTTAGGTCCATATCCTGTCCTGTTCTGTATTAATTGAAAAAAATATATAATATTAATAATTAATATAATTAAATCATTTGAAATATAAGGTGGTATATTCTGCCTAAATATAGACAGTATATTCCTCAACTGCAGAGCTCCAACCACATCCCAGTAAGTGGAACGCTTTTTCATTATAGTGCAATATGTTTCAAAGTAAAAGTGTAGGAGTCAGTGCCATTTAACCATTAAAGAGGTACTGTTTGCACTTCGTAGTTTTCAGCAATGGCAGTAAATGGTAAAACCTTGTCAGAAAGAACCTTTTGCACCTGACCACATAGGGCTTGGTCTTGGATTATAAATGGCTAATCTGTAATTCCACATAACCCTAAAAGATGTGTGATGGGGCATGATGGAACAGATGGTACTCCAGGCCCTCTACTTGAATACAGTTTGATACACAGAGCTGTCCAGCATTGCCACCAACCTGGACAAATTCCAGGTGGAGAAACAAATTTCAGCTTTCTCATCACGATCAAGCCGCAATGTGAGTGTGACCATATGCACAAAGAAGGGGATTCAAATGAGTGCACATACATTTGTGAAGCCTGTGAGCTCATGCTGCAGTTTAGGAGCTCACCACAAGAGGGACACCAAGCTCTATTACTAGGATGAATTGCCTCCTGGAAAGCAAGATTATAATGCATAACCTTGCGATACCTTTTTGAGGAAAAGTAGTTTGTTTAACTTCAAGATACTGGCCAATGATTCAGACTCGCAGAACTGTTTTCACATTGACGTTCTGGTTAGTAATAAGATGCTGAAGCAGTATAACATTAACCGATCCCTGTATACTCCCATGATAAAAAGAGGCTGTTCCCCTAGAAATCCAGCATCCATGCATGTCCACATCAGTGAAGTAGTTTAGTGAAAGCAGAAGTGAAGAAGTGGACGATAGCCATAAAGACAGAAAAACTGCACACTAAAGAAACATCTGTACCAAACATTTGTCTGACACGTTTTAACTGTGTCAATAAATAAGCACTTTAACAAAGAATCGTTTTTTTTAGTGTGAACCGTCTGACTTTTAGTAAAAGCCAACAGGTTACAGTTAAAGTTCAATTGAATAATACATAGTAACCCATATTTATTTGCTTCCAAAGAGCAAACACAGAAGATTCAAAGTGAAACCTGAAGTTTATTTTAGATTGTAAACAAGTTCATTTAAAAACATCTTATTTGTGTCTTGTCTCATTGCTACACAAAAAGTATTTAGCAAATCAAAACAAATTAAACTGTTTAGCAGGTTTAAATTAACGTGCAACAATGCCATTATTTTCAATAATGCTTGACTTCAATACACTTTTTGCATTTACTCACACTTCCTAACGTCTGTATTACACATACAACTGTGTTGGGTTTGTATTTGGAAGTTCATAATAAATTGTTTCTTTCCTGAATAGTAGACCAAAATCTTTTTCTGCAAACTATTTCCCAAATAATTATTTTGTGCAAATAGAATTCAAAGGTCAAAGTACAAATTTAACAATATTGCATGTCCCTGTTACACTCCATCTTCACAGTCTTGTTTGATTTATCTTTTTTTTGTATTCATAGCTTTGCATAACTATTTTTAAATGTGCATTAGTGGAAAATTGCTGAATTAAAACTTGAAACTGATGGAATAGTTTTTGTGACTACATTTTTATTTATGTTTTGTAGTGAAAACTGTTTTAAATTCAAACTTCCACTTGAAAGTGCTTTGTTAGAATATGACCATATTTATTACATTTCGTTTTTTAACATTTATCATGAATGTAAACCATTAACATTGGATACATTAATTTTAATGTGCAACACAAATTATGTCTTGGAATTTACAAAAACATTTAATACAATTAATGTTTCATAGGTTAATAGCATTATAATTACTTGTTATGAATGGGGTAACATAATACATTCAAATTTCCACTGTAGCCAGTAAAAATACAGATTTTAATGAGGCTTGAACTCAGTAGAGGGACACTAGCTAACATTGGTTTTTAACGTGCCCCCGTTTTAAATGTGAAATAATTAAGGAACAGCACATCTGTGAGTACAGCAGTTGATTGGGCCCTAGGGCTTGACAGAAATGGAGACAGGTAATGTCTGCCAGTGCCAAAGACAGTGGGGGTTCATCAAAATAGAATAGATTTTCAACTTTTTTTCCTTTTAATAATTTATGCTTGAAAAGCTGTGGAATATCAAGGAACACGCCTGCTATCATCTCAGGCTGTATGACTCTGAAGGCATCTCTTCCATGGTTTGTACCAGGGGCTTTTACAAAAACAAAAATGAAAAGTGAGTTTGCTTCATCCTGATCAATGTCACCATATTGTTTAATCTCCAGTGACTACCTCTCGGGGGCAGCCACTGTATTTATCTTGCAAAGTACTTTTAGTTGTTGTAGTGGACCACAGAATTATGGTTATCACTGTAACCATGGCTATGTGATCTCTTGGATTACTACAGCTTGATATATTCTTCCACGCAGTGTAATGTAAGAGAAAAAATAGTTTTGTGTAATGCTGACTACCTGCCAATAATAGCCCCCATATCAAGCTCCATTTCCTGGTATGCTCCAAGGCAATGGAGGCCACAGACAGAAAGATCTGTAGCGGTCCAAGTGCTCACATAAGCGTGGTTGCAGTGATAACAATCGTTACGTGTCAGTTGTTTGGATCAATATAGCTTGATATCCCCCTACACTAAAACATTTTGGTGAACTATGCCATGGCCACATCGTAAGAGCTACACCTTAACAGGCTAACCCTCAGCAATCAAACACCCCTGTGTCACCATCACTCACAAGGGAGCGAGGGGCCAGACCAAGAGCTGCTGAATTCACCACACTGGGGGAATCCACGTTTACATGATAGTACCTTGTTAAGGTGCTGGAAGACGCCCAACTGGCATCGGCACATATATCAGCTAAGAGGACTCCTTTGAAAAGAGCCCACAAAGCACTAACTCCTCTGATGGAGAGGGCCACAACGGCAAGAGGTGCCCTAGTAGCTGATAAGCTGATTTGATGTTGTGTGCAATCCAATGCGACAGTTTCTACTTTGAAACGTGCATGCCCAGCACTCCATCATTATAGCAGGTGAACAGTTAGTCAGTCCTGTGTATTACACAGGTTTGCACAACATATACTTCCAGGGCACTAACGTGGCATAGAGTGTGTTGGTCAGATTTTGAACCATCCGCCCCAGTGGGGGGACAGAATGAGGTCAACAGAAGGTCTTGATTTACATGCTGAACAGCCAGGACGTTGGGAAGATATGAAGGGTTAGGGTGGAGAGACACACTCGTCCTATTCAATCCCCATTTCATGTATTCAGCACTCACAGACAGTGCATGAATCTCAAAGACCCTCTTAGTAGAAGTAATGACTAATAAAAAGGTTGTCTTCATAGACAGGTGTTTCAAAGACACAGACTTGATTGGTTCAAACGGGGGTCCAGTCAGAGCCCTCACTACCACCTCTAAGTCCCAGGAGGTAACTGAGGGGGCCCATGTGGGGCGGGGGTGGCAAACACCCTTCAGCTTTTTGCTTGGTCAGTATCAAGCAGTGATTCTTGGAACTGTAGCACTGTGGGAACACCACTCAGGAACCACTTCATGAGATCTGAACCATGAATATGCATAAGTAGACACTAGAAGGGACTCTGGCATTCTGCAGTTTGTGGAGGATGGCTTGCTGAAGGCCTACGTTAGACCATTTGTGTCATTCAGTGGCTAAGCCTATATGGTCCCCCCCAGCTTGGGAGAGGAAATCTGGTCTCAAGGGCAATCTCCATAGTCTCTCTGACAGCAGAGCTAGCAGAAGGTGAAACCATGGGTGCCTGGGCCAACGTGGGGCAATCAGAAGCAACTGACAGCCCGCTTTGCGCACTCTGTTGAGAGTGGCAGGAATCAGTGGAGGAGGGGGGGAGGAAATAAGCTGTGTCTGCATCCACTTGTAAGCCAGAGCACTTAGGCCCAGAGGCCCTGGGAAGCTGTCCAATGAAAACCACAGAGGGAAATGTGTGTCCTCCTGTGACACAAACAGGTCCACCTCCGTCTTTCCGATTTTCATCTAGAGCTGCTGTACTATGTGGAGGTGTAACCTCCAATCCCCCATATGAGGGACCACTCTTGAAAGCATGTCTGCAACGGAGTTCAAAACACTCAAGACATGCACAGCGCAAAGTGACACTAAGCAGCTCTGCTACCACAGACGCATTGTCTGTCTTTATCAAGACATGTCTGTACTGTAGCATAGGGAGGAACGACCACTGGCAGCCCTACTCCTAAACCCAGCACTCCAGCCCATCTGAGAGACATCAGTGCACACCAGATTTATCTGATGGATCCTGCCAAGCTGAACTCCCTTTGTGAGGAAAGCTAGCGAGCATCACCAAGTGTCAAGACACACCTCCTCATCACTGTCAGACAGCGATATCTGTGCCGCTTGAGGTGTAACCGCACTGCGGCCTGAGCTGGATTAATTAGACCCAGTGGGATTAATGACGAGGCTGCGACCAGGAGGCCGAGTAGCCGCTGGTACTGCAACATAGCCCATCCAAGCCAGAAATGGTTCAGGTGGGTCAAGATAGTCAAACCCTCACCTGTGGGAGGTGTGCTGTCATGCGTGACGAGTCGATTATCATCCCCAGAAAGGTCACGACCTGGGAAGGGATCAGGCAACTATTTTTGCCATTCAATGCAAGGCCCAAGCTCTTAATGTGGGCTAAGAGAGACTGCATGCCTGCCATGTCTTTCTCCCTGGATGGGGCACACACCAGCCAATCATAAAATGGGTAGGTTATTATAAAATGTGCAACCACAACAGACATTGGGTCAAATAATGAATACTATATAAACATGGAAATATAAAAATAATTACTAGGCAGACTACTACAAGACATGTTGGTACACGCTTACAGGGTTTTTATGAAAAACAGGATAACTCAAAGGAGTCATTACATTGGAGCAAAAGTTGTTCTGTGCTTTTACATCAATGGCTAGGGAAAACATTAAAAGTTTATATCTATTAATGGAAGTCACTTTGTCGAGAGCCTCACTAAGGACTACTTCAAATAGCCCCTTTCCAAAAAGTGTCTATGAATGACTACATATGTGTCGTCATTCATAAAAATGAAAGTTTAAGTTAAAATTATTGACTCAGGGCGGCGGATGGCGTAGCGGTCTAACGCGCCACACTTTGGTGTGGCATGCGCTGCCTGTCAGGGACGCGGTTCGAAACCCGCGTCTCTACCAGACCGGCCCTGGTTGTCAACCCCGATCGGAGGCGGCATTTGGCTGTCCGCCTCCAGGGGAGGGTGAGCCGGCATGAGTCCGTCGAGGAGAAGGTAAAAGGCGTCCGTGGAAGAATTTCCTGTCTTGGAAGAGGTGGGAACAATCGGCCAGGAATGTGTGTCTCGCTCCCGGAGGCCGGCCGCGGACTCGTGGGGGTGGGAAATTGAAATAAATAGAGGGTATAATTGGCAACCAAGTTGGGAGAAAAACGGGAAAAAAATTATTTTTTTTATTTTTTATTTTATTTAAAAAACTACGAATGGCAGAAAGGAAATGGAGAAAATCCAAATCCTCTGTGGCCCTGACTGACTTCCACACACTCCTGGCTACCTTTTTCTCTAACTTCTCCTCTGCTAAATCTGCATTTTTCTTTTCCAAGATTCAATCTTCTGCTTCTAATCCTCGCAAACTGTACTCTACATTTTCCTCTCTCCTCACCCCTCCTCCTCCTCCTCCACCCTCCTCTTTCCTAACCACGCATGACTTTGTATCCTTCTTTCGCAAGAAGGTCGATGACATTCGCAACTCCTTCCCCCCATCCTCCCCTCATCTAACCCTTCCTCACCCATCTCGGTACCTAAACCTCTCACCCCCCTGTCTTCCTTCTTACCCCTCCCTGACTCAACTTGTTCACTCCCACCATCCTACCACCTGCCCTCTCGATCCCATTCCTTCCCCCCTCTTTCAGTCCATTGCTATGGACATCCTCCCCTTTGTCTCCAATGTCCTCCCCTTTGTCTCCTCTCTTTCATCTGGCTCTGACTCCCCTCCCCTCAAAAATGCCCTTGTCATCCCCCTCCTCAAAAAACCCTCTCTGAAGCCTGCTGTCATATCTAACTACCAGCTTGTCTCTCTCCTCTCGTTCCTTTCCTGAACACTAGAGCGGGCTGTCTATAACCAACTGTCTGCTTATCTCCTACAGAACGAACTGCTTGATCCTAACCAATCTGGGTTCAAGTCAGACTACTCCACAGAGACTGCTGGTCACTGAGGCTCTACAATTGGCTAAGTCCCAATCTCTCAGCTCCGTCCTGCTCCTCCTCAACCTGTTGGTTGCATTCGATACCGTGGACCACCAGAGCCTGCTCTCATCTCAAGTCGAGATGGGAATCTCTGGATCTGCACTGACATGGTTCAAGTCATACCTGGCTGACCGGTCCTACCAGGTGGCCTGGGGAGGATCCCTCTCCTCTCCCCACACCCTCTCCACTGGAGTCCCGCAGGGCTCTGTGCTAGGCCCCGTTGAATTCTCCCTGTACACCAAGTCACTTGGTTCTGTCACCTCTGCTCATGGTTTTTCTTATCACTGTTATGCCAATGACACAACTCTTTCTCTCCTTATCTCCTTCCGAGACCCAGGTCCTGGTGCGGATCTCTGCATGCCTGGCAGACATCTTTGCCTGGATGTCCACCGACCACCTGAAGCTGAACCTGGGGAAGACGGAGCTGCTCTTCCTCCCAGCGAAGGACTCCCCGATGATTGATGCTTCCATCACCGTGTAAGGCTCCATAGTGTCTCTGTCCCAGTCTGTCAGGAGTCTTGGAGTGACCCTGGACAACCAGCTGTGCTTCTTAGGCCACATCGCAGTGATCACCCGGACCTGCCAATTCTCCCTCCATAACATCTGGAGGATCTGACCGTTCCTCACCCAAGAGGCCACACAACTCCTGGTCCAGGCCCTGGTGATTTCTCATCTGGACTACTGCATTTCCTTGCTGTCGGGCCTACCTGTCTGTGCCATCAAGCCACTGCAACTAGTGCAGAATGCTGCCGCACGTCTGGTGTTCAATCAACCCAAGTTCACCCATGTCACCCCTCTACTCTCCTCTCTGCACTGGCTCCCCATCACAGCACACATCAGATTCAAATCACTGGTGCTGATTTATCAAGCGGCTAGAGGAACTGCTCCCCCTTACCTCCAGACACTCATCACACCCTACACCCCAACCAGACCTCTCTGCTCCACCTCCTCTGGCAAACTGACTGTCCTATCCCTCTGGGCGCCCGGCAGCCGCTCCTCGCGGTCTCGCCTCTTTTCTGTCCTGACCCCTCAGTGGTGGAATGATCTTCTGCAATCGGTCAGGACCGCAGAATCACTTGCAAACTCCACTACCACTGAATTCTGTACATCTAGCCAATTGTCATCACCACTGCCTACTTTTTCAATACTTTTGTATATGTATCCTTGCTTATAAATAATAAGAATAATTTACCAACCTTTTCCTTCCCAGTGTTACAGGTATGTTATGCAGCTGCCTACAACTATGTATATTGCTGTATTACTGAACTGATCTCTTGCGCAAACTATGATTGTTCTTACCATGTATTAATGCACATCTTTTAAGTTGCTCTGGATAAGAGCGTCTGCTAAATGCTTAAAATGTAAATGTCTATCAAGAAGGCCAATCTGGAAGAACCCTCCCCCGCAGGACTTCAACACTCCACAACTCCACATCTTCACAACTCCACCTGGACAAATTAATTTGAGTCACTGGACACACCAAATAAGCACCTCATCACAAACCCAACCCCACAGCCACCTGGTTTCAATCTCCCAAGAAAAGAGTAGTCCACTTTCAACCAGTTCAGGATCAGTCATAGCCCCTGTCTGGCCAACTTACACAGATAGGGCATCAATGCCAACCCGCTATGCGGTGGACTAAACCATGCACCACATGATGGAAGAGTGCCCAATTTACAGATTCAATGGAGGCCTGGCTACACTCCACACAGCAGGACCAGAAGCATCTAAATAAATAAATACCTGTAGGTGTAACAAGAGTGTTACTGCATTGGGGCCAAACAGATTTCCTGTCTTTCCTCTTTAAAGAAACCCTACATTTGGGCTGGGAAAACTGCTGATTTAAACAGGATGACAATAGCACTTCTCCCACGAGGAGACGGACATTATAGGAGGTCCTGACTGAAGCATGTAGCTGGTGTGCTTCATGTGTGAAGTTCTGTATTGTGTAGCAGGATATTAATCATTCCTGGTCACGGATATTTATATTCCTTTCCTATCATTCTCCCAAATACAATCGTAAATGATCAGAATACACTGGATGAGATAAAAATATAACATACACTACCGGTCAAACGTTTGTTTGTTCCACACACTGAGGAACCATCCTTTCGCCTACTCAACGGCCTACAAAAACCTTTCAAAATGTTAGGGTTAGGGTTAAGACCTTCTTCCAGTCTTCAGTAGTCCACCTTTGTCCGCTTACCTTTGTACCTGTCACACGCCACGTGACAAACCCTGGATGGGAACAGAGCAGCCATGAGACGGAGTGGAGTTTGTCGGTTTACGGACCGGATTTATTTTTTAATTTTTGGGGAGTAGCAGGTTAACATATAACAAAGACCAACACAAACACAGACACAAAATCTTCACCCTACTCGCTGCGAAGCTTTCGGGTAAAAACAACGAACTAAAATAACAAGTTAAAATAATCATAACTTACAGGACACCGCGCTGTTGCCCAGAAACACTCCACTGCCCGAGTGCGAGCTCTCTTTCACTAAAACCGAGGACGAGAGGCGGACCCTCTTCCAGGGCACCCTCTCGCTCCTCCACAATCACACCGAGGGAGAAAGGCGGACACTCTTAGTGCACCCCCTCTCCCTCTTCCCCACACACACAAGAAGCACTCTACTCAGTCACTTTCGACAAACGCACACAAAACTCCTCAAACATTAAACATTAAACATTAAACATCCAACATTCCACAACATACACGCACGTGCACTCACACACACATCAAGACAAGACTGACTCATTCCCCACTCACCCCACCTGCTCTTAAATAGGCGTAGTCTCTGCCCAGCTCAGGTGGGACTCGTGAGGCAATCACCCAATCACAATCACTCAACTCACATTCTCACACAGACACCCAATCAGCCAATTGACTTCCATATCAATTGACTGATTGACACCAATTAAATAATTAAATAATAATTAAACCAATTATGGCCTTTGGAGCTCCCTTCCAGGCAACAGTTCACTCTCACACCCTGTGAGAGTGCCAAACCTGCCCCCGGAAAGTCTCACTGCTCCAAAGGCCTCTACCACATGCAACAACACAGGCAACCATGCCACTCCCACGTGGCCGAGACCGACGCCCTCCACAGTACCATTTCAGGTTATTCACTGGACTGAACTGCTTAAATTTCAGTAAAAACTGGAAAATGTGGGTGTTCTAAAACTTTTGACCGGTAGTGTATGTATAGGTAAATGTAAAAATAAAGGAAATACTGGAGTAAATGAGGTGTACTGGCAGCTCTGTTATGGTGTGGGGTGCAGTTTCATGGCATGGTTTAGGTCCACTCAAGCCCTTAGAGGACAAGGTATACACTAATAAATACAAAGCCATTCTGAGTGATTGGTGAAGCATTTCAATCCTGAAGGGAGTGGTCTCGTCCAGAATGACAATTCCCCCATCCACAGGGCACCATTGGTCACTGAATGGTTTGATGAGCATGACAATGATGTAAACCATATGCCATGGACGCCTTAGTCCCCAGATCTCAACCCAATTGAGCACTTATGGGAGATTCTGCATTGAAGCTGTTTTGTCAGCTGATGGTGGCCCAATGCCTTCATCTCATCTCATCTTCAGCCGCTTATTCCTAGTTAGGGTCGCGGGGGGGCTGGAGCCTATCCCAGCATGCATTGGGGCGAGAGGCAGGAATACACCCTGGACAGGTCGCCAATCCATCGCAGGGCACTACATACACCATTCACTCACACATTCATACCTACGGGTAATTTAGACTCTCCAATTAGCCTAACGTGCATGTCTTTGGACTGTGGGAAGAAACCGGAGTACCCGGAGGAAACCCACGCAGACACGGGGAGAACATGCAAACTCCACACAGAAAGGCCCCCGGCCTGGATTCGAACCCGAGACCTTCTTGCTGTGAGGCGACAGTGCTATCCACTGCACCACCCAATGCACCGCCCGCCCAATGCCTTATTAACATATTTTATTTTTGTGTTTCCTTTATTTTGGCAGTTACCTGGATGTACACATTTATTTCTGCTAAATTCAATACTCCCTTGTTTAGATTTTTTATCATTATTCCTATTCATTTTAGAGTTTAGTAAAAGTCATGTGTTTTTATTATAATAAAACATGTAATTGATGTTTTCTTCATTTTTGTTTCATTTATTTTAATGTTACCATTGTTTTGGGTGGTCAATTTCTAGGCCCTTTCCAGCTACCTGTGCATGTAGATTTCTTATTTTGTGTTTTTGATTGTTTACACAAATAAATAAACGAACAAAAAATACTAAAATATTAGCTATACTATGGTGACCAGAGTCTCAAGCAGAGACCCAACAGCAGAATGAGGTACAATCTGAAAAAGCATAGAATAGAGTAAATGTTCAATTTATTTCACCTTGTCTTTTTCATTCAAAGCGGAGTGTTCATCACTTCCATTTTTTGTTGTAGTTATACAAACCAATCGCAAATGACTAAATTACAGCTAATGCCTAATCAGTTAAACCTAGTAATTGGACCTATCGTGAAGGGAAACAAGTAGAGCCGACATGCTAAAATAGACTGGTTGTCTCTAGCAGAAATGAGGTTGCCCTCGTGGAGAGCAAGCAGACATTAACCAATAAAGGGTACATTTCCCTTGCAAATGAGCATCCCCTTTGCCTCCCCGCGCTGATAAATATCCATCATTCCTTTAAGCTGAGAAGAGAGCGCAGAAAGGCCAGAGTGCCTGTACCATGAATTAATAGGACTGCGTGGGAGCTCGTCGACGGACGTCACCGCAATTACGGTCCACTCTGTTCAATGTTTTCCTGGAACTATTCAAACAATAACAATTTTGTAAATGGCAAAATCTATTTTTTTCTTTTTAGAGAAGGAGGCGACGGCGAAGCTTCTGCTCTGTTCCCTGTGACTGGTTCATCGGAGACTTATTTGCACGCTGCGCATCAGAACTCAAACTCATCCTTCCAGAATTTTCAGGACAAGCAAGAAGATAAGCATCCGCTTATCTGTGTGAAATAATTGACCATGGCACGATTGCTGTTCTTGGTATGTTCTCCACAGATCCATGCTTCCTGTGGATTTATCTACATTACTGAGAACAATACAAAACAATTTCTCAGTCAGAGTCACAGATCACTTGTTTGATTCACTATCTGTTCTCCTTTATTAACAATTAAGCATTGTTTGCCTACACGAGAAAATATGTAATGTAAAGCCACAAGACAATAGTTTTAGGGTACATTGTGTGATTTATCAGCTGTTTTCCCTACCCTAAAACAGGGTTCTTAAACTTTACTTATTGAAAGCCCCCCTAAAATTATTATCCTGTGCCTGTGACACCCACCTCAGTGAAATGGCTACCATTTGACACCTTTATCCAACAATCCAACACCGTACACTACAGGATGCTGCTCAGTGGCTATGTGCCCCACTAGGACAGGGGTGGCCAACTCTGGTCCTGAACAGACACATGGTAGGCTGGGTGGTGTTTTCACCCTAAAATATGAAACTAATTATCCCCAAGAAACCAGGTGAGGTGAGTTCACTGTGTAATCCCCTACATGAATTGATCATTTAAGTGCTGAGTATCAATTGAAACCAGCAGACCCTGTAGCTCCCCAGGACCAGGGTTTGCCACTCCTGCACAAGTACATGGAAGCATATCTAAATCATTATTTATGTTACATCGCCGTCCCGTCCTGTCCACCTCCCTTGTGTTTCCTGCCATTTCGTTCCTTGCGTGTCATGTCTTGTTTTTGCGTTTACCCTGTGTTTCTAATTTGCGGGGCGCGGCTTTGCCGCTTCCGCATTCTGTTCCCTGTTCCCCTGAGTTAGTCTCAGCCTGTCACACTCACTCCCCTGCACATTTCGCACGCGGTTTCAATTTAGTTATTTCACCTTTCCTATTTAAGTTAAGCACGCACTCACTCTTGTGCCAATGCGTACTTGTTCGCCTAGTACTGCTCTCGTTTGGTTTCCCTGTTTATCGCTCTTGCCTATTCGATCTCTGCCTGTTATATTTTTGGTTTGTTCGTTTGTTTGTTAGTCTGTTTTCTAGTTTTGTAGCCGCCCGGCTAATTCTGTTTTTGCCCCGCGTTTTGACTGTGTTCTCCAGTCGCCTTTTGTTTATCTTTTATTAAACGCCTCCTGTGTGGAGCGCAAACCAACTCCGTTCCGAGTCTGCATTTGGGTCCAGGTCTGCATCCACAAACCATAACAGAACGCATTGGCCAGTTATGGACCCAGCGGACTCAACTGCGCTTCACCACCTGCTCGCCTGCCAGGAGGCTCAGATGGACCAGCAGGACACGCAGCTGAGGGGCCTGTCCTGCCACATGGGACAAATGGGAGAGCAGATGTCCCAGCTCCTCGCCAGCTTCCCCCTTCCTGCGCAAACAGCTTCCCCCAACCCCCCTGCGCCCACTCTACCTGCCAGCCTGCCGGTTGGTCAATCCAGGGAACCCCGCATTCCCCACCCGGACCGCTACTATGGCGATTTGGGGAACTGCAAGGGATTCCTAATGCAGTGCGACATCGTTTTTCGCCTACAACCCTCTTCCTACGGCTCAGACCAGGCGAGGATCGCCTTTATCATGGGCTGCCTTGGGGGGGGGGGCGCTGGATTGGGCCACTGCCATCTGGGACAGCCAGCTCCCAGCCAGCTCCCAGTACTCCGTGTGTTTGTCGCGGAGATGAGGAAAGTATTCGATCACCCGGTGGGTGGAAGAGATGCCACCCAACGCCTGTTCCATCTCCGCCAGGGGAACCGCAGTGTGGCGGAGTACGCGGTGGAGTTTAGGACCCTGGCTGCGGAATCCGGCTGGAACGACGCGTCGCTTCAAGGGGCCTTCCGAAACGGGTTAGGAGAGATGGTGAAGGACGCAGCTGGCTACGAGGGACTACCCTGATTCCTCGACGCCCTGGTTTCCCTCGCCATCAGGGTCGATAACCGCTGCGGGAGCGTCGGAGGGAGAAGACCGGTCGCCTCACCTCGGCGAGCTCTTTTCCCCCTTCACATCCTGATCCCTCTTTCCTCTCCCTGACCACCGAGCGACGATCCGTCCCGGGGCTCGTAGCTGAGGAGCCCATGCAGCTGGGCAGAGCTCACCTCTCCCAGGAGGAACGCGAGCGAAGACTCAAGGCGGGAGTCTGCCTTTATTGTGGCAACACGGGCCACTATCTGGTCACCTGTCCGTCACGGCCAAAAGCCAAGGCTCACCAGTAGAACTGGGCTTACTGGTGAGCCACATCGCGTGTCCCGCAGCCGCCCAGTCTCGTTTTCAGTTCAAAGCCACGCTCATCTGGAACTGCCAATCCCTGCCGTTGTGCGCCTGGTGGACTCCGGGCGGATGGAAATTTTATTGATGCCAAGCTGGTGCAACAGGCTGGCATCGCCACCCGGTCCCTTGCCGTTCCTCTCCGGGCCACGGACTGGATGGGAACCTTCTGGCCCAGGTCACGCACACTACCGAACCCCTGCAGCTCATTCTTTCCGGCAACCACCGAGAGACCATCCAACTCCTCGTCATCTCCTCACCCCAGTACCCTCTGGTCCTCGGTCAACCCTGGCTCAGACTCCATAACCCTCACCTAAACTGGGTTACTAGCAAGGTCCAGAGCTGGAGCTCCTACTGCCACGCCACCTGTCTCCAGTCGGCTCGAGCACCCGCGGAGGACGCTTCACCTCCAGCCAGGTTGACTCTTCCGGACCTGTCCTCGGTTCCCTCCGTGTACCCACGACCTAGCGGAGGTGTTCAGTAAGAGCCGAGCATCATCGTTGCCACCTCATAGGCCTTACGACTGCGGCATCGACCTGCTTCCTGGGGCTCCCCTGCCTTCCAGTCGTCTCTTCAATCTCTCTCGGCTGGAGAGAGCAGCTATGGAGACCTACATCCACGACTCGCTTGCTGCAGGTATCATTCGACCCTCCTCATCCCCAGTCGGTGCAGGGTTCTTCTTCGTCACCAAGAAGGATAAATCACTCCGTCCTTGCATCGACTACCGCAGTCTCAACGCCATCACCATCAAAAACAAATACCCTCTGCCCCTCATCAACTCTGTATTCGAACCTCTACAGGAGGCCACTATATTTTCCAAATTAGATCTCCGGAATGCCTACCACCTTGTTCGGATCCGGGAGGGGGACGAGTGGAAGACTGCATTCAACACCCCCCTGGGCCACTTCGAGTACCGGGTGATGCCGTTTGGGCTTACCAACGCCCCTGCTGTGTTCCAGGCGTTGGTTAACGATGTTCTCCGGGACTTTCTCAACCGGTCTGTGTTTGTCTACCTTGACGATATTTTAATTTTCTCCCGCAACCTTCAGGAACACACGCGCCATGTCCGGCAGGTCTTGGAGAGACTGTGGGAGAACCAATTATTCGTTAAGACAGAGAAGTGCGAGTTTCACGTCTCTTCGGTGAGTTTCCTGGGATACATTGTGGAGTGTGGGCAGGTGAAACCAGACCCGGCTAAAATCCAGGCTGTGGTGGAGTGGCCTCAGCCATCGTCGTTGAAGGAGTTGCAGCGATTCTTAGGATTCGCCAACTTCTACCGACGGTTCATTCGGGACTACAGTAGGGTAGCCGAACCTTTGACCAAACTCACCTCCTCCTCCATCCCGTTCTCCTGGACTCCTGAAGCGGACGCCGCGTTCGCCGACCTCAAGAACCGCTTCACATCTGCTCCTGTCCTGATCCACCCTGACTTCTCCCGACAGTTCGTTGTGGAGGTAGATGCCTCGGACTCCGGGGTAGGGGCCATCTTATCCCAACGTTCGGGAGAGAACCAAAGACTCCATCCCTGTGCCTTCTACTCCCCGTCGGCTGTCCCCCGCCGAGCGCAACTACGATGTAGGGAATCGGGAGTTGCTGGCGGTCAAGCTCGCCTTGGAGGAGTGGAGACACTTGTTGGAGGGATCCGAACAACCGTTCATCGTCTGGACTGACCATAAAAAATCTGGCCTATATTCAGTCTGCCAAGAGACTCAACTCTCGCCAGGCCCGGTGGGCACTTTTTTTGGCAGATTCAACTTTACCCTCACGTACAGACCCGGATCCCGCAACTTGAAGCCTGATGCCCTCTCCCGCCAATTCTCCTCCGAAGCCAGACAGGCGAGCCCTGACACCATCCTGTCCCCCTCTTGTGTGGCGGCTGCGGTAACCTGGGAGATTGAGAGTCAGATCAGGGATGCCCAGGCCACTCAACCTGACCCCAGACCCAACCCCAGTTCTCACCTGTTTGTCCCTGATTCCGTCCGTTCCCAGGTCCTGCAGTGGACGCACTCCTCCCATCTGGCCTGCCACCCGGGATCCAGCGCACCTTGTCGCTGCTTAAACGCAGTTTTGGTGGCCGTCCATGGGCGCGGACGTCCGGGCGTTTGTACTGGCCTGCACCATCTGTGCCAGGAGCAAAGCATCCCACCAGCCCGCCAGTGGTCTCCTCCGCCCCTGCCTGTCCCGGGTCGTCCCTGGAGTCACGTCGGACTGGACTTCGTCTGTGGACTCCCCCCTCGGAAGGTAACGACACCATTCTAACCATTGTCGACCGTTTCTCCAAGGCGGTCCATTTTGTTCCCCTTCCCAAGCTTCCCTCAGCCTCAGAGACCGCAGAGCTCCTGGTCCAGCACGTGGTCCGTCTGCATGGGATTCCCGTCGACGTGGTGTCTGACCGTGGCCCTCAATTTTCCTCCCATGTCTGGAAATCGTTTTGCCAGGCTCTGGGGGCCTCTGTCAGCCTATCCTCCGGCTACCATCCCCAGACGAATGGCCAGACCGAGAGGGCCAACCAAGACCTGGGGACTGCATTACGGTGCATCACGGACCGGAATCCCTCCTCCTGGAGTAAACTGCTACCCTGGGTGGAGTATTCCCACAATTCTCTAACCAGTTCTGCCACCGTCTCTCTCCCTTTGAGTGCTCCCTAGGGTATCAGCCCCCCCTGTTCCCGGCCCAGGAGGTGGAGATCTCCGTCCCGTCGGTGCAAGCCCACATCCAGCGCTGTAAGAGAATTTGGGAGGACACCTGCTCTGCACTCCGCCGCTCCACCGCTCGCACTCAGCGTCTGGCGGACCGCCACCGCACCACAGCCCCCCAGTACTCTCCGGGACAGCAGGTCTGGCTCTCCACCACGGACATTCCCCTTCAGTCCACGTCCAAGAAACTCCAGCCACGCTACATCGGTCCCTACCAGGTAGAATCCATCATTAACCCCTCTGCTGTCAGACTCAAACTCCCTCCAGCCCTCAAGATTCACCCCGTCTTCCACGTTTCCAAAATCAAGCCCGTCACGTCCAGTCCTCTGTGCCCGCCGACCATTCCCCCTCCACCCCCCCGGATCATCGACAACGCCCCAGCCTACACTGTCCGGCGCATCATGGACGTTCGTCGCAGGGGTCGGGGCTACCAATATTTGGTGGACTGGGAGGGTTATGGCCCCGAGGAGAGGAGCTGGATTTCCCGCCAGCTTATCCTCGACCCTTCCCTCATTCGGGACTTCCACCGGACCCACCCTGAGAAGACTAGGCCTGGTGGGTCGCCAGGAGGCTCCCGTTGAGGGGGGGGTACTGTTACATCGCCGTCCCGTCCTGTCCACCTCCCTTGTGTTTCCTGCCATTTCGTTCCTTGCGTGTCATGTCTTGTTTTTGCGTTTACCCTGTGTCGTCTAATTTGCGGGGCGCGGCTTTGCCGCTTCCGCATTCTGTTCCCTGTTCCCCTCGTTAGTCTCAGCCTGTCACACTCACTCCCCTGCACATTTCGCACGCGGTTTCAATTTAGTTATTTCACCTTTCCTATTTAAGTTAAGCACGCACTCACTCTTGTGCCAATGCGTACTTGTTCGTCTAGTACTGCTCTCGTTTGGTTTCCCTGTTTATCGCTCTTGCCTATTCGATCTCTGCCTGTTATATTTTTGGTTTGTTCGTTTGTTTGTTAGTCTGTTTTCTAGTTTTGTAGCCGCCCGGCTAATTCTGTTTTTGCCCGCGTTTTGACTGTGTTCTCCAGTCGCCTTTTGTTTATCTTTTATTAAACGCCTCCTGTGTGGAGCGCAAATCCAACTCCGTTCCGAGTCTGCATTTGGGTCCAGGTCTGCATCCACAAACCATAACAATTTATGTCTTATGATGATATATCATGAATCTATATAAACATGTAGCTGTTTAGTACATATATATTTAATAATTGCAAGGCTCACAATATTGCCAAGTATGTGTAAACAAGACAAGGTTTCTTTCATCTAAAATGTATGTAATTTATGAAAATATGGAAATATAAACAAAATATTCCTAAAAGGGAAAATATTTTACATTTGATCAGGACCCACTTGATCTTCTTCACAGACCCCCTAGGAGTCCCACGACCCCTCTTAGGAAATCCTTAACTTAAGACACGGACAAATTCCAAGAATCATGGACCCAAAACCATCCAACCCCCAATTGCACTTCACACTGTAGTCTCTACACATTTAATCTTGTAGCCTGTTTTGTTTTGTCCTTATGGTGTTTTTTTGCAAGGTTGTGTGAGACCACTTTGGAAAGTACATCCCTTTAGACTTCATGAATTTGGTCCATTCAAAACATCACATACTGTTTGTTACCAGGGTTGGCTGGCATACAAACGAAATAGCTCAGTCACTATATTTGACAGGACATAAATGATTTAGGAAAACATTTATAGAATATAGTGATAGATTCACCTGCATTGCCTTCATGATTGCAATTATACATGCTAGATGATCATCAGATTCAGTCTGTATTGATTAAAAAATGAACTATTTGACACGTTTGACAACTGAAGGAAGTAGCCAATGCCTCACTGCATCAGGCAGAATGAACAGCATCCATTTTATGAAGTCAAACTTGCTGCCAATCTGATTACAGCACGTTCACCACACAAGAACCAGTTACATTTCTTCTTGTTTTCAGTGGCCATGGGCTCACCTGTACTAATGAAAAAATAATTCTATGAAGGGGGGTATCAAATACATTAATTCAACATTATTTATTTTTTCCTTGTCTGTAACTGTTACATGAATAAAAAGTGCATTGCCTTCTCCCACTAGCGATATTTTCATGTGAGAAAACACTGCGCTTTGTTCTGGGAGACAGATTCAATTAGCAGATCCAGAAACCATTCTGCGGTGTTGATTTTCCCTAGGAGGATTATCTTTCCTATTGCGCTGATCTGCACAGCAAAGAATACATAAAAATTAATGGGCTTGCAAGCCCAACAGGTGTATTCACCTGTCATTTTTGTCATGGTGAAGAAGAACCATGACCTAACTCGCTCTAAGAGACATTCTGCACTAACCCAGTAGGACTTAAGGTGATTGATTATATGACAAATGTATTTTGCTATCTGAGCAGATGTGTAACAAACATTCTAGTGATGTCGCTCAGTGTGCTGCAACATTGAGCAAGAGAGGGGTCACTCTGCCCCCCACCTGTTGATTTTGGCAGTACCCACAACCAGAGGCGTAGCGTGGGGGGTGCCACCGGTGGGCGCAAAATTTCAGAAGACCAAAAAACACAGTTAGGGCAGCGGACCCCAACCTTTTTTGCACCACGGACCGGTTTCATGCACCGGGTGTAAAATTCCGAGGGGCGCAATTGTATTTTTCCCATGCACCCCCCGGTCCGCAAAATAAATGAACTGGTCTTAGCTTTTTTTTGCGTGTACCACCCCCTCCCCCCCCCGGTCCGCCGGTTCGTGGAAAAATGGTCTTGCATGAAACCGGTCCGTGGTGCAAAAAAGGTTGGGGACCGCTGCCCTAACTGGTGGAAGGGAGTGCTAACGGTTCGCGGATTACCGTTACGTGCCTCGCCCCGGGTGCTGGCAACCCACGCTACGCCACTGCTCACACTGCACTGCCGGTGGCCACATTTTCACCCCTAAATATTAGTCTACTGCTCTCCCTGCACTGAACGAATTACTGCCAAAACAGAGACACCAAGTCGATAAAAATACTATACAGCGAGGTGGTTCTGAACAGTCAGGTGCAGAAATGTCTAAATGGAACCAACACCCCTCTTAAAGCTAACTAGAAAACTTTCGGTCCGGTTGCCTGTAGCAAGAGAGCTAGTAGCAGCAAATCGAAATGGCTATACGCTCAACGCTTGAAATTTAAACAATTACATTTAAGCCAACAAAAGCTAGTTAGCTATAGTATATTTCCCTGCTCTTGGATTTGCTCCTGAGAGGGCGAAAAACCACAAAAAACCTCGCGTCTGCTGGGTGTAATGCCGAATCGGTAACTTTTTAACAAGCTTTCCAAAGCTAGACGGGGAAAAATGGAAAATTCCCTCTGTCCCCTAACGGCGACAAACGTTTACTTTAAGAGTAAATGAGTTTAAACCGTTACTACTGGCAGTTTGAAGTAAAGGATTTACTAAATCATTTTCCCCAAAACTTTAAAATAAATAAAATAGCAAATTGCATTAATTGATAAAAAACAAATACAGATGAATTTGACAATATATTATATCTGAACATTAATTTTTTTCGCTATCCATTGAAATTGTATTCCATTGAAACTCATTTTAATAATTGAATATATATATTTTGCTGACTTAAAGAATGCATAAACATTTTTAAAAATACACACGTGTGGCATTATGGCACTTGTAACCGTGGTAACAAGTACAATTCCGAGGTATTGCATTGTGACATCATCAGTGGTATCGTTCTGTCACAGTATGCCTGTAGTGCAGTATAAGAACTCCTGGCCATAATGCAGAAACACATTAACTGATCTGCGCGAATAGAAGATGGAGAGACATAGAGAACAGACTCACAACATGGCCAAAGCACCAGAGGACTCACGAGAACAGAGTCACAACATGGCCAGAGCACAAGAACAGAGGCAGAACATTCCTCGACAGCAGCAGGAAAACAGGAGAGCAGAAGCAGCGACAACCTCCAAACTCCCAGGCTGCCAGCGGAAGGAGAGAGGAGGCACTTTGTCGCGACTGCGCAAGGAGCTGGCCGATGCCCAGGGGAAGCTGTCGGCGTACGAGACGCAGCTGGAAGTTAACAGTCGCGGCCGCAGAGACCTGGTGAAGGAGAATATGGGCCTGCGGAAGGAGGTGGATGGCCTCAGAGATGAGCTGAGGGAGAGCGAGGACAGGTGGGTCTGGTTGGAGCGCCAATACCGCCGGCTGAAGAGAACCTCGAAGAGCAGGCATCGCGTGGACCATGCTTGTTACATGAGGCTGTACAACCTCGTGCCGAGGGTCCTGGAAATTATGGAGGGCTTTATGCCGCTGGAAGAATCCGCGGAGTCCTCGGAGTAGGGACGTCACAGACTGCACACTGCGGACGGATGGCAAACCAAAGAAATATCACTGCTGGAGGACGAAGAGGAGAATGCAAACTGCATTGGAGAATGCATAACCATTAATAAATCATATTATAGCTGCTGTGGATCTGCTATCGTTGTGCTGTTCTCCAAAATGACATACATTAAAGCACACATTACACTAACCTGTTGAACTTCCTTTCCTGAGTGATCCATGAATATGTCACCCAAAGGTAATATTAGAGAAGGTCCATGAGTCAGACGAATGACTCATGGTCCAGTGGTTACAACGTCTGACTCTGCCGAGACAGGGAATTGAACCCCGGTCTCCGTGGCCAGCGTCGGCTGTGGCCGGGAGTGCTAGCTATGACGTGAAAATGCAGACGTTATTGTACGCCTGCTAGATGGCCCCGGTGTCGCCAACTCGAAATCTGATTGGTTAAAGCAACAGTTTCATTGCCATTTATTTTAAGCTACAGGCGCCCGCACTGTTGATTCTGAAGGCCTCAAGGCAGATTCCTTTGACCCTGGCAACACATGATGGCTGAAATATGATTGGATAAAAGCTCTAACATAAACATACACTACTGGAAGCAACGCAACCAAGAGAAAAGCTATTAAATTAAGAGAATAGACTATTGGGAATAATTTAATACACATTAATGGAAAAAAAAATATTAAAACGTAAGTCAGTGATTCTGATAGCGTTTAGGCCAGCAGAGAAGGCCTTGCTGGCCCTGACGGCCCACCACTGGTACAAATATGCAAATACATGAAAGCCCACAACAGTAATTCACCTCAACCCCTTGCTTCAATTGCACCCCGGATTAATTTATGAATAAATTAATCAAATTATTTTATAGATATACTCAAGCACACATACATTTTTTTCCAGTAGGCTATATGTGGTCCCAGTGGGAATTGAACCCACAACCTAAGCGTTGCCAACACCATGCTCTACCTACTGAGCCACACAGAACCATTCCAGTTGCTGGGCAACATACAGGTCACTGCCCAAATAAAGGAAACACCAACAAGTGTCTTAATTGGGCCTTGGGCCAGCAGCTTCAGTGTACCTTGGCATGGATTTCACAAGTATCTGGAACTCTTTTGGAGGGATGCACCCTGTGGATGGGGGACATTGTCATCCTGGAAGAGACCACTCCCATCAGGACAGAAATGCTTCGCCATAGGATGCAGGTGATCACTCAGACCATGCAAGGAAAATGCACAGAACCCTTCATTTACTGAAGTGTTTCCTTTGTTTCGGCAGTTACTTGTAGATGCTCTGATCTGTTTGAGGATGACAGAGAAGGCCCCTGGCCACTGCCCAACCTGGTCCTTACATTACATTTGGTCAAACATCATTAGCAAGTGTTTTTGTATCACAACCATTCAAACGGTTGTTTGCTATGAGCCTCAGCTGTGCTCCCATTGTCATGGGTGATACTGTGAGAGAGTATCAGCCATCATAGGATAATCACCTACGCCAGGGTTACTCAAATCTGGCCCAGGAATTCTAATCCGGTCCTGGTTTTCCTTTCTCTCGGGTAGTTAATTAATGCAACAGAATGTCTTCACACCTGACTCCCAGGTAAAGGAAGGGTGGAAAAAACAGCAGCGCTCAGCCCACGAGGACCAGGATTCGAGGAACCCTGATCTACGCAGCGCTGCTATTAATTTCCGCTTATATCCAGAGGGTGGCGCTCTACATCTGCACAGAATGACAGCTTTCCAGGGGAAACCCCCTCTTAGTGAGTTCTCCCCCTTGCCCTGCAACCAAACAAAGAGGCCTGAAATAAGTTTGACCTTTAACCTTTTGACCTTAGCTGTTTCCTGACCTTGAAATGGATATGGAATCACAACCGTGAATGTCTCAGAGTGAAGTCTGAGCTGAAGGGGGCGTGCACAGATTATGGGAAATGGCCATTTCTGCAAAAACGCTGACACGTGCAGGTTTTGGTCGTTAACACTGAGGTCCCCTACTTTCTCATTGATTTTGATTGGCACAGAAATAGTAAGCACACCTGGAGGTAGATGGCGCTGCAGAAACTCAGAAAGAAATGTTTATATATGCCATTTAGCAGACGCTGTTATCCAAAGCAACTTACAGTAGTGAGTGCATACATTTTTCAGTATGTGGTCCCAGTGGGAATTGAACCCACAACCTAAGTGTTGCCAACGCCATGCACTACCCACTGAGCCACACAGAACCACGCTCTACCCACTGAGCCACACAGAACCACGCTCTACCTACTGAGCCACACAGAACCACGCTCTACCTACTGAGCCACACAGAACCGCGCTCTACCTACTGAGCAACACAGAACCACGCTCTACCTACTGAGCCACACAGAACCACGCTCTACCTATTGAGCCACACAAAACCACGCTCTACCTACTGAGCCACACAGAACCACGCTCTACCTACTGAGCCACACAGAACCACGCTCTACCTACTGAGCCACACAAAACCACGCTCTACCTACTGAGCCACACAGAACCACGCTCTACCTACTGAGCCACACAGAACCACGCTCTACCTACTGAGCCACACAGAACCACACTCTACCTACTGAGACACACAGAACCACGCTCTACCCACTGAGCCACACAGAACCACGCTCTACCTACTGAGCCACACAGAACCACGCTCTACCTACTGAGCCACACAGAACCACGCTCTACCTACTGAGACACACAGAACCGCGCTCTACCTACTGAGACACACAGAACCACGGTCTACCCACTGAGCCACACAGAACCACGCTCTACCTACTGAGCCACACAGAACCGCGCTCTACCTACTGAGACACACAGAACCACGCTCTACCTACTGAGACACACAGAACCACGGTCTACCCACTGAGCCACACAGAACCACGGTCTACCTACTGAGCCACACAGAACCGCGCTCTACCTACTGAGACACACAGAACCACGCTCTACCTACTGAGACACACAGAACCACGGTCTACCCACTGAGACACACAGAACCACAACCACAAACTGCTCCTCGTTTGCTTCAAAACACATAACGTGGGGGGGGGATCAGGTTGGCTCACTCCACCATATATACTGGGGGATCAGGTTGGCTCACTCCACCATATATACTGGGGGATCAGGTTGGCTCACTCCACCATATATACTGGGGGATCAGGTTGGCTCACTCCACCATATATACTATCTTAGACACATCAGACACTCAGCTGTTATACGGTCCGTCCAGGAGGCTCCAGTTAATCACAGAAGTTTCCGGTGCTAATTGCAGTACAGAACATCCACTGGCACAGTATCTTCCTTGGTAGTGCCCCTTGATGAATTTTCAGGAGACGCAGTGGATGTGGACAACAGCGTCTCCGATTCAGCCGTAATTCCGAAAAATGACGTAGTTACGTAAAAATACTTTGCGTAGGACAGGACGGCTGGGCGGTTACCATCGTTACTGCCGGTTACGGCCCTTATTTCATAAATGTGTTTATGTACCACGGTTGCTGATTGGGCCGTCTCATCTTGGGCCTCTGTCTGTGAAGCACTTCAGCGGCACAGATTCTGTGGCATCTTGAGTATCCAGGTTTGACCTTCTCTCTGACCTGACTGTACTGCTGTATCATTGTTTTATCGCTCTCATTGTTTTTTTAAAATACATGTGTATGTATATATCCCCTTTGTTTTTGTTTTTTATTTGTATTGTGGTGTTGTGTTCTTGGGTTTTTAGAAAGGCGCTATACAAATAATATTATTATTATTATTATTCGTTTGGAGAAAAGATTGACAGTTCAGGGTGCCAAAATGCAGTGTAATTATATCACAAGGCCAGAGGCTATTTGGAAGAGATGAGATAAAGGACAGACAAACTTCACAAACTTCATACACTAGAGACTATCTGTCTTATGGTATATTACATATCCTTTATTTTATTTTTGACATTTATTTCAGATTTCTTACCGATTTCCCCCCAATTTGGTGGCTAATTGTGCCCTCTATTTCCTTCGATTTGCCCTCCCCCACAAGCTAGCTTCTCAGCTAGCTTGTGCCGGCTCTCCCGCCCCCCTCCCCCTGGGGTGGACAGCCAATTGCAGCCCAAGTTGGGCTTGGAGATCAAGAATCTTGCTCTCGAGAAGCTCCACAAGCTGGGAACGGTCGCAGACGAAACCCGCCGAGAAGTATCCTTACAGAAACGCAATCATCCTGCAACACTCACACTCACACTCAGAGGCGTAGCGTGGGGGGTGCCACCGGTGCAGTTGCACTGGGCGCAAAATTCCCACGCTACGCCACTGCCCACAACACCTTTAACACCCTAAAAGATGTAGCGGGGGAACTCTGGCCTGGGCCAGCACCATATGCCATTGGCTCCTCCTTTAATTTGCACAAAACATGCATGTCATTGTTTATTATCTCTTTCTCAGAGTGCACACTTGTGCCCATTATTCCAGTGTGTGAGCTCTGAAGTCCTGAACAGCTGAACAATATGTTGCTGAATGCAGTAGCCCTACAATATATCTAGTATTCTAAAACGGCACCTCCACTCTGATTCTCAGCTTGTGTATTCTCTCACAGCAATGATTCTTCGCACACAAACTAACTTTGGAATGCTGGAGAGACTTCCTGTTCACCTAAAAGGCACTGAAATGAAAATGACCACAGTCCAATGTTTCTGCAATTACATAAAACAAGGATTGAATGCAGGAGAATGACGCTGGAAGGAAGCCGTTCATCTGAGGGCACAGAGTTCACTCTGAACTGAAGCACAGAGAAAATATGGTGAGACAGTTACCTCAGGGCAAGAGAGACAGCATTATATTACCCGGCTTTGCATCCACCCCCTCCTTCTAGCAATAAGTCATTATAATGACTTCTGTTCAGGGAGGCCTGTGATTTAAAGTCAAGAGTTTATAATATAGATTTAAGGTGTATTTCTTCCTCCGTTTGTCCTCGCTGCCGGCGGATGGAGGTTAATTATTCAGACACTTTAAAATCAGATGCTTTGTGTAGAGTGAGTACATATAACTGTCATGTGTAATGGAAAAAAGGGGACTGCCGAGTGTTCGTTTTCATGGCTATCCATGCGATTTTCTTTTACATTGTCCAGTGCACGCAGCCGTTGGTGACATACACAAGCACACACACACGTGACCTTAAAAAGAGCACTGCAAAAAAACTTTTTAAAAAAAAGAGTGTTCACATTTATCAGAAAGACGAAACTCTGTTGCTCATTGAGGGAAGGCATGTGTCCAAGAAATATGAACCTGTGAGACGCATCCCACCATATGGTCTGATACTGTTTGTACTCACTTCAAATCTCTTGTTCTTATTTACCACTGTGTAAACCTTTTCTTCAATGTATTATTTACACTGTTACATATGTGATATAGGCACATATGTCACTAGCAAAAGGTTGTTAAGTTCTTGGGTGGGAGAGATCAACTACATCTTACAAATTATGAAGTAAGTCAAGGACAAAGTGTAGACTGTAGAGGATCTAACAAAGTAGCACAACTTATCTTGTGCAACCTCGCCGTCGACCTCTCCAGAATCTAAATGATAAAAAAGGATAACCCAACTAGTTTTGAATTAATGGTGGACTCTGCCCAGCCCTCCAGAATTGATTTAGTAGAAGTTAAGCTAGTCAATAAAGTATGTCTAATATTTAGGTGTCAATGTGAATACTTAGGACATCTGGGGAAATACAAAGCACATCTAAAAATGTGTTCATGTGTTTCCCATGATCTGAAAATATTTATTCTCTTAATTCTAAACAAAATGTACATTTATCAAAATAAAAGTGAGCACTGATCATACAATAAGGTACTGTATTCTCAGAATAGTTCACTCATTAGTCAATGTCAATGTGACATGCAGAAAATAAATGGCTTATTTCTGTGAGTGGCTTCCGTTCCATTTTTTTCCTTTTTTGAAATCCTCTAATTGTGCACCTTTTAGATGTGCACAGAGCCTCGTGGAAGAGTGCACTTTCTGTGAAAGATGGCAAGTCAAGATGTAGCGCCAAGGCAACAGACAGGAAGGAAATTGTCCCTAAATTACCAAAGGGGTCTGCATCACTACGGACAGAGCTGGAGCTGAAGGCAACCCCCTCATTTACACTGCACCTGCAACCTACCCACCTATACCACCCCTGCAAACAATTCAACCATATGTAACCTGCAACCCTTTCACCTACACTGCACCTGCAACCCACCCACCTACACCTCACCTGCGGCAATGAGTGTACACCCATGGCCAAAAGTTTTGAGAATGACACAAATATTAATTTTCACAAAGTCTGCTGCCTCAGTTTTTATGATGGCAATTTGCATATACTCCAGAATGTTATGAAGAGTGATCAGATGAATTGCAATTGATTGCAAAGTCCCTCTTTGCCATGAAAATGAACTTAATCCCAAAAAAAACATTTACACTGCATTTCAGCCCTGCCACAAAAGGAATAGCTGACATCATGTCAGTGATTCTCTCGTTAACATAGGTGAGAGTGTTGATGAGGACAAGGCTGGAGATCACTCTGTCATGCTGATTGAGTTAGAATAACAGACTGGAAGCTTTAAAAGGAGGGTGGTGCTTGAAATCATTGTTCTTCCTCTGTTAACCATGGTTACCTGCAAGGAAACACATCCAGTCATCATTGCTTTGCACAAAAAGGGCTTCACAGGCAAGGATATTGCCGCTAGTAAGATTGCACCTAAATCAACCATTTATCGGATCATCAAGAACTTCAAGGAGAGAGGTTCAATTGTTGTGAAGAAGGCTTCAGGGCGCCCAAGACAGTCCAGCAAGCGCCAGGACCGTCTCCTAAAGTTGATTCAGCTGCGGGATCGGGGCACCACCAGTGCAGAGCTTGCTCAGGAATGGCAGCAGGCAGGTGTGAGTGCATCTGCACGCACAGTGAGGTGAAGCCTTTTGGAGGATGGCCTGGTGTCAAGAAGGGCAGCAAAGAAGCCACTTCTCTCCAGGAAAAACATCAGGGACAGACTGATATTCTGCAAAAGGTACAGGGATTGGACTGCTGAGGACTGGGGTAAAGTCATTTTCTCTGATGAATCCCCTTTCCGATTATTTGGGGCATCCGGATGAAAGCTTGTCCGGAGAAGAAAAGGTGAGCGCTACCATCAGTCCTGTGTCATGCCGACAGTAAAGCATTCTGAGACCATTCATGTGTGGGGTTGCTTCTCAGCCAAGGGAGTGGGCTCACTCACAATTTTGCCTAAGAACACAGCCATGAATAAAGAATGGTACCAAAACATCCTCCGAGAGCAACTTCTCCCAACCATCCAAGAACAGTTTGGTGACGAACAATGCCTTTTCCAGCATGATGGAGCACCTTGCCATAAGGCAAAAGTGATAACTAAGTGGCTCGGGGAACAAAACATTGAAATTTTGGGTCCATAGCCAGGAAACTCCCCAGACCTTAATCCCATTGAGAACTTGTGGTCAATCCTCAAGTGGAGGGTGGACAAACAAAAACCCACAAATTCTATCAAACTCCAAGCATTGATTATGCAAGAATGGGCTGCCATCAGTCCGGATGTGGCCCAGAAGTTAATTGCCAGCATGCCAGGGCGAATTGCAGAGGTCTTGAAAAAGACGGGTCAACACTGCAAATATTGACTCTTTGCATAAACTTAATGTAATTGTCAATAAAAGCCTTTGACACTTGTGAAATACTTGTAATTATACTTCAGTATACCATAGTAACATCTGACAAAAAGATCTAAAAACACTGAAGCAGCAAACTTTGTGAAAACCAATACTTGTGTCATTCTCAAAACTTTTGGCCACGGCTGTATATGAGTGGAGAATACCTGCCCATCAGCCTCTTTCTAATGAACTGTAAACTGGGAGGGGCATGAACCAGGCCACAGAGACATTGCTTCAGTTTCACACCCTGACCTGGCAGGATTGCTTCAGTTTTTTTCAGTGTGCACTGTACATGTTGTAGGTCACAGATAGGTGGTGTGCACTGTACATGTTGTAGGTGACAGAGAGATGGTATGCATTGCTCGAGCTCCATCGGGTTGGTTGGGGACCAGTGGTGAACAGAAATGTTCAAATCTTTTGCTGGAATTTAACTCTTCTCCCAAGTCACAAGTCCCTTACAACTGCAGCAGGTTTTCCTCCAAGACTTGCACCATCCATTTTGCCAAGCCATTTTTTTACAGCCCCTGAAGCAGAGAAGCATCCCCATAACATTAAGCTTCTGCAACAATGTTTCATGGTAGGGATAGTGTTCTTGGGATGATGCGCAGTGTTGGGCTGGCGCCAAACATAGGGCCTAACGTTGATGCCAAAAAGTTCAATCTTGGTCTTATTAGACCATAAAATTGTCCTCCACTTGGTTTCAGAGTCTACCACATGCCTTCTGGCAAACTCTAGGCAAGTTTCTATGTGAGTTTTCTTCAACAATGGCTTTCTATTTGCCATCCTCCCATAAAGCACAGATTTGTGAAGCGCCCTAGCTGTTGTTGTTCCATGGACAGTTTCTCCCATGGAAGACTGTAACTCCGTCAGAGTTGCCATAGGCTTCTTAGTTGCCTCCCTAACAAGTGCCCTTCTTGCACGAATGCTCAGTTTTGGAGGACGGCCTGTTCTAGGAAATTCACATTTTCTTTCCTTTTCTTTATGATGCACTTAACGGTGCTCCAGGGCATATTCAAAATCTTTGAAATCTTCTTATATCTTCCTCCTGATTGGGGAAACATTTTCTCAGATTTGCTTTGAATGTTCTTTGGTCTTCATGATGAAGCTCTTGCTTGGAAATGCACTGACCAACTGTGGGACTTCTCACAGACAGATGTATTATATGAAATAATTTGAAACACCTTGATTGTGTAGTGTGGGTCGAAGGTGGAAGAGCCACACGCAGATTTCACGGGTATCTAAAAGCTGGACGCAAGCGACCAGCCACTAAATCTGAAAACAGACTAGGGAGCGGGGAAACAAAATAAAACCCCGGGACAAACTCCACGGGAATAAACCCAACAGAAACAACCCTAGAAGGGCGAATGCTCCTCAATGAGGTGCATGGAAAACAAATAGCTATAGACTTTAGCTCTGGGGAACAATAGCCCTGACAAACAAAGAGTAGAGATAACTAAATTAGACCCCTCTCTCTTTAACTGAGAGAACCAGAGTGGTAAGTTAACCCTTTGTTTGGAATAATACGAAGTACCTTCTCTCTTTAACTGAGAGTGGAAAACTAACCCTTAGTTAGAATTACTGGCTAGAGCGTAATAATGGTTTACACAGAAGCGTTTGTATGAGGAAAACGCAGAACTTAAATAGGAGGCGGAATGAACACTGATAATCCACAGCTGGACGTGATCGGAAAACACACTGACAAAAGACCATATTGTCAGGAACGGTGTGGGAAAACCAGGCGCGGACCCAGAAATGAAATAATGTATTTTATTGCATAAACAGGCAATGGTCACACAGGAGAAATCAGGGCAATACAGGGATCCAAAGAGTGGTCGGGGACAGGCAAAGTTCGTTCCAGACTTCAGGTGTGTCAGAGGCAGGCAAGAGGTGGTCAATGGGCAGGCGGAGGTCAATAACAGGGAATCAGTCCGGGGAACACAGAGAGGAGCAGGGCAGGAACCACGAGGAACACGAACAGGAGAATTGGGAACGAGACTGAAACAGGACTGAACACGGAAGCACGAACACGGAAGCACGAACACGGAAGCACGAACACGGAAGCACGAACACGGAAGCACGAACACGGGTAAACAAATAGACCGCTGGAAAGTTGTGTAGGCATAGCAAAGCACAAGACAATCTGGCAACGAACATGGGAAAACGCACAGCTTATATACATTTAGACATAACGAGAAACAATCAGGAATTAACATGAATGCAGCTGCCACCGGAGACTGCAATCAGACACACGAGGAACAGGTGAAAACGATAATACAATGACGAGACAATCTGGTAACGAACATGGGAAAACACACAGCTAAATACATCAGACATAACAAGAAACAATCAGGAATTAATACAAATGCAGCTAACTGCAATCAGACACATGAGGAACAGGTGAAAACGATAATACAATGACAAGACTGGAACCAGGTAAGATATAACAATGATTCCTCACACAAAACCAAAGAAAACAGGCCATCACATGGTCAAGCGCCCTCCAGCGGCTGAGCAAGGTAAAACCGTGACAAATTGTACACAGGTGGACTCCAATCAAATAATTATGTGGCCTCTGAAGACAATTTATTGCAACATAGTTTATTTTGGTGTGTCTTAGTAAAAGGGGTGATTTTTTTTTATATAGTGCCTTTCATCCCTTACAAGAATCTCAAAGTGCTTTACGAGGGGTGATGCATCTCTACTCATATAGCCCCACAACTCAGTAATGCAAACCAGCCATTTTCTGCCAGAAAGTTCACCATGCATCAGAGAGGGTTTTGCACAGCCAGTTGGATAATTATATTGGGAAGTTCCATGGCACCGGCGCTTTCCCATTTACTTTGAACCCATGACCCTCTGTCTTTTCCTTGAGACCACACCTTTATATTTAATTTATTTGAATTATTTTTTGAAATATAATAAATGTTTTACATTTTGATTATTTGCCTTCCAGAGCTAACGTGATTTCATGGTGTCCCTCATTAAAAAAACTAAGCACATACAAATAACAGACACTCCCCACCCCACCCCTCATCTCCCAGCATGCACTGCATTGTCTTTTATCATGCTCGGATCTGTGTTAATGGGTTGAGCACTGGTGCAGTGAAGTGGCTTTGAGGCGATGCAGTCATTGCTCTCTGAACAAATGTCGGACAGTATATCACTCCTCCAATGCCGGCTGATCCCTCCTTCCTCCACTCCACCCCTTTGATTCCGGACAGACTCCTGCTCCCCGGAGAGATTTTTTATTCCTCCAATTTTTATCTCTCCATTCTCATTACATCCCTCCCAATCAGGGAAGCACATTCAGACTGAAATCTTCTGTCCTTAACTGGCTTAACTCTTTGTTACTGTTGTATGTAGCCTTATGCAATACAACAGAGGAGTATTCTATATGAAAATACATTGCAACCCACCACAGCGATACATTATATATTTATTTTGAAGTGCTGAACGTGCAATGATATAGATCAATTTATTTCCCAGTGGTTCTAACACATGATGAGTAATGAGAGAGTAATGTAGAAGCACAGTATGATTAAATATCCTATTTACCATGTTGTATTCCAATTCTCTATGTGCAGTACTCTCCTGGTGTGCAGTATATTGCTGGCAGAGATCCTTATGATTTACTCTCTGTCCCCTCACAGGACCCCAGCCTGATTACGATGGCTTCACAGATATGGAAGTGACTGGCCATGGGCATATAAATCACAGAGTTTTACCGCGGTTTGTGAGAGCATCATCATCATGATATCAGATGGAACCCAAAGGCCCGGGGGGGGCTGATTTAACGAGGGCATCTATCTCAGGGGCGTCCAGTCCTGGCCACCTTCCTATGTTCCAAAAGCGCCCTTGTTGTGTTTTTACTGGGAGATTTTGGGGACTCACACGTCTCCTCTGAGGACAAAGGGAGGTCAAATGGGAGGATGAGGCACTATATGATTTATTTTCAATTTATGTTCATTAATGCCTTTCATCCTTTTCTTCTTCATTCATCATCCCCATCCTCTTTAAACTATTCAGTCTGTCTGTTACTGTAGTTTTTGTTTGTCTTATTTGTCCGATCATTTCAATTGTAGATTTGTTGGGTAATTGGGGTGATTAACGGCCACGCTTACTGTCAGGGCAGCTGGAGCACACAGCTGTGGAGAATTAACGAATTATACCTGTGTGCTTAAAAGCGGCTCTGTTTGTTATGTTTTGCTATGTCTGTTCAGTTTGTTTTTTGTATTTTGTTATTTTCCTCATCATTCATCATTCACGTTTCATTCACGTTCTGTTCCCCGTCTGTCAGTGTTCCTTGTTGTTCGAGATCCACTCCTTGTCTTTGCCATTGCACTTCGGGATTTCAACTTTATGGTTTTTCTATCTTGGGTTTCTTATCTCGTTTACTTCCTTCTTTCTTTTTCAAAACACTTTGTATATATTAATTAGATGTGTATAGTACTAACCTACTTATCTACTAACATTAGGGATTTAGATTAAGTTACTAACATTACTAATTACTAATTATCTCACTCTTCTATCTTTCGCTATCATTCTCTCTCTCATTGTCCTATCCCTTTACGCTTCTCACTTTTCGCTTTATCTGCATGCAGTTTCTGTCTATGCGTTCCTCCCCTTCTAACTGTGCACGTGTCTGCCTGCTCTTCCAGGTTGTATATTGTCAATGTGTCTATGTGATTCACAGTCCGTGTCTTTCATTTCCCCTCATTATTGTATTCGTGAATCCTATCGTTCTCACCTGTGTTCCTGCCCTTCTCTCTTCCCAGTCACACCTGATTCCTATTGTGTTTCCCTTCCCTGCTTGTATATAAGTTCCGTGTTTACGTTTACTCTTCGTCAGAACGTTGATCCTCATTCCCTGTGCCGATTACCAGTAAGCCAGAGTCTGTTGTATTTTCCCGAGACACCCCTTCCGTTTCATTTCGAGTTTGCCTGCCGATTCTGTTTTGTTTGCCTTTTCTGATTTCTTAGTTTTTGACTTTTTGGATTGTTTTTGACTACTCTCTTGGATTTCGATTTTGTGTCTTCGCTACTCTGTCTACTGGTTTTGATCCTTGCCTGAATTAAACGTTCCTTTCTGCCTGATCTTGGTCTGCCTATCCCGCCGCCACAGTACGTTCTGACCATGATGGACCCAGCAGACCCTGACCATCTACGCTTCGCTCTCGAGCAGCAGGGGGCCATGCTCGGGCGTCGTCAGACCCACCTGGAGACGGTCACCCACCACCTTCAGACCCTTGCCTCCAGTTTGGCGGAACTCATGATGACGCTGCGAGTTCCTGCACCCAGCCCCGCACCCCAGCAACCCGCTGAACCATCCCATCCCGGTTTTCCTTCAGCGCCGGTGTGCGAACCCCGTCTGCCTCCCCCGGAGAAGTACGCCGGTGAACCTGGCAGCTGTCGCGCATTTCATACGCAGTGTCAACTGATCTTCCAGCTACAGCCATTGACATTCCCCAGTGAGCTTTCCAAGGTGGCTTACGTCATCACCCAGCTGACCGGTCGAGCCAAGACCTGGGGAACCACTGCGTGGGAGGAGTCATTTCCCTACTGCCAGAGCTTCAACTTGTTTTCCTTTTCTGATTTCTTGGTTTTTGACTTTTTGGATTGTTTTTGACTACTCTCTTGGATTTCGATTTTGTGTCTTCGCTACTCTGCCTACTGGTTTTGATCCTTGCCTGAATTAAACGTTCCTTTCTGCCTGATCCTGGTCTGCATCCGGGTCCTTATCCCGCCATCACACTGTTTTCTTAGTAGGTGGCTAGAACACGTAAGCTGAATGCTGGCTGAGAGAGAACCGAGAAACCACATTGAACAACAGCAAAAGTCTGCCTGTGTGTATTTAAGTAATAGTGTTTGCAGAAAGGCACTTTTTTTTTCGTTTGTTGTTTTGCTTTATTGTGTTTAGCCAAAACCCATGGGGGGGACAGCCAAAGGGTTTTATATATTTTCTGTACAGTACAGAAAGTACCTCTCTCTATCTCTCTCTATTTCTGGAAGAGGGATCATAAAAATCCTAGTCCGCAGACCATCAACTCCATTCCCTGTGCTTCAAAAGCTCAAAGTTTTATCTTTGATTTAAATAATGAGCCAGGTAAAATGTTACCTGGCTATGTTTATACTCATACAAAGACAAACACAGCACAGCAGACCTAGCAGAGCAGACTGTCTACCTCTGTTATACATCCTGGTCATACGTCCATCTGGTTCACTTTGTGCTGTTGAATTCAAATTCAGTTCAAATTCTGAAATCATCCATTACTTCTGGCCTTTTTTGTTTTGTTTGGCAGGTGTGTGAGGTTACATGTAGCCCTTAGAGGTCTTGGGCTATTTTGTCTCGTTGTTGAGGACAAAAGACGGGTCGTCAATTTCGTCGTCAGCATCACTCTCGATGTCAGACTCCTTACCAATAATTTCTTCAAGTTCATCATCCTCGACGTACAAAAGCAAGGTTTGTGGTACATTTAGCATTCGCCTCACACAAGGCTCAACTCGCCTCATTTCTCCTCCACAAAAACTCCAACTCCAAAAACTAGCTAGGCATTTTTTTCTGTTTCGTAATATGACAAAAAACGCAGAAGATATTCAAACAAATGTGACGACTGCCTCACATACTGTATGCACTTTTACGCACCCGTAAATATAATTTTTATATCAAATTAAAATGATAATATCTCCGTTTTTACTTGGTCTTTCAACGTCATTCAAAAAACTAGCATGGGGTTTCAAGCCAGCACTTTCGAGTGAAGTTGACGGCAATGCTCAAAGTGACTTTGTTTTAAAGCTACGGTGTCTTGAACCAGTTACTGATTTGATCACGCCGGCGTGATCGGCGACTCCTAAGGGTTAAATATGTACCCAAATATAGCTGTCATGCATTGACAAGCATCAGGAAACTTGATTCAATTACTGACATGGACTCTGTGTTCACATGCATAACATAAAGTTAAGTAAAGGCATTTAGTTGGCCAAATAAAGGATTTATAGTCTTCAACTGTGTTGAAGGACTGTGAAGGACAAAATAAGAGAAGGAAGCATGTGTCAATTAATGCTATTATTTTTGTTCCCCCCAAGTATGCAAGAAAACAATAACATAAACTTGCTCCTGCGCACTTCTTGAAAGAGTTCTTACAGTTTTTCTTGATCACTTAAACACAATTCTTGAAACAGTATCTACTCTACACTCTCAAAACAGTAAGTGCAAACCCCACAACAGCAATGCATTTCCCCAAAACACTATGCCATTAAAACCCCCGTCACACAAGACTGGTTTGTGGATGTTCTGTAGAGAGAGAGAGAGAGAGAGAGAGAGAGAGAGAGAGAGAGAGAGAGAGAGAGAGAGAGAGCATCTCTGCACCCGAGTAATTGTGTAAAATTGTGTTTAGTAAACATTTAATTCAAGAAAGCTGGAAAACAAAATATAAAATGTGAGCTTTCCACAAAGAAGTTGTTCACTTGCTAATTGTAACACAGGCTTAGCACTTAAGGTGGTGAAATATCTGAATGCAAATTGGGACAGTTCTAGTTTCAATGTGTTAATGTGTTGCTTTTTAATTGGGGAATAAAACAGTGCTCTTAGCTTACTAAGTAAAGGGGCATGTTGGGTAACAGCCATACCACTGGCGGTTGGCGTACAGGGGAGGGCTGAAACATCTACTCTGAAACATGTTGAAAATACCTGTTGTGGTGAATCCTAAACCTGTTCTCACCACTCAGCCAGGCAGCTCAGGGGATTATAGCAGCATCAGCATTGTGCTGGTCTGCACCACATGAATTCAGAAACAAATGTGATGTGAAGAAGCAAGACTGCTATTGGGTGAGACCAAAATAACCTTTATGGTCAAAACAAATGATGAGCGATGTGTTCCCCATCTCAGCAAAAGGCATTGTTGGTCTCATGATGGTTTCCCTAACCTGTTTTATCCTTGCCCAGCTGCTCAGTTTTTAAAGAAAGGCTGATTTAGCAGTGATCGGGTGGCACGATACACCTACCCACTTCCTAATGATTGACTTGACCATGCTTCTGACTGATTTTTTTCATACACATCTCCTGATCTGTGCCTTTATACAACTTTATCCTATTGCTTGAAATTCTCTACCTGACTGAGGGACCTTACAGAGATAGGTACATTTCATTAGAGCAGTATTTCAAGTCATTCTAGTTTTTAAGTTTTAATTAATGTCCAGACATTTTGAGAATGTATTTTTCACTTGGAAGTTGTAGGGTAAAATGTGTAAATAAAGGTGGAAAAAGTCTGATTTCATGTTTTAATTTCAGACTGTAAGGCAACAAAAGGTGCCTTTTTTTTTTTTACCTCTGGCAGTTTACCGCTTACCTCTGTACCATTTCAGGTTATTCACTGGACTTGAACTGCTTACATTTCAGTAAAAACTGGAAAATGGGGGTTTTCTAAAACTTTTGAAAGGTAGTGCAGGCTTCTGAGTGCTTAGGCTTTCTACCTAAGTAGGATCAACCTTCTTGCCAGTAAGGTGGTACAGACTAGGGAGTTAGCTTGGGTAGTGGACTGGGATGCCTCATCTGTCAAGACTCTGAAGATTGCCGTCAGAGGAAAGAACTCCAGAGGCTGCTCAAACATGCTGGAGAAAGTCTCAAATATGTAATGCCAAAATTGGTTTGGACAGGTTCATAACGTGTGCAAGTGTAGCTGGAACTTGTCTACATCGGTCACAGGTCGGGTCAAGATCTGGTTTGATTTTAGTTAATTTAACTTTGGACCAATGAAGGTGATGAACAATTTTGAATTGAAGTACAACATGCCTAGCGCATATCAAGGAGGAGTGAACCCACTTCAGGAGTGAGTCCCAAGCCCCCTCTGAGATCGTCATACCCATGTTTTCTTCCCACTGGTCCTTCAGAGACAATAGGAAGGCTGAGTTGAGCTCAGCTTGCTAAAACACTGCTGTTAAAGGGGTTCACTTCCAGGATTGAATCCAATGGGGTTTTAGGGAGGCATGCTGGGAACTGGGGCAATACGGGTCATACAAAGTTGCAGACCTACAGATATCTAAAAAAGTGGGATTGTGGCAAGTTGAATTTTTCAGCTGAAGCTGAATAAATGAAGCAAAAATGCAGTCAATACACAAGTCTTTCAGAGAGCCAGGACCACTTTCCCTCCAGAAAGTAAAGGCGCTATCTGACAGGGAGGGGAGAAATAAGTGGTTTCTATCTATAGGGGTGTAGGGTTGGAAGGAGCTGGCTGTATGATTTTAATAGCCAGCCCCTATCCCTCCCGGCACCGAGTTCTGGTATCTGGTGAACCCGTCATTGGTTAAAGGGCGGGGGCGAGGAAGTTGCAACCATAAACATGATTGCAGCATGTCCTGTCCACCCCCCGCATCCAACAGATGGTTGACCGGGGACTAATTTCGCCACGGATTGCCGAGATAACACGATTTACCAACAGGAAGATTGGGACAGTCATATAACACATTACACAATCGTTCCCCCACATTAGGACATTCACTATCTCGGTAGCTTCGTGAACCCACAATCTGGCCTCGCAGGCAAATTGTGGTCTTGAGGTAATAAATAACCAACAGATGGAGTACTGATTAAGGCTGATCAGAGGTGTATAAAAGGAACATCCAAATCCAGCTCGGGGAGTTCATTCGCTTAACGAAGGCTCCGGGCGCTCTGCGTTCTAGTTTTCTATGTTTGAGGAATTTGTTATACTGCCTTGTCTTGTATGTTTTCTGTTATGTATTGTGTAATGTCGGTTTTGTGACATTTTGCTAAGGTTGAAATAAGTGTGCAAATCATTGTTTCAACCTATTGTGGTGTCCCCAGGGGTTGGGCGACACTCACGGACCTTGCAGAGGGCGTAAGCAAGTTCAAGAACAAGGAGGAGGCAGTATTCAGAAACCAAAATGATAATTTAATAAATAAACTCTTGACAACACAAAACAAAGGGGTGGGGTCTTCAGGGGAATACAAACACACAAAGTCCGCAATCCTAGCTCGTTGTCAATGTCCGTTCCAATTCCAAATCCAAGTCAGTTCCGCAATCCAGTCCGTCGTCACAATCCAAAGGGGGGTCCTCAAACAATCCAATTTTCATACACAAAACACTCCAACAATCACTCTCTCTCTCCAAATACTGGCTGGTCAATAGACTTCACAGTTTTCTCTCCTTTCCACACTCACCAACTCCTCACAAACACTTTCCTACTCCTCTCCCAGTGTAATGGGATTCAGCCCTTTAAATAGGCCTTGAAATGGCCTTCAGCTGGTCGTTAGTCCCGTTGCCTTGACTTTGCTCAGGTGTTTCTGTGGCCTGCTGGGAAATGTAGTGTTTTGGCTCCCATGTGTCGAAGGACCCGGCAGCCATTTCCTTGTGCAGCCCATTGGGCTGCCACACTATGTCTTCTTCTTCCCCTTTTTGCGCTAGAAAGGGAAGGTTGTAAACACGCCGGGAGCGAGGCCACACGGACTGTACGGCTCAGTCCCTCTGCGCTGACAAGTCAGTCCTGCATCGGATCTAGGGTGGCGGGACTCGGAATGTTGAGTTCGCTGTTCTGCATACAGACAGCGAATGCTCCGAGTCCCGATAACACTACTCTGTAGAACTTAGAATGTCGAGTAGCTGCATATGCCGGCAGCGAATGCTGTCAGGACTGGTACCAGAAAACCAGGCGCGGACCCAGAAATGCAAAAACGTATTTTATTTTGTAAACAGGCAATGGTCAGGCAGGAGTAATCAGGGCAATGCAGGGATCCAAAGAATGGTCGGGGACAGGCAGAGTTCGTTCCGGGCTTCAGGGGTATCAGGGGCAGGCAAGGCGTAGTCAGTGGGCAGGCGAAGGTTAAAAACGAGAAAGCAGTCCTGGGAACACAGGGAGGAGCGGGAACGAGACTGGGATAAAGACTAACACTGGAGCACGAACACGAACACAAGCACGAACACAAGCACGAACACAAACAAACAAACAAAACGCGGGGAAACAGCGATAACGCTGGAGAGTAGTGTAAGCATACGCAAAGCACAAGACAATCTGGCAACGAACATGGGAAAACACACAGCTTAAATACATTTAGACCTAACAAGAAACAATCAGGAATAAACATGAATGCAGCTGACTGCAATCAAACACATGAGGAATTAAGTGGAAACGATAATACAATAACAAGACAATCAGGAAATGAACATGGGAAACGAACAGCTAACCACATCAGACATAACGAGAAACAGGTGAAACAGATAATACACTGACGAGACTGGAACAGGTAAGCGAAAGTAAAAACACGGACCAGACAACTAGGAAAACATGGAACAAACTACAAACGCTTAGTTAGGGGAAACACAAACACGAGACGTGACAGAATGCTCTAAGTTCTGACGCCACTGAACTTCGATTAGACTTAAAATGTCCCAGTAGCTGTACTGTAGTCAGGCAGTGAACGCTTCAAGTCTTGAAATCTCGGGGTACCAGACTCGCCATGGAATTAGTTGTCTATGATGTGGGTTCTAGAGGTTAAGCCCTTCGACTCCTATATGGCTGTTACAAAGTAGGGGCAAACGCAATGTCCGCGGCATATGTTGTCTGTTTTTACGCAATGTATTGTATTGTATTGTTTGTCCGGATCATGTTCCCCCTAATCGCTCCAGAGAAAAGTGGAGGTTCAACGTGATACGATTGACCTCATAATATGGAAGCGATAATTAATCAAATCCATTTCACTAAAATGTCATGCGGTACATGTCTCATAAAATTTCCCTACGGGGGCCAAAATAGAAAGGGTCTTAAGGTCAAAGGTCTGTCTGAACTGCCTTTAACAGACACACAAATCATAATATTGGTTGTAAATTTCAAAATGGGATCCAGGCAATGGGAGTGAGGAACATAGAAGAGCTTTAAGTGAAACTGTAGAACTGGAGATCTCTAAGGCCAGCCAGGAGGGTGTTTCAGGGTCGTCAGTTGGAGATTGCTAAAAAGACATGTTCCTTATGTTAGCTGACCAGTAATAGTATTGAAAGTTAGGTAGTGCCATTCCCCCTCTGTCCCAAGGCTTCTGGAGGACAGTCTTACGTATTCTAGGAGGTTTTTTATTCCAAACAAATTATGTTATCAATTTATCCAGAGAGGTGAAGAAAGATTTAGTCATAAAAACTGGACACACTGAAAGAAATAAAGAAACTTGGGCAGTATATTCATTTTCACAGAGTTGATACAACCTGCTAGAGCGAGAGGCAAAATTGACCAACAGTTGCGTTGTGTGGTTCAGTTGAGGGAGAAAATTACTTTTAAAGAGATCTTTGAATTTACACGACACCGAGATACCCAGATACGTTATTTCAGGATACTTTAAAAGGCAAGGAGTTTAAGGAACATCGAGCTGCTGCAGAATTAATTGTAAATAATTCACTCTTGTGTAGATTGAGCTTGTAGCCTGAAGGTTTCCCCAAATCTTTAAGCAAATTCCACACAATGGGGAGGTATGGGTGAGGGTCTGAAACATACAAAAGCAAATCATCTGCATAAAGGGAGACAGATCTCTAAGGATTCCTTCGATACGTTGGTGACAAGGAGGCCTGCTGAGCTGGCTGTGAAGAAATGGATTGACAATATACCAGTGTCCATGGTGTCCACAGTGCATGGGATAGAGCCCCAGGATACTTGCAGCAGGTGGTCACAGAAATACAAAAGGCATGTTCAAGTGTGAAGACCTGCAGTGGTGGCAGAGTATAACACCAACATGGGGGGTGTTGATTTGTGTAATCGAATGCTCAACTTTTACAGAATGTCCAACTACACCAGGAAGTGGACTGTTCATACAATCCTACACTTCTTCGATCTGGCCACCACCAACCCCTGGTTACAGTACAAGGAAGACATCCAGGCCTTGGCACGACCTGCAAAGAAAACTCTCCAATACCTTGATTTCAAACTGCTCTTGGGTGAGGAACTGATTGCCCAGGCGCAGACAGGCCAAACCGATTTGATCGAGTCAGATGAGTCCAGTGATGAGGACTACACTCCATCACACAAGAGAAGGAGGCCCCAGCCAGATGAGCATGTGAGAAAGTATGGAGCTGTACACTTGCTACAGATGATGGAAGACCCCAATACTTCCAGGTGCAGAGCAAAAGGTTGCAGTGGAAAAATGTACATCAAGTGCCTCAAGCACAATATGTATCTCTGCATCTCAAAGAAGAACTGTTTCATGGAGTACCATAAATGAGGGCTGAATTGGAATAGTCTAAAAGATGTGGCCATTTTCCTTGCACTAAAAACTGAAGTTCAGAAGTTCTAGCAGAAGTTCAGAAGAACCCTAAATGTGGTCAGAGTTTTTATGTATTTACAATTTTCTACTCTCTATTAGCCTAAAGAAACAACAATGCAAAGGTCCAGTACTATATAGTATTATACTTCATATATTAAGTGTCATTTTGGTTTATATTATATTCATAGAAATTCTATATTATACCAGAATGTTTAATCTGGAAAAGTCCCATAATTGTATAATCTCATCTCATCATCTCATCTCATCTTCAGCCGCTTATTCCTAGTTAGGGTCACGGGGGGGCTGGAGCCTATCCCAGCATGCATTGGGGCGAGAGGCAGGAATACACCCTGGACAGGTCGCCAATCCATCGCAGGGCACTACATACACCATTCACTCACACACTCATACCTACGGGCAATTTAGACTCTCCAATTAGCCTAATGTGCATGTCTTTGGACTGTGGGAAGAAACCGAGTACCCGGAGGAAACCCATGCGGACACGGGAGAACATGCAAACTCCACACAGAAAAGCCCCCGGCCTGGATTCGAATCCGAGACCTTCTTGCTGTGAGGCGACAGTGCTATCCACTGCACCACCGTGCCGCCATTAATTGTATAATATATTCCAATATCAATTATCAGACCAACAGTAATTATTACATTCCATAATTCATTATTGGTTTAATAGTTTTTTCTTTCTGCCACAAAATGTGTCATACTTTTTCACCAAATGACTTTCACTTTTAGATAATAATTTTATTATGACATAAAATCCATCATCTGAAATATTTCTTGCGTTAATTGGTCCAGAAGTCCCAGATCTAAAAATGTATTTCAAAGAGTCCCAGCGATGATTAAATTATTTTTGAACTGAATTCAATGGAATCCTGGGAAATACAAGCACATTTCTGTTAGAATGAAAATCGTGTCTGTGCCTTTCCTGTCTCAGTGTCTCTGTTTACTGTCTAACGTTAACCTCATAACTGTCACTTCCTATTTTTTGCATTCACGCCTATTGGGACATATCCAAATATAACAGTTCATAGCTCAAGAACACATGCCTACATTGTAGTTTATAGGGGTAGTTTATATGTGCTTGAATAGCATGTGGGCACAACACATCCCAAAGGACTGAAGATCAAACACACAATAAAGTAGGGTTTTATACTTTTCTTGGGTAGAATCTCATGTTTGAATAGCAATAAATGAGTCACATTTCATGATATACCTGTGGGTTGTTGTGCATGCCAATATGTCAACCAAATCTGTTCAAAAAACAGATTTCTAAACCCAAGGCCTTTTAGTTAGTGGTGTCACCGGTGGTGTCCCAAAACCTATCCAAGGTGGCCCAATGATTTCTTTTAACTGTGACACTGGAAAACATACAAAAACATTTTGATGACTATAAGACCTGTTTCTATCACCCAAATTATTATGAATTGTTATTTTACTCACAAAACAGATACTAATGTGATAGCTCAAAGTGTCTCCTAATGTCCCCAAGTGGTACAATTCACTTCTATGACACTGAGAATCACACTACAACAGGGGCGATTCTAGGATTTGACCTTTAGGCGCGCTCAGCCCCCAATGAGAATGTGAGATGTACACATGCAAAGCACAAGCCTACATTTTCTATTAATTTACTGGTACATTCCCCAAAATGTAGTACTGTATATAAATTAGTAAATTAGTAAAAACTAACCAACAGGCATTTGCCATTAACAAAAAACAAAAAAACACAGCAACAGCTGTCAAAATTAATAAAATATATCCAAATATTCTACCAATATAAATGGTATATAATTATAATGATAATATATAAATATAACAAATTTGTTTAGCCAAGACAAAATGGCACTGCCAATTGTCTGCCCTCATTGCACAAACTATTTACAGGAAACGAACAAACTATTTACAGTGTCCGTTTGTGTTTGTGTAGTCAGGTAACACAGGAAAAGCTATACTTGATAGGTGTCCTCTGGTGGCAGAGGCAGCACTTCCGCCTACTAGCTGACCGGTAGCTGCTCACCGGTCGTAAATGAGATCCTGGCCGATGAAACGTGTCTTCTGTGGGGCTTTTGGTATTGTAAAACCAAATAATAAATCCAAATAAACGAAGAAAAAAGTATAGAGTTGTAAGTCTTTATAGACATGCACTCTCTTCAATCGCATGTGTCTTTATTAGCATCATGGTGTGTGCACATTCATGATAGTAAATGCAAACCAAAGGAAACCTTATATCGGTGTAAAGGATAACCCATTACCTAGAACCATAGACGAATTTCAGCATATATGAGAGAAGTAGTATCAATTATGCCCCTGGATCATGCCACATGATCACATATTACTGGTGGCGCTTATTGCCATTCAGGGGGGTCTGTTTAGCTAATACTTATCGGACAATAACAGGTGTGGGCTTGTTTTGTACCAAAGATTTACCATCGCGAGGATACGAAACAGAGGATACAAAACGTTCCTATGTGAAACATACTCACATATCTCGTAGACCTAGGAGAATGATATCTTTGCTGTTGTTGGCGATACGAAGCGCAGCACAGAAAACATTGGAACTCTTGATTTGGCTTGCTCTTGTGACAAAACAGGGTCACTACTTTTTTTTTGTTAGACACTTACGGTGACCAGGATGCCCACATTATCAACGACCTGTCATATTTTGGGACAGGGCCGTGCACAGACATTTTGGGGGGCAGGGGCTCAAGCAAAAAAAAGGGCACTCACCACAGCGACACGCACTATTCCCACCCCAATGTTGCCACACCACCGCCATCCATAATCACACACTATGTTGATAACATGGGACCTGTTTAAATTCTACTGAAACATATTATTCCATGAAGAAACCACATATTTGATGTAGTAATGCAAGTCAGTCAGTATAAGTAATGCAGTCAGTCAGTGTTCCGTTGTTTAGACCAATTCAGTCACATTAGATCAGTGGTTTCTTTGAGAAAGAACCTGGGACCTGTTTTACTTTCATTATAAGTAATGATAAGATTCTAGATCTGTAGTCCTACTCTGACATGCTTGATACATAAGCCCCCTGATTTTGGGGTTTCAAAACTTCCTTCTGTTTTCATGTTCTGTATCATTTTGTTACACTGCATATATTTTATAAATGAGACATATGGTACAACTACTGAACTACAGTTTGATTTTAGCAACATGTTTTTCAGCATCACACTGAGAGGAAAAGAAACCACAGTATTATATTATATTCAAAAACGTGCGCACGTGCGCACGCACGCACCCACACACACACTACTTATATATTTGTTACATCTATGCATATGGCTAAAAAACTGATCCAGGGTCAGGAGGTGAGAAGTATTTTGCCTTTCATTGGAGACAGGTGTATTTGCCTCTTCTAGCAGTGTTTATTCTGCTTCTTATTTCCCAATCAAAATGGATTGATTGATTGATTGAAACTTTTATTTTAACAGGGAAACAAACTGCTATACATGCCCAAACAATAATACACTTTTAAACATCACGTTTTTAGAAAACTGACTATAAAGAAAAAGGGGTGACTACACTAAACTAGCGAAACTATGCAAAATGTAACTACCTGCTTCAGAAATTAATTGCATATTTGTAAGTTGTCCTGCATGACGGAGATAACGTAGTTTTAATGATAATCAGACTAGCTTACTTGCTCGCGAGTACCGAGGCTAGTAATGACGAAATTACAGTGTGAAGGTAGCAAGTCCTACTGACCTACTTCATAGTTTTTTTTTACGGATATATAGGGTGTGAGAGTGAACTGTCGCCCAGAAGGTTGCTCCAAAGGCCATAATTGATGCAATTATTATTTAATTAGTGTCAATCGGTCAATTGATATGGAAGTCAATTGGCTGATATGGTGTCTGTGTGAGAATGTGAGTGAGTGATTAATTATTGTGATTGCCTCACGAGTCCCACCTGAGCCAGGCAGAAACTAAGCCTATTTAAGAGCAGGTGGGGCGAGTGGGGAATTAGTCAGTCTTGTCTTGATGTGTGTGTGAGTGCGTGTGCACGTATATTGTGGGATTGTGGGATTGTGGGATTGTGGGATTGTGGGATTGTGGGATTGTGGGATTGTGGGATTGTGGGATTGTGGGATTGTGGGATTGTGGGATTGTGGGATTGTGTCGAAAGTGACTGAGTAGAGTGCTTTCTGTGTGAGTGGGGAAGAGGGAGAGGGGGTGCACTAAGAGTGCCCGCCAGTAGTATATACTAGGCACCACACACACCATTGGATTAAAACATTTTACTTTTTTAATTTCCGGTTGATAAGGGGGGAAGTATTAAGGGGAAGTAGGGGTATTTTTAGACTTGTTATTGCAAAACCCAAAAGAGGATGTATTTGGTTCAGGGGTGTGTGTGTGTGCCCGTGTGACTGGGTGTCGTAAGTCCCCTGTCTGGGGGGTTGTGTGTGCGTGCGTGCGTGCTAGACTGTGATGCAGGGGGGCCCCAGGTAATAAAAGTTACAGGCTGTTAGGCTATGGGGTAACCTATGGGTGAAGCTATGTGTTATCCATACTGACAGGCGCACATGGCTTGAATTGATAGGTATGTGTAGATGTATGACGCAGCCTCGTGGGGGTGTCGTGACAGCGTTTTTTGGGGGGGAAATTAGTACATCTTGAGAATTCTATATAACAGCGAGACAGCCAACATGTCACACAGCACCAAAAGCAAGGACCGCGAGAAACGCCGCATCTCTACAAAACCCTAGAGTTTAACGCTTGTTAATATCTCCAGAAATGGGTGAGTGTCTTACCAGGTTAATATTTTAAATGGTAGTGTTGCAAATATGTCTCTATGTATGTATGTATGTATTATCCTGATACATTTTCAATACCTTAACAGGTAGTGTTTTTTAATACAGATCCCCAAGACTCGGACTTATTAAAAAGCATCCACGCGGACATAACCGTGTTGTCGGGAGGGGATGTATTCGGTATGTTTAATATTTTATAAAAATATACGTTTTTATTTAATTATTTTATATAATTTATATACAGTATTACACACCAGTGACCGGGGGTAATATTTGTTTTGCAGATGCGTCTAACTACATACAGAACGAGCAGTCACAGAATGTAGTGGTGTACCACGAGAATGGTTTTGCTACCAAGGCATCAAAGAAGCGAAATAACCCAGAGGTTCTTTCAAATGTTGCAGTTAAACATTGTGCCTATGATGATTTAACTGAAGGTATGTGATCTGCTCTATAATATAAGCTAGGGGGTATATTGTATATGTACAGTGCTTGGTACAGACTCCGAATGGTGTGACCTGTCTCTTTTATTCAACACAGAAGACGTCCCTATCTCTCAAGAAATCGTTCACTACGGTGCACAAGGTTCCGAGGCCCCTCTGATTATCGACCAGCGCATGATCATACTACACAGCGATGCACAAACCACGGAATCTGGGGACCTGTTTTCAGATGACTGGACAATAGACTTTGCTGACGAACAGCAGCTGCGACGTGCGTAAGAAACGTCACGCATGACGTTGGCTTCTTCGGGCCCTCTTGAGGAGAATAGACCGGAAGAAGCGTTGGTTGTGAATGAGACCTCCAGGCTGGTGGCACCCTCTATCGGCTGTTTACCACCTACCATAATAATAGCATCCGATGCTGATGACGAGGGTGTGTTGGACGGTGACGATCGAGTGCCGAGGTAATTACTGTTAATGTATGTATGGGGTGTGTGTGTGCGTGTGTGTGTGTGTGGATGTGTGTGGATGTATGTCGGTTATTAGTCTATAGGCTATGGTGTTTTTCATGAACAATGTTACTAAAACATAACCATAATTGTCGTCTTACATGCGCTATACACATCTTTCTTATCTCCTCACCAGTTATGTGAAGTTTCCAGAGTTTGTGTAAGGCTGTAGCCTATGACGATAGCCTATTACCAGTGTCTAAAAGGGGTTTATTAATTATTGATGATGTTATGAAAGACACTAGTAACAGCCAGCAGGTTGAGAAAGTATTTATACAATACGTTCACCACCGTAATCTCAGTGCAATCTATATGGTACAAGATTTATTTTTTCAGGGTAAGGCCAGCCGTACAATCAGTCTGAATACTAATTATCTGATATTGTTTAAGAACCCCCGTGACAATAACCAAATGAATGTGTTGGCTAGACAAATGTACCCCGGTAATACAAGATATTTTATGGAATCTTTCAAAGACGCTACAGGGGTCCCATTCGGTTATCTGCTGGTTGATTATAAAGCAAAAACCCCTGATTCATTCCGGCTCAGAACAGATCTGCTTTCACGTATCAAGTTGTGTATATTCAGAAAAAAAAGAAATAAGAGTTGAGATACCAACATGTCTGCTAGGGTTAAGCGTAATCTACCGCTTACGCAACTTCTTTTAAACGCAAAACCTATACAAAGAAGCCTTATTCTGCAATCTGCTTCAAAAGAATTGATCCTGTCGCTGTGTGAAGTTGCTTTTAATATACTCAGAGGAGTGATACCGCTCACAAAGGCTCAATATAAAAAGTTGGCTAAGAAAAAGGCTTGTATCAAGAACATAGCTGATAAAAAGATAGCTTTGGCTAGAAGGAAGCGTGCTATTAATCAAAGGGGTGGATTCCTTCTACCGCTACTATCAGTGGCTGTACCGTTTCCAACAAACTTGCTGTCGAGTCAAAGTTAAGTTTATAGTTATGGAATACTCAGAGAAAATGTTTTTAGTACCACAAAGTCGAGTGGATAAATTAAGAGATAACAGGACCCCTATGCCTTTAAGACAGTGTTGAGAATGACCTGGATGTATCTATAAGAACTATTCTGAATAGAACTGTTTTGAATGTCCATGAGAAGGCATCTCAATATTCGTCGCTGCTGCAAAGATATCTGACATTGATTAAGCAGGGTTCTATTAAAACTACCACATTAAACCTGTCATTACCAATGGACATTGTTAAGAATACTGCACAGGCAGAAGTTGACCGTGGGGGGTTTGCTGATTCAGATGGTATTGTTGCGGACATTTTGAAAAATATTTCTGCTAGAAGTAAGAAAAATGCGCAATATATTTGAGAGAATGATTCAATCAAAAGATATAGCATCGTGGGCTGATACTGGGGAGCTTATTTTAAATGGGGTAGTTGTTCAAAATACTCATATCTTTGACTTGATAAAAAACATCACCGCACCGCACAATATTGCCTCAGGGAGAAGGCCCCATGGCTGGTATGAGTTTCTGAGGGCTATTGCATCGCTGAACATACCCCTATCTACTGTGCCAAACAAATATGTTAAAGGCGAGATTAATGCTTTTAAACACAGCAGTAGACCTACAGCTTCGGGTAACACAACACCTGTGAGAACGCCTAGTCCTACAGACAGCACAGACACATTCGTATCACCGGCTGTTGTGTCATCCAGCTCCAAAAAATTGTGTTTAGCTCATAAATGGACCGGTTATTAATTTTGTTTTATTTTGATTTATTTCAGTCTTTTTGAAAAACAGAATTGAAAAAAAAAATGTGTTGTGAAATGAAAATGTGCAAGGCCTACTTGAAAAACAGGATTGAAAAATGTGATGTGTGAAATGAACATGTGCTAGGCCTACTTGAAAAACAGGATTGAAAATGTGTTGTGTATCATTGTTTGAAAATGTTAATAAACAAATTATTGCTTTTGTATGAGAATTTCGTCTTCTGCTTGTGTTATTTACTTATCAGTAGTGTATACAGACATGGTTTAATTGTATTAGAGTCTAGAGTATTTATCTTGTCTTAGCATACATTATTTTACAGAGTGAAACCAGTACAATGCTTGATAAATGATATGTATATTTTATTATAATCAGACATACATTTCACCCATCTGCACATGTTGTATACAATTAAAAACATTAGAGCTACATACACATGGTTGTAATTTTCTCACAAAACGTGCTACCATGGAGTCATTTTTAAAAAGGTCCTTTGAATATTTATCCATTACAGCCTCATAACTCAAACCTTTAGACATATGGTAAATAAAGAATAGACAATGTTCGCCACAGGTGACCGACGTAAAGTCTTGAACTTGTCTGCTTGAATATTGCAACAATAAACATGTTCTTCTTAAAAATTGATAAATTGATTTAGGAAACATATCATAGCGGGGGTTATGACCAAAACTATCAAAAAAACACGCCGTGTTGTCCTTGGTTATGAAAACGGCTAACCAATGCTCGCCGGGTAAATTGGATGGATGAGTGTTAATGATCACAGATGTGGGCAGTAATCACACGGGACCTGGGGGTAGTTGGTCGCTAGGTAATACCCCAAGAATATGGGTATTTGCAGAGATTTTGTCCATAACAGCCGTTAGCTCTATAGTATTCATTCTACCCCTATTTTCTTACTATTCTGAATCACTGACCAGGATCCTGTAATTCCTAATAATAGTCCACAAGCACTTTTCTACGATTAGATATTTCAATCAGGCTATCAAACACAGCATAGACAATGAGATTTATAGTTCTTGGTAGGGGATTTCTGAATCTAAGTTCCAGCCGGAGATGTCCAGATTTGATTAGAGATAGGTGTTGTCCGAGTTCCTCATCGGGGGTCAGATTAAATGCATAAAGGGTGTAACCATTCATAAATTTGTCTCTATCAATGGATATCGCTTGATTCTTTAAATGACGTCCAGATGCCATCACCATTTGGTAATACTCGCGAACTGACTCCCTCTCGTGGAAGTTTGGCTGTAGTGGCTTGGATGGATATTGAACACCGTCAAGGTGTAGCGCGAGGTACTCCAAGCCATAATGCTTGAACGTGAACGGGTTCTTATTAAAAACCCCAGTAAATGCGTCATTATCGACCATGCCTATCACTATAGATTTTGGCAATGTACCGTGATTAGACACACGTGAACCGACCGGTATGGAAAAAAATTTAAGAGTCACTCGGTCTTTTGGGTATTTTGCAGTTGCTGTGAGTAGGGCCTGCGCATGGCCTAACCTAACAGCCGGTGAGAGTGTAACCTTTTTGACAAACAGTGCTGCTGAGACTATTTGTATTTTGTAGGTTACGGCATCATCACGGATTAGACAAAAGTCATCCTTGCTCCTGGTCATCCGGATTTTAATATCTACCCCGTTTAACATAAACTTCTCTTGAAAAAAAATGTCACTATGAATAGGGGAGAGCAGCTCTACCACCGCACTCCCCGCTGTGTATGTACACCTTTTCCTTAACCCCATATTATCGCCGTCAGGGAGTCTGACATCCGTGTGTCCTGCCGTGTCTTTGTAAAACAGCCCAGCTGTGAAATTTGATTCCAAGACTTGTTTATCATAGTTCATGAAACACTCGATTATGCTACGATAGGGGTAAGTATTGGAGCTTTGCGAGATCAGACGGTCCCCTAAAGAGACATCTACCTGAGAAAATAGCGTAGCAGCCGGATAGTTAATAACCCCCACAGGGGCCTCCGCTGGTATATTTCCTCCATCTGGTGCAACAATCTTCATACAGTACGTAAATATAATGATGTGTTATTTAAATCAAGATAATCCTCCCCGGATGCTGGTATATTGAACTCTATAGGGCCATTAGCAGTTATAGCGGCTAATGGTGGAATTTCCACATAGGTACACTTTTCTATAGCTGTTTGGGTTAACGGTACTGTGAATAAATCTAATTCTGATTTTATACACTCTTCACTCAATCCATGTAATAAAGCCATTTTAGAATATGAATCCTTTGCGGCCCGAAACAGGTCTACCAACAACGTGTTTACGCTTCGTACTTCTTTTACGTACTGTTGTAGTCCTACGTACGGTACGTCTTTTCTTGCCTACAGGACCAATTCTGTTTCCGGGTGGACGTTTCCGGGTCTTGCACGTCATCACCATCAAACCATTTCCCTCTTGATCAATGTTACTAAGGTCTGCTGTAGACATAATGTTACTGATGATGTCCCCTACTATGTTTTTGGCAGCGAGCTTAAGATGTGGCTTGGCTATATTAAAACCTCTTTTTAATAGAGGCACAGCAAAACGGAAAAACATACCCCGTTTTAGGCAGTTTTTACCACCAAACGATCCCTCACTAGCTGGGTCGTAATACACAGCATGCATTTCTTCAGTCATCATAACACAGTCGCTATAAGCACCCAACAAATAATGATTCAGTTTTTACTTGTAACAAAACATTTTATTCAGCCTAAAAAGGCCACACATGTTTCACATTGTATCAATAATGTTTAAAAATCGTATGCACGCATTAACATTCTTACTAATCAGAAAATCTACTAGAATCTCAACAACTACACACACATTTACAATATCGTTTTTAGCCAGCTTCATCATGCATAAATCTGTAATATATGCACACAGGCTAATTATCATCCCTACATTGAAACTTTTCCGACACATGTCCAGACATTTTAGCAAGCTTGTTATAGTCACATGACAAGGTTTGATATCATAAGCACACAGCTGTAATAAATCGTCCCAGACATTACACACATCCCTGGCAGACATCAACACTTTTTTCAGCCTATCTGAACGTGCTGACTCAATAACACCCCCCGGAGGCCTATTGATAGTAATCACACCACACAATAAATCAGCTAACTCTGTCTTCACATATTGTTTATCAATAGGTGCTGACATGCGTATGTTCCCCATGTCAACAGACCTGCTTTTCGTCGCCCCAGCAGTTGACAGCTTCATATACGGATGCTTCACAAACGTGACTGATGAGGTTGTGCCTTATTTCACGCAGTTTCATACAAATGTACGGTTCATCCACCAGACCAAATAGTAACGCCTCAACACAACCAAGAATTCTTGGTTTCGATGGTCTTAAATCGTGGGGCTGCAGAAGGTTTGAAAAAATCGTTGCAAGACCCGGTGTTAACAGTCTCTGTGTAATGTCCTCTATATTGCTTTCGAAAAAGAATTCCTGTGGCTCGTACAGACACGGATGGTGTCTCTGGCTTGGATGTTCGATCTCACACCCGTAACAGGTCTCTCTGAGCTTCGCGCTGACAATGTTCTCCAGAAGCAGACATGTGGTAACTTTTATAAGTCTTACGCCTAGTGGTGTAAGGAGACCGTCAGATCCATCACTTGTAGCTGGTTCAGAAACAACCGTATTAGTTGTTGTAGTCTCCATGTTGTCCATGTTGTTCAATGGGTGCTGCCAGTGAAGGTATCCCTGGTCATTGGGTCCTGTAACATGTGATGAATCAGCGGGCATGTCCATGGTTCTAGGCTGGTGTAACATCTGGGGTATGCTTGACACTTTTATAGCTAGAAGCCCTTAGGGGTGGGGCCCTGAATGCTTGTCATACCGCTACTCGCACCATCATCATCTTCTGTTGTCAGTAACAATCTCTTTTTGATGCTACTATATTCGCTAACCAACTCCCCCCAGTTAAACATCTCATCAATAGTGCAGAACATGTCATTTACGACGATGGCGTCCTTCCAGAGATACATACAAAACCCACGACAAGTATCGGTGATTGTGTTGTATTCTGTAGCAACATCCAGATTTCCAGAAAATTCTGCGATATCTAGATAAATATACGAATGTTTCTTCTCAAAGCGATCACCTCCAACACGGTACCCCGTGTCACCAGACTTGTTCTTCCAGATGGTTTCAAAACACCCCTTGTGGTCGGCAGATCCGTCACTCAAGACTCTGCTGATTTTGTCACGAAAAGTCCTTCAGGAGTCTTTAGTGAATGTCACAGTTTCACGACACGTCTCCTCTGGCACTATGCCACAGGTGTAACTACCGCAGTATAGTTTTACAGATTGGCTGTCTTTATGAAACTTGTAACCAGCATAAAAATGCGGGTTGGCTAAAGTGCGTTCGTATTCTACAATTGCAGGCTTGTTCAGGTATTGTTGCATGGGCCCCGTTCTGTAATCTTTTCTCTTTCTTGGAGCCAGAGACAAATCTTTCATCATGGAGTTTACAGAGCTTGCAGGTGTTAGAGGTTGCAGTTGGACACGACGAGCCATTGTCAGTATGGATAACACATAGCTTCACCCATAGGTTACCCCATAGCCTAACAGCCAGTAACTTTTATTACCTGGGGCCCCCCCGCATCACACTCTAACACGCACACACACACACACACACACACACACACACACACACACACACACACACACACACAACCCCCCAGACAGGGGACTTATGACACCCAGTCACACGGGCACACACACACACCCTGAATCAAATACATCCTCTTTTGGGTTTTGCAATAACAAGTCTAAAAATACCCCCTCCTGCCATAAATAGCCCCCCCACCCTCCTGCCATAAATACTTCCCCTTAATACTTCCCCTTATCAACCGGAAATTAAAAAGTACTGAACCAAATACATCCTCTTTTGGGTTTTGCAATAACAAGTCTAAAAATACCCCTACTTCCCCTTAATACTTCCCCCCTTATCAACCGGAAATTAAAAAAGTAATTAAAATGTTTTAATCCAATGGTGTGTGTGGTGCCTAGTATATACTACTCCCGCCTCTCTCCCTCGGTGTGATTGTGGAGGAGCGAGAGGGTGCCCTGGAAGAGGGTCCGCCTCTCGCCCTCGGTTTTAGTGAAAGAGAGCTCGCACTCGGCAGTGGAGAGTGTTTCTGGGCAACAGCCCGAGAACTCTCACTGTGGGGAGTGGCGAGTGTCTGTATGAATGGGTAAGAGAACTCGAGCTGCAAAGTTTGAGTGTCTCAGTATGAATGGTTTGGGGAAGCACTTGAAAGGTCACTGGATATGTGTGTGCCTGAGGAGGTTCCAGGGGAACTCCAGAGGAAGAGGCGCGGTGTCCCGTAAGTTTGGTTATTTTAACTTGTTATTTTAGTTTGTCTCTCTCCCATGTCTGGGGGGAGAGACAGAAAAATTAATTAATAAAATCCGGTCCGTAGACCGACAAACTCCACTCCGTGTCTCCTGGCTGCTCTGTTCCCGTTCAGGGTTTGTCACGTGGCGTGTGACAGTCCTACAGCTGCATTTGCTTGTAATAGGCTAATAACTGTACCTGTCTGTACAGATACACTCAGCAAATTTTTGCAACAGCCCCCAGACTTTAACAATTTTAACAATTGTGTTAAAAGTGAGTTTTCTTACCATTTTCTCTTATCCTCCCTGTTTAAATGAGACTTTGGTAAGTGATTTGTTTGAGAAGTGATTTTATTTGAAAATCATTTTTGTCTTGAATCCATGGTGATGTCCGATTGATGTTTGTTGGGGGGGGGACACCCAAATGCCAATCTCGCCTAGGGCACCAAAATGTGTAGAGCCGGCCCTGGATTGAGACAAAACCATTTGGAAGGGGGGGGTGTTGGAAAGCGGAGTACTTTTTTAATTGATATGGTGTATTTTTTTGTGGATACTACTATACATTTCCCTCTTTATATTTGATAGAATTTCAATAACAAATAAAGAAAAAGTTACATACAATTAACACCAGCCAAAAAAAGGGCACTTTTTGACTCAGGGCAAGCTCAAGCCCCCCTTGGGCCCTATCTGTGCACGTGCCTGTTTTGGGACTTCTAGACTTCACCAAAGGTAAGGAGCAGCTATTCTCCTAGAGTACCCTGCCTTGAATCATACATTTATTTTGCGATATCGCAGTTGACGTGAATTGGCATGCATTGTTGAAAAGACGAGATTCCACCCAAATTGTGCATATAACACATGCTCATATTTTCGGTACATTTAACCGTGATATTTCAAGGAGAACATTCTATGTAATGTAGATGGGCCGGTGACAGTTATGGGGATAAACAAAGGAGTCCAAGTCCAGTGGTGGAGGAGATGGCAAAGTAGAATTTGATAGCTATTTACTTCTGATAGAGGATCTTTGTTTATGTCGTAATGGGAATCCTATTAGTGCTCAACTCCTTTCCCTATCAGAAACTGGTGGCCTGGTCTTTAGACTGTGTATCAACCCCAACCAATAGCACTGGCACTCACATTCAGACTTCAATGGATTTTACCTGAGCCCAAACGAAAATGGCATTACTACCTAAACATGATGTAGTAGTGCCTGAAGGGCCATGGCTACTGGTGAGAGCTGGGAGACCCAATTTCATCCTCCATGTCTCAGGCTCCAGATGTGCTTTTGAATTAATTCATCAGATGCTTTTGAATTCTCCAAAGCACGGCCTCTCCAAAGCATTGGATCAATGTGTCAGTTGTGTTTGGTATTTGGTTAAGAAGGAGGGAGTGGGGGAGGGAAAGAGAGAGAGAGGAAGGGAGAGAGAGAAGAACTCTGCTTCGGCAATACTGTACGTTGTGCAGTCCTGCAAAATGAAGCACAATTTGAATTTGAGTGATACAAAGAGGGGGAGTGGAGAGAGAAAATTAGATACAGGGAGAGAGAGAGACTACCTTCCGGATGCCTTCCCTCCCAGCCTGTGTGTCTTCCATCTCCCAGGGATGAGACAGAACAGGTGTACGCTGGTCTCCCCCCAGCTCCAGCATCCAGTCCCCAGCCTCTAGCTCAGGGTTACTCAAATCTAGCCCATTAATCAAATTCGGTTCTGGTTTTCCTTTCTTTCAGGTAGGTAATTGAACAATTAGTGCAATTGATTGACCAGGGTGTCTTCACACCTGGCTCCCAGGTAAAGGGCGGGTGCAAAAACAGCAGTACTTAGCCGATGAGGACCGTGATTTGAGTAACCCTGCCCCTAGTCTCTAGCCCCCAGCTTCCAGCCTCTAGTCCCCAGCTTCTGGCTTCCAGCCTCCAGCCCATGGCTTCCAGTCTCCAGTCCCCAGCCTCCAGCACCCAGCCTCCAGTCCCCAACCTACAGTCTGCAGCCCCAATCCAGCAGCCTGAGGCAGTCCTTACTTAATTGGATGAGGGTAATTCCCACTGCTGCTCTTCACCACACCAGGCGGAATTGATGAGGGTCCCAATTCATCAAAAGCAGGCTTTTTGAAGCCCAGCAGATGGATTCATTTAATTGAGTTTTGTAACATTGGAGATGAGTCAGACTGTTAACAGTCAGGCAAGTACTCTGTTCACAATCACGCCTTCCAATTTCGTTGGCATTTGCCTTTGCTGTGTTGCCTGGCTATTCAACATTTAATATGATATTTTGTTTTATGACTGTTTTTATTGGTTCATCTCATTACCGCATTAACCTTTCATCTTGCATTTAATCAAACCACAAAGATGGCCTATGTGGATTTGCAAAGTATGCACATTTTTATGGCTTTGTTTTTTCTCTGATGGCTGTGTAATTGTGTTAGTGTCTGGCCTTTCATGGTAGGATGGTGCGCTAATGTCTGTGCCCTGATTGGACTGGGTAATGTTTTTTTGTTTTTGTTCTGCCCCCATGCAGGCACATGTCCACGGCAGCGAGGGTGCCTGTGAGTGATCTTGGCTGAGATTCAGGCCCCTCTGTGGGAGGGGTGGAGGCTTGCACACCCCCAGTGCTCCTGGAGCACCGGCCTTCTGCTGTTTACGATGGAGATACACTGGCAATCGCAGGGGGGCAAGACCCATCCATCTGTCTGGGAACCACTGCCTGTGTCTCAGTGTGGACAGAAGGGCAGGCATGAATGCCGTCCATCAATGCCGATGAGGCTGCCCATCTGCCCTAGGAATTCGATGTTGAGCAAGGGACTTATTCAATCAAATCCATTACATTAATTCCCCGGTGTATCTGTCCACTATTGATGCCTTCATTTGTCTGGGGATTCATAATAGCTTGATAAATGTTGCATAATGCATCACCATCTTTGTAATATTATAACCAGCTTATAACAACAGTTTTTAGTAGGATATGTGACAGTGTTATGTCATGAGTTTCATAATATTTATTGCATACTTCAGAACATTAACATGATAAACATACGCACTCCAAAACAGTCTTAGCATAAGGTGCTGAGTTGAAGTGGCATATAAGACTTGAAAGAATGAGACTCGCACACTTATTAGAAAAAGTTCGAAAAAGTTGAACGGTTTATTTAACCACGCAAGTTGGTTCGTTTTTCGAACCTGGGTCAACCAACCTGCATGGTTAAATAAACCATTACACTACTAGTATGCTAAAAGACTTACTTACACACTTATTAGATGCTCCAAAAAGAGTGTTCTGATGAAGACCTAAGGGTCTTCTTGCATGTGAATATACAGATTGACCTAAGGGTCGAAACATTAACCAACCTGCATAGTTAAATAAATCATTACACTACTTTTTAGAGCATCTAATAAGTGTACGAGTCTCATTCTTTCAATACTTCAGAATGTTATCACAGTTGCTATAATCTGGTGACAATGTTAATTTATGATTATGAGAAGGGTTATGACCATTATTTAGAGATGATCAAGGCCTTATGAATGTACCATACAACCCACATCAAAGTGCAATGTTTTACTATTAATTCAATTCGCCAGCAATTCAACTAAACTGTTTCTGTGTAATTTGTCTACTTGCTGTGGGACATGGGAGCACGCCACAGTATTCAGTGGGAAATTTAAGAAGTGTGCATCCAGTCTTCTCTGTCTGACAGAGGCTGCAGGCTCCCTGGAAGCTCCAGGGCTCCCTTCTGGAGATGGACACTGCCTGCCTGGGGGTGAATAATCTGAAAAATCTTCCGTATGTGATACAGGCACTCCACTCAGAATACAAATAACAACAGGGCTCTGGCAAATTCTGCCCAAATCCATCCACCTACTATTAATATTCCTGTTTCATTCATCATAATTCACCCTCCAACACATACCACTCTCAAAGACAATTACATGCATTCACCACACATGGGTGAACCCTGCAACATGCACCCAGCTGTGCAAACCCATATTCAACACTACAGTGATCAATTTTTGGCATTTTGATATGTGTTTGTGATCCTGAAGAATGATTTGAAGTTTCTCATCCTTCATACATATCCCTGTGACATGTACACAAGGGGGAATAACAATCCCAACTATCTAAGTAGGTTAGCTGAAACCTAAATGACAAAAGATTTATATAAGTATATAACGATACAAATGTGCAGAGGTCCAGTCAAAAGAGGTTTGTGGCTTGCAATGCATTTGCTGTTGGCTTCTGCATGGCAAAGAAAGTTATTTGTATGCATGGCTAATGTCATATTGAGAGGAAAGCCTGTTCCTGATGATTACTTTTGAATGGTGGCTACAGATTTACCTACAGGGTCCTAGTTTAACTATGTGGTTGCTCCTAGCACCCAGGAACTGTACTTCCCACTAGGGTGGCTTTCAGCTAAACTGTTCTTGACTACGGTTAACACTTTGTTGTACGTCGCTCTGGATAAGAGCGTCTGCCAAATGCCTGTAATGTAATGTAATGTAATGTGTTGTCGGGCATTGACCACCCCAACTTGTGATCAATAGGCAGGTTTTACCCCCTGCAGGGGAGATTTTAAAGGATATTTATGCTGTAAGGATTTTCATTTTTTTATCCACTTCAGACCAGAAAAGCTCCACTCCAACATAAGATAAAGGTGGATGAACACCAAGATTAATATAGTTTTGTGTTTTTAATTTAGTTTTTATTTCTATTTTAGTTTCATTTACACATTGTAATTCAGTGGCATCCCAAGGAGCGGCACGGGGAAAATAGCTGTCTGCCCCTTTAACTCTTGTGAGCCACTAGAGCCATCAGGAGTACAGCTCCCAGCAGCCTGCAGTCCCACACCTGATTTACCAGCTGAAGCAAGTGAAGCAATTGGGACTACTCGCAGCTGAAACTAATTTGGAGACTAAATAAAAGACGCACCTTTTCCCCAAGCAAAGTGCAAAGTACCAAGAAGGGAAACGTGCTGTGAGAGAGAGAGAGAGAGAGAGAGAGAGAGAGAGAGAGAGAGAGAGAGAGAGAGAGAGAGAGAGAGAGAGAGAGAGAGAGAGAGAGAGAGAGAGAGAGAGAGAGAGAGAGAGAGAGAGAGAGAGAGAGAGAGAGAGAGAGAGAGAGAGAGAGAGAGAGAGAGAGAGAGAGAGAGAGAGAGAGAGAGAGAGGATTGTTTTGAGAACCCTGTTTTGTGTACCAACTACTGATTGGATGAGAACTTGGCTTGGATTTTGACAGTGGATCACGGACAAAGAGAAGGATTGTGGACCATATGTGTTTGTTTTTTTCCAATACCCATCTTTTTTATGTTTTGTAAAGAAATCAGTTTAATAAAATTGTTTTGTTTTGAATACTGCATTTCTTTGGTTTGTGGGTGTCATATTGGCCTCCAAGTGGTACCTCTGTAGAACAGTGCTGGAGGAGTGAGTATCTGCTGGAGCCCCAGTGTCCTCTCTGGTGTTAACATCATGAGGCACACTTGTGGTCTGGTTGTACTGTGTCATCAGGACAATTACAATTAACTCTGCTGCCCTTCTCAGTGGCTCCATCTCCTGTGACTGAAGAACAAGTGAACAAGAACATGCCCCTGCTTGTGTTGGTTCAAACTTTGGGGACAGACGACTCAGTACACAAGCAAATCTATCATGCAGAGACTTAAACAGGATTTGTGCCAGTTGATTTCCAGCTCCAGACAACTGTAGGTGTGCCTCAAGATTGAGCAGGCATGGCACAACTTCAGAGAGAGATTGGCAGCTGATCTGTGTGGATTGTGAATGGCTCTAGTAACTTAAATTGCTCCAACCCAGTCACTAGTGAGCAGAGTGTCCTCAGGTCCTCAAGAACCTCATTTAGTTCAGACTTAGTTTCGAGCAACCTCTTTACCAAGTGAGCAGTTCCACCATGTGCTGCAGTCCCTTATGAGTGCTTTGCCACAACTATTGGTCATCTCTTAATTTGCCTCTGCAGATTTGCAGACAGCATGAACCAGACTTCTTGCCTTGGTGATTGTCAAGTCAGCACTAGGGTGCTTCATGGCATCCTTCAGGGTTAGTTCAAGGGTGTGGGCCAAGCATAGCATCCACTGGAAATTAGTGATTACTTACCTACTCATCAGAAGATCATTCAGTTCTGGACCTGGCACAAAGACAACAAAGACAAAAATATTTTGAGATTAAATTATGAAAGGATTACAGTAAATACCTTCTTCACCTACCTCTTATAGAAAATATAGGCCCAAAACCAACAATTTCTGTTTATTGATATAGTCTTCTCAGCTTCTCCATACTTGCTACAATTAAGCTGCAGCCACATCAGTGACATATACACACATGTTAACATCTATTGTTTCCTTTTGCTTCATAACCAGTTATTTAAAGATTTAGCCTTCCGGACCGGATTAGTATTGCAGGACAATGTTGGTAATGTTTTTTTAATTTTGTCATTGCACATCAGTGATTTCAATGACCAATCCACACAGAATAAGACTTTACCATTATTACTCCCCAAAATGACTGAGGGCAATGTCTGCTTGGCCATTCCAGGATATATTCGTTACAAACAACTCCCGTCTACCGAAAATGTAATGTATTAGTTACATATTAACCTAAAAAACCCACAACACACGTGTAACGTTAAGCAGCTAAAAAAATCTCTTCATAGACATGCCGAAAAATAAAGAAAACACGACATTGGACTCGAGATGAGACTTTATGCCTCATATCAGTGTGGGAGTGTAGCACGGGAGCTCGGACAGCTCCCCGGCAGAAGCGACGAAGGAGGAGACAACATTCCACAGCAGGGCAGCTGTCCGGTGCTGAACCGAGGAGACAGCTGCAGCCAATCTCTCAATCAGGCAGCTGTCTCCCATTGTGTAATCAGAGGACGCTGCATAAAGGGAGAAACAAATGCAGCCTCTGAGAGAAGCGCTGGAACCGAGCTGGCCGACATAGTGTTTCTCCCTTTTTCCTCTCTCTTCCCCAGAGACGGACGCCTCCACCAGACACCTCTCCAGTGCCGACTGGGATACCTGGCCCGAGGACGGCGCAGCCTCACTCCCCGACCCAATCCAGCGCACGAGGATTCTCCATGGAGACGGACTGGATTTAATCATGTGGAACGAGGAGAGCAGTCCGTAAATTAAAAAGGGACTGAGTAGGACACTTATCTTTAAAACGAGTAGAACATTTTTCCCTGGGGTTTGACAGTTTTTTTTTTTCTTCTGTATAATTAAATTCTTTGGTTCAATTTATTCTCGTTGCCTCGGGTGAATTTGTCTCGCTCCCGGTGTTTTGGCTACGCCTTCCCCTGGCGTGCTGACAGGGGGGAACCGTGCTTTCAGTGCCAGCTTGAGCAATAGATTCACTACCATAAAAATTTAAAGTATGATAAAAAATGTATCGCATCAGACAATGACATGTCGATCCGGGTGGTAACTGAATCGTCAGAGGACCTCAGAGTTCAAGGCGTTTTTTCAGTCATAATTATTCGCTTGTACAGTATTAAAATGACTGGATTATGCTGGTAAAAGTTACATTACCTGACCTCCCCTAGTGAACCTAATCCCATCTGGACAGGGCTATTGTCATCATAATTGGCAGGCTGTCTGCAAGATCAAGTTGATATTTCAAGGCACTGTGTTTCTTAATGCATTGTAGAGAAAGAGCCATACACAGCTCGTGCGTGCACACACACACACACACACACACACACACAGAGTGAGAAATAGCAGGCACAGATTCAGACTCCTGTCTTTCAAATGCATGAATTGAGCTAAATATGTTATTGTAATTAAACACTTACCACATCCACTGTCCTCTTCGCCCCTCTGTGTCTGACGCCGAATCCAAGCCATCCACCTCCACCTCGTTTCAGTTTGTCCCCTCTCCTGGCTCACGTTCTCCACGTTCCTCTCTCCCCTTCTTCCTGAGTGGCTTGATGGCTTTAACAATGTTGGAACCATTGTCCATTGTCCGGCATTTAAAATTTTGGATCTAAAGTAGCTTTGCATTTCCTAAACGTAAATTACTTGCATATCCTTGTCGACGTTCCTGTGTTGATGAACACGTGGCACAGGGCATCCTCTCACTCTTGATATTCATGTGTGCTTGTTGGCCAGGCTCCTGACCTCTTGGTGCATGTTGCTAGAATCTGCTAGCAACAGACTGCTGCTACTCTAACTACTTGCCCAATCATCACTCTGCTGCTACCAGGTCTTATGTTAGCATTAGCTGCCGCTCGTTGTCTGTGACTAAGAAGCCTTTGTGGGCATCTTTGTGCAAACTTTGCAAATGCACTTTTAAGTTTGTGGGATTTTCTCCCTTAATTAGCATGCCACATACCCTACTACCCACAACAACCAGGCATTTGGATTTGTCAGACGAAGCATTGTACTCAAAATTCTCCCAAATGAGACTTGCTAATTTTCTCCCAGCTTGTATGCTGGCAATGATGGTGGCGAATAACGTCCTCCAGGGATCGGAATGGAGCGGGTCTTGTTGGGAGTGCCGCCATCTTGTGGTCATGCCGTTATCATGATCATTAGAGAAAGAGAATAATGACTTCTCAGTCAGATGGCACCTATCATCAAGCACTGAAAACCCAAGAGCTAAAACTCTAACCACAAGACAGATCCTGACCAAGTATAGACTGGCTATTGAGAAAGACTGATAAAAGCATCATGGCCTGATAAAAACATCATGGTGAGGTGGAAAAGGGATGCATTTTCTGCATTAGTGAAATATACCACCCTCAATTCCAAGGAAGGACTGAGGAAGAAAATGATCAGTCTTACTGAGAGAGGGACCCACAGCAGCACTGGCTGCATGAATATGAATGACTGAATGACAGTGAACGGGCAACTACTGCATCACACTGTCCTTAGGATAGTTTGATGTATTATTGTTATTATTGTTGTTGTTGTTTTTATGGTTATGATCATCATTATTATTATTATGGTTTTAATTGTTAATAAACCACCCTCCCCCCTTATTATTACTTATTATTTGTATTATTGATTGTGCTGTTACCATTATTTGCATTCTTTGGCAGTGCAATTCTTTTGTCATGCCAATAAACTGACATGATTTGAATTGAACTGGGAAGAGGGAGAGAAGAAAGAGAGACAGAACTGTGTGCATGTGTGGAAAGAGAGAGAGAGAGAGAGAGAGAGAGAGAGAGAGAGAGAGAGAGAGAGAGAGAGAGAGAGAGAGAGAGAGAGAGAGAGAGAGAGAGAGAGAACATTTCTGTATATGTGTGAAAAGAGAGAGAGAGGTATTGCCTGACGGGGAATATTTACATAATCACTCCCGGTAGCAGGTGTGAAGATAGTGGACTAACACAATTCAGCCCTGTGCCCAGCCAGAGTAATGCCATGGCCTAAGGGGCTAAGAGCAGCATGAAGGCAGATTCTTAATAAAGGCACCAATCTGTAAGGTCACGGTGCACTCTGAGAGGACAAAGGAGAGCAACCTTCTGCAGCGGGGTCCATTTCATTTGCTTTTGCATAGGTGCAAAATGTAATTGAAATGCTGATCTCTGAAGTGCAGAAGGAATCTTTTAGAGCTTCTGCAATGCTTAAATCTCAGAGAAAATGCCATTTTATTAACCCACACTTAGTTTCTATAACCAAGTCTCAAATATATGAAGGAATACAGTCTGACACAGGTCCCTTTTCCACATTTAATAATACACAAGGTAAACAATTGACTTCCCACCAAACCTTTCAAGAGAGAAAGAAACCTTGAATTCTGCAACTGCTTAAATAAAAAAGAAAGATTCAGCCAGAGAGGCCATTGTCCTGTAAAGTGCTGTACACACATGAGGACACATTTCACTTGAACACCAGCAAATGTGTGCACAGATATGAACACGTGTATGCATCCTGAAAACAGTTGGCTCACAAGATTGAAGGAGTCGTCCTAAGACACGGTCACATTTAATGTCTCTTTTCAAGATTGTATTAGAACAAAACAAAATGAGATGTGATCATGCACTTCATCTTGGTTACCGCTGCATTAGTTCCTCCCAACAACACACCAGGCACCCAACAGCTATCAGTTATCATCAATGAGAGATACACCTCTCCTCAGACCAATGCTACCTCTCTCCTGTAATTCCTGTATTTAGAGTGCATTCAAGGACTTCATGCGCTTCAGCTACAGTGCTCTTGGTGTGCAAGTGCTGGTGATATACTGTAGAGGTAACTCAAGAGGGACAATAACCAATTACAAATTGTGGGGAAAAATCAAGGATTATTTTTTTTATTTTTTTTAAAGTTAAATCAGGAGAAGAGACATTAGCTGTGCACCCTAAAAATACCCTTAGTTTGAGAGATGAGGAAAAGTCCATGAAAGAATGATGTCTAAGTAATTTCACCTCTGCATTACTAAAGATGAACCCCCCTTATTTATAGATTGAAATATGCCAAATGTGCAAAATGAATGTATTATTTCTTGTTTGTTCGGATGCATTTCTGGTAATAGTGGACATAGACTGCAAATGCACTGGTCATAATGTTCACTACCTCCAAGTCATCCACAGAACTTCTAATGATTTCTGGTTCTCTTCGCACAATGAACACATTGAAAACACTTTTCACTAAACTTCTAACAAGTGCAAGTAGTGAATACAAATTTCACCTGAGAGTCTTGTGTTCACAAATGTCTCAAACTTCTTTCCAAATGGGATTACTCACTTGCAGATGTGTTGACTAATAAGTCAAGTGCATAGATACAAAATGACAAAGCTTTTGATTGGGTGATCAGTTTGAAATTACACATAAAGGGAGACACCAGGTAAGTTACACATGTCAAAGAAAAAGGAAGCAGAGAGAAAAGAAGAACCAGCCATTAGAGCTAGAGGCAGGTGTGTACAAATCAGAGGTGGTAGAGTTGCTCGGAGGCATCAAAGAAGATCGAGATATGTCAGAAATTAAATAAAGGCAACAATAGTGGCTCACACCATCAACCGAGGACTGCCATTGACGGAAGCAGGCCAAAGGGTTCAACCTAATCTCTGCAGGTCCACAGTTGCATCAGTTATATAGATCTTCAAGAGGGAGAACCAGTTACTTTTACTGTAACAATAAAGCAACGCATCAATTACACTATATACTGTACATCAATTGCTGTACATGCAATATTCTTGGACACTGTATTTGTATAGAGCAGCAGTGCCAATGTGTTCAGGTATGCCCTGTGTTGTATGAAGTAATTTGGTATATTACTGGGCGTTGTAAACAGTAGAATAATATATTTCTGGATTTTATTTCATGTACGTACTGTAGCACATACTCCAAAACACACAATAAATGTATTGCATTCAATCTTACTGTATATTTTATTGTTATATGTTTGTACTGTGCTTCATGTCATTTTCTTTTATTTTCTAGAGGTTGATGGAGCTGGATACCAGTGTCATTCAATATGAATATGTGGATGTGGATGAAGCTGACTTCAACCTCTCCAAAAAACAAAGATCTAGTAGAAATATAATTTATCAGCGAGCAACAACTGATGTTCCATAACAACGAGGTGTGCTGCTGTAGAAATGGGGTCATCCACCATAATGCAAAGGTTGATTTCATCACACAAATCTTTTTTATTCTAGGTCTCTTGCTAGGGAGAATATAATGTGTGACGTTGATGAGAATGTATGGCCTAATGCTAATGCAAGGCAAGATATTGTGAGTAAATACTGTATCTATGAACACTATACAGCCTAAAACGTTTAGTTCATCTTAATTTCAGTTTTTTTCATTATGATGAAATGATTGCAACTGTAAATTTATTGGTTATTAGATTTGCTTTTTAGACACCATTAGGAGTTTTGATGTTTGTGTCAACTATTCTTAAATATAAATATATAAATATATATATTCTGTTTATATACATGAATCGGAACAAATGCAGAGAGAAAGAGAGAGAGAGAGAGAGAGAGAGAGAGAGAGAGAGAGAGAGAGAGAGAGAGAGAGAGAGAGAGAGAGAGAGAGAGAGAGAGAGAGAGAGAGAGAGAGAGAGAGAGAGAGAGAGAGAGAGAGAGAGAGAGAGAGAGAGATAAGTAGGCAGTACCTGGCTAAACAACCCCATGCTTCTTCATTCTCTCTCTAAAGAGATGCAGATCGCATGTCCCAGCATTGCGAGGACAGCTTCTGGGGTCAGCTGGGGTTCCGGGTGCAGCAAGTTATCGATCTCCAATCTGTGCCACAAAACAGATGGCATGGAGAAATGTAGCCAATCAGAGAGAGAGAGAGAGAGAGAGTCAGAAGCATAACAGGATAAGAGAGGACTGGGACACGGCTAATGGAGACTAAACTCCAGGAAACAGCCCATGCTAATGCAGGCCATTCTGCTCCGCCATGGCATGGTGACAGACTAAGAGCTATAACCAGGGAGTTTGCAGGGGTGCCAAGCGCACACTCAGCTGTGTGGGGGGTGGGATTAAGAGTGACAGCGGAGGACTGGCTCTTCCACATCCAGTGCATTCATTAGCATACTGCTGCATTCTTCAGAGAAAGATATTACCTTACAACTTGGATTCCCAATCCTGTACCATGACCCTCCGAATGTAGTACTACCTTTGATCACTCGGAGGTGCAGTAATGTCCCCAGTGTGTGTGACCCCATTCCTCCTGTCAGGGGCCACACACACACATACACACACACATCTATATATATATATATATATTATATACACATAATATATTATCTAGGGACAGGTATTGCAAATTAGCACAAACTACACATACTGAAATACAACACATCTGGTTATTGTTCCATCAGTGTATCAATGTACTTGTATTTGTCCCTATTAAATAAACAATACATAAATAAATAATATAATATGTGGACTATCTTTTGTAGTGCGCAACATTCGAAGAGTCCTATACCACCCTACAAACTAATCATTTTAAACCAGTTTATTTTAGGCGTAAATGTTATAAATGTGCGTACATACATATTCCTGACGGGAAATTACATAAGAGAGACAGCAGTGTGCGTGTCTTGCATCTTCCGAACAGGCATCTCCTTTTATGTGGGAGAATCATGCATGTCACGGTTCCAGATCACCCCAGCAGGATTGGAGGGGTGTCAGAAAACATTGGTTTCCCCACTCAAAAACACACACTGGGAAGCCCCAGCCTGCATATTAAAACTACACCCTAGCATGCGAGACCACATATGTTGTTGATTAGTCACCTCTCAGGTGTGAGGAGAGACACGCTGCGCACGTGTGTCTGTCTGCTTGGATTGGGACCTGCTCCATATGGCCATGCTGGGGCAGAGGCTGGCACAAAGTGTAGGGCAGAAACGCCCCTGCCCTCAGCGAGAGCAGACCCAAATATGGGAGGATTCCCAGAATGCCGGGCACACCTCATGCCTCCTCACTCAGGCGTGTCCCTGACAACTGTTGACGGTGGAAAAGCCAGAGTTCGAAAGCGAACCGCATGGGAGAGGTCACTCACCACTCGCCAAATTCACACCTCCAGACATTTCTGTGAGTGGATGGAGAGACATGAGGGTATTTTTAAGAAGAGGCACTGTGAAATAGTCACACCTTCACAGGCTTGGCTGAATTCTGCCAGTCTGCTCTCAAACACCTGTAGAACCACAGGCTAGACAGAAATAAAAAAACATTATTAATAATAATAATAATAATAATAAGGGCTATTTTTCATGGATGGCTGGTTGACCGCAATCAACTTCAATAGCCTTTTTAATCACAGTAACCTTGCAAAAGGCCATTTTTCGGCAGAGAAACAGAATGTACAGCAAAGAACCCAATACAGTCTTTGGCCGGCCAGATTGGGCATGCCATTTTATTTAGACAAAGGTAGTGGTAATAATTTTCCACCTCGTAATTCTCCTGTCCACTTTTAGGTGAGGTCTGATGAAAAATAATCAAAGCCACTTGTCTCAGAAAGCAAATATAAATAAGCTGATATGCTGTAGTTCAGAATCTATAAGTCTAGCCATACCTCATTCCTTATATTTCATTTACATTTGAATTCAAAACCTTTTTTTATTGAAAACAAGAAATACACAGAACATTAGGGTTTTGCCGATATACATTTTGGTTTAAATGCCTATCTTGGGCATTCCACAGGCTTCAGAATCTTCAGAGTGTATTTTTGCATACCTCAAATGGGACTGAATGTAGATTTGTTTGAATAGTGGCTTCCTTCTTACCACCCTACAATACAGACCAGAATTGTGGAGAGCTTTCTGTATTGTTGACACATGCACACATTGACCAGTCTTTTCCATGAAGTCCTGTAGCTCCTTCATAGTTGCCATTGGCCTCTTGGTGGTCACTCTGAGAAGTCTCCTTCTTGCTCGGTCATCCAGCCTAATTTAGGCAAGGTCCTGGTGGTGCCATGCAATTTCCACTTCTTAAATATGATCTTGACTGTACTCCAAGGGATATGTAAGGCCTTTGAAATGTTTCTATACCCATTTCCTGGTATGTTCCTTTCTGTAACTTTATCCCAGATTTCTTTTGAATGATCCTTGTTGCTCATGGTGGATTATTTACTCTGAAATGCACTACCCAGCAGTGGAATCCTCTAGGGACCGCTGATTTTATTCTTAAATAATCAGAATCATTACAACTGAACACAGGTGGAGGCCAATTAGCTTGGTGGGTGTGTGATCTGGAAGGTGATTAGTTACCCCTCAGCTACTTTATTGGTGTGATATGCAGTGTGATTTCCTTTCTTTTTCGCCTTTTGATCAAAACCTTTAACTTCTCACATAACATGTAGTTTTTGGGATTTAATATAACACAGTAACAAGAAAACATTCCAAATTGTATATGTTAGGAGTGAGTGTGTGTATGTTGTCTCTGATAAGGAGGTTCTAGGCCTCATCCCTTTGTGCCACTGCATTTAGATGTGAACCTATTGACAAGAAGGGCATGTGATCAGGGTCCGTATGTACAAAGATTATAAGAGTAGGAGTGCTGATCTAGGATCAGTTTCGCCTTTCAGCTCATAATGGATATGGTTAGGATATGGACAGGGGAAACCTGATCCTAGATCAGCACTCCTACTCTTAGAATCTTTGTACATACGGCCTCAGGTTGATAATACAACTGACTATTAAACTTCTAAAGTCTCTGGAGCATCTGTGAAAGGGACGTTGCGGTTTGGTATCCTGCAATATTACTAGTTATAGCTTCCTAGATGCTAGGTTTAAGGCAGTCCCATAATTAAACTAAAACAACAAATGGGGTGGGAACTGCACGATCAGGGAAATTGTAGCCTACAATATGATTGGAATGCTGCATTAAATGTATAGCATGAAGTTGCTATCCATCAAAACATAATCTTAAGGCCTGATTAAATATAAAATTGTCAAATGTATAATGTACAGGTTACAAACAAATCATTTAAATCAGACGAAATGTGTTTCTCAAAGTCAACAGTTACACTGATTCAGGCCACAATCAGAAAAATTGCACCTGTGTGTTATCCCACTAATGGTAATTTATTGGGATTGCAAATACCTTTTAAAATAAAATAGTATGAAATAATATGTTCCACTTTTGAAATTGCACCACTTGGTAGTTTTGTCCCATTTCTTTGATTGTTCATTGCGTTTTATGAGGATGACTCAATTTCCTTTGCCATGTAGGCTAATTGATTGTTGGTAACTTATTGGTAATATATAAAATATGTAAAATATAAACTTTTACCATCTCGTAGGTTGTTTAACTCAACATCAAAATTACAAGAATGAAAACATTGATCAAAACATGCATCTTGCCACGGAAACTTTAAATATGAGTATTTCTATTAGAGCAGTAATTTTGGATTCCCATAAAACCTAGGAATGTAGGCTACTTCTGTTTTATGTTCGTGGCGTGACAGATTTGCATTTAGAACCAAGCAACAGACATGAATAATTATGTAATCTCGTCGTAAATACCCACTCACAGAACACTCTTCCTGAGAAAATTACGGGGAATTTTGTTTTCATCTGTGACAGATTCACATGTTTTGACACTTAAATCATCTTTTATTTGCGCTGCAATGTGAGATTCGAATATCTTTACAGGCCGATTGACGCTGTCAACGGGTTGCTAGCTTTCACTTTAGGAAGTGATTCGCCTGCGTGCCTGACTACCTGCAGTCTCCAGCCAGCCACTAATCACTGTAATAACATTGCGATTTCTTGTGTCTAGCATTCACGAAATACCACATGCAATATGTGTGAAACCACATATTCTGAATGGAAATGGATAATTATTTCACCTTACATTACTTGAGAGACGGGCATGAGTCTTACTGAAACGTTTAAAAAAATATATATATAGTAATCCCAGTTATTCATCATACACCCCGTTAATATTAAATAACACTGCGGCCAGCGATTTTGACAGTTTTAAGGGATTTAACTGCAGAAATTCTCATCTAGGCTACATGAGAGCGTCTTTATTCCGAAACGAACATTTGTATACAGTAGCATACAACTCGCATGCACCCCCAAAATTATTAAAGGGACCGGATCGCACAATTGCAAGCAGCGAGGCCAATAAGAAGTCCACTCTGCATGAAAAATAAGATCCATACAAGGTTACAGGAAATGCAGGCATTCCATACAAACATACACAAACCTCACGTTTCCACGTTTGAAACACGGTGAAGTCCTGGAGATGTCTGTGCATCAAATGCCTCGATTTTCATCTCGTGTCCCCATGCATACATAAACTCTTGGTTAAAGTACAACAAGGCAACAACGAGGCACTAGAACGTTCGATCAAATCGAGGTAATGCTGTTATTTTGTATCCTTTCTCGTTGGTTTTTCGTTACAACCAGATATCAGAGAATGAAATAATTGCACCTTTTGATATTGAAAATGCGTCTCAATTAAGCAGAGACAGGTGCATTTCGTTTGAAATCGTATTTTATAGGTAGGTTATGTATTATGTCAAAATATGTATGAGCGTTGCAATGCAATTAACGTCGAGCTTTCATAAATCTGCTACATACCGAAACCACTTTAGATATTACAATTATCTAAAGCTGTTTTTTTTTCCACCAAGACTTTATTCAAACATGCGTCCCTTGGACTAGAATGGTCAGCGTATGCTAATGAATTTATCCACATGTATTAATGCGTCTCGACTACTTGTAAGCAGATCTGCAATTGCACCAGGATGAAGCGATCTCGGCGCTGGAGATGACGCAAATGACCCAGCTCCCCCAAAAAGTGTTTCAAGACGAACATGGCGGCAACTTAAGACAAGACCAAGATGACTGTGGATATCAAAAGAAGAGATCCAAGGCAGTCTGCCCAGATACGGAAGAGAAGATCACCTGGCTAAAACAATAAGACCTTGTTTTTTTATATATCTGAACTCCAGAACAGGCGGCGTGTGGCAGGTTTGCTTTAGTTGGCTACGGAAAGGGAGAGCGCTCAGCCCTGGAGAGAGGGAGAGAGAGAGAGGCATGTTGTCACAGAGAACTAGGTTTTTTCTCCGGAGAGCCATGGAGAACGCGGATATGACAATGCTTGGCTTAATCTCTTTGGATGCACTAATTGAATGGGAATAGGAGATCGCCGCGGAGAGAAGCCAGGATCACTTGAAATCCAACGTTTAAGAGGGAAATAACAAGACAATCCCAAGTCAATGAATATTGTGGCAAAGGAGCCCTCACGGTGGAGTCGGCCGGTGTTGCGCTTTCCCAAAATATGACCAAGGGTGCTTGGATGTGTCGGCAGCAAGATGACGGCTTAAAAATCTGGTTTGCACCCCGAGAGAACGAAAAGCCATTTACTGAATCAGAAAGGGCCCAGAAATGGCGACTGTCCTTAGCATCCCTCTTGTTTTTGACCGTTCTGCTATCTGATCACTTGTGGTTCTGCGCCGAGGCTAAATTGACACGGACTCGAGAGAAGCGCCCGGACAAGTTAGCATTCACGGACATGGGCGATTACCGAACCGCTAACCATATACTTTCACCCAACCTCCATTCACCACACAGCAGCCTCACGAAAAGGAAATGCTATTTTTATAGGGAATTCTACCAAACGTTTGTGGCGACTAGAAACTTGTCAACCCGATAGTTTATCTAAAAACTGTTATACTTTTGACGACGCTGAACCTGTGTGCAACGGCCTTTCCGAGACGCAGGGGACACAGTCGGCGGATTTGAATTTAAGCGATTTTTATCTTTCTTTTTGTAATTCCTATTCTCTTTTGGATTTGTTTTACGGGTTCTCGACTCCGGAAAATTTGAACTGCAGCCTTGACATGATTATGGATGGCAATCTAGAAGGTCAGTGCAGTAAGTGCGTCCAGGCGTACCAACGCTATGACCAGCACGCTCAGGAGAGATATGAAGAGTTTGAGGTTATGATTCAGAAATATGAAACGGATGTATATTCGGTGAGAACATGCATGGAAGAGTGCAAGGTAGGACAAAATGGTTCATTTTTCCCTCCTCTCTTTTTTTTCTTGCTGAATATATACCAGGACCGACAGTTAGATCTGACAGTCGTCATGGTAACTGATGTAACTATGAAGTATATATTCAGTCAACAGATGCTACTTGCTTAGATCTCCCGTGTGTGTTCGGGTGGTCTTTTGATGGTGTGAGCGTTGAACCATTGAAATATCTGGCTTCCATCTGCATCATAGTGAAATAAAAGTACAAGTTAACGTATCACACTAAAACTAGTGCAAAGTGTGGCCCCTTCCTCCATTGGTGCAGTGAAGTAATAAGTCCTGCAGGTGTGTGGTGATGGCAGCAGAGATATGTATACGGTTTCGCACTACTGTATTGCAAGAGAATTTCAATAACGGTAATAGTGCACCAGTGATTTACCACCCTAATCCACCAGAAGGATTTTCCATTGTTCATTTTTCATGTTTACACATCATTCTGTTGCTGCTACAGAAAATTGTCTTTTAGCCATCAACATGGATGTAAAGATGGGGTTGGTCCAGATTTTCGAGCTGAGCTATTAAGTGCGAAAGTCAGGCAGGTTAAATGTGGAATTAAATGTTGCCGAATAAGCAAAAGATGGCAGCTCACCGTGATCTACTTTATTCATATTAATCAATATAGCATTTAAGAATTTTAAAAAAAGTATATGTCTGCTTGTGAGTCCCCAAACCCCCCCCCCCTCCACAACACACACACACACACACATACATGTACACAAATGAATATATATATATTATTATATTATTATTATTATTTTTATTATTATATACAGTGCCCTTACACCCCTTCTAAAAAAAGGTTTTGCCTTACAACCTGGAATTAAAACATGTTAAATCAGACTTTGTCCACCTTTATTTACACATTTTAAAAAAATTATCAAAATTTCAGGACATTAATAAAAAATAAAAAACTGTAATAACTTGGATTGATAAGTCTACACCCCACTTATCATACCAATTATATAGTAGCTCAGGGGTAACCAATCACCTTCCAGATTACACACCAAGCTAATTGGCCTCCACCTGTGTTCAATTGTAGTGACTCTGATTACCTTAGAATAAAATAACCTGTTCCTAGAGGATTCCACTGCTGGGTAGTGCCTTTCAGAGTAAAGAATCCACCATGAGCAACGAGGAGCTTTCAGAAGAACTCTGGGATAAAGTTGTGGCAAGGCACATATCAGGAAATGCGTACAGAAAGATTAAAAAAGCCTTATCCCTTGGAGCATGGCCAAGACGATAATTAAGAAGTGGAAGGTGCATGGCAAGACCATGCCTAGATAAGGCCATCCAAGTTGGATGACCGAGCAAAAGACTGATCAGAGAGGCCAATGGCTACTATGAAGGAGCTACAGGCCCGTATGGCAAAGAGTGGTCAATGTGTGCATGTGTCAATACATAAAGCTCTTCACAATTCTGGTCTGTAAAACAAGTTCACATTCAGGCCCGTTTGAGGTATGCAAAACAAATGAACACTCTGAAGATTCTGAAGGCAAAACGTGTTGTGCTCAGATGAAACCAAGATAGAAATTGTTGGCCTAAATGCAAAACGTTATGTCTGGCCAAAAGCCAGTACAGCACATCACCCTAAGAACACCATCCCTTCTGTAAAGCATGGTGGTGGGAGCATTCTGTTATGGGGGTGTTTCTCGTCAGCAGCAACTGGGGCACTTGCTAGGATAGAAGGGGAAATGGATGGAGCAAAATACAGAAAAAATCTTCAGGAAAACCTGTTGCCCTCTGTAAGAAAGTTGAAATTGGGAAGGAGATTCACCTTTCAGCATGACAACAACCCAAAGCACACAGCTAAAGCAACAATTGAGTGGATAAAAAACAAAAAGGTGAATGCCTTTGAGTGGCCTAGTCAGAGTCCTGACCTAAATCCTATTGAAAACCTGTGGAATGACATGAAGAGTGCCGTCCATTGATGGTCCCTACACAGTCTGACTGAGCTTGAACAGTTCTGTAAGGAAGAATGGGCAAACATTGCCCAATAGACTAGACTCATGGCTGTAATTCAAACAAAGGGTGCTTCTACCAAGTACTAACTCAGTGGGGTGTAGACCTATCAATCCAAGTTATTCTAGTTTTTTATTTTTTATTAATGTTCATAAATTTTGAGAAAAACATTTTCACTTGGAAGTTGTATGGTAAAAAGTGGAAATAAAGGTGGAAAAAACTTGATTTAATATGTTTTAATTTCAGCCTGCAAGGCAACAAAAGGTCACTGCGGAGGGCTTCGGTCTCGGCAACAGGGGAAGAGCAGGGGTGCCTGTTTTGTTGCCAGAGCATGGCTGTGGAAGTCTTTGGAGCAGTGTAACTTTTTGATGACAGGTTTGGCATGCTCGCAGGGTGTGAGACTGCGAGAGAGTGCAAACTGTTGTTCGGAAGGTTGTTCCAAAGGCCATAATTGATAATTAGTGTTAATTGGTGTAAATGTCAAAGTGATTATTCACTTAATGGTTTGTGTTGTGAGTGGGTGTGGTTTGTGGTCTGGCAATTGTGCTGTGTTAATTGTGGGTAGGTGTGTGAACAACAGACGTGTGATTGCCTTTCCCACCCGAGCCGGGCAGAAAGTAAGCCCATTGAAGAGCAGGTGGGGCGAGTGGGGAATTAGTTGTTGGTCTTGTCGTTCATGTGTGCGTATTGTTGGTGTGAGTTTTGTCATTTAATGTGAGTGTTGTATCAGTGTGGGGGTGTGGTCGTATCAGTACCAGGGGGTTTCCACGTCGGAGGACGCAGAGTTTGAGTGTGGGGTTCTGTGTGTGTTAAGAGTGACTGAGTAAAGTGCTTCCTGTGTGTGTGGTAGAGAGAGAGAGAGGGCTCACACGGAACAGTGGGGAGTCTCTCTTTGTGTGATTGTGGAGAGAAATTGCACTAAAGGAGTGGAGAGTGTCTCTCGGCAATGGCACGAGAACTCTCACTGAAAGAGTGGAGAGTGTCTTGGGGCTAATTTCCAGAGAACTCTCACTGAAATAGTGGCGTGCGTGCGTGTATGCGTGCATATTGAGCGAGAACTCAATAAGTGGTGAGGGTCTCAGTGTGTCTGGTGAGAACTCGGACTGAAAAGTTTGAGTGTCTCTGCGCATGAGTTGGGAAGCACTTGAAAAGTCACTGAATATGTGTGTGCCTGGTGAGGTCATAGTGGAACTTCGGACTGAAGAGGTGCGGTGTCTGTCGATGTATGTGTGATGAGTGTGCGTAGGAACAGTGTGTAGAGTTCTACCCTGTCCCGTTAAGTGTTGATACTGGTTCAATGTTTGGAACCAATGTGTTAAGTGGTGACCATCTGTGTGTGTCAGTGTTTGTTCGTGAGTGTCCGTTGGTTCCCTGGAAGGGGATTCCCATTTCGTCTTTTTTTTTAGTTTGTTGTTTTCGCCTGAAAGCTTTGCAGCGAGTAGGGTGAAGACTTTGTCTGTTGTTTGTGTTTATTTTATTTAACCTGCTCTCCTGCTGTTTCTCTCGTCCTGGTGTGGGAGAGAGACGGAAAGAAAGATCCGGTCCAGAGACCGGCACATTCCACTCCTCTGCCACTCCTTATCATCTGCTTCTCTGCTCACATCTGGGGAGCAGTCACATGGCATGTGACGGTGACATTTCTGAGATGGAGTATAGACTTTAAAAAACGCTATGTTAAAAAAACATTTGAATTCCATATTTTAACATATGTTGATCTACATTTCAAAATGGGGTTCAGTCACAGAAAATGATGTGCTCCTTAAGTGGGCTTTTTAAGTGATGCAGAAAGGTGGTGGTGGGGTTGCCTGGGGGTCTGGGGTATCAATTTGTTATGGGGCACGGCTGCTGACAAAGGGGATATGGTGCCACAGTGAACCCTAACTAACTCTGAAATGAACTCTGCATGTCGAGACCAAACTCGACTTCTGTTACTTTATGTTGCTTTCATTTCCCAAGTGGAGATGGGCCCAAGTGCTGTTCAACAGTACATTACACTATTCATTTGCTTACAATGCCTTCATCCAAAGTGAATTGTGTTACTCTTACTGTACACCCTATACGGCTGGGTATTTAGTGAAGAAAACCTTGGTGGAGAGATGCAACATTGTGGGATTAAAACCTGTAATCCCATTTCTCCTTATTGCCCTTATTACCACGCTGCCGTCTCAATCCAGTGAAACAGTGTGGACTTGACACCGGAGGAGCATGAGTTGGAGTCCTGAGTGAGAGCCTATTGTACTGTTGAGAAAGATAACAATTCACTCTATCAGAAATGCAGCTACTTATCTAACATGTATGTAGTGTCACTTGCTTCTGGATAAGGCCTTATGTGAAAGGAACAAATGTGTCATATTATGTCATATCTGAAAATTTGTCTATGCAAGCCGAGGTGGCGTTCTGAATGAAACTCCTCTTGCTTCCGCAAAGTCAATGCATATGAGACGAATAAATCATATTTTATTGAACATTTTAAAAAGTTTTTAAATGCAGTTGTGGAATTAATGAGATTAGCCAGAATCTCTATGCAGGAAAGATAGTACAAGGTCAGAGAATAAATCACCAACATGTTTAGGGAAGAGCCATGTGTTAACGATGCAATATGCCTTTTTGTTGAAGAAGTGTATCTCTCTTTTCATCAATTAATAAGCATCAGGCATGCAGGCTCAAGACTTGCTTTCAAACTCCTCGGTCCCTGTAATTTAATAAGAGTCTGGAGCTGGCAGCCATTTAACACAATCTAAATTGCAAATGTGTTCTTATGTTAGCTTGACCTTTGCACAAGCACAGCACTTTGTGTTTGAATGGTTGAATGTCAGTTTAATAACTCACAGTTTTTGGAATTAAAATAATAATTCAGGGAAAAGAAAGAAAAAAAACGTTCCTTTCTTCTTCCTGTTTCCAAATCCCCTTCCGGCTGTGCATTGTCACACACAAGTGGTGCCACAATTGCATTTTTGGCATGTCACGCTGCTTGACCATGTAGCTTGTTGACTGGCAGAGGTGTGTGGGTGCCCTCCCTGGCGTTACATTATTATTATCAGCAGTATTATTCTTCATCAAATTCCTCTTTTTCTTCGTCGTCTTCTTATTACCTATATTTTACAAGGAAGTCACATTGAGATTGAAAACCTCTTACAAGTGAGACCGGACCACAGATGCACAGAACCGCAGAGACCCCTGTATTGAAATCTGATGAGACAGAAACCAGTTTCCAGGCACCTGTGTATTAAACCTTCCATTTTTCACTGCACATAAACACTGAAACAACCTCCAGGCTGTTTTGGTTCTGATGCCGTTTTTGTTCATTGCTTCCCAGGCCTGGTGCTTTACAATCTTTTTCATTTCTCACATACTAAAACATGCCAGGCTGCCAAAGCAGAGTGGGGTTTTGGGACAGTGTCACAGATAATGGAGAAGCTGAAGGCGGTAACCGTTTACGCTGCTGCAAGTCATCCAGAGCCGGTGGTGGTATTACATCAGAACATGCATCCCATGAAACCGTGCTTCCCAGTAGATCTGTGCATGCATATGAAATACAATCTTCACAAAATCTTTTAAACCTGTTAGAACGTGCGTTCACTTGAAATTACCCACAGGTGACATGCCTAACTACACTATATGGCCAAAAGTCAGTGGACACCTGACCATCACACCTATATGAGCTTGTTGGACATCCCATTCTAAAACCATGGGCATTAATATGGAGTTGGACTCCCTTTTGCGGCTATGACAGCTGCCACTCTTCTGGGAAGGCTTTCCACAAGATTTTGGAGTGTGTCTGTGGGAATTTGTGCCCATTCAGCCAAAAGAGCATCTGTGAGGTCAGGCACTGATGTTGGATGAGAAGGCCTGGCTCGCAATCGGTGTTCTAATTCCTCCCAAAGGTGTTCAATGGGGTTGAGGTCAGGGCTCTGTGCAGGCCAATCGAGTTCCTGCACACCAAACTCATCTAACCATGTCTTTATGGGCCTCGCTTTGTGCACAGGGGCACAGTCATGCTGGAACAGCAAAGGGCCTTCCCCAAACTGTTGCCACAAAGTTGGAAGCGCCCAATTGGCTAAGATGTCTTCGTATCCTGTAGCATTAAGAATACCCTTCACTGGAACTAAGGGGCCTATCCCAAACCCTGAGAAACAGCCCCAGACCATTATCCCTCCTCCATCAAACTTTACAGTAGGCACTATGCATTCCGGAAGGTAGCGTTTTCCTGGCATCCGCCAAACCCAGATTCGTCCATCACACTGCCAGATAGTGAAGCGTGATTCATCACTCCGAAGAACACGTTTACACTGCTCCAGAGTCCAGTTGCGGCATGCTTTACACCACTCCAGCCGACGCTTGGCATTACACATTGCCATGGAAACCCATTCCATGTAGCTCCCGACGCACAGTTCTTGTGCTGATGGTGCTTCCAGAGGCAGTTTGGTACACTGTAGTGAGTGATGCAGCAGATGATAGGCGATTTTTACGCGCTATGCGCTTCAGCACTCGTCGGCCCCGCTCTGTGAGTTTGCGTGGTCTACCACTTCGTGGCCGAGCTGTTGTTGCTCCTAGACGCTTCCATTTCACAATAATAGCACTTACAGTTGACCAGGGCACATCTAGTAGGGCAGAAATGTCACAAACTGACTTGTGGCAAAGGTGGCATCCTATGACAGTGCCGCGTTTAAAGTCACTGAGCTCTTTACGAACCATTCTGAATTCGAAATGTTTGTCTGTGGAGATTGCATGGCTATGTGCTGGATTTTATGCACCTGTTGGCAATGCGTGTGGCTGAAACACCTGAACTCAATAATTAGTAGCGGTGTCCACTGACTTTTGGCCATATAGTGTATGTAGACCTAATGTTCGTAAAATATTTCATTTCCATCTCTGTTAACATAACCCAACTGCTGTGTACGATCTTACACCTAGCAAATGATTAAAGCTGGGGTTGATTATCTTTTTATAAGGATTGTCCCTGGTTAACAATCTTATCTAGCTATATATTCAATCAGCAATTATTGCTTAAAACCTTATAGCTAGCTGTCAGTAACCTTCACTGGTCATATGTACAGTACAGTACACGATGCATGTGAGTCACTCATGTCTATATCTAGCTAGCTAACTTAGAATTAGCTTATTTGCAGCTACCTAGGTAGCCACACATTACTGTGCACTGTGCACTTGTATTGCTAGCAATGTTATAGCTAGCAATGAACAGAAAGGGGAGGGTTCACATGGAGGCATGTTTTGATGGAATCATGCCATAATAGCATGTTGGAAGGGGGGCCATGTTTTCCAACACTGGAGCTTTCGCCATTGATGTTCTCGCTTTGGGGTTTTTGAGGTTGGACTGGCGAACCCCTCTTCCTCTAAATGCATCGACACGAACAAGAATGTAGAAAGCAGCTTCTTTTCTCATGATTGTGATGCATTGATATGCACACCGAAACCAGTTCAAACATGAGGAGGGGCGCAAAGACAAAGTGGAGACTTAACCGGTTTAAAATCCCAGCATGGGATTGGTCAGACTGTTTGTGCTGTTGAATGTCTTCCAACAATCAATTTTTTACATTTGCCTTCAACAATATTTTTTATGGTTCATGTAGGGACATAAGAACAGTCTTCAGCTGTCATTCATGAGCTTATCAAGAAATGCAGTCAAAATGTTATGTCATGTAATTGGCTGGGCTAATTAAATCATTAAGTTGAGTTAATCCAGAGACAGATATGGCTCTTATTGGTCACTCCTGACCTACATCTATGAAAACCTGGCCGCAGATCACCGAGAGGTTGTTATAAAAATCTGCCCTGACCCAAAGTGACTAGTGAAAACATTTGTTTATTTGCATGTGTAGGTCTAAGTGGTTTGTTGCTACTCAGGAGAGACCTCCTACTGCAACCTGATTGGTTCCTATCACCCAGCTCATTTCTGTTTCTCACATCCATAAAGTGTCTTGCTTTGAATGGCTCTGCTTACTGGGCCTGGACACAACTGGAAGGTATCAGCTGGTCAGGTGCAGAAGCAATACTCATCAATACAGCACACAGTCACACAGAAGATACCACTACACTGGCCAATATAGTGCACACTTACACAGAAAGAGACCAATGTGGTGGTCAATACAACACATGCTGGCACACAAGAAGTGGGAAAGCTGTGGAGGACAGTTGCATGAAACGATGCAGTATCTCAAAATTAACTTTTATCATTTCTCTGATGGCTATGATTGCCATCAACAGCAACAGTTGGGACACCACTGTTTATGTTGTTGCCGTAGCACCGAGTGAACAGGACAGGTGTTCAGTGAGATGAATCATGCTGGTGTCATTGAAGAGCACAGGTGTCTTCCTCCTGTGATCACATCCTGTGCACACTTGTAACCTTCACTGTTTTTAAAGATATTTTGCAGATAGTGGAGTTTTTTGCTCATGCACACACACACACACACACTGACATTGTTGAGTCTGGAGGTGATCCAGGAGCTGCCAGAATCTGGGGACCTGGTTGTTTTCACAGGCTTGTTGCGATAGAGTGGACAGCAATAGACATGACAGACAAAGCGATAAGCAGTTTTGTAAGGGAGTGCATGTTCAGGCCTGTGCATGTCTGACCCTCCATGCTGCATTTTTTACTTTTACAGTTGGACCATGAACTGGGTTGAGGCAGATCACAGCTTGGGCATTAACATCAGATTCTGATTGGTTTATAGTAAGCACATTTCAGCTTCCATTAACCATAAGGCTTAAACATGTTAATACACAGTTAGAAGTAGTCCTGGGCGATAAATTATAACAATAATTATCAAGATTTTAATGATATCGCTTACAATATTCAGGTCATGTATGATATTGAATACCCACTGAATCAGCAACCCTCCCAACCCCATAAGGTTCACGTGATTGGCATGCAGAGGAAAAAACTGTAGAATCCCTCAATTTTAAGTGTATAGCCTGTGACAGCCAATCAACAGCAAGGCCATGCAGCATCCATGTGGTTGGCAGGAGGGTCAAGAATGCACAATGAAGTTGCAGCCTCTGAAGACAAGGAAACAATTCAGAAAAAGGGTACGACAACATCTGAAATGTGGACATGGTTCAGATTTATGAAGTCTGAAAAGTAACAAAAGAATGTTCATGGCAACACCACACATCTTGAGATGACGTTCGACCAAGTAGGAATTCAAACCATTTAATTCAGACTTTTAAAATAGCATATTTGATCATGTTTTTGTACCAAACTGTGAATGACTTTCCTAATAGTTTTACCAATGGGTTTGCTAATGGTTTTACCAATGGCTTTGCTAAGGAGCCACATCCATAGCCACATCCTTTTACCAATGGCTTTCCAATGGAGCCACATCCATAGCTTGCTCCAACACCTTATCAAACTAACCATTTCCCATGTTTAATTTAATAATTTACAAGCCATTAAACAGTCATAAGCACATGTGGCAAGGTTTGTTGAGTAATAATATGTAATGACTTGGTTACTGCCACACTAGCTAATGTCAGGTAGCTTACAAGTGTCAAGTTAGTTTTTTAAGGATGTGGGTAACAAATCAAAAGCTAAAAGTACAGTCAGGTCCATAAATATTTGGATATATACATATATATACAAAGTTATAGTTATTTAAGCTGTCTACCACAGCATATTGGAGTTGATTATGAATATGAGCTCAAAGTGCAGACTTTCAGCTTTAATTTGAGGGTATTTACATCCAAATCGGTTGAACGGTGTAGGAATTACAGCACTTTTTATATGTGGTTCCCCCCACTTTTAAGGGACCAAAAGTAATTGGACAATTGGCTGCTCAGCTGTTCCATGGCCAGGTGTGTGTTATTCCCTCATTATTTAATTTACAAGTAAGCAGATAAAATGTCTAGAGTTGATTTAAAGTGTTGCATTTGCATTTGGAATCTGTTGCTGTTAACTCTCAATATGAAGTCCAAAGAGCTGTCACTGCCAGTGAAGCAAGCCATCATTAGACTGAAAAATCTAAACAAACCCATCAGAGAGATAGCAAAAACATTAGGTGTGGCCAAATCAACTATTTGATACATTTTTAAAAAGAAAGAACGCACTGGTGAGCTCAGGGACACCAAAAGGCCCGGAAGACCAAGGAAAACAACTGTGGTGGATGACAGAAGAATTCTTTCCCTGGTGAAGAAAAACCCCTTCCCAACAGTTAGCCAGATCAAGAACACCCTCCAGTAGGTAGGCATATCTGTGTCAAGGTCAAGAGAAGACTTCAGCAGAGTAAATACAGAGGGTTTACCACAAGATGTAAACCATTGGTAAGCTTCAAAATCAGGAAGACCAGATTAGAGTTTGCCAAAAAAACTAAAAAAGCCTGTACAGTTCTGGAACAACATCCTATGGACAGATGAGACAAAGATAAACTTGTACCAGAATGATGGGAAGAGAAGAGTATGGAGAAGGGATTGAACTGCTCATGATCCGAAGCATACCACCTCATCTGTGAAGCATGGTGGAGGTAGTGTTATGGCGTGGGCATGTATGGCTGCCAATGGAACTGGTTCCCTTGTATTTATTGATGACAAAAGCAGCAGGATGAATTCTGAATTCTATATTATCTGCTCAGATTCAGCCAAATTCTTAAAAACCCATTGGACGGCGCTTCACAGTGCAGATCGACAATGACCCGAAGCATACTGCGAAAGCAACCCAATACTTTTTTAAGGCAAAGAAGTGGAATGTTCTGCAATGGCCAAGTCAATCACCTGACCTGAATCCAATTGAGCATGCATTTCACAAAAGCAAAACTGAAGGCAAAACACCCAAAAAACAAGCAGGAACTAAAGACAGCGGCAGTAAAGGCCTGGCAGAGCAACACCAGGGAAGAAACCCAGCGTCTGGTGATGTCTATGGGTTACAGACTTCAGGCAATCATTGACTGCAAAGGATTTACAACCAAGTATTAAAAATGTCAATATAATTTATGATTATGTTAGTTTGTCCAATTACTTTTGAGACCCTAAAATGGGGGGGGGAGGGCTATGTATAAAAATGGGTGTAATTCATACACGGTTCATACAATATTTTTGACAAAACCCTAAAATTAAAGCTGAAAGTCTACACTTAAAGCACCTCTTGATTGTTTCATTTCAAATCCATTGTGCTGGCGTACAGAGCCAAAATGATGAAAATTGTGTCACTGTCCAAATACTTATGGACCTAACTGTATGTGTAGGTGTGTCATTAAAAAAATCAATAGTAAGGCCCTCTGAGTGGCGCAACCGGTAAAGGCACTTATTCGGTGCAGTGCAGGTTGCCCACTGCAGCCTGGGTTTGAGACTAGGCTGCATCAGCCTGGCTCTAGCTGGGAGTACCGTTCAGGTTGACAGCTTGGCGGGTTCCATCTCGGAGGAGGCGGTTCAGTTCTCCTTTAATGTTCTCCTTTGGCTAATCTCCTTTGGTAGAACTGGCCAAATTTGGAGATAAAAAGGGGGGAAATTATTATTATATTAGTAGATGTTGCTATGTCTTTTTTTAGCTAAAGGTCCAGTTAAAAGTGGGGCTTAAATGCAGCAGCTATGCGGATAATAAAATGTACGTTTCATTAGTTCATATTTTATATTTGTCATTCAACATCAACTTAAATTCTGAGCTCATCACTGTCTCTTCCTCCTTCAGTTCAGGAGCGTGCAGACAAGCACGTGCTCTCTTCTGAAAGCCTTATGTCTTTTTTACACTCTGCAGCTGACCCGGCCAGTGGGGTCTCTGACCCGCTCGGTGAGGGTACTGACCCTGCCAGTGGTGGTGCTTCCCCTGCTCTTACTCCTTTAGAGTCCCTGCTGTGTGCGAGGGGAAACATAAAGTGTGAGTGCGGCAAGCGCCCCGGGTAAGGCCTTCCGCTGAGGTCATAAATAATACAATGCTGAGAGATTCATTCAGCGTCCCTCAGGCCTCTGCTGTGCAAATCAGGCTTTTGGAGAGGTGAAGACTGGCCACCGTGTGATTGTTGACCAGCCATTATTCCCAATAAAACTACCAGGGATGATATTGCCATGGCAGCAGCGTTAGTACACATGATGGAAGAGAATGTTTCTCCCTCTCTCTCCCTCTGTCTTTCTGTCTCTATCATTTTTTCTCTCTCTCTCTCTCTCTCACACACACACACACACACACACAAATGCAGATGGACACACACACACTGACACCAGGGTGTTTACAGCTAGTCCAGGCCTGCCTATGCTTTCCAGTGTAATTAAATTTGCATCCCTGTAATTCTTTTCCTTCCAACAGTCTGGCCTCAAGGGTGCCCCTCCCCCAGGAAAATGCAATCTGATCTTTCCCAAAACCCTGTTTTGGAGCATTCTGTTTTGTTGTCTCTGGTTCACACGTGGTGCTTTGTGCATTTGACGTCATCATGGCCCAGCGATGGTGTTCATACATAAAGAGATACCACAGTTCTCCAGCACATTGGAACCAAGTTGCCCGTGACAAAGGGCAGCTTATAATGTGTCCGTGTGTCAAAATGTATAGCTTCAAAAATTTAGTTTAAATTCAGTCAAACATTAACTGAACATGGGTAGAAGGCATCATTATCCACATTACAACACCGACAGATCTGAGCACTGGTGTGCACACAAAAGCTCACTGTCACACACTCAGTCATTTACTATGGCCCTAATAATTTAACATTTATTTAAACCAGTTTGGTCAACATTTCTGCAGTACTGAAAAACTGGCCAACATGTGGCTATGTGGTTTAGTCCTGTCCACTGCTGTCCTGTGGCTGAGATTGGTGCCCTGCAAAGGCTTGGGAGTCTGTTTTTCACCAGACGTATTCTCAGGACATATTTATGTGGTATTTAGAGCCTGCAGATGTGAGGACAGGAAAAGAAAGTGGCAAATGTTCATTGTTTCATTTATTATCCAGCTGCCAACTCCCCCCCGCCGCCCTTAATACAATGCATATGTAAAGAATGCAAGCCTGTCTGTCCCCTCCTGGGACCTCTACAGAGAAAAAGAAGGGAAATTAAGAGTTAATTTACATCTGCCACATGCATTCAACTTCCAGAGAATTTTGCATATCTCCATGTGATTTGCAATGCATTGCTGTTTTGCAATGCCTTGAGGACTCAAGCGTGTACTTGGTTTGTACTATATCAATCCAATACAGAAACTTGTAATAAGGGTGAGCATATTTATTTTATGAAGAGTAGAGATTAAGAGTTCATTTCAAACACACTGTATTTTTTTCAAATGAGAGATTATGGTTGATTTTCCGGTTATACCTGGGGCACCTATGACTGTCTTTGTTTGAGGAGCATAGAGATCCCTATTCAGTATTTTCCCATTATTTTAAAGTGGTTCCTGCATTTAGCCAAAACCACATAGCATTAGTCACCCTACTACAATGACTGCATTACTATGTGTCTGTCAGCAACAACCTAAACTGGACTGCTTTTTCCTTGTGAATCCCCTTCTATTTTATGTTGTCCACTTAATCGTGCACACCTGCTTCTGGTTGTAGATTATCCTTGCATTCAGTCTTTCTTTTGAAAATGTTTTTCCTACAATTATTCCATGTTCTGGTTAGCTTGTGTCGGGTGTCCATTTTGGCAAGATTTCCCTCATAAAATATATCACACAGGTAGTGAAGGTAAAGTGAAGCTTCAGGAACCCCATAATAGCTGCAAGTGCTACCACACGAACTCTCTGTAACTAAAGACTATAATTGTTTCAAATCAGTGAGTCATTGAAAACACATTAAAGCTCCACCTACTCGCTAGTAGAGTCAGGTAAATTTGCCCTCAATAAAGATTTTGCTGGAGGCTTAATTTTGCTCAGTAGACACTCCACACTGACATTTGAACATTCCACGCATCATAGTTGACTGGCACTGCCTGATTCACCACCCTTATTTTGTTTGACCATCCCAGACAAACCTAGCACCCCTACCTCCTGGCTGAGGCGCAGTCAAATTCAGTTAGAGTGCTGTTGATTTTCTCCCCACGAGAACAGTGGCCTCTGCTTTGGAGAACAGGGGGAAACTCTGCATAGTTTTTTTAAATGATGCATCTTTTACAAGGCCGCCTAATAACAGAGCATTTCCTGTTGACAGTGAGTGCACTGTACTCACATTGTTTCTGTTGCGTTGACCAGCTCGCCTGACAAATGGATTACAAAACGAAATGGGATTAAGCGCAGACCGTGCAAAAGCCTTCTTTCACCACAAATAAGAGAGAGAGAGAAGGAAGACATGCTGTGATACATTTCTGGCAAGTGCTCTCTCTCTCACTATATATATTTTTATTTCCCTTTCTTTGTTAACTGACTTGCAAAAAATGTATCGATTAATCTTTAAAAAAAAAGAAGATTAATCAAAATGCGCATTTTTTCCCCCCCAATCAAAGCTTTACAGAAACTTTTGAGACACGGGCCTATTTTAACAGCATAAAACAATAAGAATTATGAAGGAAATGAAACACCATTCAGTAAGCCTAACAATGAAAGCCTACCTCCTAACTCGTCCCCTTACTGGTTTTTATTTAAGAATATAAGCATATCCACGTGTTCAGGGGTTTACAGTAAGAACAGCCGACGAGAACACCTGTTCCGACGGAATCGATGTCCCGGGGATGCATAAATACTGTTGTGCTAAGAAATGATTTCACAAAAAACTCAGAGAAATGCGGAAGTAACGTCAGGCATGCTTAGCCAATTCAAGAGACCATGCTATTGTCGGCTGATGTAATGTTAGGCTACACAAAATATAACAAAAAAGGTTTGTCGTTGTTTCTTTTGTGAAATACCTGTATTGCTAGATATATTTGATAAAATCAACAAGGTTTTAACTGTTGTTTCAACGCAATATTATTACACTCACTAGAGTTTGTGCCATTGGATAACTCCGCAGTGCTGTGATACATAATGGTTAATTTGATATGCTTGATCGATCAAATTCTTAACGGCGATTAATCGATCATCGATTAACCATTAACATCTCTAATTTCAATTATGAAAGGGGTAGTTCTCTTCCCCTTGGATACAGTGAGACTGATTGCTAAAACCGCTTCCTTGTTTGTTTTCTGTGTTCTGTGTTTGTGAAGCGCATGACTGCAATGTCTCTCTGTAAAGTGAAAGATATACAGTGGGCATAAAACGTAGTCACCCCATTTAGAGTTTATTTATTTATTTGATCATTGGCAAGAAATCCACATTAAATACATTTTGATTCCATGAATACTTTTTAAAACCACTAAGTTCGCTAGATGTTTTTCATGATTAAATGAGAGAAATAATCGTTTATTTCTTGCAAGTGCACAGCAAATGAGTATGTAAGATTTTCAACATGTAATTGGTTGTAAATGTTTGTCAGGCATGGTCACTGTGGGCGGGTGAGTCGAGGAACCAGACCGGGAAAAAGGTGCGGAAGCAAACGTTGGCATTATTTTCACTGCCTGGCGTGACAATAAACATGAGAGGAAAACAGAAGTACTAAATTCGAATCGAATTAAAACAAGTGAATGCCTCCCTGTAGGCTTCTTAAACTGAAATAACGTGTGTCACGAAGCCCAAGAACAAAACCCCTCCATACAGTCCACTCTAAGGCCTGAGAGAGGGGCCTTTATACAAACCCAATGATTAGGCAATAGGTAACAGCTACCATGATGCTCAGCAAGGTACAGCTGCCACCATGCCTGTAAATGGAGTTGATGCTGACCATGGCCCAGCAGCTCTCCTAGGCTTCTGAAGTGCCTGGGGTGCTGAACGGACAGCGCACTAGACACAGGCGCAGCCCTTTCTGCTCCTCTACTGCCCTTCCTGGCATCACAGTGTTGTTATTTGTAATAATAACATTTGCATTCTATCATTTACCTCATGTACAGTGATATATATATACACACACACAGAAAATCAATGATTTGCATTCTAATCCTCTAATTTAGTTCCCGGTTTTCTCATTCTCACATTTTTGTCAGAGCCTCCAGCGGATGAGTGAGAGAGGGAAGCATTTCAGACTGTGTAGTCCAGGGTGTCAAACTCATTCCATCGTGGGCGAGTGTATGCAGGTTTTGTTGCAACCAGTGCACAACACCAGGTGATTTCAATTAGTTCCCCTCCTTGGTAGAAGTAGGAAGCTAATTAGTGAAATCACCTGGTGTAGTGCACTGGTTGCAACAAAAACCTGCATACACTCGGCCCACGATGGAATGAGTTTGACACCCCTGGTGTAGTCGGAGTGGACGTCACCAGTTAGCAAAGTGGTTTTGAAGCAATAGCACAGACATGTGCACTGATACTTTGGTCAATGCAGTATTGTCATGCAAAATAGTTGATTAAGTATGTACAATTCAGTCTTAATTCAATTCAGTTACTAATTCTGTAGCTGAAAACATACAATTCTTTAAACAATATTTCCACTTGGTTCTCCCCAATGTAGAATTGTGCCTCTGGAGTCACCACTGTTCCATACTACAGGAGAGCTTGTGGTAGTCAGAGGAGGGCCATATCTTTCACTGACAAAACAACCAAAACATTATTATTATTATTATTATTATTATTATTAATGGCGGCACGGTGGTGCAGTGGATAGCACTGTCGCCTCACAGCAAGAAGGTCTCGGGTTCGAATCCAGGCCGGGGGCCTTTCTGTGTGGAGTTTGCATGTTCTCCCGTGTCCGCGTGGGTTTCCTCCGGGTACTCCGGTTTCCTCCCACAGTCCAAAGACATGCACGTTAGGCTAATTGGAGAGTCTAAATTGCCCGTAGGTATGAGTGTGTGAGTGAATGGTGTGTGTGCCCTGCGATGGATTGGCGACCTGTCCAGGGTGTATTCCTGCCTCTCGCCCGGAACGCATGCTGGGATAGGCTCCAGCACCCCGCGACCCTGACCAGGAATAAGCGGCTTAGACAATGGATGGATGGATGGATGGATTATTATTAATAATAATAATAATAATACATTTTATTTATAATCCAAAAGTGCTACACTAGGCATAAAACAAAGAAAACAAACACAAAAATGCATAAAAACAAACACCAGGTTAAGAGAAGGCTTTTTTAAAAAGGAAGGTTTTTAGGCCTGATTCTGTGGTTCCCTCAGGTGGTCAGGGAGAGAATTCCACAAAGTCAACTGTTACACTGCTCCTCTGTAGTCTCAGTTTGTGGAAGAGATTGCGGCTTTAGGAGATGGTTTATGGTGGGAAATAGCCGCTTAGAGTTGCCAAGATTGTTGTTGATGATATTGGAGTAGAACTGTGACCGTGCCTCTTTGAGGGGCTTTGAGTAGGCCTTTTGGTGTTCCTAAAAGGCCAGTTTGTGAACAGTAAGTCCAGAGGTTCTGAGGCACCGCTCAAGCGCATGCCCAGGGCCTTTTTTTACAACTGAAATGTACATTATTTTTCAGTTTTTGGTAACCTAAACTTTTTTTTTTTTTAACCTCTGGCAGTTTACCACTTACCTTTTTACCATTTCAGGTTATTCACTGGACTTGAACTGCTTAAATTTCAGTAAAAACTGGAAAATGGGGTTGTTCTAAAACTTTTGACCGGTAGTGTACATCAGGGCTATTTTTGTTTTTTTAAATCTGGCCTTCATCAAAAAATAATTGCATAGCCTTGGGGTACATCTTGAGATCCCACTCGGGGGGGGGGTCTGTATTTATCTGAGAAGTAAGAAAGAAAACCCAGTGAACATGATCGTAAATTCAAATGATATCAACTGCTACAAAGAATTAGTATTTATATTTATGGTAAACAGTCATTCTTAAAGATACTGTCCTCTCTTATGGCAAAGTGTAGCCCAGGACATAAGTAAATGAAAGGTCAACCCAAGTCTATTGTCACTTGTGGGAGGGTCTGAGATCATGTGGACAGCAGTGGTGAGAGAATAAATAGGGAACGCTTCAGCGTTTTAAACCCCGTCACTTCAATCAAGCACAGGTGCTCCATTGTTTTGTTGACACATCAGCCCTGGAAATAAGAAAACCTTTTTTCTTGTCTGCTGACAGCAATCAATAAAGCTTTAGGAATTCTCACTGATACTCCAGGAGTTGGGAGACTGACACACACATACTCCGCAGAGCTGTCAGTTACTTGTCACGTGTCGATCTGCCTTGTGCGTTGCTTGAGAGGCCTGTATAAAGTGTCGTCATGTAGTATAAACCTGAAATTCAGAGCAAACTCGCGAAACAGACTGACATGTATGTACAGTAGAGAACCAGCAAACAGGAAGAATCACTCACACACACGTACACATACATACATACACAGGCACAGCAAAACAGACATGCACACCCACACACAGACATGCACACCCACACACATATGCGTCTCATTCTCCACCATGAGAAGAACCTCACTCCTCCTGCCATTTGTGATGGTTCTCTATCCCCTCTATACAGTATATCGTTTCCACCTTCCTTCCACACTGAAAGGTGTTCTGGAGAATACACTCACCTCTACTGGCTCTTGATGGTGCAGATCCATGATTTCCATGCTGCTGCTCTGTGCTTTACATGCTTCTTCCAGGACTCATCTGACAGGAGATGCTCCAAGATGATAATTGGTTTTAGTTCCCTGCTGGTTTCAGTTGCTGAAGATCAGAATATAAAGCTCGTGTATGCATGTCTAGACTAGACGATTTAGCTGTTAGGAATCAGAGCTGAAGTATCACACACTATCACAGGCTGTTAATGAACACTGCCTGACTTAGAGATCACACTTACCTAGAGAGTTTGTCAAGAATGCTCTATAAAGTGTTTCATGTTTTTTTTATTTAAATGGAGCGAGTGCGGAAGGCGTACAGAAATAATTGATTGAATTTTGAGCTTTTTAACTGGCACACAAGTGATCCTAACTTGAGATACAGGTATGATAGTGTTTATATTTTGCTTTGGCAATGCTGTTCTTTTAAGGTCAGCACATTTTAATTTTAATTTGAGATTGAGACAGAAAACAGAAACAGACAGAAAAAGAGAAAAGAGGGAGCAAAAGGATGCATAGGCAGGCTGTGGTTTTCTGTTTCACTCTTCCCCCTGCAGGCCATGTGTTGTCACGACTGCCTACATTCCTGGGTGCCAAGCATGACAGTCTCCCGCTAATTCAGGGCAAGAGTCAGAATGCCAGCTCTACTGGCACATTTTCCATCAGACAATCCATTTAGAGGACCCTGTCCACCTAATCCCGGCCATTTCAATCAGACAGGAACCATGGTGCTGAGCTCTACGGAAGGATTTTTTATGGTTTCTCCAGTAGCTAAGTAACAGAGTTGTGTTTGAACAAGGCCCACGTATGTGTTGAGCTGTATTTGTGTTTTCATGGTTACATGCTGAAGCAGTCAGGTGAAAAAGAGGCAGACCGGTGGTTTCCTCTGATTCACTGAAGGCTGTTATTATGGACTCATTGTTTGGCTAACACAGCCACCTACAGAAGTGCACCACTGTGGAGTTTCAACTCTCAAACACCTCACGCCCCCTTGATTGTATACTGTATATGCGGCCGCAGACCCACTATCTTTATAACATCAGGATGGGCTGATGGTGCATAGACGTGATTAGATTACAGCATCAAGGTGATATGAAGATCAGTGGAATCCGTGTAGCACTTGCAGCGCAGGCCTACCACTGGAGGCCTACCACACCTCTTCCTCACCCCTAACTCTGATTCTGAATGAGGTTTATTGCATCTGGATGCCTTTAGTCAAAGGCACTTTCACAGCCTATGGTGCACGTCAGGGGTAGGCAACCCTGGTCCTGGAGCACCACAGATTTTATTTACTTTTTGGTCCATCTGAGCTAGATTGTGCAGTTTCAACAATTATTAAGAGTCTGCATGGTGAAACACTGAGTACCTCCAGCACATGGTCACATGCATTCATTAAGCCTAGTAATTAATACAATTACATAGTTAGGGGTTTGAATGGAACAAAAACCAGAAACATCTCTTGCACTCCATGACCAGGATTGCCTACCCTGATTTATAAAATGCTTGTTTCTATGGAAGGAATGCAGATCAATAAAGTGAGGAAAAAGATGGGAAGAGACAGTATGTCCCATCTCCATATAAATCACTCTGAACCCCTATACTGGTGTGCCTGGGCTAAGTATGGAAGAAAATAGTTTGTTCTTAGCAATTTGTGGAATTTATTCCAAATCTGATGAGCTTGTGCACTGACCACAGGAAAAAATATAACAGTTTGTATAAAAGCAGTTTGTGGTGCTGTTCTTGAGGAGCACGGACCTCTCTCTGCTTCTCCCAGGCAAGCAAAATAGTCTTGAATCTGCTGGTGTTCAACTAACATCACTCAGAATAACCATACATGTTGATGTGAGAGGTTTTATTTTACCACAGAGCTCCCAGGAAACTCTTTCAGGGAATAATCAATTCTGGCATGAAACATTAGCGCCAATCATCACCAGAGACCACCTTACTGAGCCTCTCTCCCGCTCTCTTTCTCTCTCTGTCACGCTATCCCTCTCTCTTTTTGTCTTTGTCACTCTCTCTCTCTTCAGTGCATTCTGTTATAGATCTGCATCCCTCCCTTTGTTTCAGCACAAACTGCTCTGCTGTTGTGCTTACAATATTATTATACCATGGTATCCTCTCTGACGTTGATTGCTCTTGCCTGGCGAGGTCTTCCATGCAGAGAACGCTGCTGAAACACTACAGCAGTTTGTCTGCTAGTGTTTTCGGTGATTGAGATTATTGGTATTGAATTTTGGCATTCAACTTTAAAAGGATAAGTGGATTTGCTGCTAAGGTTAGCTTTTGTTGCCATTACAGGACAGAGAGGGAATTTTCCAATTTATAAACCATTGACAGATATTTCATAAACACTGGAGAAATACCAGACTGGAAGCATTGTAGTATAATTCCAATATATAAAAAGGGGGACCGTACTGACCCAGGGAACTATAGGCCTGTCGGTTTAACTTGCATCTCATGTAAAATGCTGGAATGTATTATTAGGGATAAGTTGGAATCATTCCTGAAAAAGAATAGTATTTTAAGGGAGAGCCAACATGGCTTTCTTAAGGGGAGGCCATGCCTAACAAACCTCCTGGAATTTTTTGAACAGGCTAAAAGTATTTTGACTTCAACCAAGCTTATGATATTATATATTTGGACTTTCAAAAACCATTTGACAAGGTACCACAAGAGAGGCTCATTGTTAAAATTAATTCAGTAGGAATTACAGGAGCTGTTTCAGAGTGAGATCATAATTGGCTGCAAGGGCGAATACAAAGACTAGCCTAGGTGTGCTGTGGGCAGTGGAGTCATATCTGACCTAGGTGCTGTGGGCAGTGGAGTCCCACAGGGCTTAGTGCTGGGACCTCTGCTCTTCCCTATTTACATAGATCTTGATAGGGATGTTTGTAGCAACATAGGTAAATTGGCAGATGATACTAAACTTGGGGTTTTAGCAAACAGTTTGGAATTGACTAAGATAATTAAAGATGATTTAAACAAAATCCAAGAATGGGCAGAAACATGGCCGATGACATTCAATATTGTTCAATGTAAAGTTAAGCATGTGAGAAATAAAAATATCAGACAGGAGTATTTTATGGGAGGAGAAAAAGTGTTCAATTTGAAAAAGACTTAGGAATTGTAATTTATCAAAGTCTATCTGCATCTTAGCAGTGTACTACAGCAGTGAAAAAGGCAAAAAGGTTGCTGGGATACAGAGCAAAAGGTATTGAATATAAATCAATACTATTGATTTATATTCAAGGTTATATTAATGTTACAGTATGTCAGACATATGTCATCTTTGTCAGACCTCACTTAGAGTAATATGTGCAGTTCTGGGCACCACACTACAAGAAAGATATAGAAGCTCTTGAAAAGGTTTAAAGAAGAGCAATTGGTACTTGGTATGAAAGGTAAAGGTTATGAGGATAGACTTAAGGCACTCAGTCTATTCAAGCTTAGCAAACAGAGACTTGAGGGGGGGATTTGATTGAGGTTTTTAAATTCATAAAAGGATTAACAAAGTGAAGTACCAAAGATTTTTTAAGATAAGTTTGGTTAGCAGAACAAGAGGCCACAGGTGGAAAGTAGTGCACGTCAATGCAAATTCTGCATGGATATTAGGACATATTAGGCAGGATATTCTGTTTTTTTACACAGAGAGGTGTCAATGCCTGGAACAGCTTGCCAGGTCAGGTAGTAGAGGCAGAAACACTTGGGCTATTCAACTCCAGGCTAGATACATGTGGAGGACGTCGGTCTCGGCCACGTGGGAGTGGCATGGTTGCCTGTCTTGTTTCATGTTGTGGAGGCCTTTGGAGCAGTGAGACTTTCCGGGGGCAGGTTTGGCACTCTCATAGGGTGTGAGAGTGAACTATTGCCCGGAAGGGAGCTCCAAAGGCCATAATTGGTTTCATTATTATTTAATTATTTAATTGGTGTCAATCAGTCAATTTATATAGAAGTTAATTGGCTGATTGGGTGTCTGTGTGAGAATGTGAGTTGAGTGATTGTGATTGGGTGATTGCCTCACGAGTCCCACCTGAGCCGGGCAGAGACTAAGCCTATTTAAGAGCAGGTGGGGCGAGTGGGGAATCAGTCAGTCTTGTCTTGATGTGTGTGTGAGTGCGCGTGCACGTATGTTGTGGAATGTTTGATGTTGAATGTTGAATGTTGGATGTTTAATGTTTAATGTTTGTGGAGTTTTGTGTGCGTTTGTTGAAAGTGACTGAGTAGAGTGCTTCCTGTGTGAGTGGGGAAGAGGGAGAGGGGGTGCACTAAGAGTTTTCACCTCTCTCCCTCGGTGTGATTGTGGAGGAGCGAGAGGGTGCCCTGGAAGAGGGTCCGCCTCTCGCCCTCGGTTTTAGTAAAAGAGAGCTCGCACTCGACAGTGGAGAGTGTTAATGAGCAACAGCCCAAGAACTCACTGAAAGAGTGGAGTGTCTTGGGGCTGGTTGCCAGAACTCTCGCTGTGGCGAGTGTCTCTGTATGAATGGGTAAGAGAACTCGAACTGAAAAGTTCGAGTGTCTCAGTATGAATGGGTGGGAAGCACTTGAAAGGTCACTGGATATGTGTGTGCCTGGGAGGTTCAAGGGAACTCCGGAGGAAGAGGCGCGGTGTCCCGTAAGTTTGGTTATTTTAACTTGTTATTTTAGTTTGTTGTTTTTACCCGAAAGCTTCGCGACGAGTAGGGTGAAGATTTTGTGTCTGTGTTTGTGTTGGTCTTTGTTATGTTAACCTGCTACTCCCACTGTCTCTCTCCCATGTCTGGGGGGAGAGACAGAAAAAATAAAAATAAAAAATCCGGTCCGTAGACCGACAAACTCCACTCCGTGTCTCCTGGCTGCTCTGTTCCCGTTCAGGGTTTGTCACGTGGCGTGTGACAATGCAGTACTAGATACTCTTTAGATTAGGACATGATGAGTCCAGATGGGCTGAATGGGCCGCTCTCTTTATTATGTATTCTTATGTTCTTATGCAATATACTGTGCTGGCTTTGTTTCACTCTGCATGAGCTACGAGTGTTGAGAATACTCAGAAGTTAGATGATCACAGTTATATACTACTGTTTAAAATGCTTTGACATATACAGTAAACATAGTCCTGGTGTTGGCAGGATTTTAAGTACTTGGTCATGGTGTGTTTAGATTGTGTCTAGCACACTGTCCACAGGCTCAGGCTGGTGGTTTGATTAGTCCATTTCCTGCACTCTGCACATTCTGTAACCTTGGCCAGATGTCTCTCAGGATTGTGTGCTTCTTCAGTGTTCCCAGTGCAATGAGAGATAATAAAGCAGGTTCGGCTTTCTCTGTACCAAAAAAGTTTGTGTTACAAACACTCAATTGGTGACCCCGACATTCTTGGACGATTCCAGAGTTACTCTCCGCTGGAGTTTTGGGAACAATTGCAGCAACGTGGTTCATACAAGCCGCTTGTATGCTGCAAACCATGAAGCCGATTTGCGGGATATCAGCGCGGATGAGACACAGTACTATTATGTCGTCGCTTCGCTCAGCAGCTCCACCGCGACCAGGGTTGTGAGCCTGCTCGAGGATCCCCCGGCACGCAACAAATACGCAACGTTAAAAACTCGCCTCCTGGGCTGACTGAATCCGAGCGTGCCAGACCGCTTCTCTCCTTGCCTGGCCTTGGTGAGTCAAAGCCTATGGAATTAATGGACCACATGCTAGCACTCTTGGGTGGCCAAAGGCCTTGTTTCATTTTTAGAGAGCTGTTCTTACGGCTTCTACTGGAACAAGTTAGGTCAGCCATTTGCCAACATGGAACACCGTGGTATAGTCCGCCGCTCGAGCAGCCCATGGGCCTCCTCTCTGCACATGCTGCCGAAGCCTGATGGAGGTTGCTGGCCGTGCGGGGACTACCGTCGCCTCAGTGATGTCACTACCCCCGACCAGTATCCAGTCCCGCACATGCAGGATTTTTTGGTCTTCTCCAAGATGGATCTATTCCAGGGCTTACATCAGGTGCCGGTCCAAACTGAGGACGTCCCAAAGATGGCTGTCATTACCCCCTTCGGGCTGTTTGAGTTTCTGAGCATGCCCTTCAGCCTTCAAAAATGCAGCGCAGGCGTTCCAGCGCCTGATGGATTCAGTGCTGAGGGGCCTCACGTTCCTTTTTGTCTACTTTGATGACATCCTCGTCACCAGTGACTGCGAAGAGGAACAACTGTCCCACCTGCGGATCCTCTTCGACCAGCTCAACCAGCGTGGCCTCATCATGAACCCAGCGAAGTGCCAGTTCGGGCTGCCGTCCATCGATTTCCTTGGGCACCACATCACCAAGGATGGGGCGATACCTCTACCGTCGAAGGTAGCTGCTGTGTCGGATTTCCCACATCCTGATCACCGTAAGGGTCTAACGAAAAGTAGTGACCCTGTTTTGTCAGAAGAGCAAGCCAAATCAAGAGAGTTTCAAAGTTTTCTATGTGCTTTGTATCGCCAACAATAGCAAAGATGTCATTCTCCTGGGTCTACAAGATATGTGATTGTGTTTCACATAGGAAAGTGCTATATCCTCACGACATCCTCATGACTCTTTGCTACAAAATAAGCCCAAACCCACCATTTTCCGATAATTATTAGCCAAACAGACTCCCCTGAATGGCAACCAGCACCACCAGTAATATGATCATGTGGCATGATCCAGGGGCATAACTGATACTACTTCCCTCCATATTTACTGGATAGCCAATGGGTTATCCTTTACAACAATATAAGGTTTCCTTTGGTTTGCATTTACTATCATGAATGAGCTATGCGCACATTGTGATGCTAATGAAGACGTGAAGACACATGATTGAACAGAGTGCATGGACTTCAAAAAGGTTTGGAAAACTCTTTATACTTTTCTCTTAGTTTATTTGGATTTATTATTTGGTTTTACAATACCAAAAGCCCCAAAGAAGACCCGTTTCAATGACCAGGGTCCCATTTATGACCGGTGAGTAGCTAATGGTCAGCTAGTAGACGGAAGTGCCAGCTTTGCCACCAGAAGACACTTATCAAGTTAATGGCCTGTGACAGAGACTGCTTTAATGATTGGCACAACCAAAATAACCTATAGCTTTTCCTGTGTTGCCTAACTAAATAACACTGACACTGTAAATAGTTTTGTGCAATGAGGGCAGACAATTGCCAGTGCAATTTTGGCTTGGCTAAACAAATTAGTTATATTTATATATTATCATTATAATTATATATTATTTATATTGGTGGAATATTTTGATATATTTTATTTATTTTGCTAATTTTGACAGCTGTTGCTGTTCATGTTTTTTTTAAGTTGATAATGGCAAATGCCTGTTGGTGGTTACTTTTTTACCATTGGAAAACTTCTATTGTTGCTATTCAATTCTTTGGTTTGAATTTGGTATGTGTATCTCATAGGCAACAACATGTAGTATGATTCTCAGTGTCACGGAAGTGAATTGTGTCACTTGGAGACACTTTGAGCTATCACATTAGTATATTTTTTGTGAGCAAAATAACAATCCATTGTTTTGGGTGATAGAAACAGGTTTTATAGCCATCAAAACATTTTAGTATGTTTTTCAGTGTCACGGAAGTGAATCATTGGGCCAATTTGGCCATCTTGGATTGGTTTTGGGACACTTGGAGACCACTGGTGACACCACTCACTAAAAGGCCTCTAGTTCACAAGTCTTTGGGTCTAGAAGTCTGTTTTTTCACACAGACTTGGTTTATATATTGGACAAGGTATGCACAATCAACAGCTATATCATGAAATGCAGTGGCGGGCCATGCATTTCACACCTAGGCCTTCAGTAGTGCTCCGTCTGAATCAATCCACCCCTCAATAACTATTTTATGGCTATAAAAAACATCTTATTATGCAGAAATGCAGTATAAAGAGCCGTTGCATCGCAGATAGATAACTCGTGTAGCCAGAATAAATGCCTTTACTGAAGAAACAAACCCGGGGTGCACAAGTCTCCTTCTACTGCAGCTACAGCTGCGACACACATTAAAAAAGCATCAATAATAACCTCATAAAATTGCAATATTATTTAGGAAAATAGCAACATTTTACTCACCAAAAATCCTTATTATTTGTACACAAAACCCATCCTCCTTTCTTTCCTCAAAAAGAGTTCAATTACTCTGTCGTACAGATTATCCGTGCGTTTCAGTTCCATCAAGAAGTCCTTTTCTATCGCTCCGTTTCCCTGCACACTTGCTCGCTCAGCTGTACAATAAATCCGCAACTAAATCCATTTCTTCTCCTCCTTCAGCCATTGTGGGTTGACAAAACAGCTATTAAATCAACACAACTATATTTTTGCTCGTGCAGCTCGCTACAGATACAGTTTGCTAGCTCTGGCTAGTACACTCTCTGACTATCCAATCAAAGGGTGTGAATACGCTGACGTTACCGTACGCCTGCTAGAGGGCCTTGGTGTCGCCAACTCAAAATCTGATTTTGAAGCAACAGTTTGATCGACACTTATTTTATGCTACAGGGCCAGCAGAACTGATTGTGAAGGCCTCCAGGCAGATTTCTTTGACCCTGGCAACAAATGATGGCTGAAATGTGATTGGTTAAATGCTTTAATATGAAAATACACGTCTGGAAGCAGCGCAACCAGGGGAAAAGCTATGAAAGGAAGCGGACAGACCATTTGGAATTATTTAATAAGTATTCATGGACAAAATATAATTAACATCAGTCTGTGATTCAGATATTTTTTAGGCCAGCAGAGAAGGCCTTGCAGGCCCTGACGGCCCACCACTGATGAAATGTGACTCATTTATTGCTAGAAAATATAAAAGCCCACTTTATTGTATGTTTGATCTTTGGTCCTTTGGGATCCACATGCTATTGTGTTGTGTCCACATGCTATTTGCACACCTAACAATTACAATGTTTTTTATTTCAAATGATACCAAATGTAGGTATGTGGCCATCACAGTACTTGAGCTATGAACTGTCATATTTAGTTATGTCCAAATAGACATGAATGCACAAAAAAGTATGTGGCGGTTAAAGGGTTAATAGCTTTAATGCACCTCAGGATAGAGTGTCTGGAAATATTTTGGAGGGATACACCAATCTTCAACAAGAAATTCCATTATTTGATTTTTTTATTGATGGTGGTGGAAAACGCTATCTCAGGCACTGCTCCATAATCTCTCATAAGTGTTCAATTGGGTTGAGGTCTGGTGACTGAGAAGGAAGTGGTTCAGAGTGACATTTTAGAGTACCTTTTCTTGTAAGGTCTTTCTGTGTCTCATGTGACTTGGCTAGGAGCTGATGGGCTGTTCTCTTTTGCTTGAAATTCCCTGCTGGTTGCACTAAAAGGCATCTCTTGTGACAACTATAACCTTCCTGTCTCAATTTTTTTCTACCAGCCTATAATCACTGTGTGTGTGTAATTGTGTGCATGGGCATACTGTATGTGCGTAGGTGTATGTACTGTGTGTGTGTGTGTGTGTGTGTGTGTGTGTGTGTGTGTGTGTGTGTGTGTGTGTGTGTGTGTGTGTGTGTGTGTGTGTGTGTGTGTGTGTGTGTGTGTGTGTGTGTGTGTGTGTGTGTGTGTGTGTGTGTGTGTGTGTGTGTGTGTGTGCGTGCGTGCGCGTGCGTGTGAGTGTCTGAGAGAGCAAGAGAGTGAAAGAGAGAGAGAAAGGGTCATTTGGGAGAGACAGAAAGGCAGAAGTAGGCAGTGTGTGAGAGCATGTTCTGTACGTGTTACATTCACTTTAGCGTTCCCAGTGAAATGTAATTCTCTGGTGGGCAGAGAGAACAGTTGGCCCAGTGCGGGGGGGTCGGTGGGGATGGCCAGGCAGTGGGGCAGCCAATCGATTTCCTGTGGCATAGCTTTCGACAAAGACTGCCTGGTGGGAGTGGATGGCCGGACTGATTGCCTTTGATTCCTGTTAACGCCACAAAATTGCTCTGCATTATTTATGGAGACCATGCAAGGAAGCTTTGTCAACACAATGCATCACCAATAAAGCCTACCCCCCTACCCCTTATATACCCCAATAATATATTCTACAGTGATTTGGCTTCCCCCACAGTTATGGATTCTTTGGGGCCTGACAAGAGACACATTTTGGAGGGGCCATCTCTCAAGGTGACCTCCAAAGAGCTTTCTCTCCCCCACATAACTGACTTAAGGCAAACTGAATGCTGCCTGGAAGAGGTGTGTTTGCCTGGTGTTAACTCTACAAATAAAGTGGGCTGAAAATGGCAGGGGGTTAGAGGATGGGGGTGGGAGAGATGGAGAAGTGTGAGGTGAGAGGAGGGAGAGATTGTGGGGGAGGGAAAAAGAGAAAGAGAGGGAGGAAAGAAAGATAGTGTGGGGTTAGTGGGGAAGTCCATTAGAAGGAGAGAGGCAGAGGGTGAGGGAGAGAGGGAAGATAGGAAAAATAAGAGATGGAAGAAGATTTGGTAGAGTCTGCTGAACTTGAGAAATAAACAGCAATTGAAATAATACAAAAATACATATTATATTGACTTACTGTAACTTTGCTTCTCAAAGTTAGCTTAGTTGTGCTTAGATTGAATGCCTCCCCTCCCAAAGTGTTACCTATGGACACACAGGAATAAATAGTATTTTCCTGACATGATTTTTCTACCTAATCTTCTTCCACTGGAGCTACAAGCAGAGAAACACTGTTCTAATGAGAGGAAGGAAAATTGACTGGAAATGAGGTCAACTGAGGAAATAACGCCATTCTTTGTATCAGAGACCAACAAGCCATAACGAGAACCTTTATGGAAAACATGAAGGTTGGCTAGAAAAATTGCAATAAAATTAAAAATCTAAAATGATATGATCATTAGTGCTTCCGTGATTAACAAACAAATTCCATTGGTGCGGGAGGAATGATTGGGTTTCTAGTTCACTGCTTTTTTCTAGGCTCATTACCTGCATTGGGCTAGAGTCCTGGTCTGTGTGATTCCATTCAAATTCAACCTCTTGTTACTTCATTCTTAATGCTCTGACATGGACTGCATTGGGCTTCCTGCACAAGACCAGCCCATTCCAAGGTTACGGGGGCCTGCTCTTGACTTGGGGTGTTTTTGGTGTGTGAGGAGATGTACCACTTAGCAAACAAGCACTAAAATGTATTTGAGATTAGTGTACTGGCTAGATAGATATTTAACTTGTTCTCCCTGAGTCCTCTGAACAAGAACAGCAGCTAGGTAGAGCGAAGACACAGGAGCAGTTGAAGTAGCTAGAAAGCTTGTAGAGAAAAAGCTTGATACAATTGTGTCTTAATTAGCCAGCTAACTTAGCAGGCTAACAAACTGGCAACATTAGCTACAAGGTTTCAAGTAAATCTCACACAGTAATTTCCTGTATATGATCCTAAAGACCCCAATTAGTTAAATTTCAGTAAATTTTTTGTTTATCACCAGAGGTCGTTACTGTACTTTTTTTTTTAAAGGACTAGTTCTTCCTCCACTAGCCTACTTTTCCTCAAACGCAGATTGTGCTGCACACATTGGTTATTATTATTTCATATCATATCAGCAACGGGGCCACGTTTTTTTGTGACAAGCTCACCGTATTGTAGGTTTTCACTTTCTGCCTTTAGGTGCAGGTTCAGAATCAGTTTTGCAGTGTTACTCTAATGGTTAAGGTCAGGGTTAATGTTGCTGGGGTAAACCCGGTAAGTGACAGTCATAAAATATTGAAGCAACTACCAGCAAGGACGCACCTGCAGTTCTGTTCACCCTTAGAGAGATATGAAGGGCAGAAGATTAATTGCGCAATGCCAGCTCTGCCTCCCCAGCATTGTGGACATTTCTGCATTCAAAGCTCCTGTCCAATCAAAACCATGTTTTTTAAGCACATCGAATTATTTGTGGGCCATTCAGATGAAAGAATGATTGTAAAAATGTTGACATTTGTGTTTAAGTGGTTTTCTAGATATCTACATGCAGCAGTAGTTTTCCCTGCCTTGAATCTCCTTGTTTGGAAGCACCCATTTATTTATATATTTACATTGTTACGTCACTGCATGCACCTCATTATATACACACCAATAATATCACTTTCTGACATTCATCCTCCTCCACAGATTGAATATTCATGAGTACTAATAGCCATCAAAGCAACACTAAATGTATTGTATTGTCTTTACTCTTCTTAGCTTGCAACTACCATGGCGAAAAAATGTTTGACACGCCCACAGGTATATTTGTTTATAAACAGTGCTAGAAGTTTAAGTTGAGCTGGGTAGTCAGAAGCCTTCTGCTCATCTGCAGAGGATTGTGATTGCAGCTCAACTTGACTTGACACTCAGGGCTAGTTTTACTAAAGGGTTGCAACTGATTTTTCTAACGCAAAAGGTTGTAATATCTACGTCAGATTTACTAAGCGGTTGCAAGGGATAAAATCACTATTGGGATGTAATTTGCAGGGGTTAAGCCACTTTGCGACTTTCGTTTAGATGAATAGTTAAATCTGTTCTTGCATATGTATACATGTGGTGAACGTGCTGAAACCGGGTGGAGATTCTGTAAATTAGGTTGATTAAGTATTCTGTTTGATTTACTAAAGCATGCCTTAATTGCAACTCTCTCAATTTTATGATCTCTTGAAACTAGGCAGTATTTTGAGAACACTGATATCGCCTAGGTATTTCACAATTCACGTTTTGTGCTAGTTGCTGTCCCAGAGATGCAGAACAAATAATCACAGATGTTGTTGCAAAGTACCCCGGTTCATGTCACGACAGCTTTATCTTCAGGAATACCTGTATCTACAGACAGCTCAAGTTTAAATCATTTTAAATATACACTACCAGTCAAAAGGCTGTTATATCTACAAAAGGTGGCTACTTCTCAAAGTAGAGTAGAGTCAAAAATGTATATTAAAAACTAAACAATTCCATGATTTATTTTTTTATCTCCAATTGTTTATTTGTTCTATGCTTTAATTACAATGACTACATTGAAACATTAAACTGTGTAAATTTAAATAAAAACTGGAAAAATGGAGGTGTTCTAAAACTTTTGACCGGTAGTGTTTATTCTATATAGCATACATATTATTTACAAAAAATTGAAATAAACATTATATGAAAGGATGCAGGATTTCTATTGACCAATTTGTCATCATATAGCAGCCATTATAAAAACACAGTTCTGAATTTGAACAATTATCTTAGTGTGCGTATACGATCAGGAGGGTATAGAATCAATTGTGAATACAGCTTTACTTTCAGGCGTTTTGTAGCCTTCTCCCATCACAAGTTTAACGGTTTATATTCTTTATTCTAATTCTAATATTCTTTCCTCGGTTGGACCACCGCCAGTGTCTTTTTCCCGCATTATGTTTTAGGAAAGTTTTTCTTTTGGACGCCGCCTAACGTCGTGTCATATTTGACTTACATCCTCTACTGTTCATTACCTCTATTTCCTGATCTGCATCTCTGCAAGTCTTCTTTATCTAATGTTTCCCTCGCTGCTCCGTATCCATTTCTTGGGTTTCTATGGGTGTATCCTACCACAAATTGTGAATGAGGGTGTTTCATTTCTTTAATTACGTCATTAGAACCAGTCATAGTATATTCCTTGTTAATGTGTCACTATGTGCGACCGCAAAACACAAAAACAAAATAGCAACCGTCTTTGCGCTCTGACTATCTTAGTAAATCTGGCCCTCAGTGCTAAAAGACATGGTTGTAGTGATCTGGTATACTGTGAAGATGCATCAGACTACATCAGATTTTTATTTCATTTTGCAATATTTGATATTTCCATTGTTTATCCTACATTCCATTTGGATGTTCCATTATGTTTTAATGTAACTTTGGCACAAGAGTAAGAAGTATAACTACTTCTGCTATTATTCTGATGCCATTCTTGGGCCATTCATGCCCTTTAATTCTTTTTAAAATAATATTTGTATATAATCCTGTTTTCCACATGGGCAGGCAATCAGGGAAAATTACTTTCTGAATCAAACAAATGTAGCTGTTAGAGATCAGTGTTTCATTAAGAAAAATCTTTTTTAATACGGTACATATCATACGGCTGTCCATTCAATCAAAAATACCATAGCCATCCTTCTGTTTAGCGGTTGTGAAAGCAGAGCTCCAGGTCAGATTGTGGCATTTCCACAATGCAAATTGTTTTGCTGCAAATCGGCTCAGCCCACTCTCCTCTGCTGGTATTAAATACAAGGGAGCTGGTGACTTGCCACGGAATATGTTAAATGCTGTGTGGGAACAGCTTGCACAGATACAGAGGATAAAAGAAAAACACTGGACAGTTTTAAAGGGCCAGAGAGTAGCTACATTGAGGGCCTCTGTTCCTCCTTTTTTTGGGGTGGGTTTATTTTTACTCCTTGAGTGTGACTTCAACACACTGATCACAGGGTGAGAGAGAGAGAGAGAGAGAGAGAGAGAGAGAGAGAGAGAGAGAGAGAGAGAGAGAGAGAGAGAGAGAGAGAGAGAGAGAGAGAGAGAGAGAGAGAGAGAGAGAGAGAGAGAGAGAGAGAGAGAGAGAGAGAGAGAGAGAGAGAGAGAGAGAGAGAGAGGGAGAGAGAGATGTCACCATGTTAACAGCACCAGCAACAAACACAGAGGAAGGTGCTGCCCCTAAATCAGTAAAGCAACTTTTTCCGAGTGTGAGTGATCTATTGCTTATGTACATATTTGAAACATTTAGCACGTTTAAATACCCTTAGCACAATATACAATACTACTTGAAAATCCAAGTTTTGGAAAACAGTTATTACAGTTAAATTAGTTCATTTACATTTTTTAAATTAGTTTATTTATTTATTTCATTAGTCTCCTTTTCAGCTCTAAAACCACATTTAATCACAAATGGACCTTTCAGCTAAACATAGAATTCTTACACCTTTTAGGAATACCCAATTTTCATTATTGATAAATGCTTTATCTGTGTGAAAATCCTGCAGTACTTTATTGATAGTTATCTGTAGTACTGTTCAAGAGGCTGTTTTTGAGTTCAAACACAGCGGGGCTAACTGAAGAGGGCCTAATGGTACAGGATTGCTACTGTACTGACACTCTGGCGAGGGTTAGAATAGTGCTCACAGTACAGCTTTGGAGTTGGTTTGAGCATGGTGGTCTTACAGTAGTTGTTACAGGCAAGGCCAGAGTCAAGGAAGGGGTAAAGGTTTTGTAACAATATAGAATTAGCCAGGCCAAGATGCTCTGTACAAGATGCTCTGATGCCCTTTTCCAAATCACCATCAAAGAGTTTTTCTCAGCTTGAGGATGGAACGTGTATGACCTGTGCCATGGTTTGACAACAATGCCTATAGCCTAATTCGTACTGTATTTAGGGTCTTTCTAGAGTTTTTCTCGAGGATAGTAGAGATTGAAGCAGACATCCATCAGCACAAAATCATGCATGTGGATGAAGCAGGCTTCAATCTCACCAAATACAGAAGATGGGGTTGGAACACCATAGGTCAGTAGGCTACAGTTTCTGTTTCTGTGTCAAAATCATTATATAACTATATTTTCTGACCATTGGGTAAAATAATACAATATTATCTTTCATGCTCACTGTAATTTTTTGGCATTTTCCACCTGAATTCTCATCACCTTATCTCATCAATTCTCCGGGTTCATTATTTTCGTCATTGCATCTACAATGTTTACATAAAGATTCATATTTAAACAAATCACTAAATGTATTTATTTTATAATATCCAATATTTAATAAAAATTTGAATATTACTAATAGACAGAATAAACATGGTGTCCAAGCACACATTCCTCATCTCTGCAATAGGTATTTTTGCTCCTATTGAAACTACAAGGATATTTTAAATCAAGTTTTTTTTATCCCATGATGCATCATTAAGAAGAGAAGATCAAAGATGAGTACAAAGTAAGTTAGTCTCCTCACTTTTATGGACTACAACTCTAACAGAACCCTCTAATTACAACACTAGCTACTGTCATTACTGCAATTTTTCATAAGACTGTGATAAAAACAAGTTTTGAATCCATATTCATGTGAATGTAAAGATATTTAAGTGCCCCACAGGAGAAACATTCATAATGGCTGCCTCCATTGTTAGCATTTTTTTGCAAGGTTGTCGAGAATGGGCAATGCACGTTCTCATTACTGCAACACTTATGCCCATTTTGGTAATGAGAAACAAATTTTCAGAAATGATAAAACATGGTTATTCCTCATTCATGCCTCAAGGAGGGAATCAATCAGACACTTTTAGCTGCTAAATGATAAATGAAACTCAGGCGCGTATTCAGTCCATCACATTAGCCGTCAAATGCCATTGAGTTTAAAGTGCTTGATTAAATTCCTTCCTCAATGGCATTTAGCAGCTAAATGGCCTGATTGAATCCCCCCATCAGTTAAGTGTCTGTCTTTAACTTTAAGAAGTTAAGTCTCTTTAAAACCTAATAGAAAATGTTTGCATGGTAGACTTACTTAAAACAATTTTGAATGGCGCCATTCTGCAAAGCACAACTAGATTAAACTTAATGACTAGTACCTGTCATGAAGTAGTGATAAGGATATATTGTGCATGTTTTTTTATTGATCAGATTGACAGCTAGTGTAAAAAATAGTTGTTGCAAATGCTAGCCTGAGGAGGTACAGAGAAAAAATAAGAAGATTACAGAAGGAGGGAAAGAGAGATGATGTTGGTTGGAATAGATTAGCATAGGGCACAGAGCAGAATATAATGGTCCAATAGTTTATTATAGCCTATATCATTATTCTTTGCATGTAAATTCTTTCAGACAAATTTGACAGAAATCTGACTCATCTACTAAATAGTAAATGTAAATTATATTTCATAAACCTGATAGTAGTAACATTGTAATAAAAGTGTAACAATATAATTGAATGTGAATTCAACTCGTAATTAGTTGTTTTTGCTTGAATTTATTGCTATTATAGATATAAAAAAATGTAAGGCAATGGGAAAATTAAAACTGCTGCAGTTAGACTAACAGGCACATGCCAAAAATAAAAATAAATGGAGGGAGAACTCTCAGGGTTCCCACTCTTTTTAAGAAATCATTTTCCAGGGCATTTTCAGTTAAAACTGTAGTGTCACCCACATATTCTCAAACAGATTCAAGTTGAGTTCGGTTAGCAGAATGAGGGGGCATAAATGGAAACTGACAAAGGGTACATTTTGTGCTTCCGTGTTCGTTCGTGTCTCAGTTTCGTTTCCCTATCCACCTGTTCATGCTCCTTGTGGTTCCAGCCCCGCTCCTCTCTGTGTTCCCCGGACTGCTTTCTTGGTACCGACCTCCGCCTGCCCATTGACCACGTCTTGCCTGCCTGTGACACAGCTGGATCCGGAAACTAACTTTGCCTGTCCCCGACTACTCCCTGGATTTCCCAATTGCCTGGTTTGCCCCTGCTTGAACTTTGCCTGTCCCCGACTACTCTTTGGATTCCTGTATTGCCCTGATTGCTCCCGTATGAACTTTGCCTGTTGTTTTTGCAATAAAGAACATTATTGCATTCTTGGGTCCACGCCTGGTTTTCCGACACCATTCCTGACAACCACTAAGGTGGGATTAAGGGCAGCCATATGTCTGACAGCTGGGTAGTGGAGAGGGCTTCTTTCAACAAGCTTCTTGTATGTAGCAGCAAAAAAGGACTTGAACTCTTTTACTCTCCGCTCACTTGTCTGAAGACTCAGATATGCATTCTCCAGTGCTTGCTTTGTTGCAAATCCAATGTCAAGGTGTTTGTCTGCATGGCACATGCACAGTGTTATTGGGTTGATTTTCAGTAGTTTGAGAGTTGTACTTGCATTATCCAGGATATCTTTCTTGATGAAGCAAGACAACAAGCTTCTGAGAGTTGTCTGATACTTGTGAGCCAGAAAGCGCACCATTGGTGCATCCGTCTGAAACTTTTCCAGAGATGATTTCAGTTTCGTGGCAACAAAAGCAAAGAGTTGCAGCTTTGCTGTGAAAAGCATGTCAGTTGCCGCCTCTTTCACCAAAGAGTATGACATGGAGGTGGGTACTTTGCTTTTGGGTAGCTTCTTGTGGTTGTCCACAAAATCCTCCCGTCTTGCAGGTGTATCGTGGAAGATACAAGATCTATCCTCCAAGCAATATCTGTTTCTCCTTTCTGCAATCTCCCATGTACAACCTGCAGGCCACTGCTACCCAGGTTGAGCAGATTTGGTAGTTCAAAAATCCTCAAACTTTAAATTCACTGTTGGACCATCCATTTAGATCTGCAAGAGCTTCTTGGGATCAAGTGGTGACATGCTTTCCCTCCAGAAGCTTCTCTGCTTGCCTGTGACAAAGTTGAAGTTGAAGTAATGAACCATCACCTTTCCCTCTTCCTCACTCCAATATCAAACCACCAAATCCATCTGTTCTGTCTGGGTCACTCTGTTCAGGCAGTTTGACTTCTGAATGTCTTTGATAAGCTCTTCGTGGAAATATGGGCCTAGACAAAAGCACAGGAAGTAAGCAGCAAAATGCCTGGCTATTTCACTGTCAGGAAATATTTTTGTGAAAAATCAGACATTTCTGTGCATGAATAGTGGGACTTAACTAGTTTTATAACCCAGTGGAAAGACCAGTGGAAAGACCACTTTCACTTGAAGAAAAAGTGGCTATTGAAGAGGATGAAGTTGCTTGAGGCTCTGTGCTTGGCCCTTCACTGACAATTGCTTCCACTGTGTTATTTGTCTGATCTGCTGAAACTGTTGACTTCCCTTTTGCATGGCTCCTAAGGGCAGAGATGCCCATGTTACTGATATCAAATAACTTTTTACAGAACTTGCAATAAGCCCTGTGCACTAGGGTGTTTTAAAAAAATGAACTTCGGAATTCAAATGAGCAGAACCCACCATTTTGTGACATTTAATGAAAAACTGATGCACATTTTTGTGAGAATTGAATCGTATTTAGAGGTTGCTCAAACATGTTGTAATATTTGCCTTGTACGTATAGAAGATTCCTTCCACATTCCTGGATGTGGACCCTGCTGACTGAAAGCAGGATGAATGTTATGGCGTATAATGTTGACAAAACTTTGGTGGCTTTGAGCAACCCCTAAAACACAATGAATTCAGTTGAAATTGTCTGCGTTGAGTTCTGCGTTGCCATCTTGTTTGACTAAATATTTGAAATAATTTTTCCATATATTATAAAATCACCCTACTATACACATCTCCTCTCACTTCCCCTATCCATTTCCTGAACTGAGGATCCTCCTTACACTCTGCCTTGAACTTGAACTGAAATAACACAGAAAGACTTCACCTTAGTGATATCAAATGATTAGGCCATACTGTATATTCCAAATATTTTAGACAATGGGCATTTTTCTCCACTTAATGTTTATTATTATTAAAAATATTATTTTAAAATGTTGCTTTAACATGGATAGGCTATTTATTTAGATGTTTTGTAATTATCAAAAGGATCCATGCTATTATTAGAAATGAGAAAGGATCCATGGCACATTCATGATTGTTTTGTGGTCTTGATAATTTCACACCATACATTGATGAATTCTGATTGCACTCCATGATATCCCCATTGCATGAGTATCATTAATGCATAATGGTTTATGCAATTGCAATGTAATGTGATGCTTTATGCTTTATAAAAAATGCTTTATGCATTTTTAAATGGCAGGGACAGTCCATTATGACCTGTAGTTTTAGTAAAAGCATGATGCAGAACGAGTGCATTGCTACGGTGCTTGATCAACTTAACGATGCAACAAGCAAACATTAGCTTGTGTTTAGCTTGCTGTTAAGAATGAATCATAAAATGCCTCAATAATCGAACCATCATCCGGGTAACGCTAACATGAATCAAATAACAAGTTACACTTTGCTGTAACATTAGCTGCTATCTTATTAAATCGTTGTAGCATTTGGGGTAGATAATTCGTCTCGTTTTGCACATTTGATCTGTACTGGGTTTACCGTTGCTAACGTTAGCTAGCAGCCACCCATTGGACAATACGAATTTGGTTACACTTGAAGCAATCTACCAGTGGTTGCATTTCTTTGAAGGAACGTTAACGAAAACTTCACCTTAGTTAATTAAAACTATATTGTAATCACAGTTTTCGTTTTTACTGTCGTTACATCGCACCGTTCATATGCGCATAACAATGTGCACGCTCTCTCTCCGCTCTCAATGCATGCTTGCTCTGCTGGTGCTCCCCTGTCTGTTTATAAATGTTGCGACATTGCACACTGGCCAGATTGTGCTGTGACTAAAGTTATCAGGGCAAACGTCAGATATTTGTATCGCATTGACCAAAAGAAAGCAGCTAGCTTTATTTTTGCATGCAATAGGGTCATTTGAACGTGTTTTCCAGGAAATTTGACTTTTTCTCAATTTCCAGTAGTTTTCCATGACGCATGGGAACCCTGACTCTGCTAAATATTATAAACAAAAAAAAAAGCAAATGCTTTGGACCTAACCCCTCCAAGTTTTGAGGCAGATCTTCACCAACCACATCCCAATCCAAGCCCTCCAACATCAGTTTTTGAACGGAGTGTTCCCCTAACATCCACTCCAAAGTAATCAACAAGAAGAAAGAGCACAATAAAGAAATTGAGGACAAAATTGAGAGATGCAGTCATATGGTCAACAAAAAATAACAAGCAATTGGAAAACTTAAAAAGAAGGCTCAAGAGCTGGGGAGATCCACAAAAAGGGACAGATTTTCAGGAAACTGATACATTGGAGCGACTTCACCAAAGTTTCCTCTCTGAAAACTCTCGCCATAAGGTTTCATTTGCACAATTCTAAAAGTTATGACCTTTTTGGATTGGAAAACCAAAGGTAGCTGACCGAGAAACATGTGTCTGCAAAACACATGACAATTTTGGCTACAAGATCAGGAAGCTCCAACAGTGAAAATTGGACATCTATCACCTCAGAGTTGGTTGCAACTGCAGTCTGTAACAAGGGCAATGTATAGACAATGAGGACTGGAAATACAAAACGTTCCCCACAGTCATGGATCCATACACAAAAAAAAACATTGTGAGGTGGGATGAATGGGCCACCAGAATCACTCCAGTGACAAAGAAAAACAAAGATGGACCTGTGGTCGAATATGAAATGAGAGGCATTACACTAGAGAAGAGGATATGAACAATTGAGGAGTTGGTGGATATAACCCAAGAGCATCTCCCAATATTCTGTGTACACCTCTACAACATTGGCCAGCAGTTCAAAAGGATTGGAAGACTGAAACTGACTAAAACGGAAGCCCTCATTCACGTTGATTATAGTGAAAAGGAGGTGGAAGAAATGCACTTTGGGTGGAGATCACACGAGCAGTTCACTCTTCATACTGGGGAGCTCTACTTAAGTGGTGAGAAAGTTGAGTCATTCTCTTCACTGTCACCATGTCTCCGGCATGATACAGTTGCTGTCTGGGCCCACCTTGAACCCCTTTTGGAATATCTTAGGGAAGTTGTACCCAAATGTAAGAGATCTCCATTTCCTGTCTGATGGTCCCATATCACAGTATAGAAACAAAACCAATTTCCCTTCCCCATCCCCTTCATGAAAGGCTTCCATTGCATCACTCGAAACTTCAGTGAAGCAGCCCATGGGAAAGGGGCCCCTGGTGGAGTAGGGGGGGGCTCTTAAGAACCCGGCAGACAGAATAGTTCCATATGACACTGACATCCTAGTGTGGAAACCTTATGTGAGCAGCTGAAAGCCCAGATCTCAGTGAGACTTTTTAGTCATGGAGGAGGACATCAACATCGCAAGTGAGCTGATTCCTCCATCCCACAAACCATATGTTCCTACTATACCTTAGTCCTGGCATAATTATTAACACAGCCAAACTTTAGAATATGTAAAGAGAAATGTTTCAATCACAATCACAATGCAATTTGTGTTTTTTAAGTGAACTAATAGCTTTCTACTTCAATAGTTAACTTCAACTAGACCGGGAGTCATCCTAAACAGGGAGGTTTCCTGCTTCTGCAAGAAAGCGTGTGGGTGCTCCCTCCTAAAGGAGTTCAACTTCACTGAGAGAGAGCCAGAACCCCAGAACAATGAAGTCTTCGTACAGGTGGGCGCAGGAGTCCTAGTTGAATATGATACGGAACTGTTCCCAGTCACTGTCACACGGGTATGTGTAAGGGGCATTTCATGATCATAGTATTTGCAGATCTGAGTCCAGAATTGATTAGTTTTACTTTATCTTCTACAGATTGTTGATGATAAATGTGACGTAGATACCATGAACCGTGCCTGGGAAAAATGTAGTAGATTTTACATCCCCTCACTGAAATTCCCTGGAGACAGGGTCTGATACTACCTCAGTGACATCAAAGACATCATCCCAGAGCCTCTTCCAGCTTCATCTTCAGTCAGCCCTTTTAGCGTTTTGCCTGAGATTTGGGCTAATTACGCCAAGCGGTCTAAAAGACTTTAAGACCTAAATGGTCATGAAATATTTTTCACTGTTTTAAACAAAAGCTAAATAGATTACTTTCAAATGACATATAGTAGCTCATGGTTTACGTCAAGTTCACGAAATTCAATTTAATTTACACAGGAGCTGCTACTTTTATGACTTTTTATGTCATGCTATGATTTACAGTTTTGTTATTGTTATTTTTTCTTTTAAACATTAAAAAGATTATTTCCTATGTTGGTTGTAATAAATGCAAGGTTTTTGAAATTATTTGAAAATGCCTATTATACGTAGATCTCATATAACTTTCAGTACTTTTGAAAAATGGTGTTAGATAAACTGTTATGGTAACACTGCAAGATGTGATAGGTAGTGTCATGTAACTTTGATCATCAAAAATGTTACTCTCCGTATCTTGATGTGTATTTTGGTAATGAAACAAACATTTAAAATAAAATAATAATTAATAATTAATTAATAATAATTAACTAAGGTAAAATTACATTTAAAAAATTACTATATCTAAAATAGTATTGCACTGTAGTATACCTATCAAAAAATACATATCATCTACATTTACTCATGTTTATAAGGGCTGCGGTAATGAGAATGTTATGTCAGTTGTTGTTAGGCGCGGGGATAGGACCCAGGCGCGGGGATGATGGGGAGAGGGGGGAAAGGAGACAAAAAAAACCAATGCATGTGAAAAGGAGGGTTAGAGAAAAACGGGCGAAAACAAAAGTACTAATCTAACTACACTGGGAGGGACAAACAACAAGAGAGCAAAAAACTGGTAACAGGATTGATTCTGTGGGTAATCTTGAACGGGCTAGTAAATCTGGGTGCCAGTTTCCTCGATTCCACCCGGAGGGGCAGGTCCTTGGTCGAGAGCCAGACCATTTGGCCAGGTCACAACAGAGGAGCAGGGCGACGACGGCGGTCGGCCTGGGCACGTTGACGACGAGAGGCCAGAACCAGAGCAGCCCTCCGGCAGTGCCAAACAAAAACCTCGGCAGATGGCACCCCAGCATCTGCTTCTTGGTCCGGGAACAGGAGGGGTTGGTAGCCGACTTGACATTCAAAGGGCGACGACGGGAGAAGGCGCAGGGGTGGAGCTTGTCATCCAGAGCTGACCGCTGTGACAGCACAGAGGCATCAACCTCTATCGTGAAGGGAAGGGAAGGATCTGGAAGGTTCAGGATCGGGCCCGAGGTGAAACGCTGCTTCAGTGTGGTGAATGCTTCTTCAGCCAGGGGGATCCAGTGAAATCTGGCCAGCGGACCCTTGGTCAAAGCAGTGCTGAAACTTCGGATAAACCAGCGGTAAAAGTTGGCGAACCCCAAGAACTGTTGTACCTCAGTTGTAACAGTGGTCGGAATGGGCCAGTCGCTAACGGCTTGCGTCTTCCTAGGATCCATCTTGAGACTGCCCTCAGAAATGATGAAGCCCAGGAATGAGACCGAGGATGTGTGAAACTCACTTTTCTCCACTTTCACATAAAGCTGGTTCTTCAGCAGTTCTTGCAGCACTTCACGGACATGTTTGATGTGTTCGCTGATGGTCTCAGAGAAGATTAAACTATCATCCAAGTAAACGAAGACTGCTTTGTTAACCTCGTCTCGAAGCACATCGTTAATGAAAGCTTGGAAAATGGCAGGAGAGTCAGACAGGTCGCAGGGCATGACACCGTAGTGTCGGCAGTCTTTCACTCGTTGCTCTCCCTGATGCGCACAAGGTTGTACGCCTTACGAGGGTCCAGTTTAGTGAAAACGGCTGGAGTCATGAGTGGGAGAGGGTAATGGTTCTTTATCATGATGCGGTTAAGACCGTGGTAGTCGATACATGGATGCAGACCCACCCATCCAAAGAAGAAGCCTGTGCCAGCTGGAGAGGTGGATGGTCGGATTTGTCCGGCGAGCAGAGCCTCCTTGACGTAGTCCTCCATGGCCTTGGTTTTGGGGCCGGAGAGAGAGAACAGGCGACCCCGGGGTGGAACAGTGCCTGGCAGCAGATCAACAGCACAGTCATAAGGTCGATGGGGTGGTAAGGAGACCGCATGCTGTTTACTAAAGACCTCAAGAAGGTCCATGTATGCCTCAGGAACTGACGCGAACTCGGGAGAGGAGGAGAGGTGACAATGGGGGAGAGGAGCAGGCATGAGGAGCAGACATGTGGCATGACAGGTGGGCCCCCACTCCGCGAGTGTCCCCGCGAACCAATTGAAGAGAGGGTTATGGAGAGACAGCCAGGGAAGACCGAGGATCAAGGGCAGTTCAGGAGAGCGAATGAGATGGAACTGTATGGTCTCATGATGGGTGTCAGTGACTGTGAGACGTAGAGGCGTTGTGAGTCGTTTAACGTCACCATCACCAAGGGGCCTGCCATCCAAGGCTGTGACGGTGGGAGGCTAGGGAAGACTGGCGACAGGTATGTCATGTAGCTGAGCAAAACCGATATCCATGAAATTGCCCGCCGCCCACGAGACCACGAAAGCTGTTAGTGGCTCATGGTTTTCTTTGCCCCAAGAGAGAGAGGACTTGGGGCGAAGCCCTGAGGATGGGGGTGTGGGCTTGGCATGCTGACCCGTCACAGGCGTCCCTACCCTGGACAGGCCCTGGCTTTTCCCACCAGCTCTGGGCAGTCATCTCTGTAGTGCCCCACAGTAGAGACAGCAGCCCTTGCGTATGCATTGTTCCCACTCCGTCTTGGTTAAGCGCGACCTGCCCAATTGCATGGGCTCCTCCTGACTGAGGGTAGAGGGTGAGTCAACATGGGTTGCCGGTGGGCAGCCCGTGTAAACACCGGAAAAAGGAATTGTGGTGAACCGGGATCTGGGGCATGAACTCCCAGGCTGATGCCGTTCTCCGCCCCGCTCACGGAGACGGTTGTTGACCCTGATGGATGTATCTATCAGGTTCTGTAAGTCCGTGATCGCCTGCCTGGACGCCAGTTTGCCTTTGATGGCGTCATTCAATCCCCGGTAGCAATGAGCGCCTCCACGTCCCATCTGCTCTCGGTGGCGAGCGTTCTGAAATCCACCGTGTATTCTGCGGCTCTGTGGTTGCCTTGACGCAGACGGAGAAGATGGGCACCAGCCTCCCTGCCACTGACTGGGTGTTTGAACATGGCCCTCATCTCCTCCATGAAAAGCTCCACATCAAAACACTCCCGGGTTTACCGCTTCCACATCGCTGTGGCCCATGCGAGAGCCTTCCCGGTGAGTAATGTTATGATGTACGCCACCTTGGAATGGCTGGAGGGGAAGTGAGCTGGCTGAAGCTCGAAACACAAAGAGCATTGCGTGAGGAATCCGCAACATTGGTCTGGGTGGCCATCATAGTGCTCTGGTGCTGGAAGACGAGGCTATGGTGTGTGTGTGCTGAGGAGGGAGGAGGGCTGCGTGCGTGGCCCCTGGAGGCCTGCAGTGGGGGCTGAGGCGGCTGACGTGACTCAATAGCCACCATGAGGGTCCTCAGTCCTGTGAGCACTTCTTGTAGCAGCATCCCACTGTAGCGCCCTGAGTAAGAAGCGCGGAGCGCAGCTGTCCCAGCTCTTCTGTATTCTGGCGAGCCATCTCCGCTGGGTCCATGCCAAGGCCAAGTCTTGCTGTTAGGGGGACCAGGGGAGAATTGGACCCAGGCATGGGGATGATGGGGAGAGGGGGAAAAGGAGACAATGCGTGCAAAAAGGAGGGCTAGACAAAAAACTCGGCGAAAAAAGGTACTAATCTAACTAAACTGGGAGGGGCAAACAACGAGAGATTAAAAAAACTAGGACACAAAACAATAAACTACTAGATACTAAAGCTAGAGAACGTAGCGAAGTGATTGATGAGTGTTCGCTGTTACTAGCTAGCTAACATAAGCATCGGTTGTCAAGTCATCATTTAGAACATCATCCATCAGTACAATTCCAAACACACCCGTGTATCCATTGTTGCCAACAGTAAGAATAGAATGGGCACACCAGTGTGAACAGTTCGATTTTGTTCTGGCCCATTTTTATATCAAACTGTAGATTTGTTTATATTCATTATCTATGACATGATCAATGGAAAGTGTGATTGATCATTATGTCAATGGAAAGTGTGATTTGTTTCTACCTAATATTCTCCTTTTTGCACCAGTGATAATAAAGAGCTTGACGTTGATGATGTGTTTGCTACTTCTGGGTTTATACTGTGTTCGGTTGACCGGTCAATTCTGAGGTTAGTATCTCTGAAGTTCTGCTGTACATTGAAGTCACACTATTAAGACTGGTTGTTGGTAGGGCTAGCTGTATGCCCCTATAAAGAAATTGTACTACATTGTACAGGTCACAGGTTACAACATTTTCTCCAGATTAGAGAATACTAACAAACAAGCAAGCAAGAATAATAAGGAACAATAAGGAACAAATATATATCTTAATGTTTGATCCATGTCCTGATACGTTGGGGAAGTGGGTAGGCGATAGGTAAAAAGTGGAAACACAAGGGTACATGGGTGTGTTTAATGCAGGGGTGGTCAACGAGGGCCGTATCTGTTTTTGGATTTCATGCCAACGTCTACTCTTAATTATTTAATTAGCCCAATCATTTACGTGATCTGACATTTTAGCTACATTTCTTCATAAGCCCATGAATGACAGCTGAAGACTGTTATTCTGTTCCCATATGAAACATGTTACTGTGGTCTAATCTACAAGTGAACCAGCACTGGCGTATCCAACTAATTAGCTAATTGAGCCAGGGTAATGGTAGAAAGAAAAGCCTGCATACACACCGGCCCTTCAGGACCGGAATTTCCCTCCCCTGGTTTAATGACTTGAAAAGATTTTACTGTCTTCTGTTGTAGAGCCAAGAATGGGAAATGATCCACACCACTCAGGAAGGGTTAGTGGAGCTATGCCACTTACATTTAATGAACGAGAATGCAAACATTTCACATTCATTGCCAGATATTATACAAACATTATACTTGGATGTATTACAGATAAAGAGCATGTGCGTAAGTGTAATTACCCTTGGATTCATTTGAGAAGGCACAGATTGGGTCCAGAACAGCAGCCTGTTTGAAGGTGACTGCTGCAGTGGGTGTGGTGGAAGTGCATGAGCTGAGTGGCACAATAGTGCCAGTGAGAAACAGCACATTAAATATAAGTTGCCATTGGTGACATGCAACTGATATATATTTTGCACTGCATGTGTACACATTATAGTGCAAAATGAGGGGTCCTTGTGTGACATGATTGAGAGAAACACAGTTGAGACATACAAAGGATACATGACAATGGAAATATCTAGCTGAGAACATGTTGGGGGGTGGAGGGATGTATCATTTTGGCTCTTTTTATAAATTATAAAAGTTATAAAAGTTATAAAAGTAATAAATAAGGGCATGTGTTTTTCAACACCTCTCAAGAAGCTGCAGTTCCTTTCCAATCCTCAAGGCACTGCTGTAGGCACTCAATTTTCAGTAATTAGTGGCAATTACTCCAATAAACATGACCAATTATACAATTAAGTGCCAATCTGAGTGTTGGCGCAAGGGTGCAAATCTGAAGTCATAGAGGAAACAACAAATTATCTGACGATGATTAAATTCAACACCAAAATATAAAACATTGTGCTCCCTTAACTGAATTTAAAAAATCAAGGCATCCCATATATATATAACAATAACAATATATAACAATAACAATGTACAATTATTGTACAAAAACTATTTTGTTATTTTTATTTGTATTTTGCCTTTAGGCTATCACATTTTTTTTTCCTTTTGCTTTAATTTTTTTTTTTCAGTTTAAAAATTGAGATTTTAAAATGTTCGCCCACTCATTTCAACATATCAGTTTCTTTGCTCCAGGACGGGCATGATATGTCCTACAGAAGTGTCAACAGATATATTCTCATAATTGAAAGCAGTAGCCTACTTAGAAATCAATCAGTATGATTATGTGCGGGTGTGTGCAGCATCAACTACACTGCAATATGCACCTCATTTGTGGTAATTGAATGATTACTTCAAATGATTACAGGTTTCTGACAAAGGTGGTGAAGAAAGCATGCCCTTAATTATAAGGCCCGTGATTACCCATCAATCATAAATCCTCATAAATAGGTTCAATTCTTACTTGTAATTTTAGAAATGGACGAAGAGAGCAGGCAGAGGGCTTATGTGTGTTTAGGGAATTTATTCACTGTTCCAACCTGTGCTAAATGGTACAGTTTGAACAGTAAGTTCACCCCAGATTCAAAGCTATTGGTAACTAAGAGTTGACAGTACTGCAGTCACCCTCAGGGTTGAGCCCCCTTTCACGGTCTGAGGAGATGCAATATCAAGTACTATATTTCTGAAGTGGGCTGTCCTTTGAAAAACTAGGCACAGGCTGAACAAACCCCCATCCTTTAGATTGACCAGGCCCCGATCTGCTGATGGCACAGGATAGGAAGACGAAAACAGTGATTTTCTTTGGGAGGATGAAAAGTGATAATGTTTAAATGAAATTAAACAATTATGCATGCAACAATTATTATGAGTGTACACTTCACAGCCATTGTTTTTAAGGTAATAAAAAGTCCTATAAAGTAAGTGTGTCATTTTGTCCAAGTTGTGGCATGTTAAAGGGGCCTTGTGTAGATATGGAGTTAAGGTGCAAACATACGGTAAAGTTCCTACATTCTGGCAAGATTTCCTCCAACAAGTGAAGACTGCAATATTATTAATGCTTATAGGATATGAGAACGTGTGAACACTTTACATCTTTCTTTCTGCATTTTTGGCTAGGACGTAGCCAAAGGTGGTTTCACCTTTTAATGTTTTTGGGAGAACACGGTAGCCAGCTGCCCAAGACCATAAGGGTCTAGCAGGATTATATGGAATAATTAGCATAGGTGCTGAAGCCCATTCAGTGCATTGCAGGCAAGCAGCAGAATTTTGAAGTTTGTTCTATATTTACTCTGGAATAAAGACTATCCAGGATGCATGTGTGATCTTTTTTGTGTATTTTAGTGAACATCTTTTGGAATAATTGCAGAGTGGACAGAATGAGGCATGGCAATAATCCAGATTTAATGGCATGGATGAGTGACTGTGGCTTTCATTGTCCCAATGTAAGTGTTTGGAAGGTGAAAAGGAGTGTTTTATTCCATTAAATTCAGGGAGATCAGGCTCTAATATTACACCATGATCCCTATCCGTTAAAAAAGAAAAACATTTAAATTGTCAAAAAGGTTGAATCTGATATCAAAAGGTTGAAATTTCATCAAAAACATTTGCAGTCATGGATTAGTCTGTCTTTCTACTGATAGAGCTTACAGTGGCTTTCTAGAGATATAGAGTTCTGTATCATCTACATAGGAATGTAAATTGGCACATTTGTCAATAAACAAACAGACAAATCCAGCAAGCTGATTGTTTTTATTTTGGTCATCAAATTCATTTTTCATTACAAAGAATACTGTGCTTTTAATGGCTTGTTGAAAACAAAGCATTTAATGCATAATTTTCTCCAAGACGCATGTGTATACAATTAAACTGTTGTCTAATTTATCACTGCTTTGGCAGGGAGAACCAGCTTTTACCATCCCCTCACCAAGAGCTAAAAATCTCAGTTTTTGCTTTGTTTTCTCTATGGCTGGGATCATGGCCTCTGAACCATAGATGCTAAGGCCGGCTCATTGGTAAAGCAAATCTATCCAGAACCCTGTTACGTTGAACCAAATTATTGTGAATATAGACATGACACTGCTGCTCGAGATCAAAGGCTGCCAGAGCGAGTGGTCTGGATGAAAAGTGCTATGCAGTGTTTCGTATGGCCTGTTCATCTCGGAATTGCTCGCTGACCTTGGCTAAGGCAACAGCATGGGAAACATTCTTAGAGGAACAGGCAGATGAGCCTTTAATGAAAAAAGGCAAATGTCCTCACTGTGACTCCTACATTGTTCGAGCCACTGCAGAGGAAGGTCCAATCAGGTTGGTTGTATATCAAGAGGGCGGGACAGGGGTCATGTGGGGGCTGGGTCTTCTGGGTGTGTGCGTTGAGTGGAGGGACTCACTGTGTAACATTATTCTGTTTCATAGATGTGCACCCACTGCCATTGTGTATGTAACTTTACAGTGTCTGGACTGTCCGGACGATGAGAGGCAGTAGATTCCTTGATTACTTTATCGTTCTCCAATAAGAACATTTATTCCACAGCTTGCACAGAAAAATTGAGGAATAGCATAAAGCAGTACAGCAGGTTGAAGGAGGTATACTACAGCCCATCAGGGCAACAGCAGCAAACAACCGCTTCCATTTTCGAAAACAATAACCAAAAAAGTATTTTCGTTTTTTAACATAGAGTGTTTATGGAAAATAAAACTGGAAGTGAAGTGTATTTGTTTTGCAGTGCAAGCAAAGCCAAAGGAAATTTGATCCAAAGGCAATTTTTCAAAACAGTGGGGTAAGGCGTGCTTCAAATCAGGGCTTTATGCCAGAGAGCCAGCCTGTGCAGACCAGTGAATTTTGTGGTAACACAGTGGAAGGTGCACATGGAAGGTGGAAATTGATATTTCTTGGTATCTATGGTAAACACTGAGGTGGCAAAAGAGTGACAGGACCTGACAATGTACAGTCTGTCACCACCAGTAAATAAAATATGAGATTACCGTGCTGCCAACTCAGGCAATAGACCTGTTTGTTATTTCTTATTCAACATTGTCTGGGTCTTTGCCAGATCCACGCAAGCATGAGTATTACAAGCGCAATGAGTGCAAATCATTCAGCAATTTTCCAGCACTCAGAACGCATCTCACCTGCAGAGTGAGGCACTCAGAATTGCAGTTGAAAGAGCCCTAACACATCGTGCTCAGCTTTGCGGTTGAAAGCCCTGGATATCAAAGTGGGGCTGTTCGCCTGGTGCACACCTTGGACAGGGGGTGGCCCCTCCCTTTTCAGGCCAGGATTGAGAAGTCCATTAGAACAGGGGTTCCACTGTGTATTGTCAGTGAGGTGCATTTTGGTCATCCTGCGCAGGCAAACAGAATAACCTAAATGCTCATAAACAAGCATGGTGCCATCATTGACAGGTTTATTACTCTGTGAATGAAACCAGGGCACTACGGTATGTAGCTTTGGCAGCCAGCGCAATCCATATTAGATCAGCACACCAAATTTGCAAGCCTATGTCACACATCACAATTTCAGGGTTCTACCTATGAGCTGGAAATTATGGATCAGGGATAATAGAATTATGGCTCACCAGATTGAAAGCAGAGGTCAACATGGTATGATTGGTCTTGTCACCTGGTCACAATTATTTTTCTACAAATATCAGCTCAACCAACATCTCTGTATAAACCAAGCTGCCTTCCCCCGGCCCTATCGATGTTTGGTATCACCACGATGGGCTGTTTTAGAGGAGTCTAGCAATTCAAAGGTGATTCTACACATTCCTGCTTTCTTGGGAGATCTGGTCCCAGCTCACACGTGCGTGTGTTTGCATTTGGAGAGAGACTTGGTTTGGTATCATTTTCTTACATTTAATCTCTTTTGTGATTGTTACATATCATTTTTATGTCTAGGATTTAGTACTTAAGGTACTTGTTAAGGTAGTTGAACCTACGTCTGTAGATTGGACATATTTTGTCTTTAGCAGTCTCTAACTGTTGTAACTTAATAAACCAGCTGTTAATTTTAATTGAATTGTGAGTTGTATATTTTGATGAAGGTTGATCCACCGGATTGCTCTGCCTATCAACAAATTTGATGATTTAATTGATAATTGGTACCCTGTGTAGTAATTATTATATTAAATCAAATAAATATATTTTATATGTAGGATAAGTGAAGGATAAGTAATACCACTTGTGTTCAGTATTCAGAGTGTCAGACTTTAAACAAGGGCATTTGACTGTTAAGGCTACTGGATTCAGGCAATATACTATTTGTATTCAAACTTCACCATTCTGACAGTATGCTGGTTTTCATTCCAATCATAATTGCAACCTCTGGATTGTGTTTTTAGTTAGACACTTTGAATTTGTATTAAAGCATGATTTACTCTCAAGGCCATATTATGTCAGAAATAGCTGTGCATGCCATGAACAATAAATGTCCCGTGATCACATCCCAGGACTTTAAATCAGAAAGTTATAATTGTATGTAATGCTCTATATGACACATGATTCCTTTAGAAAGAGGTTAGCCTTTTCATTGATTCAATTATAGACTGGCAGGTGAAATCAGTGGGGGCCTAATTGTTGAAAGTGTGAACATCTGGTAACTGAAACAACCATTTGTGGAAAATTAAGGCTTCAATGAATGCAAATAACAACAAGCCAAACCTGCATTGTGTTAAAATAAGTTTAAGGAAAAAATTATGGTAGAACTTGCACACATTTTCAACAGCCTTAATTGATCAAGAGATTGGATGTAACAAAAAAACAGCATACACAGTGGGTCACCAGGACCGAGTTTGAGAACCACTGCATTTGAACACATTTTGGTGAATGACTTGCATCATTACTTCTTAAAATAAAATAACAGGAGTTAGAATAGCACTTCCTTTAATAAAAATTAAAAAATTGCTTTAATTTTTCTCTTATTTTTACTTTTCTGTGATGGCTTTGGGGAAACAATGTGTCATAAAGGCTGGATTTTGTTGGATAAATGGCTGTCACTGATTCTTAGTTAAGCAAAAACACCATCAGATCTTCTCCTGACCTGAGTTTTGGAGTGTGCAGTAATGTGACACAGTAGTTAAGAAAATTGCCTTGTTACCATTGGTGCCTTTGCGTTTACAGATGTGGAGGTAGATGGCATCTGGTGGCTATGTACATTGTACAGTCCTTGTCATTCTGTTATGGGCCAGTGACTAACACCCCACTTTGTCCAATGAGGTGCCCCTTGCTGGTCAAAGAGCTGACCCCCCCCTCTTTCAGGCCAGTCCCATCAGCAATCAGCCATAAATGTCTGCAAAGTCTGCCAGCCAGGGGCAAGCACTCCAACGACTCACTTGAGCTGGGTCAGGAGTCCCTAGAGGCATCATTGGCATTATTATATTCTTGGGGGAGTTAGTGTCCTATTTGCGTTCAAGGGGCACAAACACCAAAAAGGCGTCATAATACATTGAATTACAACAGTCATTCCTTTCGATATATTTAAATTTAAACAACACAAATGTGTCAAAAAAAACATATTTAGGGAAAGTCAGGAACTGGGGTTGACATGACTTAATTTTAAAATCACAGAATGCCTGAAAACGTCATGGCGCTCCTAGTGTTAATACAGCCATTCCCTCTGCAGGCAACCACAAACAGTGCCCTGCCTCAAACCCCCAGACTCTGGCTTTATTGGAAGGATGTACCTGGGGACTGTGGAGCTGTCATTTATGAAGGACCTTGGGGCTTGCAGTCAAGTTTTGTCTCTCTCTCTGCCATAAAGTGACTGTTGAAATATGGCTTCTGGTTTCACAGCAGACTTATTCCTTCCTGTTATTATTGTTATGCATCAAAGAAGAAGCAGGGCGTCTCCCCCTGGAATTGTGTTTTCTGTTCATTTGAGCCTGAGAACTAAGAAACATGCGAGTGACCATATTTTATAATGTATATTTATAAAATCTAAGGATATACTAATCACTAAAGGATAGAACTGGTACTTGAAAACTCACAATGCCTTTTTAAGAATTGCCAAATATATATATATATGCAGGGCTCAACACTAACATTTTACACTGGTGGCACAGTTGCCACTAAGTTTTTCTGTTAGTGGCAGTGGCACATAATTTGGTGGCACAACATTTTGGAGGTAAATGTACGTAAAAAAATTTTTTAGGCGGTAATAAGATGCAACAGCAATGAGATTTTATTCATACTAAACTCAGAAGTGCATATAGTTCAATAACAAATTAACATAAAATAAATAGATACATAAAACAACTTTATCAATCGCATGAATACTGAGGATTGCCTTCACTCTCTCGCTCTGTCTTTCTCCCTCTCCCTATCACTCTCTGTGGGAAAAAAAATAGCCTGGAGATCTACTTAAAAGTCCCCTGCCCTGTCCCCTTTACAGGAGCGCCGCGATGCACCTGTCGCGGCACTGTATGTGCTTGTGGCTTTTGCCGTGGATAGCGAGGGGTCGCGTTTAAAACGGGTTGCTGCAGACGCAAGTTTGCTACTGCCTGCAACAGTCGGCCCGCATTGTTTGCAGTACACACAGTACATATATTTTCCTGTTTTCGTACACCTTAGCCATGTGAACTCTTTAAGCCACTCAGGCGAAATCTCGAGTTAGGGCTACATCTTGGCTTTTTAGCGGAGGGTGGCTTTCGGTTACCTCGGATTCCTGTTCTGCCGGCTGTGACTGCTCATCGAATTCTGAATCTATTTCTGCGTCTGGTCTAACCTCAGGTGGTGGTGGTGGGGCATTTTTCTTCGAAAAACGTATCGATGCGCTTCATTATTCTTCATAGGCTATGGTTTTGTGATCGGCAATGATGACCTAGCTTGCTCTAACGTTGTGTCTGACTCTTGCTACTTTGCGCGGGACTCGGGAAAACTTGAAAGAAATGCCGCCCGAACGGACGGGCTCCGCCCAGACCTCATGTAGCCTAAATAGTCGCCAAGACAACAGACATAAACACAACTTAACCGACATAACAAGATCAATGTGAGATCAAATAACCAAACAAAATCGTCCAACTGTTTGACCAAAATATTACTTTAGGATAAAAAAAATTTTTTTAAAAAACATTCTAGTGGCAACATTGCCACTGGTTATTTTTTTTAGTGGCACTGGGCAGATTTTCAGTGGCAAATGCCACCAAATTGGTGGCAGTTTCGAGCCCTGATATGTATATCATTTATGAATAGGTGTACTGTACAAAAGTTTTAGAACACCCCCATTTTCCAGTTTTTATTGAAATTTAAGCAGTTCAAATCCAGTGAATAACCTGAAATGGTACAAAGGTAAGCGGTAAACTGGCAGAGGTTAAAAAAAAAATAGTTTAGGTTACCAAAAACGGCCCTTTTCAGGGAACAAGTAATGGGTTAACGTGGGTTAACAGTCAGTCTGTGCAAGTCGCCGACTCTGGATCCAGCAAATGAGCCCCAGACCATCACGCTTCCTCTTCCAAGTTTGACAGGGGGGGAACCATCCTTTCGCCTACTCGACGGCATACAAAAACCCTGCGTGATGACCAGGAGAACCCCCCGAATATTACACATTTTGATTCATTGGTCCATAAGACCTTCTTCTAGTCTTCAGTAGTCCACTGGCGGTGCTTCACGGCCCAGGCAAGCCTCTTTTTCTTATTTTGCCATCTTAGCAATGGCTTTCTTACTGCCACTCGACCTGTCAAACCTGTAGTTCGAAGTCTTCTCTTCACAGTTGAAACTGAGACTTCCTTACTTCGACCATTGTTAAGCTGTTCTTGAAGCTGTTGTCTTGTGAGCCGCCTATCACGCAAGCTGCTGACTCTCAGAAACTTGTCTTCTGATTTTGTTGTGGCTTTGGGTCTGCCAGACCTCTTCCTGTCAGTTTCCTCCAGTTTCCAAGTGCCTTTTGATGGTGTAGGAAACTACTCATTGCCAAAAAATGTACATTATTTTTCAGTTTTTGGTAACCTAAACTTTTTTTAACCTCTGGCAGTTTACCGCTTACCTTTGTACCATTTCAGGCTATTCACTAGACTTAAATCTTTGTAAAACCTGGAAAATGGGGGTGTTCTAAAACTTTTGACCGGTAGTGTATGTTTATTAAGAGTAGGCATTGTTGATAATTACATGTCATTTTGATGTTATACAAATATCAAGAATAATGTCAGTGGGATATATTTGGAACTAGCTGAGTGCTATTCAGTTTACGATATCCATTTATGGGGAGCTGATGGTACACCTACATGTTCATACATACACATACAATATTCCCAAGAATAAACTGTCACAGTCCTCAGACCCCCCCGCTCTGTTGTAGATAAGCTTGAGAAAATCAGAAATATTCCTGATCTCAAAATGTCTTGGCTTAGAAACAGGGTGTAGACAAATGAAATGGAAAAACCAAACAATATATGAATATTTATTAACTAATAAAGAGTTTGGCCACCCTTTGCCTTCAGAACAACTTCAATCCTTCTCAAAATGCTGTTATACAAGTTTTTAATGGTTTCTAGTGGGATATTTGATCATTCTTCAGGAAGGAAAGCCTCCAGTTCTTTGAGAGATGAAGGTGGTGAAAATCTATTCCGCTCTACATTCCAGAACTTCCCATAAAGATTTTTAGATCTGGTGATTGGGGAGGCCATGGAAGGTGTTTGACTTCATCCTGGTGTTCATGAAACCACTCTTGAATCCATTTAGCAGTGTGTATGGGGGCCTTATCGTCTTGGAATATGGGAACATCTTGAGGAAGCAATGTTTGCACCATAGGCTGCACCTGGTCATTCCTTGACCATAATTCTACCATGCGCAGTGGTGAGACCCAGTGAATCCCAAGATGGTTGCCCATACCATAACAGATCCACCACCATGTTTAACAGTTGGGAACAGGCAATGTGGGTTGAAGGCTTCCTTTGGCTTTCTCCAAATATGAACCCATCCAGATGTAAGAAAGATCGTAAGATGTAAGATGACTTTCTTCCACTGCTCAGAAGTTCAGGCTTTGTGCCCATTACACCAGGTTATCATTTTTTGCGCATTGGCCTTGGTTATGAGGTTTCCGAATGTCAGCCCTACCATAAATATCAGCTTTGTGAAGCTCACAAAGTTTTGGTGAGATTCAGTTCTGTGGTCATTTTTGACCCCTTCCCGGTCAATTCATATGCCTTATACGGCTTTGCTCCATCAAAGCTGATTTCATCACAAAATCCTGTGATATGGTAAATAGATCTGTTGTGAAATGTTTCAATGGCATGTGTCATGCGACAGGTTTGTAAATTAAAATAAATAATAGATTTTACTGCTACCATATCACAAGGCCAAACGTAGCACGTACACCTCCGCTTTCCTGTTTGGGGAAGACAAAACTATGCAATTAACATTAAACACATTTATACCATATACAGGTGCATCTCAATAAATTAGAATATTGTGGAAAAGTTAATTTCAGTAATTCAATTCAAAAAGTGAAACTCATATAGTATATAGATTAATTACACACAAAGTGAAATATTTCAAGCTTTTATTTGTTTTAATTTTGATGATTATGGCTTACAGCTCATGAAAACCCCAAATTCAGTATCTCAGAAAATTAGAATATTGTGAAAAAGTTCAATATTGTAAACTCAGTGTCACACTCTAATCAGCTAATTAACTCAAAACACCTGCAAAGGTTTCCTGAGCCTTTAAATGGTCTCTCAGTCTGGTTCAGTAGGCTACACAATCATGGGGAAGACTGCTGACTTGACAGTTGTCCAGAAGACAGTCATTGACACCCTCCACAAGGAGGGTAAGCCACAAAAGGTAATTGCTAAAGAAGCTGGCTGTTCACAGAGTGCTGTATCCAAGCATATTCATAGAAAGTTGAGTGGAAGGAAAAAGTGTGGTAGGAAAAGGTGCACAAGCAACAGGGATAACCGCAGCCTTGAGAGGATTGTCAAGCAAAGCCCATTCAAGAATTTGGGGGAGCTTCACAAGGAGTGGACTGAGGCTGGAGTCAGTGCATCAAGAGCCACCATACACAGACGTATCCAGGACATGGGCTACAACTGTCGCATTCCTCGTGTCAAGCCACTCCTGAACCAGAGACAACGTCAGAAACGTCTTACCTGGGCTAAGGATAAAAAGAACTGGACTGTTGCTCAGTGGTCCAAAGTCCTCTTTTCAGATTAAAGTAAATTTTGCATTTCATTTGGAAATCAAGGTCCCAGAGTCTGGAGGAAGAGTGGACAGGCACAGAATCCAAGTTGCTTGAAGTCCAGTGTGAAGTTTCCACAGTCAGTGATGATTTGGGGTGCCATGTCATCTGCTGGTGTTGGTCCACTGTGTTTTCTCAAGTCCAAAGTCAACGCAGCCGTCTACCAGGAAATTTTAGAGCACTTCATGCTTCCTTATACTGACAAGCTTTATGGAGATGCTGATTTCATTTTCCAGAAGGACTTGGCACCTGCCCACACTGCCAAAAGTACCAATACCTGGTTTAATGACCATGGTATTACTGTGCTTGATTGGCCAGCAAACTCGCCTGACCTGAACCTGACCTGTATTGTCAAGAGGAAGATGAGAGACACCAGACCCAACAATGCAGACGAGCTGAAGGCCGCTATCAAAGCAACCTGGGCTTCCATAACACCTCAGCAGTGCCACAGGCTGATCGCTCCATGCCACGCCGCATTGATGCAGTAATTCATGCAAAAGGAGCCCCGACCAAGTATTGAGTGCATATACATGAACATACTTTTCAGAAGGCTGACATTTCTGTATTAAAAATAATTTTTTGTATTGGTCTTGTGTAATATTCAAATTTTCTGAGATACTGAATTTGGGGTTTTCATTAGCCATAATCATCAAAATTACAAGAAATAAAGGCTTGAAATATTTCACTCTGTGTGTAATGAATCTATATAATATATGAGTTTGACTTTTTGAATTGAATTACTGAAATAAATTAACTTTTCCACGATATTCTAATTTATTGAGATGCACCTGTATACCGCAGACATGAATTTCCCCTGTCTCTATAACAGCTATCTAGGACCCGCGTCATAGAAAGCATCCCATGGTGAGCCTGGTACCCCGAGATTCCAGACTTAAAGCATTCACTGTCTGTGTACAGTCCAGCTACTAAAGACATTCCAAGTCTGATTGTAGTTCAATGGCATCAGAACTTTGCCCATAGGAGCATTTGTTGCTGGCATACGATACAGTTACTAAAGTCATTCTAAAGTTCTATACCAGGGGTGGCCAACCCGCGGCTCCCGAGCCGCATGCGGCTCTTTGCCTGGTTTCATGCGGCTCTTACGTTCATATCGAAGTTTGTGTTTTTGTTTTTTTAAATGTGCGTGTTCGCTTCGCTTGAGTTCAATACGGTATTTTCGTCAAACGTGCACCGCTCGCAAAATTTCAGAAGACGAAAAAAAACACAGTTAGGGCAGCGGTCCCCAACCTTTTTTGCACCACGGACTGGTTTCATGCACCGGGTTTAAAATTAGAGGGGCGCAATTTTTTTTATTCCTCTTACCACCCCCCCCCCCCCCAGTCCGCGAAATAAATGAACTGGTGTCCGGTTTTATTTCGCGTGTAGCACCCCCCCCCCCCCGGTGATGTGGCTCTTTGCGGTAACACAGCAAAAATTTGGCTCTTAGTCTCTGACTGGTTGGCCACCCCTGTTCTATACAGTAATGTTATCGGAACTTAGAACATTCGCTGCCTGCATACAGTGTAACTAATAAAGACATTCTAAGTCCGCTACTCTAGGGATGATGCAGGACTGAATATATATAGCAATCATCCCTGTTTGGTAGGGTAGGAAGAGCATCTCTAGGAATAGCTTATAAGTGGTACCCTCCAGCCTCACTATGTGGCCAGCTCCCGTTTTGTTGTAAGAGAAGGCAAAGGCAGAGACTCTGAAGTCTCGCAGAGCTCTGAAGAAGTTATCCACAGTATAAAAGCCAACTTGACACCACTGGGTCGAGCGATGATTAAACAGTGCAATGGGCTTCTCTGTCAGTCCCCGAACCCTTCCCAGAGCTTTGGAACACTCCCGTTCCGGCCTGCAGTACGACAGCATGAATGGGCCTTATCAGCTGCATTGCCGCAGCAGGAACATGTATTGATTCAAGGAATTAAAAAGGTCCTTTGTGCCCACTTCTGGATTTTTAAACCATCATAAAAAGGAGCAGATTCCAGCTGCAAGAGACTTTCAACTCACAGTCTCCCGCTACCTTTGTCATTTGCTCTGCATTGTTAAGATGCAGCAAAATAACTTGCGCTCGCCGCTTGAAATGGAGGTGGCATATCAATTCACACTTTTTTTTTAACCTATTGCATTTCAAATGGATTTTTTCAAATAAAAGTTTTGCTTGTGCTGTTTGTTCGTTGAGTGTTTAACTTGTGTATCTGTCATGTGGTAATGCTAATGTTGACGAGGACCAAAACAATTATCATTGATTAGATTATTTTAACAAGTATAGGATGCATGTTCAGAGCAGAGCTGAGCGGTCCAGAGATTTTGCTGATACAGGTGACACCACATTGTGGCTAAGAGCTCATATTCTTTAGGCCAAAGATCTCATCTCATCTTCAGCCGCTTATTCCTAGTTAGGGTCGCGGGGGGGCTGGAGCCTATCCCAGCATGCATTGGGGCGAGAGGCAGGAATACACCCTGGACAGGTCGTCAATCCATCGCAGGGCACTACATACACCATTCACTCACACACTCATACCTACGGGCAATTTAGACTCTCCAATTAGCCTAACGTGCATGTCTTTGGACTGTGGGAAGAAACCGGAGTACCCGGAGGAAAGCCATGCGGACACGGGGAGAACATGCAAACTCCACACAGAAAGGCCCCCGGCCTGGATTCGAACCCGAGACCTTCTTGCTGTGAGGCGACAGTGCTATCCACTGCACCACCGTGCCGCTAGGCCAAAGATACAGATTTAAAATGCATAACCTCCCACTAATATTGCCAGTGTTCCATGTTATGTTCAACAGTTCAAAATTACAGCTTGGTCAGGCATTTGAAATAGAGAAAACGAATTGTATTATGGGAATGTGAAATGCGAATGTGAATCTCTGACATGGCCTAATGTGTGTGCAAACAATTTCCCCAGTGGAAAAAATAGGTCCCTCAAAATATGCATTTTTACCTAGGAAAACAAGGTAAAAATGCCATTTATACGTAAAAGGAAATGTTATGTAAGAGCTATGCTGAATACAGTTTTGATTTTGCCTAACAGCAGAAATGACTATAATTCATACAAGCAACATGCCACGGAATTCCGTTAAAGTGAGACTGAAAGGACATGCAGAGTTAATGGGCTGCTTTCAGGTTCTGAAATTATAGGATTTGCAGCCCTTTGAGCACAATTCACAAGCGATGACAGCAGTAAAATAGCGCACATCAAGTAAGAGCCTTTAATATTTCATTAACTAATTAACTTTTGTGTGGTTTTCCGTGGCAAAATTTTTTAGCTCCAGGATGTCATCGTTATTATAGTTGACAGAAACATTACGTTCTGTACTTACAGTACAAGGCTCATTGTGACTGGGTTTAAGCATGTGCAGTGCAGTCCCTCTGTTCAATGTGTTGTGGTACCCATGTAACAGCATCCTCCCTCCACCGGAAGGTCATGAACTCAAAACATGGATGGGTGATTTCAGTATGGCACTGTATATGACCTGAAAAAGAACAATAACAAAAGCTCTGTCAGCAGGTTTAACAGGTTTTATGCAGCAGTCATATTATTATTATTGTTATTGTTAAGAAAAATAGTCAGTTAAACTCATGAATCCTCTGCTGGCAACATGGGCCTATGGGCCACAGTGGTTGCAGTTTTTTTCCCTCCAACCAATCAACTGAATTACCTGATATCAATTAGCTCACCTCTTTAACCAATCATTCCAGTCATAATCCTCATTATTTCTCTCCCGTGCAATCATATCCAACCTCTGCAATTTCTCAAGGCATTTCCCCATGACACACCGGCCAATTATGTAGCCTACATTTTATTGTAATTATTTTTTATATTTAACATAACAGAACTCAGTGCACATACATACATACAGTACGTACATACATTTATTTAAAAAACCTGGCTCTTACACGATTACACGGGTGTGGAGATGGTCTCTCTTATTCGTGTGCATTGAACCTCCTTACAAGTGCAAAGCTGAAATACTTTGAACTGCTTAGTGAATACGGATTTCATTTCAAATAGTCATTTCTTAAACAATTTGCCTCAGAGTGAGGTGAAATGCAGAACATTTACATTCACAAGTCTTTTGTGATGGGGTAATTATCCCATATCTGCCCTATCTGTTCATATGTGCCCATTAATAAGGTCACCAATCTGTGCGTTTGAGTTAAGAGGGTGGATGAAAAAAAAGAAGAACATTTTCACACATGAAACATGCACATTACATAATGTTTTTTATTGACAGACCCTCCCATTACACTGCCCAGCCCAAAAGCTTTTATTGCCAACCACGAAACTACCAAACTGGGCGGAGGCAAGAAATATTCTGTTGGCAATGGCTGAAACTAGCAATTACAATACCGTCCGGGTGCATGTTTGATACCGCCCTCCCCAAACTAGAGTCCGGAGACATTTAGGCTGCGCCTGCGTACTGGAAAATTGTATTGCAGACCCATATACCCTGCCGTGAAATACTGGATATGGAACTATTTATGAGGCCTCTTGCTGAGAATTTCACATGGTCCACGTTTGTAGCTGAATTTTCCCTATTTATTCATCAACATTCTGTTTATTTGCGAGAGCAAAGAGTGGTGTGGAGCTCTTGAGGCCAGCTCCCCCGGCGCTGGAGCGAAAGGCTCATCCTGCAGGGAGCTCGCTCCGCGTTTTGGGAAGTCCACAGACCGATGCGTCGAAGAGAGAAAAATGCAGCGCAAGCAAAGCCTCACTAATGAGGGTTTAGCCGAGCATAGACCTGCCATCACTCAGGGGACAGAGGGGAGACTGAGGCCTTCCAGTGCATCCTCTTATCGTCAAACACACTGGGAGCCCTGAGTAATACAGTTGGGAGAATATCCCATGAGGTGTTTAACGATGTGAGCTTAGAACCCAAAGGTTGCAAGTTCAATTCCCAGATGCTGTACTGCCTGGATACTCGAACTCAAGCATTTCAGTTGATTTCCAGCTGTATAAGTGGATACAATCTGTTACATAAATTGAAAAGGGAGGGATTTGTTCATGGGTAAAGCCATTTGTTAAGAAAATCAGTAGCAGTACCATAGAAAAAATATATACTGTAGCATGGCTGTTTTTTTATTATTAAGTTACGAGGGACAGCAAATTATGCATTCTTATAAATCACCCCACCAGTGACCAGGTTTTCTGTTCCTCACACTTCCGCAAGGACCCCCAGGGGAGGTTGCGATATGGCTGTCCCCTACTCACACATGTGGGATCAAGACTCATGATGTCAGCACTGAAAAGTACCTCCTGGTGTAATGAAGTTAAAGAGTCTCCTGACAGCATCACTTCATGTCATAGATCATTAGCTCTTCATACATGTCAGTAAATGTTTCCCCTATAACATGTAATGTGACTGGGTATAGTGCCTCTGGAACCCTGGTTTTGCTTGTAATTGCTGTCTGCGGGTGGAATCCTGCAGTTGTGATGTATTACCAGTAGGGGGCAAAAAGGCTATTAAAATAGCCAACAGCATTGCATAGTGCCCCTTCAGTTCTTGAAAATGGAATTGTTCATAATAATTGGGCATTTTTTACATACAGTATATATATACAGTACATATCATATTCTTATTAACTTATAGAAACACATGAGACATGAGACTGTCACTGTTTGCATATTTGTGAATCACACTGTGAGCTTCCAGGCCCCAGGGTGCAGTTACTCTCTGTGTACCCCACAATCATGTTGTTTGATGGTGTGCTGTAGTAATACAGCAACACATGAAGTATTTCAGCAGTAATCCGTTCCCTTAATCATGGCAGCTAAAAGAACAGTAAGTGACAGTGCAGCGATATTAGCAAGAGGCTGAAAGGGTCTCGCTACAGCCTCAAGGGGTTGAAGGTACAGTATTAATGGGTCGACTGTGTGAAGCATTAAGGAGGAATAAACAAACATAGTTATGATTTTATCATCATCATTATATTCCACCAAATCATCATCATCATCATCATCACCATCCTCATCATCAGTAAAGGGTTTTAGTTCATTTCACAAGTTAGGTGTGTTTACTGCATTAATACTTAAAAATGCATATTAATCACCTGGGTTTGCACCAGGAGTGGCAGTGTGTATTGCATTGATGACAAGTTACAGCCTTTTCTTTTGAGGAAAGGGTTCAAGAGGTGCTCGAACCAAAGGCGTGAGTAATCTATGATTTCTCCCTTTTGTAGAGCAGCTTGAGAAAAGTACATGTACTGCCCATCTCAGCAGGAGATGAGAGTTTTCTCCATCTCCCTCCATTCTCCTTCCATCTACTTTTCCTGAGTTCTCCACCTCATCTATCCAGAGGCAGCTAGTGCACAGCTGTGTCAACAGTGGAAGCAGAGAACTTTACCTGATAATAATCCTGAATCTGTTTTTGGTTGTTTTCGCTCAGTTAGGCCAAACACGCATGCCAATTTAGGTAAGGAAAACCCATTAGCAGGTTACATGTGAAGTGTCCCCCTCCAACTCAATATTTGCGCGAGCTTCACTTGTGGACTGCGGAGTGAAAAGAAGCAGCGACTTGACATCACGTGTTTTGGAGGAAAGGGCTTGCTTGTCTGCACTCTCCTGAGATGACCAAATTATTTAAAGCAACCTGTGCATGCGTAGTGCTACCACATTAGACACATTTCAGCTAATAGTAATGCTTTGCTGATGAGTGAACCTCCAACCTCAAAATTAGCATGGTTGTTCAATATATTAAACAGGCTCAGGACTATTAAAGGTTAAAGGTTAATTCACTAAGTTAAATCTCTCCTTCTCCCTGATTTGTAACTCAGTGATGGCCTCTGATCTTATGGACTCTTCATAGTTTTTACTCAACTTATTGCATTCGCTATTACATGTAGAACCACCACCTCATAAGCATGCAAAGTAATTCACTAGAATTTCTACAGCTCCACCACATGGAAATATTCTGTGTGCAGTAGTACAACACAACATTTTCCCCTTTTCAACAAAGAATACTTCTTCTGTGTAAATTAAATCTTTAAAACAACATTAAGTAAAGAGGGTTTGTGTACAAGGTTTCTCCGTGGCAGGTGCAGGTAAGTCCATGATTTGAACCTTGGTTCTCATCTGTCTTCCATGGAGCAGTTTTGAAGGTGAAACTCCAGTTGTTGCATGTGGAGCAGATCTGTAGTCCATCAAGAACTTGAGGACAAAAGATTTCCATCGTTTGGAAACAGTCTTTGAGGACTCGGTTAAATCTTTCCACTTCTCCATTTGCACGAGGATAGTAAACTGATTTATTTAACAGGTGTTTTATTCCCCGTTGTTGTAAGAAGTCACAGAAGTCCCTTGCAATGAACTGAGGTCCATTGTCAGAGACCAGTTTACAAGCATTCCCTTCCTTGTTGAATATGGAGGTAAGGATTTGAATCACACTGTCGGTATCCACACGAGAAGTAAAAGCTCCTTCTGACCACTTGCTATAATAGTCTACCAGCGTTATGACATACCTGCAGTCAGGTGGAGCAATTTCAAAAGGTCCCACAATATCCACAGCAACCTTTTACCAGGCAGCATTTGGCAGAGGCACTAGATGGAGAGGAGCATCATGGGTGACAGAAGTTTTCTCATGTTGTCTGCAGGTAACACAGCTCTTAATCATTGTTTCTGTTTGTATGTCCATCTTAGGCCACCAGTACATTTCCCTAAGGCGTTGCTTCGTACGGACAATGTGTGTTTCATGAGCAAGATCAATTCGTTTTTTCTGTAGTGACTCAGGTACAACCAAGCGGCGAGTACCTCTGATGGTGAGTACCTCTGATGATGCAGATGCATGTAGATTGTCTTCATGTTCCTTCTCCGAGATCCCATAGATATCATCCAGATAACACTGGACTACATGTAGACCACTCAGGATTGTAGCCATCATTTTCTGAAAAGCTGTAGGGGCTGAGCTGAGACCATATGGTACCCTGCAGTACCTGTATAAACCTTTGTGGGTGATGAAAGCCGTAAGGTCTCTGCTTTCCTCATGCAGCAGGACTTGACTTAAGCACTCTTCTGGTCAAGGGTTGAGAACATCACAGATCCTCGCAGTTCAGATAGAATGTCCTCTATGAGTTGCAAAGGATGACTGTCCACAACTACAGCCTTGTTTGGTTCCCTTAAGTCAACACACATGCGTATTCCCCCAGTCTTTTTCTGGGTTACCACAATGGGAGATACCCATTCAGAAGAGTTCACTTTCTCAATCATTCCATTTTCTTCCAGGCATGTAAGCTCATTGGTAACAGTATCACGGACTGAGATAGGCAAGCATCTCAGTTTTTGTTTAACAGGTTTCATATCCGGACATACCTTCACCTTTTGTATGAAGGCTTTAGCGCACCCAAATTGAGAGAGAGAGAGAGAGAGAGAGAGAGAGAGAGAGAGAGAGAGAGAGAGAGAGAGAGAGAGAGAGAGAGAGAGAGAGAGAGAGAGAGAGAGAGAGAGAGAGAGAGAGAGAGAGAGAGAGAGAGAGAGAGAGAGAGAGAGAGAGAGAGTTGCCATCTCCTCTGATATCAGCTGGTGGAGTGTTGAGCTGATGAAGTGCTGCACAGGTGGTTGAAGGCTCTGGTAGTAGCTGACCTCTGGAAATTTGGAGGTCAAGAGCAGTCACCAGGTCCATTCCTAGGATTGGTGACCCAGTCTTCACAATGTAAAATTCAGTGAATGCACTATTCTTGTGAAATGAAACATCAGCAGGTAAACATTCAATAACATTCAGCTTTACCTGTGAATAAGTCACTAGCTGTGCTCTTGGTTGATTCAGCTTGCATGTGGTGAAGTACTCATCATAAATGTGCTCAGGCAGAATGCTAACTACAGAACCAGTATCCATCAGGAGATCTGCAGTACAGGTCTGTGAAGGTGAGGCAGAAATTTTCACAGTGCAAAACAGCTTTCCATTCCTTGATGTGCAATTATGAATAGTAAGAACTGTCACTTCTGGAACAGAGAGTTCATTCACTCTTTGAGGCAGATCTACACACTTTGGAAAAATTGATTTTCCACATAATCTGCATGTTGCACTTTTAGCAGAGTAGGACTTGTCATTAACTAAGTGGTTGGCTGAACCACAACGATAGCAAGGAGTATCATTAGCATCTGACCATTTCCCATCACTGTGCTTTGATCTTTGTTTCCATTTCCTAGTTCGCTTTTTCCACGTGTGTCTGCTACACAGCACCAACATTTTTAGTGTCCCCTTCAATCACTTTAACATCTGCCATTGCGGACTCAATATTCCTAGCTAGCGTCAGAGTTTTGTCGAGAGTTAAATCTGACTCAAGAAGAAGTATTTCGCGGATGCGAGGCACACGTGTTTTCTCTACGATCTGGTCACGTATCATTTCGTTCTCTAAATCGCCCAAACTGCATGTAGTAACTAGCTCACGTAGCACAGCAATATAGTGATCTGCAGACTCACTGACATTTTGAGCTCTTTGTCTGAAACGGTACGTTTCAGTGACAACTTTGAGAGAAGAACGTATCCAAAGCAAGCACAGTTCCATCATAGTATCAGCAATAAGTGGTAATGTATTGCAGATCCACTGTCCTTCCATTCCTAAGCAGTGAATCAGCAAGGCTCTCTTCCAAGTGGCCCCAAAGTCATGCTCCCCGATAGCAAGCAAGTAATTATCAAACAACCGTTTCCATGCTTTAAAATCTAGTTTCGGTTCACCTGGGCACTCTAGGAAAGCAGCAGGAGGGTGCAGTGAAAGCAGCGCCATCCTCATCGCCAATTTGTTGTGTGTAGTAGGTTCTTTTCAATCATTAAACCGCGTCGTAAAGTGGAACATAGTTTTTACTCAACTTATTGCATTCGTCATTACATGCAGAACCACCACCTCATAATCATGCAAAGTAATTCACTAGAATTTCTACAGCACCACCACATGGACATATTCTTTGTGCAGTAGTACAATACAGCAGAATCTGGCTGCTCATAAACGTGATCATTTGCAGTCACTTTTGACTCCTTTTACATCACAGAAGAGTACAGAAAACCTAATACAGCATTATGAAATTGGCTGCCTGTACTTGATGCAGTGTTATTGAACATTGGCACGGACAGTTTGGGGATGTCACAGCACTTGCGTCACGTGATGCCTGACTGCTGTTTGAGGTCGGTCTTTCAGGTCAAGAGGACCTGCATCTGGTGTCAGCACTTTTATTTCCTGGGAAAAGTCTTCCGCGTGGCGATGTCTCCTGTGATAGCTGTGATATTCTCCTGATGTGCTAAAGTGGTAGTTTGTGAGCTCAGATTTAGCACGTTAGTGTTGGCATGAGGGACACCCTGAGCTGTGTGTTGATGCAGTGCACTGCTGATTTAGAGTGTCAGTGTTGATTTAGTGTGTAAGTTCTGGATCTCGGGAAGTAGTGTGTTGTGTGTTAGTGCTGATTCAATTCACTTGTACTTTTTGAGTGTGAGTTTGAGTTTAGTGTCAGGGCGGGCTTTGTGCGTTTGTGCATTTTTGTTTGGATGTTCAGGCATATTTACTGGTTTCATACTATTTAGTATGTTAGCTCAGGTTTAGTGCATTTGTGCAGGTTTGGTGTTGTCAAACAAAGTTTGTCTCTCTCCAAGAATGCAAAAACACACAGCCGAGATGTGAGCTGGTTCCAGATCTTCCAAGAGAAAACAGGAAAGGAAACTTGTAGAATTCCACCAAAATCTGCCTCGTGCCACCAACAGGTCACACTTTTTTGGGGGGGGGGAAGGTCCAGTGCAAGCCAGGTTCAGACTCCCTTTTTATATTTTTGTTTTGGGTCACTTACTACCAGCAGATATTTTTTCAAGGCTGCCATTGATATGCTCCTCTCATGTTGAGAATCATGGCAATATCAAACATCACTAGGGCCTGGGGAATCCAGCTTGGTTTATACAGAGATGTTGGTTGAGCTGATATTTGGAGAGGCATAATATGCTCAAGAGCATTGCTACCAAGTGACAAGGCCAATTATACCATGGGCCCTGGCCTCACTCACAGAGCAGTAAACCCACCAATGGTGGCCCCACTCTGTCTGCCTGCGCAGGATTAGCAAAAGCACCTCCCCAACAGTGTGTTAGGGCAGGATTAGTGTGTTCGTGTCAATTTTAATGTGTCAGAGCTCATTAGCTTGTTGGTGCTTGCTCTAGGGAAATAGTATATTGTGCATTACTGCTTTTTTTCCGTTATGTGCATGTTTGGTGTGTTAGGGCTGGTTTAGTGTGCTTGTGCATTTCTACTGTTACTTGTTTTGTGTGTTTATGCATATTTAGTGATTTGATTCTATTTAGTAGTTAATGCAAGTTTTGTGTTTTAGTGTAGGTTTAGTGCGTTATACATGTTTAGTGTGTTAATGTGGGTTTAGTTTGTTAGTGCAGAGGTAGATACTTACTTTGAAATATGGTTGCAATGTCGGTTTGGCAGTAGTCTGTTTTTGGGTGCCTGAATGGACAAGATGATAGCCCTAAAACTCAATGGATAAATTGTGCTAAAATCAATATGACGATGATGATGATAATAATAAAAATATAATATTATTATTCACATTTTAAACTTATTATAAGTGAATGATGTTCAATTAATAATGTTTTATGAATTATAGAAAAGTTACATCTGTGTACAACTCAATGGCATATAATATCAGCAGCCCGGTAGACTATGGTTCTGATCGTGAAGTTACGTGCAGCCAATCAGGTTGCAGTCATTAGCTGCAACTACCCTCTTGTCCCTACCACAGTGTCCTGTGCCTCGCATCAGCGATTCATGTTAAAAATAGTGGAACACGACTGATTGGCCTTCTCCACTCCATCGTGTCTCTTGCCAGTAATTTATGTGAGGCTTTTGTACAGACTGTGGCAACAAATTTCCTGTAAAGGACAATAAAGAATCTATCTATCTATCTAAAATGTGCTGCTTTGAAGTTCAATGTTTGTCAAGCCCCAATGTTTGCCTGAGATAATAATAATACTCTGAAAATAGGGAAAGATTACATTATATACTTAGATAAATAGGTTAGGCCTACATTTATTTGAACATACCTCTATGGCCTTTCCCTTTCCTTTTCCCTCTCTTTGATTTCTTATTTTCTTTCCTCCCCTTCTTTCCCTTCTTAGAGGTTTTCTTTTTCTTCTTTCTTTGTGGGGACGAATCCGATTTTGACCAAGAGTCAGAGTCTGACTTACTAGAACTTTCTGCCTGAAGTGTCTTCTTATCTGTGCCTGTACTTAGCTGCACGTTGTTCACCTTTAATGCTGTCAACAATATGAAAAAATATAAATCACTATCAATGTTTTATATCTTGAATGCTGCGATATCAGAATGTGTGTGTTTGTGTGTGTATGTGTGTGTGTGCGTGTGTCTCATAACCCAGCACCCTCTGAATGCCAGCAGCGTCTTCTAGCGAATTTCTAGTTCAACAATGTAACTTGCTACATTTAAAGTACAGGCAGTCCCCGGGTTACGAACATCCGGCTTACGGACAACTCATACTTACGAACGGACTGTCATAAGGCCTATTATGTTTTAAAAAATCGAGTTAAATACAATGGTTCGTAATAACGAACGCACGCACTACTTTGTGATGCTCATGAAAACATTATGCAGTTTCAGCGGTTCGTCGGCTCAAGGAACATTTTAAGTCAGATCACAGTCCCGGTTTTCTCTTTCTCTTACCCTTACAATGATGTGTAAATCCGATGTAAGTGCTGGTGATGCATCAAAGAAAAGGAAAACAATCACCATGGAAAGTAAAGTTGAAATACTAAAGAGATCGGAGAGGTGAAACGCCATCAGCCATTGGGAAAGCATTAGGCTACAGCCGGTCAACGATCGTTTAAAAAAAAAACTATTTTAAAAGACAAAGGTAGAATAATGGAGCATGTGAAAGGCCATGCCCCGATGAATGCCACGATTATTACCAAGCAATGCAGTAGTTTAATTATTGAGATGGAAAGGCTATTGATAATTTGGATAGAAGACCAAAATCAGCGTAATATGCCCATTAGCCTTTCTTTAGTGCAAGAAAAGGCTCGAACGTTTCTTTCATGGTTTTTTTTACAGTACAGTATTGTATGTACATAGTTACTTTGATTATTACTGTATTATTATTATTAATATTACAGTATTGTTATTATTGCAGTAGTATTGTGTACTGAATGTTATGTTTAAGATGTTTTATCATTTATAACTTTTGTTACATGTGCCAAGTGCAAGGACTGTCTTTGGAAAGAGAGCTTTTATGTGCTCTGCTCCGCTTGCTTGGAATAGTCTCCAAAAAGACTTGAAACTAAGCGAAATGGTCCCTCTACCTGATTTTAAAGCTCGCATAGGTGAAATGTTAAATGATTCAGCTGGTACTTGTCAATGTGTGTAGGTATTTTAACTTCTGACCTCCAAATGCACTTTCCTTTTGTTTTTTATGTTGTGTACTGTATGTTCTGTCTGTAACTTATTTGCTGCTATGTTGGCCAGGTCTCCCTTGAAAAAGAGATCGATGATCTCAATGGGACTACCTGGTAAAATAAAGGTAAAATTAAAAAATAAAATTAAAAATGTATTGTATTTATATGCACAGAAAGGTAAAATAAATACTATACTAAGACAAACATTTGACTGTGACAATTAATAAGAACTGTATGTACCTGTTCCGACTTACATACAAATTTGACTTAAAGACAGACGTAAGAACGGATCTTGTCCGTAACCCGGGGACTGCCTGTACACCAATACCTTTGGTGAAAAAATGAACCTTGTACCATAAAGACCAAAAGGAAATATGAATGTCGTAGGCACAGATTTTTTTTTGTCAGCTGTAAGATTTGCTTTCTAATTAAATAGAACCCTTGATTTGGAAGATTATTACTTATAATTATCTTACTGAGATTAATAAGACTGTTCTACCTTATCACAACCAAAAAACTAAAAGACGTATTACTCAAATTGTGTATCATTTTGTTGTTATAGAAGATTTTGTAAACAAATGATGTAGGTCTGTAGCTTGCTAAGTAAGTGGAAATAATGTGCAATTTGCATTTTAAAATGTCATGGGATGCATGGGAATACACATCTTATAAAGTTTGGCTTTTATACTCTGTGACTTACCCTCAGACAGCTCCGCTCTCATGAAATCAAGTTCTTCAGAGAGAGACTTTATCTTTTCCTCCTGGTTTTAGGGCTTCCAACTCAGCCTTTGCTTTGATGAGAGAAACCTTGAGATTTGGAGTCAAAGAATCTGAAATAGAAGTGCATGGCTTCAATATAGTGTTGGACAGAATACTTCCACAGAATACTTCCTTAACATAACATGAACTAGTACCTCAGCAGACATGCACAACCAATTTGCAAATATATAATTGACAAATTAAAGTTAGTTAATGATTTGATCATGTTGAGTAAGTATTAGTAAATGCTAGTTAATGGAATCCTACAACTCATATGAAAATGTTCCAACCCAAAACATATAAAATAGTTATTCTATTTACTAAATTGTAGTATTATTAATCTTGTTGACATTCAATGATGCCTTGTTGACACACAAGTTAGCTAATGTACCTGGCTGTAATGAAAAGATCTTTGAGGAAACAAGCTAGCAAACTGGCTGATTATGCACACCGAAGGCTCTTTGCTCTTCACAACAAAACCCAATGATTGGTTCAAATCAGTGAGTTACTGGTAGTATATAGTAGCTCCACCCATAATGTCATGATACCTCATTCACCCATCACTACTTAAAGCCACCCCAATTTTGTCTGCCGATGTCACCTGGTGATAACAAGAAATAATCGCTTACATTATTTCTAATGACGGCGATGATGACAAAATAAAATAACATCTTCTTAGGGCTGTTACAGTCTTCAAATTTTGGTTGACATTCAACTGTCAATGAAACCTGCTCATGTCTCATTCCCATGTCTTTTTTGTAATGCTATTACAGAAGTCATCGACAAAGTTGAATGCTAGGAAATCTACGGTGTAATGGGCGCATAGTTGGTTTGAATGCGCAACAATCTTGACTTTCTGGAAGTGCACACCGTCTTCTAGAGTCGATATCTCAGTCATGTCAAATATTGGTACCCTTGCACGTTTTTCAAAAAACTCATTGTATTTGGTCTCCACAATTCTTTATTTCATTGTGAATAGTACAGAAACTTTTTGATTCAGAGCTTAACATAGCCTTTTAAATGATAAAATAAACAGAAATGGCATGACAAAATTATTGACACCCTAGATTTAATATTTGGTAGCACAGCCTTTGGAGAAAATAACTGCAATCAAGTGGTTCTTATAGCCATTAATGCGATTCCTACACCTCTCTAGTGGCAGTTTGTCCCACTCTTCTTTTGCGAACTGCTCCAGTTCTCTCAGATTTGAAAGGTGCCTTCTCCCAACTGCTGTTTTCAGATCTCTCCACAGGTGTTCAATAGGATTGAGATCAGGACTCATTGCTGCCCACTCCAGAACAGTCCAACGTTTTCTCTTGAACCACTCCTGGGTGCTTTTGGATGTGTGTTTTGGGTCATGAGGACCCATGACCTTCGACTGACACCCAGTTTTCTGACACTGGGTAGCCTTGGTAATCCTCTGATTTCATGATGCCCTTAATACGTTCAAGGCGTCCAGTATCAGAAGTAGTGAAGCAGCCCCACAACATTATGGAACCTCCACCATATTTGGCTGTGGGTAGAGTGTTCTTTTCTTTAAAAGCTTCATTTCGTCATCTGTAAACAAAGCGCTGATCTGCATTGCTAAGGAGCTTGAATTTGGTTTCATTTCAGAACATTTTCCCAGAAGGATTTAGGCTTGCTTAGGTGGGTCTTGGCAAAGATTAATCAGGCCTTCTTATGTTTCTCTTTCAGCAGTGGGGTCTTCCTTGGCCTCCGACCATAAAGCCCTTCTTGGTTCAGTGTCCGGCGTATGGTACGGGCTGAAACCATTACCCCAGACGTCTCCAGGTCAGCCTTGAGATCTTTGGATGTCATAAGAGGTGTTTTTCAATGGCTCGCACCAACCTTCGACGACATCTGAGATCATTTTTCCTCTTACCACCACGTCCTGGGAGATTCTTAACAATTCTATGAGCAGCAAACTTCTTGATAATATTGTGAACTGTGGAAACAGGAATGCCAAGGTCTCTAGAGATGGCCTTATAGCCTTGTGAATGCTTATGTTTTGTGATAATAGTTTTTCTCAGATCCTCAGACAGCTCTTTTCTCTTCACCAATGTCACAGAGGAACAGGGTAGCAGAACAGACTGTTTTCTCACTTTAAAATGGATAATTGGTTAATTTGGGCATCTGCAACCTGTCACAGGTAAGTTGAATTACACTGCAAACAAGAATATATTTCCTCCAACCAATTTTATTTAAATTGTTCTAAAGGGTGCCAATAATTGTGTCATGGCCACTTTTCAATTTTGAAGCCATAAAATATAGTTTTTTTATTTGTATTATTATTGATTGGTCATGTGATGTTGTCAATCAAACAGATGAACGTATGAAGACCGAAAGTTGTTTCAATTTCCAATTATTTCAGAAGATCATCATCTACATGAAATGCAAAGGTGGCAATAATTTTGATCATGATTGTATATATAAAAAAATGAGACTGTTAAAAGGTCCTCAAAGTGGGCTGTCCCATGTTTCATGTAGCCATTGGTGCGCAGAGAAGAAAATGCCTGTTAACTTAAAACCAACGAACAAAGAAGTTAATACAATTCTGCGTGAATCCTAGCTAAGTTCAGAAATGCCTAACTAATGTTCACTAGCTAGCTAGCAAACTAACGTTAACTATTGAAGCATAGGTGGAGGGTGAACCAAATGCAGGGTAAAGCTATAAAGTCTAGGTGCATGGGCATTGTCTGCGCATGCACTATATTTTGACGGGTAGATGGCAGTGTGCAGCAATTATGATGTCATGTATCATATAAGAAGAGACAATGGGCCCTATTTTTGTGCCGGCGCTAAGCAGCGTTATGACCTGGCGCTAGCGAATTGCCAGTTTAGTCTGTCGCAAGCTGAATATTTCCCGACTCTGCCGAGTTTGGCAATTTCGTGGTGCGCAATGAAGGCGTTTGCGCGACTATGGGTTGGGCAGCGCAATAGGAGGTGTGACAATGAAAACAGTCGGCACTATGCAAGTTTGGTGTCAAATAATGAGTTTGCGTTAACTTCCAACTAGACCACCTCTTACCGCAAACGCTGGCGCTGGCGCTTTGTGCAATTTGGTGACTTTATTGATGCGCACATATGAACATAAGGTTATCTGAAATCAAATGAGAATGTTTTGTGAATATTGTGAATTTCCCCCCACATTGAGGCAAATCGTGCAATCCATGGGTAACTTGCAAGCGTAATCAATTTCACCACAGCTTGTAGTTATTCAATGCACGGACATGAAAGACTGAAGCCAGCAGGCCATCCGTCGCTACCGTTCAGTAAGATACACCTGTTAAATAAATATATGTTTGTATGCACATTGTTTTTCTTATTTGAAAGGGTTTTATTCTTTCCATTTGCACTACAGAAAATGGAGTACATAATTGGACGCCGAAGGCGATACTGTGAGCGATACCCTGGGTTTGGTAGCTGGTGTGGGCAGACGGCTATCAGTTCGGCTGTACATGCAGTTTCTTCCAGTCTTGTCCAACATGCAAATTAGTTTATAACTTTTTCTACACCCGACAGCCAGCAGAGAACTAAACAGGATTTTTATACGCAATATGGATTCCCTGGGGTCTTGGGTGCCATTGACTGCACACATGTGCAGTTGCGCGCACCATCTGATCACGGTATCATTTATGTAAATCGGAAGTGGGGTCCACTCCATTAATATCCAGGTGGTTTGTGATGCACACTCCAGGTTGACGCATGTAGGCCTACTGCATGACGAACATAAATGAAACAGGCCTAGTTGCAGTTGTGAGTTTTTTTATTTATTGCTTTCCATTTAACAATTACATTAAATTAGAAGAAAAGAAACATAGTTTTTTAAGTTGGAAAGCCTACAAATAAGGAAAAAAAAGAGATGGTAAAATAAAACACTTTCTTTTAACAATGTAGGTCTCAAAATATAAACTCAAATCATGAAAATAACAAATTAACGTGCGCCTTGTTTTCCCCCTCTGATTCGCGCGCCAACTTTTCCGCACCTCCCGCACAAGCAAATCACTCTCCTCTTTTGAGAAGAAAATATAAATACTAAAAGTGAGTGTCTACATAACATCACGTTTGCCTTGCACTGCCGAACCCCACTGGTTGAAGTAAGTTAATTTGGTGGAGTTGTCTGTTTTGTGTCTGTGCTAATCTTCAACTTTCTCTCATGTTACACCAGCGTACTTATTCAATTCGATACCAGGTGTAATGTAAGGTGTAATATATAATTCTCACACATATAATTTCTAACACTTTTTATTGACATTAACATAGAGTATGTGTCCAGAATGGCTTCGTGAGTCCACGATGAATCCTTCAGCTTTCAGGGTAACATATGCTAGCTTGTTGACTGCCACTTCACTGACAGCTCAACACATTGTTGGATGAGACTGGAGCACTGAACTAGCTAGCTAACTAATGTTAGTAGCCTAATAACCATGCAGCAATCAGCAGCAGCCAGCCAGCTTAGTTACCTCCTCCGCGGTAGGCAGTGGATTGAGTGAGCTAACTCCACCTCAAATCCTCTATCGCTACCATTTGTATTTAATTGTTTATACATTACATTAACATTACATTTTAGGCATTTAGCAGATGCTCTTATCCAGAGTGACTTACACAGTTTACATTTCTTTACATACAATCCATTTATACAGCTGGATATTTTTGCTGAAGCAATTCAGGTACTTTGCTCAAGGGTACAACAGCAGTGCCCCCACCTGCAACCTCTGAGTTACAAGCCCAGCTTCCTAACCATTACACTGCACTTCCAGCCGTATATATATATATATATTTGTATTTGTATTTAATTGTATACATATATATAAATTGCCATGCCCGTAGCCAGGGGAAGGCTAAGCTTTCCTCAGCCTTAAGCCCCTTTCCCACATGCACCTTAACCTGTAAATGTTTAGGTAATTTTCCATGTTGGCATCATGTGGGAACAGGAGCCGGGGACTCTTTTCCGTGTAAGATGCTCCGGCAATTTTCCAGACGACAAAGAACGATGTTCTTATGTATGACGGTTGTACGTTGCCAGATAATGACATGTTCATAATATAATATAATATATATAACAATATAATAAGTTATGTTAATGCACTAGCTAGCTAGTTAAATGATCAAACCAAACATTTAAACTATTATTTTAACAATTTAAATCGCGAGTTAGTGAACTAGCATTTCACATCCAGCTAGCTACTGATGCTAGTTTATGGAGGCTATTTTCCTAACATTTCACATCCATCTGTCTGATAGCAATTAACTGCGATATACAAATCTGATTACGTTATGAAAATGGGTAGCTGTGTGGCATAGGAGCATTGTATTAACTAATCACATTGCCAAATAGTGAATATTAGCTAGCTCGTCGATTGATAGCTGGGTAGTATTTAACATTGCCAGTAGTTTTGTCTTCTATGTGCATAGTTAAGAAATGTGTAAGCTTTGTCAGTTGACTCTTGAAAGGTCATAAAATGTGTTAAATATAGTATGACAGGGGGTTCAGTGTCCTCAGCATCAAAATTGGGTAGTTAGTAGTTTTAGCTATTGAACATGTCTGGAAATTGGACCGACTCCGAGACAAGGGAACTTTTGTCTATCCGTGCAGGCCACAAAATTAACCGACAGCTCTGTGGCACCGTCACAGATGCCATGGTCTACGACAAAATAACAGACATCCTACTCGAACAAGGTATAATGAGACAGAAGGTCCAGATTATTAGCAAACTGAAAAGTCTGCGTAAAAAAATCTTTAAATAAATACATCCTGCATTAACTAATCTATCCAGAATGATCATGTCATGTGGGAACTCTACACTGAATTTCTCCGTATGGGAGACCTATATGGGAACGATGAAAAACACGACTTTACCCAGAAAATTGAACCTGGCAATGTTGCGGATTCCATGTGGGAAAGGGGCTTTACACACCCTCCGCCTATATATTGAAGCAATATGGAATTAGAACCCGTGTAATATCATGAATATCTGAATGATGCAACACTCCCTAGCCAATAAGATAACGTGATCTAACAGACTAGGGAGACGACATCCCTACGTATCTAGCTGGGTAACATTAGCGAACGTTATTTGAATAGATAGGATTTAACTTGCATTAGCTTTAGCATGATAAATTATCGGCCTTGCTAATGTGTGAGGTAACTAGTTAGCTAACATTAACGTTAGGTATGTGGTATGGTGGGTAACGTTAGGTGGTTTACCTGATTTTTCTGGACAATCATCCATTTTCTCAGCACACTGTCCTTTCTTTTGACTCATACCAGGTGGACCCACAAAAGTCTGGTGTTTATCCCCCATACTAAACAAACTAAGTTCACCTGGTTAGTCTGTTTGCTGTCTTGAATGGTGCGTTCCATTTTTTTTCTGGCTAGTTAAATAAAGTTACTGCAATTGAGAGAAAAAAATATATAATAATCGCCTGCGATTGGCTGATATTTGGGGCGGCAGATTACAAGGGCAGATATTATCTGGTGTCGCATCAATACGTTAAGTAATGCTACATTTCTTAAAATAGTTTGCATTAATCTGTAACAATGTTTCCAATAAAGAACATAATAGTGATGCATATTGGAATAATAATACAATTTAAAACATAGCCTATTCGATGTGACTTTACAAGTAGGCCAATCACTGATCTATGAATTCACTGACCATTAGCTATTAAGAAATTATGCACACATGACGGTATTTGTGCTTCATGTATTCATTCATGTAGCCTATTAATGTCTATTTAATTAATCATTACTAATCACCATTTATTAATCATTACTCTTACATGTATGTGAAGAAGATATTTATAAATAGTCATTTCCATTCCCACAAATTGGATTTAATTTCAATCTGATTAAAAATCAATCAGTATATAAATAAATAACAATCTAAGCCATGGACCACACTCATTTCCTGGACCATGATTGGCCCGCAAGGTCTGCAAAACATAATTCAATTTTGTGTTGGCTCTTGTCTATAGCTTAAGTTCCTCATTTTCAATCAATAGTTTACTAACATGGACACATGGAACAATGGATTAATTGTTAATGGATTCATGGGTTAGGAATAATGGATTTCTAAATGGCGAGCAGACTGTTAACAAATACATTATATATTATTATTTATTAAACAACATTATTATAAAGTGTTACCCAAAGGGATTTTGCATTATTATGGTAAGATTCACCAAATTGTTCAATGTTTCTCTAACAGCTCACATGGCTTTAGGAAGTAAAGGAAAGCCAACCAAAAATCGGGTTTTGAAGTTTGTTTTGTTTTGTTTTATTTATTTAGCACATAATTTTACAATTATAGTGCAGGGAGGGAACGAAGCCCTGGCGGGCTTGTACAGAGTTCCTCCCCCATTTGATTAAATTACTTCAGAAAAAGGACTTGCTCAAAACCAAAATGAAGTGCAGAAGGTACCATCATACAATGAAGATAGGATTATCTGGATAGGATTATCTGCCAATAAAGGAGATGGCTTTGTTTGGTATGTCCTTGTTATTCATCACAATGTTGAAATGATGCAAACATTACACTGTGTTTGACTTGAATAAATGAATGAGTAATTTTTTTTTAGATTGTACACACTGTATATAAAACTAAATAAAAATGTAAAGTAGGTATCGGATTGTTTATGATTTTTATTATTGACTCTCCAAAGCAATCTAGTTTGAGAAATACAAATGTATTGGTATGCAATCACAGTAGGTGGTTTGTAGATCCCAGTACCAGAGGTCAAAGTCAGCATTTGGAGCGAGCATGGTAATATATGCCATTTAACAGACGCTTTTATCCAAAGCGACTTACAGTAGTGAATGCATACATTTTTCAGTACATGTGGTCCCAGTGGGAATTGAACCCACAACCTAAGTGTTGTCAACGCTGTGCTCTACCTACTGAGCCACACAGAACCACAGAATGGTCAACTTACAAAGCCAGCATTTGGTGACTCTGGGGAAATAGAATGGAGAGCCTGTTGAAAGAGCATCTCTCTGTCATTGAGTGGAGTCATTGGCTAGGCGACTGCCATAGAGATGGTCCTCTTGGCCGTTTAATGAAAGACATTAGGATCCAGTTTCCAGTGTAGCAAAGCCTGGATAGCAGTTGTACATTATTCTTTATATAATTATTCTTTCTTTAGTATTTTGCCCCCACCCGAATTGAACAATGTATTTATGTCACTGTGTACTACTGCATACTACCACAATTCACACAGATTCTGTAATTGACTTGACTGGTCATTTGTTTTAATAAAGCAAATTGTTTTTAATATTTGTAAAGCCTCAGTAACAGTGTGTGTACTGTTAAGAAACATCAAATACAAAAATGTTGCGAGCTAATGTTGTTTCCGGTGTATAATACCATTAGTACCAACAAGCTCTGGTTTCACATTTGTCAATCATTTTTAAAGGTGGGAATAGATGTTACTATATGAAGTAATGATAAATCACCATTAGTTCATGCTTAATAAGCTTTCTTGGCACATTAGTTAGTCATTGGTAAATAAGTGAACAGCTGTCACTTTACTATAGGGTCCACAAAGAGGATTAAGTTATAATAAAGTAACATTACTTAATGCTTTACATACTGTTGTGGCACATTAGTTAATCATTAGTAAAGGTGGGAGGACATTAGAGAGATATGTACAATTTCTGGGCAAAATAACACAACTGACCAATATAGTATTAACTCTTGGGTCCTTCCCATACAAACACCACTGATATTTACTTGATAGTACCTTGTACAGGATCTCTCAGACCTTGCACAAGCGTTGTCAACGGACCGCTTTCTTCACCACCTGCTTCAGATGGGAGGATGGATGAAGGATTTATCAAGTAAGTGATCATGTAGATTAATCAACGACAGGAAATTATGCCTGGCTCTAAGAATAATAACTTATTATTCGATTTATTATTTGATTTATCAACTTTGTCACGTTTCTGGGATGGCGACCAAGCTTTCATCTGTACTCTGTTAACGGTGAAGTTTGAATTAGCAGATAATGCTCATTAAACATACTCAAACACCTAGTGAACATGAACTGTCACTATGATACCTACACTTGTTACAGTTCAAATTGGTTCCTGTTGTAGAGTGCTGGATAACTTCACCCATTTTTTAATAGATAGCTTTATTATATCCTTCATATGTCCCCTTTTGGTTGGTGATGTTCCATCATATATCTGACCTAACATAATTACAAAACATTAGTTAAGGTTAGCTGATGCTTTTTTAATCTATTTGTAAATCATTCATTCATGTTAGCTACTACATTAGTTCATGTCAATTCATGTAACCTTATTGTATCTTAACTAACATGAACTAACAATTACTAACCATTAGTTAATGTATTTGTTAACTATTAACTAACTAACAATAAGGTTAGCTGATGCTTTGTGCATCTAGTTGTAAATCATTCATTCATGTTAACTAATACATGAGGTAATGTCAATTAATGTGACCTTATTGTAAAGTGTTACCAAGGCAGCTTTTAACCATTCGTTAAAGATGTATTCGATTGTGCTTGATATTGATCGTGTGAAACCCATAGATGGAAAACGAGATGGAGGCGTTTTCATGCTTATACTGCCACACCGTCAAAGAGCAACAATGAACCAAAGTGAACTCTTAACCATATAATAATTTTTGAAAACTTTTGTTTTTTAGAGTGTGTGGTTCACACAATCCACGATAAATATTATATTTATTTTAATGTTCTTTATTCCAATTTGTTGTCTTAAATTGTCTTTGTTGTGTTAAATCCTGTAGGCTTATGCTGTGCTTTTAATCAATCCAATGCCTGGCGAGGCAGTGTTAGTGTGGGTTTAGTGTGGTATTGTGGGTTTGGTGTATTAGTGCTGGTTTAGTGTGGTAGTATTTGTTTAGTGTGTTAGTGCTGTTTTAGTGGGTTAGTGCGGGTTTATTGTGGTAGTATGAGTTTAGTGTTAGTGCTGGTTTTGTGTATTAGTGAATTTAGGGGCATCTTGCCTGTGTGACTGTGAGAGGAAATGCACTCTAATATTAATTCAAATATAATATCACATGTGAAGCCTCTTTATTCTCACCTTCCCCGCCATGGACTATATTATTTAGACCATATTTTCATAATCCCTCAGTCCAACGCATTTACATAAATCAAAGAGGAATATTTATCACCTGCAATTCAGAAGCACTTGGAACTGCTAGTACTGTATATTAATACCAAGTGTTAAATGTCAACAGTTGACTTATGACATGAAAACATTATCAGCCAGTATATTCTTTTCTATGTGTTCAGGTAACGCTTTTCTGCACACATTGAGCCTGCCCACAGGACATTTGCATTATATGTGCCTTACTTGCTCTCAGGAAACATTCAGTGAGATTAACAGAAGAAAATCCCATGTAATGCTTGTCCTAGTCCTCATTATTTGATGAAAAAATGCCACTGCCCTCGTGACGGTGCTTTCAAGGCTCATCGATATTGGATGACCCAAATGCAGGGGCTGAGAGTAAACTGTGATTGGAGGAGACAAGGGCAATGACACTGTAGCAGAGAGCTCTCCCTGTGCCATTACCGTTTCCTGTGTGCCACCCTCCCCCACGAAGCAGAGCCAAGCCTTTTCAGTCATAACTGGAGGAACTAGCCGAA